>OX392435.1:2276308-3494954 GCA_947623395.1 Synanthedon tipuliformis | reverse complement strand
AAAAGGAATCGATAAATACGCAAGGGTTGACTTCCCGCCGAAAAACACTCGTTGAGCAAATTTACGTTAATAAAATACTCAAAAAAAAAAACGAGTAATTTTATTACATATTTCCTAAAATCGTCAAATTTTCAATTTATTTATGGTCTATTAATCAAAATTTTAAGAAATACAAAATTTCTACTAAACATTTGCATGGATATTATGCATAAGTTTTGTCTCTAAAGATATGTTTTGTTACAAATACTGATGCGGTTATTATTTTGCAAAATAAGCAAACAATAATACGTATTCGATAAAAAGGGTGTGTCATTTTCACAAATACGTTAGGTTAGTTACAACAATAGCGTAGCGGCTAAGCATCTATCTACTTGATGTATTCACACTCTGTTTTTGAAACAATTTAGTGTGAATAGATGAAATATAAAGCCAAAAATTAATAAAGAAGAAAATAAAATATCAGATTTAACTCACCAGCTGACGCGAAACACAAAAATAAAAGTAAATACAAATTATTATTTGCCATGATAAAAAAACTACGCTTTGCGGCACTTCCCATAATCAAACCAACCAACACAACTTGACACAACACAACAAAAAAAATGACTCGATCAGCGAGCGTCCGAGCCGTAGGTCCGAGCGATGAGCGTTCAATCAGCGCAGCGATCTCGAACATGAATGAATGAATTAACGAAACGAACGAATGTCGAACTCCATCACTCGGTCGGCTCCGAGGACGTTCTAACCTCGTTCAAACTAAATAGATTATATACTAATGTATGCTAACTTCAAAAAAATTGCTTTAAAAAATAAACCGTATTACCAACAGTTAAAGTATATTTTTCATTGCGCCTTACACAGGGGCTAATCCGAGAAGACAGAGATAGCCAAACTGAGGCCGTGTGTCCCTTTCTTTCATCTTACCAGACTAAAAAATGTATTTCATTAAAAATTTAGATTCTAAAATCTTAGTTCAAACACTATGTATATTATTTGTACTTCAATTATTTTAATAAATTTTAAGTCAACATATTATAATCGCATTAATTTTGTTATATAGGTATTCTTAAATTACAAAAAGTTATATTATGATGGCGTAGCGCCATCTGGAACAAAATTAGGGAACTATTACGTTAAAACACAAATTATAGTACGGCCATTTATTGATAGATGGTGTTTTCTCTATACACTGTTTTATAAAAAGTTTATTTATGTACTCTAAACTTTACATACATCTTTAAAATATTACCTTTCGTTCGGTACATTTCGTTTCCGGCGGCTACACCTTTATTAGGTAAAGGTAGTATAGTACGCTAGGAGCTAGGAGTAATTTATTTTCTTTAAGCTTATTATTTGTTGGATTTATCCAACGAAATCTAATATATTATCATTTTATACTAAAAAAATATTTGATCCTACTATAGCTATCGAGTTGTGTAATTAGATTTTGTTATCATCACTTTTCATGTGTTTAAAAATTGTATCATTTATCATTTCATTCCGTCCTAATTTCTTTGCTCTGTGGTCTTGTACCTGTGCTTCTGAATTTAAATTTAAACTTCATGCATTATGAAAATACTGTAACAAGTTTATTTAAGACATTATCAGACAGTGCCTTTGGCCTTTATCCACGCGTCTCTGTCTACCTACTCTATGTTTAGTTGTGTTTCGCGTGCGCCGCAGAGTGCGCGTTGTTTTTTTAAAAAAAGAATAAAATTTAAACGCGTTCAGTTTCGTATAACCGCGCTCGAACGCGGGAAGAAGGAACGCGGGAAAGTTTGACATTTAATCCTTTTTTTAAGAATTTGTGGTATTAGTGTCAGTGTCACAAAACAGTGTCGATTATTTCTGGATGAATGCCAAGGTTTCGTTCCATGTGAATTAGATTGATAAGAATATACATAAATATTTTCCGTGTATATTTCTGTATATTTATATGAATGATTGCTTATATTGCGGAACTAATTTATGACTTTACTGCATCTGTCTATAACGCATAGTTGACGTTTTTATTATATTACAGTTTATATGTTATATTGACGAGGTTTATATTTATACTAGCGACCCGCCACCGTCTTCACATGCAGTTGAAATATTCAAAAATCCTTAGCGGATGGCTAAGATATAATTTTTTTCTGAATTTTAGCCTTCTAGACTTTCCTAATAGTTTTCGTTGTGCGTTGAGTCCATAGAGGTAGGTCCATAGAGGAGTCAGTCAGGATAATAATATAAATGCTCTTTTTTGACCACATTGCATGTCGATCGACTTTTGCAACTTCATGTCTTTTTCTTGATATTATAACGATCTGAGGATTATACGATCGGCCGCCGACATATAAGTATACCTACCTCCTACCTACTAATGCAATAAAATCTTAAACAAATTGGTTTTTCTGATTTTTCTATTAATAACTATTTTATATAATACTTATATCAAAACATAAAAACAGAAAATGTATTTTGTGTTCGTTTTTAATGCATGCTGAGTTAGCCTATTAGTGGAGTATACAATGCTATAAAATAGTATTTAAATGTTATATTATAAAATGTACTGTTGTATACTGTGTTGGCTTCCTAATAAATAAATAAATATCTACATACCTACTAGCTGGTTCCCGCGACTGCATCCGCGTGGAAAAATGCCAAATTTCATCCAAATCTGTTCAGTAATTTTTACGTGAAGGAGTAACAAACAAGAGTTTTTCTAATAATATATAAATTCCTACTAGTCACACGCTCCCGGCTTCCCGTGAGTTCAAAATTTTATCAAAAATCGGTTCAGTAGTTTAGGAGTTCATTTTTGAAATTTTTATATATAGAGATTTATCGTTGTATGTAAAACGTTTTTTGCAAACAATGCATTATCCGGACGAAGGAAAATTGGTTCTTATCAGCCTTCGACTAAAACACATTGATGCGATCATAAACCAATAAAATAATCTAATTGACATTTGCAATGACGATAATCAGATGTCCGCGATATGTCTTTATAATAGTCACAAAAACGTAGGTAATGTAATGACAGACGAACCTTGAACATACTTATTTTTTTATTTATTTATTTTATTTGACAAGCAAGATGGGGCCATAGTGGCTGGGTCGACTATATGGAAATGAACTTTTAAAGTTGGCTCTGGTCTGGTTACGTAGTCATTTGGGGAGCCCGTCTGGCAAAGGTAACCTGGGGGAGGTTACTGCAGAAGACCATAACAGTATGCGTGCTGTTTTTGTTTCTGTGATGCGATGCCAGAGGCCCTGTATTTAAACGTACTACAATAATTATTTTCAGACATAGTATACTACATATAACGTTTAATAGCCAGGATAATCGCGTGGCATAATTTGGCAATAATACATATATGATTACTAAGCACATAATAACAATTATCATAATGCGGTTGTAAATGGTATCATTATTCATACGTAATATGGTTATATCATGGTTATATAAAGATTAAACACGTAAAAACAAATTTTTCGTAAGTTATTTTTGTTAATCTCAATTTTAATTTTAAATTCAACAAAAACGCATTTTTAAACAATTACAAATTAAGCCCGCCTCCAATACACTACATGGTTATAAGCATTGATCTAAACTAAGTATAGATGCGGCGTAGCAAGCAAAAAGCCCTGAAATCTGTGGCAGTATTAAAATCATACTTACTAACTTACTGAGAGATTGACACGCAATTCCAAATGAATATTGCTTTTGTAAAAAGAAACTAGTTAAAAGTCTTCTGTACTAACGCATCAATGTATACTGCACAACGATATTGATTAGCTTACGACTAGCGAACGACTATGTGCGAATTCGTCCACTTCGGCTCGAGTGGACGAATTTTACTACTACCATTTTTTGTGGGCTACGCCGTGTCTATACTCCCAATTATACTTATATAGTCTTTGGTTATAAGATATAAATACCTACATCAAGCTACGAGTAGGTATAATTAAAATTCCCGACTTTTTAATGAGCCGACTCCTATAATATCTAATACTAGGACTGGCCCTCGTTGGGGGAGACTGCCGCCCGTCGTAAGACTCGTAAGGTCCACCGAGATGGCCGGCGTACCTCCACTTCGGGTACGCCGAGGTTCCGATAAGGAGCGTACCCCTGCTTGTCGTTCGAACGCAGCGCGATGGCAATAGTTTCTTCATAATTTCTTCAAATACCTATTTTTCAAATTCTGCTGTACCCGAGTCCCCTGTTAAGTCTTTACTTACTATCTTTTACTGAAGATAACTGAATAACTGATCGCATGGTTTAGACTTTACAAGAACTTTTAGTATATATCTAACTTAACAAAAAAATTGTATTTGACGAATGGATTTCAATATTATTTTCAAGTTAAAATTATTATAATTGTATTAATAATTTTAGAATAACCTAAAAGTGCAAGAAGTGCCTAAAAATTAACAAGAGATCCAAAAAAACAATGATTTATGTTATCCCTTAAATAAAATTGAAGAAATTCAAAGATAAGATCTATAGATAGATCCATATACCTAAGTACAAAAGATCTACAATGGATAAGACGAAGAATCCAACAATGCCTTCCACATCAGCAGATCTTACGAGGAATCAGTATTCACTGATTTCATGTTCAGAGTTAACTGCTGAAGACGTGGATGCATGGCGAGGGTTACCCGAGGAGTTGAAGTACGACTCGTCTTTGGACGTTTTCAAGAAGTTCCACGAAAATGAAGATGGTAAGTCATAGATAAATGATTGGTCTCGCTGCGCTCGACTAGATACCGCAGTCGTACTTGTAAAATGCGGCATAAAATAGTACGCTGATTTTGGCGTACCCGAGCCAGTCACACTGCAAACTGTCTGTGATGTGTACGTGCCGAATGTTTTATTAAATTTTAGGCATAATAAAATGCCAGTTTGCGTAGTGAAACTGTGTAAAAATATAATAGAAGTGGGTAAAAAGTGACGATTTTTTACACACACTACAATCAAAAGTTGCCACATTTTCGGAGCTATTGGTTTTGTATAGCGCTCTATCTAATCGAACGCAGCGAGACCAATCCATTATCTTTGCTTTTCTCTTTATAATATTAGCAATATTTGTAGAGATTTGCGTGGATTATAAAACACTAGCTGGTGCCCGCGACTTAGTCCGTAGTGATCTACTTTGCAAGCGAAGACGCTCACTAGGTATAGTCGGGTACGAAAACCTTCGTCAGTTTTCATATTCATTCCGTTATCGAAATCGTAGACTCTTAGTACCTTTTGAAACTAAAGCACTAAAGAAGACAACTGACAGACGTTTAAAATGAAATTTTAGCATGACTGACAATTGCCCTGGTACAAGCAAATTTCGACTTTAAGGTGACGAAACTTTTCTTACTCCGACTGTACATCAAGTAAATAAATCAACACTTTTGCTAAACATGAGCATGTCGAATTCCACAAAAGGACATGTTAATATAAGTATGGTAGCAATCAGCTCGGTGACATCATTGTAACTACAGTATTAAATGACATTTGGAATGTGTACAATATATCTTAGTATAATCATGTAAAATGGTATTGTACATAAAGAGTGAGGTAACTAAACGAAATGTAGTTTAAATATTACAAGAAAGGTAGTTTAAATTAAATAGACTTCAGAGCAAACAAAATTGCATTTGCCTTTTCCAATTCCCATTGCTATATACAGGGCGTCCCACGACTATGCCACATGGAGGAAAAGTACCTTGAATATTGTAGATGGAACATATTATTGAAAGAAGACATTATTTTAATTTAAAAAACAATTTAAACTGCATTTATAGATTTTTAAATAATTACATGGGTTGAACCGGGAATCGAACCCACTCACGAGAAAAAAAATTACCCTGTAGCTTTATCATACCTATCGAAAGGCTTCATTTTTCGGAACAATATTTCACATTAAATGTTAAAATTCATGGTCTTCCTTTTATTTCTGACACTATGTTATTTAGCAAAAAATAATCCTTAAGCCTTTCGATCGGTATGATAAAGCTACAGGATATTTTTTTTTCTCGTGTAGCGGGTTCGATTCCCCGTTCAACCATGTAATTATTTAAAAATCTATGAATGCAGTTTAAATTGTTTTTTAAATTAAAATAATGTCTGCTTTCGGTAAAATGTTCCATCTACAATATTCAAGGTACTTTCCCTCCATGTGGCATAGTCGTGGGACGCCCTGTATATATCTCTTCTTCCTAATCTCTTATTTAGGCAGCCCGTCTAGCGGCAGTAACCACGCCCTTAAGCTCTGGATTCCTCCAAAAGCGGTGGCGTCATTACATTAAATCGATACAATATGCAAAAAGACGGCCGTAGACACGACGTGTGTTCGAGAATTCAACGGCCGTCTTTTTACGGTGAACAGACATCAAAGTCGTGGACGAACGATGTAGTGCTACAACTAAATTTAAATGTGGACGAAAAAGGTCGCGAGACAAGATGGCGGGCGACGTTGGTCGACATCACACAACGTCGCTCAACTTCGCCCGACATCTCTAGCGACACATAAGCGACATTTGTCCTTTAGTAAATACAAGGCTTTAGGGATGCCAGAGCTCATTTCCTTCCCTTCTATCCTTATATTTACTACAGTCGGTAAAAAACTAACGCCTGGCCGAAGCCAAAGCAATACTTAATACGAGTAGGTCGTGCGCTAGTGAGCGTTATATTTTTATTATACACTAGCTGGTGCTCGCGACTTCGTTCGCGTGGAATAGTTATTTTGGGAATCATTTGGGTACGTATCTCGAACGGTTTTCGCAGCGCACGCAACAGAAGCCCTCAAAGATGAAAAATTTTCCCCGTTTTGTCCACATATTCGACTGTTTCTTCGCTCCTATTAGTCGCAACGTGATGTTATATAGCCTAAAGCCTTCCTCGATAAATGATCTATCCAACACAAAAAGAATTTTTCAATTCAAACCAGTAGTTCCTGAGATTAGCGCGTTCAAACAAAAAAACAAACTCTTCAGCTTTATAATATTAGTATAGATATATAGCGTTATTTTCAACGCGGATGAAGTCGCGGCCACAAGCTAGTATATACATACATACACATATAATATTGTGTATTTTTTTATAGGTAACGCTGAAGATAATTTGGAATTGCATGAAACTGACCCATGTTCGCATACAAACGAATTCTTAGTTCACACCAATAACAAAGGGCAGTTCAGTGAATCGGAAGAGAATGATGCTGGGGTCGATAGGTGAGTATAATTCCGATAACACTCGTTGCAATTAAATGCATGTCAATAGGCAATTAATTTCTCATTATCGCGGGTGTATTGGGTTATCAGTAGCACTAGTGATGTGCCGGATATCCGTATCCGTATCCGCGGATATCCGACGGAGAAGAAATATCCGTATCCGTATCCGTTACTTTTGATGGATCTTTTACCTTACTAATTTTTAATTCATAGCTGTAATTCTACATATACTTTAGAAGCAATGAAACACTATTAAATTCCATTCAGATTTTATTAATTAAACATTTGGCACCATTATAATGCAAGCGTCACGCGCACCGACACCGATTGAGTAAGAAAGTTAAGATCCGTATCCGTATCGTCGGATCTTGATACCAAATATCCGTATCCGTATCCGTGGATCTACATTTTTAACGATCCGGCACATCACTAGTAGGTACAGTCAGCCACAAAAATGTCCATTGTAAATATATTTAACATAGCTGTTGCTCGCGTCTTCGCCCGCGTAAATTTATAAAAAAATGTCTTATGTTAGGCGGCGTCCTATTATTAATTTTAATTTGCTTAATTTGATCGTACGAGCAATAGATGCGTTTTTATCGTGCCATGAGAATAATCGTGCGATGGTCCAAACTTGTCCAAACACTATAATAATGTAGCTTGCCATTTTTTAAAATTGATTTAGTAGTTTTTTGGTTTTTTCATTACAAATAAAAAAAACAAATCTTTACTCTTTATAATATTAGTATGGATAACTGTAGCTAGCAATATATTGAATTAGGTATTGTTTCTTTTGCAGAACCATTAAAAGGAATAAAGGAGACAAGGTATGAATACGAATTCGAATATTTAAAATAACACGCAATCATTAATTCTGGCAACATATTCTAGTATTTTGGAGTATTATCTATTAGAATATTTCAAGTATTATCTATTTAGGGTAGTACATCACTAAAACTGTCAAAAACACTAAAACGAGCGTGTCGGTGAAGTCCTAAGTGACTTCCTAAGTTGAAAACGGCTCTGGCATCTCTCTGACCTACTCACTCACAGAAACAGAATAGCACATATGCTAATATTTTACGGTGGTCTTCTTGTAACGGGGTGATTACTGCCGTCAGGTCAGATTAGCAGCCCAATTTATGATTAAGTACGAATTATGCAATTTATGCAAAATTACTGTGCAATTTGCAGTTAGCGCCAGGCAAGTATTACGTTAAAATGATGACTTTGATCGGCGCCTGGGCGTTCTTCACTGTCATTTTTGTATTGTACAATGAGAAGGAGGAGATTAGCAGAAGATCAACTCTATTGCCCGGTGAAGTTAAAAGTAAGTGCCCACTTTTTAAAAAAAAAGAGGAATCCATCATGGATACCCACCGGCCTGGGGCCTGGGGATTTTTCTTAATTTTTTTGTAACCTACACTCAAACTTATGTAAATTACAACACATTAAAATTGTAGCCTTGTGCGAGTAGGTTACAAAAAAAATTTGTTTGACATTTTCAAAAATTTTAGGGTGCAATCGTGTGATGCCTGCCAGATCGGTATTTTCTTAATTGAGCGATAATAAAATATCAATTAAAAACCTAGCTTTGGTCGGATGGTTCACTAGCTCTTAGACTAATACACCTTGGCAGGGATACAGGAACAATACAGAAAAAGGGGACCCTTTTCTGTATTGTTCACCCCGAAAAAATCCAAAGTATAAAAATATTTAAAGCATTACAAGAATATAATATATAATCAGTAAAGATTTAATAAATTATTATTGTTGATATATTTACAATATTTATGCCTTGTGTTAATTTTTTTAAGGCTTAAGGCGTTGAAGAAGTCGCGGGCAAAAGTTAGTACCGTATTTTACTGGTTAAGTAGGTACTATTTACTCTAACTCTATGGTAATATATATATAGACAGAGATAAAGAATGTAAAAATGTTGCGAACATCCCAAGTAAGGAGATGCTATTCCTAAGGACGGGAACTTTGGACGCAGATATTATTGAAACATAACTATAAATTTTCAGGCTATCATCTAGAAGAAAATGGGGACAGGATAAACTTAGGTTTGGTTTTTAGAGGACCATTTCTAAACAAACTCGAAGAAATGGAGTTGAATTCAACGCAAAAGTTAAACAAAGATCGAATAAATATCTGGTTAGAGACTTCGACAGGTCCCGGCGCTAATAATGTGGAGGTAGGTAAGTATTTACGTATAGCAGTTAGGGTAGACCACTTTCCGACGTACCTCCGCCAGTGCCGGATTAAGTAAGATGCGCTGGCCCGTAGAAAATTATATCAAAAGGTCCTTTTTTTGACGAGGAGAAATCCGCTTACAGATTCCCTACCGCTGGATAGGCGGAAGGGATATGTGGAGGTCGCCCAGCACCTGATGTTAGGATGTTAGCGGCACTGGGAATACCCACTAAAACTCCCCGGTGCCTCCTTGCCCTGTGAGTGGGATGGACCGGGCTCTGCCGAGGCACCAACTCTGATCCATCCCAGGGCAGCCTAGCCATTGCTGGCTAGACTAAAGCCAATGGGGGATTGCCATTGGCTTTAGTCAATACAAATACAATACAAATCTTCTCTTTTTATAATATTAGTATAAGGGCCTCTTTCACCAAGTACAAGTAAAGTGTTGATTAGTTACTTACTTTTAGAAATAATTTTATGTTTTATTAAATTATGCACCCGGTTTAGTGCATCTTTCGTTAGGCGAATATTTTTTACTATTTTCATTTTAAGAAAATATATTCCCGGCGACAGGTGATTTTAAATGACGGTTAGCCAACTTGACAGATGGTGAAAGAGGCCCTAAGTAGATGAGGATTCTAAAGTAGGCTTTTATAATTCCGAAGTACCTACTCGAATAAAAAAATGAGACTATATTCGAAAAAAAAAATTTTTTTTGTTAACATGAATTTTTTCACTTTTTCAGCAAACGTACCCTGGTCTTTAATAATAAAAGAGCACATAGATTTTAGCGAAGACCAAAAGTGTAATACTTTATTGAAACTTCAACCCGAATACATCTTGAAAAGCAATGAGAGTAGAAAGTTTCATTTGAAAATTAATATGACTTCCAAAGAGCCAGTATCTTTTTCAATGGTTTATACGTTGGACGCTTTGGACAGAAACACTGGAGTTATGTACGCGTGCATTTTGCTGTTTGCTTTATATGCATTAATTATTTTTGAAGTAAGTATCTTTCGAGTAAAACCCCCGAAAGAAACTCTCAGAATACAATTTTTTTTTGTCATCTTAAAATAATAAAATATAATAGTGAAAAGGAAAAGATAAAAAATATTTCAGCGAGAGGGTGTTCAAGTATTACGTAACGCAATTTGGGGGAATCTTATAAAAAGTTAAGATGCTTTACAGCGGAGGTAGCGGGGGGAATCCATCGAGAGTATTGTCATTTTTAAATTTGTTTCCAAGTTGGCAACCCTTTTCTTTAGTAAAAATGGTAACTTGGTAAATTACGGCGCGTTACTTTGGTCAATAATTGCGTCACATAATACTTGAACATCCTCTCGCTGAAATATTTTAAATCTTTTCTTTTTCACTATTATATTTTATTATTTTAAGGTGACAAAAAAATTTCTTTGAGTCATCATCTTGGCTTTTGACATGAATATGTCTTTTCTCTGGGGTCTATTCGAAAGAATGTGTGTCACGAAAATCGTTACCATGACGTAAATGAATTAATTCGAAAGAATGTGTGTCACGAAAATCGTTACCATGACGTAAATGAATTAATTATAATTTGTTCGTTTGTTTATATATATATTTTATCCCTGTTGACCATAGAAGGATTAAGGATAAGGGGAAAGAATAAGGATAAGGATAAGGATAGGGATGGGGATAGGGATAGGGATAGGGATAGGGATGGGGATAGGGATAGGGATAGGGATAGGGATAGTTTGTTCGTTTGTTTATATATATATTATCCCTGTTGACCATAGAAGGATTAAGGATAAGGGGAAAGAATAAGGATAAGGATAAGGATAGGGATGGGGATAGGGATAGGGATAGGGATAGGGACCATTTAAATCTTTCTTTTCATTTATGATATGAGACATATTCATGTCTACTGTGCCATCGAGAAGCCATGGCACTTTTTTTTTCCGAAAGCCTGGTAAATAGCTTTGTACAGGTGAAAGAATTTTCAAAATCAGTCCAGTAGTTTTTGAGTTTATTCATTACAAACATACAAAAATACAAATCTTCCCTCTGTATAAAAAGTAGTGCTTTCAATAAAAATTCAATCTATGATCAATAAAAATTTTGCCAACAGATAATAAACCGGGCTCTGGCTGCCATGTTCATGGCAACATTGTCACTGGCCGTATTGTCTATAGTTGGGGAAAGGCCTTCTCTCGAGGAGATGATCTCGTGGCTGGACGTGGAGACTCTTTTGTTGCTCTTCAGCATGATGATTCTCGTCGCCATAATGACAGAAACGGGCATATTTGACTATTTAGCAGTATTCATGTTTCAGGTAATTTTTATTCTGCTCCTAAATATTACTGCTCGGCTTCGGTACCAGACCAGGAAATATTTTCAGTCCCCTGGGATCTACCCAAATCTACTTAATATAAAATAAAATATATGTTTTCCAATAAAATTGGTTGCCATCTCATTTCGAACCTCAGAATACAGAGCAAATCAGAACGTAGTGTTAAAAAATGGACGATTTATTAAAATAAAAATATTTTTGTTAATTTTATTATTAATAGAAAAAATGTTCATGTTTATGTGTTGTTTTATTAATAGAAAAAATATCAGAATTAAAATCCGATTAACACTCTGATTGTAGATTTTGTCTTAAGATATTCTAGCAGTGGTGACGAGAACAGATGACGTAGTGTCCTGAAAGCAGCCCCAACTCAGCTGGATTCAGAAGAATCTCTAAGCTTGTTTTTTAAAGTTATTTCTGCCTAACTGTATTAGTCCCATGTTGTCTTCTTCTTCTTCTTTAAGTACCCGATCAGGTCTCCCCGTTGCCGATCACCCTCGAAAAGGCCTCCTTGTCACGGGCCACTCGGAACAGTTCCTTAGCCAAGACATCTGCCTTCTGCAGACTCCTCTTCTCCCCTCAATCTTGCCCCCCATGATAATAAATTGATCCCATGTAATAAATTTAATTTCAGGTAGCAAAAGGAAGATTGTGGCCTTTGATTATTCTGTTGTGGGTGTTCACTGTGATTCTGTCACTTCTGTTGGACAATGTCACTACTGTTCTACTGATGACGCCTGTCACAATCAAGTAAGTGCTTGGGGGATTACTAAGCTAGATAAATAGCTTAAATAAGACCGTAATTTTAGTTCATTTTTGTCAATGTGTGAGAGTTCACTAGTATCATATCATACGATAGTATCATACGCTTATTAGCTACTATCACGTGTAGGTACAGCAAACAGCAAGTACGTTGCCAGTTCGCAATTCGCCAACCGCGCATAGTTGCCACTATTCAACACCAGGGGGCTACAAGAGCATACCAATGCAAACGTTTCGTTGCGTTCTGACGAATAGAAACGAAATAAAGCCCGGTGATTGGTTGTTGTAACGCCCACATAAAATGTTGACCAATCACCGGGCTTTATTTCGTTTCGATTCGTCAGAAAGCAACGAAACGTTTGCATTGGTATGCTCTTGGCTAGGGCTCCTACTGTTGACTTTAAACTCCAAAAATGTTTTTCAACAGATTATGCGAAGTGACGAACTTAAATCCGATTCCGGTTTTAATGGCGGTAGTAATGTATAGCAACATTGGAGGCACTATCACTCCCATAGGAGATCCACCGAATGTCATAGTGGCTTCGAACAAAGATGTCATACGCTCGGTGAGTTTACAATCTCATACGGCTAATCACAGATTCGGAACGCACAGAACTTCGGAAATGCTCCCGGCTGCGCACATTTCCGAAGTTCTGTGCGCTAATAAACGGCTCCCCGACAAAAATTTGACATAATATTATCAATTTTGAGTGACTATTTGCGGTTAACCAAACGGTCGCGGATTCGAATCCCGCTAGAGGCAAATGTTTTACCTTTGTACCTACCTGAGTTATTGATTGTAAATTTTCAAATGAGAAGAAATGCGATCCGCTCACGTTTAATAGTCAGCTCATTAGCTGACTTTTTTTTCTTCAAGATATTATTCACCCTCTGTTGAGTTAAAAATAAAGAAAAAAAATCATCTAACCAGGTTTTTGTCTTCTAGGGAATCCATTTCGCCAACTTCACACTGCACATGTCACTGGGCACACTCTTTGTGTGTTTCCAGGCATATTTGCAACTACGCTACGTCATGTACAGAAATCCGAATAAGTTGCGTCTGAACGTTTCTAAGGAAGTGGACGGTAAATTTTATCTAAGTATAAGTAACATGTAACATATAATTATAATTAGATATTTTTTAGGCTTATTTAGTTTTAGATTTTAGTTTAGTTTAGTTTTGAAAATATTTGACGTTTTGTATGTTTGTTTGTAGAATGGATAAACTCAAAAACTACTCAACCGGTTTAAAAATTCATATTAAATTGATATGAATTAATTTAAAAAAGTAGAATTTCCTATAAATATATAAATGCGAATGTTTGGATGGATGTTTGTAACTCTTTCACGTAAAAACTACTGAACCGATCATCATGAAATTTTGCATACACGTTGTCTGGGACACCAGAAAGGACATAGGATACCTTTCAGGGAAAAAAGTACTGCACCCGAGGGATCATCAAAAATTAAGGAAACTAACTCCTGGCTAAGTGTAATAGCAATAACGATCTCGGGCGATATATTGCTTTTTCAACGCGGATGAAGTCGCGGGCACCAACTAGTCTGTACTAATATTATAAAGCTGAAGAGTTTGTTTGTTTATGTGTCTGAACGCGCTAATCTCAGGAACTACTGGTTCGAATTGAAAAATTCTTTTTGTGTTGGATAGATCATTTATCGAGGAAGGCTTTAGGCTATATAACATCACGTTGCGACTAATAGGAGCGAAGAAACAGTCGAAAATGTGGAAAAAAAAAACGGGGAAAATTATTCATCTTTGAGGGCTTACGTTGCGTGCGCTGCGAAAACCGTTCGAGATACCCAAATGATTCCCAAAATAACTATTCCACGCGGACGAAGTCGCGAGCACCAACTAGTATTTGCATAAGTTTCAAACATTAACATTTCCTTACAGATCTTCGTAAACAAATCTCAGTGTGGCGTAAAGCGTCAGACTCTATACCGCACGTTAGCAGAGACCACAACATTGTCAGAAGAAGATTGGAAAGAAAAATAGTTAAATTGACCAGCCAATTGAAGTCTTTAGAGAAAAAAGGTGGTTTGACGACTATACCTAAGGAAACGTACGATAAAACCCTTAGAGAGCTGAAAGAAAAGGTGAGGGAGACGCTATTATAAGCTAAAAAGACCATCTGGAGGCAGTAACCAAGTATACCACAAAGGGATACCAGAATTTATAAGGAATTATTTGTCTTCCGCCGCGTCTGTCTGTCTGTCTGTCCCTATGTATGTTTAGATCTTTAAAACTACGTAACGGATTTTAATGCGGTTTTCACCAAAAGATAGAGTGGTTCATGAGGAAGATTTTAGTATATAATTTACAAAGTTACTCGGGCGAAGTAACGAGCAGCAGCTAGTCTTATATACAAATAAAAATCTCATGTCGCGACATGAGATGTATATTCGGGATATATGTACTTAATACTGAACCAATTATGATCAAATTTCGTAACTATCCTGAATTTGGTCCAGCTTAAAAATAGGATAGTGTTTATTTCGATTATATTGCAAATGATTACATGTCTTTTTTTTTATAGAACAAAACGTGTCAAATTCCATAAGCTTCTAACAGATGGCGGTGTAAGGTACTTTATTGACACATCATCATCAGTACTAATATTATAAATGCGAAAGTTAGCGAAGTATGCGAAGTTATAAATAAACTCTTTCTTCTTGCTGAATGGATTTCAATGAAATTTTGCATACACGTTGTCTGGGACACCAGAAAGGACATAGAGGCTACTTTTCATCCAGAACGCGGACGAATTCACGGGCACCAGCTAGTCATATAGATACTTAGATATATTTGCTTACTTACGTCTGTTTGTATAATTTTTTTCAGTACAAAATTCGCGATAAAAATCTCTTAATAAAATCTGCATTCGCTATTGGATTTGTAGTATTAATATTCTTTCTGCACGCCATACCAGAATTTCGTAAGTATTTTTCTTTTATATCTTGACGGTAAGGGCCTTTTTCACAAACTACAAGTAAAGTGTTGATTAGTTACTTTTAGAAATAATTTCCTGACGATTCAAAAAATAAGCACCTAATTGTGCTAAAAAAGTTATGTAAAGTTTTTTATTTAAATTCTTATTACCTACTCCCTAAGATCGAATCTCCCTCGGCTGGACAGCATTGTTGGGCGCCATATTGCTTCTGATCCTCGCAGACAGGGAAGACTTGGAGCCCATCATGCATAGGGTAGAATGGACTACCCTCATATTCTTTGCTGCACTGTTCGTATTCATGGAGGTAAGGTTCTCATTTTTAACGACCGACGCAAAAGCGTGGTTTTATAAGTTTGACGTGTATACCTGTGTATCTGTGTATCTTTGTATCTGTGTATCTTTGTATCTTTGTATCTGTGTATCTGTGTATCTATGTATCTTTGTATCTGTGTATCTGTGTATCTTTGTATCTGTGTATCCGTGTATCTTTGTATCTGTGTATCTATGTATCTTAGTATCTGTGTATCTTTGTATCTGTGTATCCGTGTATCTGTGTATCTGCCTGTGGAATCATATCTCCCAAACGGATGGACCGAATTTGATACAGATTTTTTTTGTTTTGAAGCTGACGCGATCGGGATTGTTCTCAGCTCGCTAAGAATAATACCGGCTTTAAACTGATTAAAATAAACTATTTTTTTTATAACCTATATTTTTATGTCTGACCTGTAATATATACCACTGGACTGGCTGCTATCAAATTATTATGCCTATTTGAAAAACGCCATTATGGCGCTTTGGGGCGACAGTAATTGGAACTAAAATTCCGAGTGTACTTATCTATCCTCCTTGCGTAGAGGGGATCCTATCCTGCTTTATATGAAAACTGAATAAAAATACGGAAACGTCAAAATTAGTTCTAATTACTTCCGAGGGCGGCGTTTCAAAATGGCACACGAAATTATCTGTCACTAGCTGGTGCCCGCGACTTCGTCCGCGTTTTGAATGAAAGTTACCCTATGTCCTTTCTGGTGTCCCAGACAACGTATATGCAAAATTTCACGGTGATCGGTTCAGTAGTTTTTGCGTGAAAGATTTACAAACATCCATACAAACTTTATAATATTAGTACTAATTACTTCCGAAGACGGCGTTTCAAAATGGCACACGAAATTATCTGTCATTTGTATGGGACAGCCTGTCCAGTGGTATATATTACAGCTCAGTGCCATAATTACAGGCTCTCTCCAAGTTGGGGCTGATAATGTACATAGGAGACTGGACGGAATCCCTCATCATGAGAGTGGATGAAAACGCCAGGCTTACGGTAGCCATGCTGCTCATATTGTGGGTAAGTTCAAATGTAAATTGCTCTGAACTTAATTTTAACTTTGAATATAGAATTATGTATTTGTTGTAACTTCTAAACTGCCTAGTTACTGTAAGTAGGTAATGTAGCCACAAAATACTTTAGTTAAAATCAAAATATTTGTTTATCGATTGGGTATTTGACAATATTAAAAATATACTACAAATTGTGGTCATCCTATCAGAAAATAGCGTAAAAAAAGCATATTATGTCACTTTATTTTAAGCTAACAACAAAGGTATAAGTATCAGCTAAATTATTCCCGGTGACAGGTGACTTTAAATGACGGTTAGCCTACTTGACGGATGGTGAAAGAGGCCCTTAAAGTAGTTTTTACTTCAAAAGTCAATGAAACAATCAATAATTTTTTACTTTCCAGGTGTCTGCGTTGACTTCGGCGTTTGTGGACAACGTTCCCTTAACGACTATGATGATAAGAGTGGTGACGTCGTTGGGATCAAATCCATCTTTGAACCTGCCCATGTCGGCTTTAGTTTGGGCACTTCTATTTGGAGTCTGTTTGGGAGGTAAGATTGAAATATTCAAAGAACATGTGGGTTTTGATTTGGATGAAGTTTGGTCAGAACTTTTCTTTTATCATATAAAAAAAATTAAAAATGTTTTTTCGAAAGTTATGCAAAATTCAAAATTTCACCTTTTTCCTTTTTTTTTGAGGTTTTTGTGTACACAATTTTTTTTTTTTTTCATTTTCATTTTTACAGGCAACGGCACATTAGTAGGCGCTAGCGCCAACTTGGTGTGCGCAGGAGTCGCCGAACAACACGGCTACAAGATCACGTTCGTTGAATTCTTCAAATTGGGATTCCCCATGATGTTGGGACACTTATGTGTTGCCACGGTGTATCTAATGGTGTGTCATTGCGTTTTCACTTGGCATTGATTTTGACATGTTGACCCGTCATCGTAGCCTTAAACCAGTTTTAACTGGGCCAATTTTTTAAAATACTTACATTTTACATACACAATACACATACAACATACATTACAAAAAAAGTATTGTATGTATAGTCGGATTTTTAATTCGGTGGACTAAAATGACATTTGGTGGGTTGCCATTTTATTGTAATGTAAAAATAGTGTTGTATCCTGAGTGATCGAGTATTAGGTAAACACCGTGATTCACTCTTTTTTTATTTTATAATAAAAGTTTGTTAGTTTGAATTTGGGTTGATCAGTAGCATAAGTAGCGTAGATTTATAACTACTTTATTAATAGAAAGTTTAGTGTTTAAACTTAGTTATTGATAAAGCTATATTTATTTCTTTTCCATAAAAGATAACCGGATAACAATAGATAACAAAAATATAGTTAATAATTAAGATTATGAAACTTTCTGTGACGTCATCAATATGTGTCACGTATCGTGGTCGAGTTCCACCATATTATTTACTTATTTATTTATTTGGTTCTCTTCTTTTATAACGTGATCAATACCGAAATCGACCATTGACTTATAAATGATCGAGTCATACTTCAACACTACTCTTCATGCTTGCAACATTTTTTAAAAAAAAGGTCGATTCTAGCTGTCATTTTAGTCCATCGAATTAAAAATCGTATTAATCCATAATACAACCGTTAAGTTGCTTACTTTTGGAACTAGATGGTGCTGTGTTGTGTGGAATATAATTGTCTTATTCAAAATGTGCAAGTATGTGCAAAAAGTTTACTTTTGAGATATTGATAAAAAAAATTATACGATAGATAAGACAATAGGTAAACTATTCACATAAGGTGAAAATGTTGGAATCTCAAAAACAACGACGATATTCTATACTTAATATTATAAAGCTGAAGAGTTTGTTTGTTTGAACGCGCTAATCTCAGGAAGTACTGGTTCGAATTGAAAAATTCTTTTTGTGTTGGATAGATCATTTATCGAGGAAGGCTTTAGGCTATATAACATCACGTTGCGACTAATAGGAGCGAAGAAACAGTCGAAAATGTGGAAAAAAACGGGGAAAATTATTCATCTTTGAGGGCTTCCGTTGCGTGCGCTGCGAAAACCGTTCGAGATACCCAAATGATTCCCAAAATAACTATTCCACGCGGATGAAGTCGCGAGCACCAACTAGTTAGTTTATAAGGTTTTTGTAAGCATTATGACTAAAAATGTAGTATAAATAATTATAAGTTAACTGAAACATAAGATTTTACTTTGTAGCTTTTAAGATTTAAAGTTGAAGATATTTAGTGAAAATTGTGTGAGCTGTGATTTTTAAGTAGATAAAAATTTAACCATACTTATATTTTGTTGAATGTTTAGTAAGTAAAATATTAATTCGGACTTTAAACTACATACTTAAGTATATCTTCTATTGTAGTATATCCTATTAATTAATTAATTAATACTAATTAATATTATAAATGGGAAAGTTTGTTTGGATATATGTATGGATGTTTGTAACTCATTCACGCAAATACTACTGAACCGATCACCATGAAATTTTGCATACACGTTGTCTGGGACACCAGAAAGGACATATCTTTCATCCAGAAAAAAAGTACTGCTCCCGAGGGATTATTTAAAATTAAAGAAATTAACTCCTGGCTAAGTATAATAGCAATAACGATGTCAGCCGATATATTGCTTTTTCAACGCAGACGAAGTCGCGGGCACCAGCTAGTAATATAATAAAAGAAGACATTTATCTAATTAGCTATAGATACGTTATATGAAATCTGATTTTATTAGATTTATGAAATGAGTACAAGTAGCGACATCTAGTAACAAGTTTTTGTAACACTTTGTTTATGCATATTTGAGGAAATATAGATCAGTTCTATTATATAACTGTTTCAGTTATTGTTTTATTTTAGTCACTATCCCAGACCCACTTTTCCTGTTTCTTCTAATGCTTCGATTACATTATCCGATTTCTTACAGTCCAATATAGGAAATCGGATAGTGTGATCGCAGTTAGAAACAGATCGGATTCGATTTGGAGAAATTGAAGGTCCTTCAATTTGATTTCTAAACACTACGATTTAGAAATCAAATTGAAACGTCAAATCGGATAGTGTAATCGCTAGCTCTCTACCAAGGTCTCTAAATTGAATCCCTTAAATTGAATAGTGTAATAGACGCTTTAATCCTACTGTTGATGACGGTCACCTGTAGGGTTTTTATATATATAGGTAATGTATTGAAAATAGAATATAAGCTACCTGTTTTAATTATTATTTTTATTTATTAATAAATGAGGGTGGGCCGAGATTGCGGGTGGCTATCGTTTTTTAACTTTTTAAAACCAGTTACCCACGTGCTACCGCGCAATACACATACGGTCAAACCGAGCCGCTCGCATATCTCGGACATTGACGTACTAATTGAATAATTTCTTGAACACCTACTATGGTCAGCAATGTGGCCATCTACCATCAATCAAGTGGTCCGTACGTACATAAATAAAAGCGCTAAACGTTTGGCTCATTGTCTATTAAGAATTACTTTTCTCGGCCGCGGCGCAATGGTCGGCGAATAAGAGCCCGAGATAGTAATCGTTTCAAGATACATTAATGAATAGACACGCCCCGCTCACGAAATACCAGGGGGCCTAGACAAAGTGACATTGTAAAAACGATAACGAAGTTCGTTAACAAAAAAATGTATTGGATTGACATATGCCGTCGGTAAATCACGTGACACATCCCATACATTTTATTCTTTCGAATCGAATCGCTCCGGAGCGAATGCAACTTGTCTAGGCCCCTAGATCCGTTTGTGTTGTGATATGATATGCATTCACGCAAAGATAATTGATTGGTCTCGCTGCGCTCGACTAGATAGAGCGCTATACAAAAGCAATAGCTCCGAAAATGTGGCAACTTTATATTGTAGTGTGTAAAAAATCGTAACTTTTTATCCAGTTTTATTACATTTTTATACAGTTTCACTACGCAAACTGGTATTTTATTATGCCTAAAATTTAATAAAACATTCGGCACGTACACATCACAGACAGTTTGCAGTGTGACTGGCTCGGGTACGCCGAATTCGGAGTACTATTTTATGCCGCATTTTACAAGTACGACGGGGGCAGTGGCGTAGCTATCATAGGGCCAGGTGGTGCAGTGCACCAGGGCCCTGGAGCTCAGGGGGCCCTCTAGCCTCAGCTTTGAAAAAAAAAATGAAAAATTTAAAAAATTAAAAAAATTAAAAAAAAAAAAAAAAATTGTGAGCAGGCTTGAGCCTCGAGTCTCGAGCCTGCTCACAAGATTTTCTTTTTTTTTTTCAATTTCAATTTTTTTTATTCAAATCAACATCACCAATGATAAAACTCCTTATTTAACATTTTCAACACATGCGCCAAGCGTCCTCGATAAGCATGTGCTGTTTGTTTGTCTGTTATCGTTATTTCAGTTACATGGTAGTTTGGATGAGTACGCCCGTAGCACATTGGATCAGCTCACGTGCTTGACGGTCGTGAGATCAATTCGCCAATTCCGCCCATCAACTTTTTAATGAAGTTTTCATTCGCTCTTGCCTTGCATCAGTTCTTATTTATGATATTTGTGGCGATGTTTTCAACTTTCTGGGGTCTGGGACGTACTACAGTAGTTGATACTTTATACTGTTTTTATTTTTTTTATTTCCTACCAAGTCAGTTTAGTACATGTTTAGTTTAGTATTACAGACGAATTCGCAAAAATTAAAGCGCGCAAGAGATTGTGAAACGGACGGGGAATTCTCTTAAAAATCGTTTTTTCTCTTAATTAATAAATATTCTATATTGTCATGTGCGTCGTTGTTTATTTACTCCCTTTTTCTTCCATTGAACACATGAAGATTTTGATAGAGACGACGTATGGATTTAGCCTACTAGGGTGATTCAACTCACTGTTTCCTATTCTTATTCCCTATCAATAATTTTGAAGGCCAATATAAGTTCAAACTACGCAGAAAGAGGGGAGGAGGGCCCGATTCTCCCTATGCACCAGGGCCCTTGTCGCCCTAGCTACGCCACTGGACGGGGGTATCTAGTCGAGCGCAGCGAGACCAATCATTCATCCATGGGTAGGTAGGTACTTATTTGTGATTTTTTTTTACGATTTAAACGCTGGTGAGAAGGGGGCGTCATTATCGTTTCTGCCCCGGTTCGAAAAATTCGTAGATCCGGGGCTGGGTCCGTCAGCCTGTCCATTGAACTTAACATTTAAAAAAATGTAAATAAATAAATAATAACAATTTGCATTTTTTTATTTTTCATCACAATTAACATTTTTGTACATATGAATTATTTTTTAATAAAATAAAAATTTACCTAAATTTATAAATCTATTGCTGAATGTCCTAATGAGACAGATTGCAGTACAAGTTGGAATATAAAAAAAAAAAAAAAAAAAAAAAAAATTAAATAAAAAGTAAATTCAAAATATATTTTTCAAAAATATCACAGTTTCTTTAATAACTCTTCAAACTTTTCCCATGGACAAAAACCATCTATGTCCACTGGACAACCTTTTAATTCTAACAAAGTGAAACCCGGTGGATTTGTTAGGCTCAATTCTTGAGCATATCTCATTTGTGAACTAGTCATGTAAATATAATGAATTTTTAATAAATCTCTATTCAATTTACCATCAAACCATCTTTGGAATACTATTTTTCCACCAATTGGTGTAACCTCGTGTTGCTCTCTCAAATTGTATGGCAAAAACTCCATTCCACTGAGCAAAGTGTACATGTTAGCGTCGTGCCCCATAAGTAGAGTTACTTTAGGGCCTTCTTTATTAGTCATACATTTAGCCATATAATGTATCAACCGCTCGGCAATATCTCGAGCTACCAATGTAGTATTGAATATGACATTGTGATAACCTCTGCTCACATTAATTATTTGATCCCAATGATATTTATCAGTTATTTCACCCCAAGCGACATTTTCTAAGCCCTCATAAAACTCCATAATGAATGCATCTATTACCGAGTTGCCGATTTTCAAAGGCCCCGCAACATTAGGCTTTGTTCCGACTGAAAAATTTATAATATTTTTATCCGTTTTCAAGTCGCAATCGAGCAAATCCTTACATATATCTGAATCTTTATAGTCTAACATATTCTCTATATGACTATATGAATCGTTCAATGACAATTCTGATAATCTGACTTTCATTTGTTTTAGAGCAATTTCTTTGAATATTTCCGTTGTATTATGAATGACGGGGTTGAATAAAGGGTCCATGGCATCTGTGCTGTTATAATGAACAGTAATGTTACAATTTGGGAATGCATTTTCAACGAAAGCCACAGCCGAAGCTATAGTTCTCTGCTTAGTGTTGGCATAGACGAAAACTTCGTTTTTTTCTGGACATTTTACTGGCAATAATCCTTCTTTGTAGAGCCAGTAGGAGAAATATTTTCCCAAATATCCCTCTAGAAGTTTTCCTCTGGATGTCAGGTGACCACCTTTCTCTTTCCATTGAGGCCAAGGCTTCGGCGTCATACGATTTAAGTCTTTGGACAATGGCGTTCTCACATTGTGTCTACTCATTATCAAAACTTGTCTAAGTTGATATCTATTTTCGTAAGAATCGACATAGATTATAAAAATAAACACTGGTATAAACTTGAGCAAAGACATTATTAATTTAATTATAGCTTTTCAACTGCTTTTATACTGTTACTTAACAAAAATTTACGCAATCGCATAATTTAAAAGTGGCTTCTAATGTAAACAAATATATAACCTTATTTACATTACATAATTTAACATTATGACTAAAATTGTTGATATCACAGCAAAAGTGTTTCTGGTATACAACCACATTATTTTATAAAATTATTAAATATTAATTTCCATTGTTATGTATATGAAATTGAAATATGATTATTTAAAGTATGTAAACAAACAATTAACACCAAAATTACATTTTCGTTTGACGTTTCAGAAGAGTCAACAATCAACTCAAGGATATCCTGTTATAAACATAGTATACTATGCCTGTTATTATGGAATATCGAAGTACTCTTCAGCGGTCCAAGAAAGGTCAACGTCAACAATTTTGTCATAGGGCAACACTAGCTTATATTATAGTCACAAACTAAATAGTAGATACTAACGTCGATAGTAACTATTATTTCATCTGTGCTAACGTATATTATAGTACTAGTGAAGAAAGAAGGAAGAAAGGTACTAGTATAGTAGCGTTAAATTTACCATCAAATCAGCAACCATAAATTTAGTATTACTAGAGAGCAACCTACTCTACTCTAGGCCGCAAGATTGAAGAATCAAGGAGACACAAACCCTCAAGTTGTTCAGAAAAAACGTTACTTCATTATACAAAATTCACCTGTTTTTTTTATGTTAAAGTCGATAAACCATTAAACCGTCTGACGGTCCACTTTTACCTATGTAGGTTAATAAATACTGTGGAGTTGCACACGCATATCTATGTAGATCTTGACCAAATTAATAAAATAAAAGATCCAATACCTTCATATATTTAAAGGAGTTAACAAAACCAAAAACGATTTCACTTAAAATAAATTTTATTTAATACTTTTCAAAACACTCACAAAATCTGTCCATAGACAAAAACCATGACTGTCAACTTGACAACCGTCAATCTCCATTGCAACCCATTTTGGCGGGATTTCCAAAGATAGTTTAACTTTATTTCTTAATTGCTCTCTAGTTTGATAAACGTAATCCAGTTTTAACAAATCGATTTCATCTTCTACGTCATACCACTTTTGAAATACTAATTTCCCTCCAACTGGAGTTTTTTCATATTGTTCAACTAATTCGTACGGATGAAAATTTAAAGCCGCCATTACTGAATAAATATTCACATCGTGCCCCATCAGTACAATCAATTTGGTACTAACTTCATTTAGAAATGCATTTTTTAAATAATCATGCAACGGTTTCCCAACATCTTTTGCTATTACTGTGTTATTAAATCTTATGTTGTGATTGTACTTATTAAGATCCATTAGAACTTTCCACTGATTGGTATCATTAATTTTTCCCCATGCAACGTTTTCCGAAGGCAAACCATCATAATAGGCCATCATGAAGGAGTCTACAATAGCATTGGCAGCATGCAATCCGCCTAATAAGTTAGGCTCTTTGCCAAATTCATAAAAAAATTTGGTTTCATAATCATCAAAACTACAGACAGCATCATCCCTGCACATATCCGATTCTTTTATACTGACGATTTCGCTTAATATCTTATAAGCGTATTTCAAATCAAACTCTTCATATTTCTTTTTCATTATATCAACAACTATGTCTGCGAACTCGGCAGTGGTGTTGTGAATTATTGGATCAAAAGTGAAATCCATTCTGTCATCTTCATATTTGTAATTGACTTTGACGTTGCAATTTTTAAATGCTCCGCGGGCAAAAGCTTTAGCGGACTCTTTGGTCCTTTGTTTTGAATTCGAATATATATTCACAAACTCATCGGGACAATCTGTCTGGAGTAATTCCTCTTGTTTCAACCATTCCGCAAAATATTCACCCATGAATTCCTCCAATAAAACGCCATTTGGCGTTAAGTGGCCAGTACTTGCACTCCATTTTGGCCATTCGTAGGGCGTAACTTTTTCTAGATTAGCAACCAAAGGCGCTCTCACATTGTGTCTACTTAAAACCACAACTTGTTTCAATTTAAACCTGTTTGCGTCAACGCCCTCGCTCAACGCTAATATGAAAAATAAGAAACACGGTATCACAGACGAGTTTCGAGACATTTCTAATCTAATTACTTTGCAACGACCCGCAAATAGAATAAAATACTGCGACAAAATTAAATGAGCTAGTCATTCGATGTCGCAACAAATACTGTCCGTTTCTCACGCCGTTATTATGTTACAACATTTTAATTCGTTATAGATCTTTTGACCGCATCTCACACCGACCTTGGTGTCGCAGAAAAAATATAATTTATAGGTACTAATATTATAAAGCTGAAGAGTTTGTTTGTTTGTTTGTTTGAACGCGCTAATCTCGGAACTACTGGTTCGAATTTAAAATTTCTTTTTGTGTTGGATAGATCATTTATCGAGGAAGGCTTTAGGCTATATAACATCACGTTGCGACTAATAGGAGCGAAGAAACAGTCGAAAATGTGGAAAAAACGGGGAAAATTATTCATCTTTGAGGGCTTCCGTTGCGTGCGCTGCGAAAACCGTTCGAGATACCCAAATTATTCCCAAAATAACTATTCCACGCGGACGAAGTCGCGAGCACCACCTAGTAATCAATAATATTAAAAATGTTTGTTTGGATGTTGTTAATCAAAAAATGGCTGAACGGATTTGGATAAAATTTGTTATTACTACCAGATAGTTTATTGCCTATATCAACATTAAAGCGCCTACACACAGCCCTAAAATCGGTGGCAATATCAGGGCAGTAGTGGGGAACCCCCTAAGATCGCCTTTAAATAATGTTTACGATTTGTTTACAGATGAGGCTATCTAGGAGGCTCCCCATCCCCACTACTGCCCCGATATTGCCACTGATTTTAGGGTCGTGTAGGCCGCTTTTATAGGATACTTTTATCCTGGAAAAATATTAAGTTCCCGTCTAAAAATATGAAAAATTGTGGCCGCATCACTGTAGTCAACAATGGTGACGCCACCGCCACCGATAATGATGTCACTTTTAACTCATATATTATCTCAGGTATTATATTTTTAATTTTTCGCGGGAACTAGCTAGTAATTTTATAAATACGAATGTAAGTTGAATGAATGCATATAACGTTTTCAGGAATACAGAAAAGGACATGGGGTGTAGTAGTAAGTACCTTTCACCCAGAGAAAATTACTTTCCGAGGGATTATCTAAAAATAGTTTAAAAAATCAGACAAAAATATATCCAAAGTACCTACATACTAAATATTATAAAGAGTTGTATTTGTATTTTTGTTTGTAAAGATAAACTCAAAAACTAATGGACCGGTTTTTTTTTTCAGTTTTAGAAACAGTGGCGTGGATAAAATCGCTTGGAAAAGCTAGTAGCTAAATAAATAAATATTTAGTGACGGTGTAACAAGCGGTAAGTATTATTTAATAAACATGCATATAATTTATTTTATGATTGGGCAAGGAAGTGATAAAACACGAGCGTACCTACCTACTTAAAATTATATCGACTTACAAATAATAATTATTATGATAAATTTTCATTTGTAAGAACAAAAGAAGATCTGTGATATTTGTGAACTCAACCCTTGGTTAAGGTGTATACACACGCCAATCCTAAAAATTTGCATTTAAAAAAAAATGTTACAAGAAACTGTCAATGCAATTGGTTTGAAAAAAATATATGTTATACTTAAACGTGTGAAGAACAAAATGTATTGTTTAGAATTTCCATCGAAGTAGTTGAAACCCCACAATATAAGTTAGAATATAAGAAGAATATTACTTATGTTGAAATTTTTTTCGAAAACGGTGTGCGCGCTTTGAAAAAATTTTCATTTTTTCGTGTGCGCAAACGATTCCTGCACCGAATAATAGGTCATTTAAAAAAATGTATTTTTTTTAATGTTGTTTTGATGGTTAGTACAAAAAACCACATTTGTCAGGACTGTTGAATTGTTGCCGCCGCCTCGGAACTCTAAATATATGGAGCTACAGTGTCTCAGTGACTGCGTTGAGGTGTGGCTACGTTTGTGTATTTCGTGCGGAATTAGTTTGATATAATATAAACACTCTAAAGGTCATATCGGTGAAGGTCAAATCGTCAATATCATTGGCCGTGAATCCCTTAAGATAATAAGCCATTGCTACATAATCATATTTCGGGATTTTTTGTCAAGTCCCTCGTCTGAACAGGCCCTTAGGCCGCAACTTAGCCGTATTTAGTTTTATGGTGTTTTTTTTTGTGTATTATGTATATAAATATATATAAAGTTTTCTCTGTATTAAATTACTTTACCAATTCGTGGAAAATGTTGTATATTGTACTGTGACCTTTATTTATGTATGTTTCTCTTTTTTCAAATTTACTATATTAGTTATATGGTGTAATTTTTTATTTTCTCAAATAAAATTAAATAAAAAAAATTTCTTTTAGAAGTGGCAAACACGCCAGACGAGCTGCCCAAATGACAGCGAAACGCAGCGAACGCAGTTCAATTTCAAACTTGACCCCACCGGGAATCGAACCCGGGGCCTTTCAGACGTAAGGCAAGTACCCTTACCACTCATCCAACGGGCTGTCGTCGTGTCAATTGGCTTGCACACCTTAATGTTAAGCGATAAAGTTTAAAATTGAAATAAATAAAAAACAGCATTTTTGCTGCTGCGAGTTGGTGCTTAAGAGTTGCTACAGCCCGTTCCCTTATCAAGTGGACTTTTTTCATGTTAAGATTGACAGACAGGCTGACGCTCGACTTGATGGTAAGTGGCCTTCGCCTATAAGAACAGCAACGCCACAACTGCGCTTTTATGCAAGGGACTGTCAGCCTGTCCGCTCATTTTACCAACTTAAATTATAAAAAGGCAGGCATTATCAATTTTATTTTTTATTTAAATTTCGATTACAAATACATTATTTTATAACAAATTATTGCACACATACAAGATAACATTGGCCGATACACTTTATACGTTTCATACAATAGACAAGCATACAGTTTTAATCCAACTTAAGGATCAAATCACACCAAACCGCGACAAAACGCGGCGCCTACGCGTTTACGCGTTCGATGCGTTTGATCGAGTAACACTCGCACTAGGCGGGAAAAGTTCTTTTTGAAGTAAGTATGTTATGTAGATCAGTACATTTTGACATTCAGACCTAACCACCCGGAAGGGGCCCTCTGACCTGTACCTCTACCATGAGTTATAATGGCCGCACGCGCTAGCGAGAGCGTAAAAAAACTGTCAACTGTCAATGTCAAATTGAGAATTTTCCATAAAAAATATTATACGCTCTCGCTTGCGAGTGCGGTCATTGTAAACTCACGGTAAAGGCACTGACCTCTTCAATCAAGCGTCATCAAGTTCGCGTCGCGTTTCGGTGTGAACTGACCCTTAGGCCCTTCGCGGGAGCGATAAATATTCAGTTACATACATAAAATTATGATATACTTTAAGAACACATTTTTAATACAAAAAGATTGCATCTATATAAGTATATTTAAGTAACATCACTATCGAGTGACGTCCCTATAAATAAAAAAAAATTACTTATAATTAACATAATGAGGTCTCAGTGGATGATGTGACTTTAACTTAATTGAGATTACTTTAGTATCTCTCTGTGTTTGTTAAAAATAAATAAAAATTAGTTAAGTATTAAAATTGTAAAAAAAAAAAATTGCGGTTTAAGATTTTTATATATATTTTTTTTTTTAATTTATACTGTAAAAAATTTAAATCTAAAAAGGTAAATAAATACTTGAATAATAAATTGTAAAAAAATTAAACTTGTAGTTTAAGTTTTTTATAATATTTATTGTTTTTTTTTTTTTTTTAATTTATACTGTAAAAAATTTAAATCTAAAAAGGAAAATAAATACTTGAATAATAACATTATAAATTAAAAATATAATATGGTAACTTTCTAGCGATCTAAACTCTAAGCAACAAGATTTTCATTTTTCATTTAAGGCCAACGCAGACGAGGGACTGTTCACATGTTAACGCCGTCTGTTAACATCTTAACAAACTATTGACGACACGTTAAGCTTGATATGAACCGAGTAACTAGTACGCAATGACACGGGTAGATGGCGCTTATTTCATACTATTAAACTTCACCGAGGGTGTCGCTCATTGAGTGTGACGACCGGGTTGAGTCAGTGTTATCTTCTCATACTAAAAGCACAGAATACTTATTTCCTACAGTAGGCCGACGCCTTTGATGTTGGGCGATGCCGCCGCCTGTGTAGGTATTTAAAAATTACGGAAGGGACGACACAAATTAAGTAATATAAAATGTGCTCAAGTACCTTCCTTCATCGTGCGGAAATTGATAAAAGCTTAGTTCTTCATTTATGCGAGATAAAGATTTGCACGCACTTACAGCACATGCCGTATGCACCATTTTGATTTATATAATATAAAATTAAAATCTGAAAGACGCGATAGTCCTGGAATATTTATCCCAAGCTACTAAGAAGGACGAAGTATGCAGCTTGGGCACGTCCCACTCTCGCCTCACCCCTCACGCCCCGCACGATTGCCCTGTCTAGACGTCTCCGTCGGCCTACTGTATGAAATAAGTATGCTGTGCTAAAAGTTTCCATATTATCTACACAAACTTATATTATATAGAGAGAAGATTTGTATTTCTGTATGTTTGTAATGAATAAACTGAAAAACTAGTGGACCGATTATAAAAATTCTTTCACCTACATATAAAAAGCTACATTATTAGCAAGTAACATAGGCTATCTCTATATATGTATAAAAATTAGGTGTCACGTTGTCTGAGGTCAATGGACTCCTATATTAACTACTGAACCGATTTTGATAAAACTTCTTAAAGATAAACTTAATTTCTTCCAACTTAAAAGATAGGATTGTTTTTATTTTGAACCCGGGCGAAGCCGGGAGCGTTTAGCTAGTATTTTATTAAATTACGCAGACTATGTCGCTTCCATAAGAAAGTTAATAATTTAAAAAAAATCAGTACTATTATTCCCTCGTGTATGTATGTTATTTGATGCAATTTTATTTTTTCATACTTTAATGAATATTTTTTTTCGCGAACAAACATCCCCCATCTGCGCTGACCTTTTTATTGCTAAGTATTACAACTGGGCTTTATAGGGTAGACAAAAAACAGACAAAGCTCTGGCAATACCTTCACTGGTCTGATGGGCACGCCCATTTAAGTGGTAGCCCTGTCCAGTTGGGCCAACTGATGGGCCAGTCTCTCCTCTCTGGCCCTTCTCGCTTGGCCCAACGCCCTCTTCTCAGCGAATTTCGCCACAAACATCTCCACGGGAACATTGCCTGTAACATTAACAATCTATATTATTATTAATAAAAAATCTTCCACTTGCGAAACACGAGGCGCGGGCGGGGCTTTCATCCCTTCGTGGTTGAAGTTCCTCGGTCACGCACGAAGCGTTACAGTTCCACCTTCCTTGTCCGTACTGCTAAGGAGTGGAACTCGCTGCCTGCGTCTGTGTTTCCCCAAAATTACAATCTCGGGGTCTTCAAACGTAGGGTAAATGGGCATCTACTGGGTAAGCGTGGTCCACCTTCGGCCGCATCTGCACCTAACATCAAGTGAGATCGCGGCCAAGCGCTGCCTTGACTTATATTAAAAAAAAAAAAAATCAAAATCAAAATATTTATTTATCAATTGGGTTTCTACAAGAAACTCTTGTGATCGTCATTATAAATTTAAATTTACCAGGGTTTCGGAAAAAAGCCAAGATGACGATCTTGAGAAGAAACCCCGAAAGAAACATATAAAATATAAAATAACAACTATGTATACTACAATCAATTTAAAAATAATAATAATAATATTAAAGTATACATGATACAATACAACACAATACCTATAAGCTCCGAATCGCTTAAATCCAGGCTTCATTGTCATTTAAATAATCAGTGATTTTATAATAGCCTTTTGAGAGGAGTTTACAAATACAAATACAATTACAAATTACACTATATGTTTGGTCTAGGATTAGGGCTAGTAATCCTAGCTGTAAACCAAACCACACTAGCTGTTTGGTATCCTAAATACAGGTTTATATTTGCTTAGTGTGGAACTAGATGTTGCTGTGTGGAATGTGTAAAGAAGACATTGTATACTATATATGAAACTGGCTGGTGCTCGCGACTTCGTCCGCGTGGAATAGTTATTTTGGGAATCATTTGGGTATCTCGAACGGTTTTCGCAGCGCACGCAACGGAAGCCCTCAAAGATGAATAATTTTCCCCGTTTTTTTTTCCACATTTGCGACCGTTTCTTCGCTCCTATTAGTCGCAACGTGATGTTATATAGCCTAAAGCCTTCCTCGATAAATGATCTATCCAACACAAAAAGAATTTTTCAATTCGAACCAGTAGTTCCTGAGATTAGTGCGTTCAAACAAACAAACAAACAAACAAACTCTTCAGCTTTATAATATTAGTATAGATTAGACCGTTGATATACTATACTACATAGATAACTTTTTTTTTTTTTATAAATATGTACATAATATTATAAATACAAAACATCCATGACTCAAGTACAAAGGTAAAATGTTAACACATAAACATTTGCCCCTAGCGGGATTCGAACCCGCGACCGTTTGGTTAACAGCTAGGGTTCTTACAGTTAACAGCATCTTCTAAAAAAAAAGAGTCTCTTACCTAACAGGAACTCTTCAGCTATTGTTTCAGCGTCTTCATCGGCTTTCAAGGCTGCTGCTTTCAAACAATCCCTTATTCTGTGCGGATCGTACCTATCTGCCAATCTCTGATGTTTTTTGTTTAGCTCTTCGTAGTTTATTTTCATTTGAACAACTGTCGATATGCCGTTTATGATCTCCGTCTTCAAATCGACAAGCATTTGCTGTTTGGTTACGTTGTCTTGGGCTATTCTCTCTATGCTGCTCATGAGTTCCTCTGTCTCCAAGTCCAAGGCGATCAAGCTCGGACTGTTTTCTAAGAGTCTGTCCTGAAATTGATTCAAATTTACATTTATATTTATACTAGACACACGACTTCGTCCCCGTAACTTTTATAGAATACTAGCTGGTGCCCACGACTTCGTCCGCGTTCCGGATGAAAGGTACCCTATGTCCTTTCTGGTATCCCAGACAATGTTTATGCAAAATTAAATGGTTATCGGTTCAGTAGTTTTTTAGTAATATCCTATTCAGTTCAGTAATATCCTATTAATATTATAAATGCGAAAGTTTGTATGGATGTATGTATGGATGTTTGTAACTCTTTCACACAAAAACTACTGAACCGATCACTATGAAATTTTGCATACACGTTGTCTGGGACACCAGAAAGGACATAGGGTACCTTTCATCCAGATCGTGGACGAAGTCGCGAGCACCAGCTAGTAATATTAATAAGATAGCCCATGTTACTCGCTGATAATATAGTTTCTCAACAGTGAAAAGAATTTTTCAAATCGATCCAGTAGTTTTGGAGCCTATTCAATGCAAACTAACAAACAAACAATCAAATCTTTCCTGTTTACAATATTAGTATATATAGTAGAAAAATGAGTTGGCTTGTCTGCCGACAAAAAAAAATTTAATAATACACACACACACAATTTATAGATACATGTATATATATACATACATATTATCATTTTTTAATTACTAGCACTTTTTTGTACTTATAAATTTTAAGATGACTAACCTTGTAATAGGCTATATATATAAGAATTTAATTAATCTATTTTATGTATTTGTTAAATGTTACATGCTGTAAGGTTAGCTATTAGATAAATAAATAAATATTCACAGTTCTCACCTGTAAATCCGTATTCTCGAGAATCTCGTGCAATTCTTCCGCTGTGAATTCAGACAACTCCGGAAACATTAACGACTGGCCGCTGTAATGCGACTGCGGACTTGGCTCACTGGACTCATCGCTGTTTTTGGCAGCGGACCTTTGAAATTCCCTTATTATGGCTTGCACGATTTGACCCAAGTCAGAATGTGGAGAATAATGCAGTAAACCGGGAGCCTCTGTCACTTCGTTGGTATTTTCTCGAACCCAGGGATGTGGTATGACGGGATTTATGTATATAATAGGTTTCTCATTAGGAAATTCAGGGCATAGGACCACGGAAAGATGAGCATTGATCCCGCGAACATCGAACTCAACTCTGTACTCTTCGTTTTCAGTTATTTCAATGACATTATCGTTAAATATCTTTAATGTGTCTATTTGTCGTTTCCTAGTGTTCTGCTCGCTGAAGTACGGCCGAGGTAACATGTTTATTAGCTGTAATATTAATAATGTAACAAAATATTAGCACAAACACCTCAAATCTAAATAAAATTATAATTCTTTAATAACATAAGTACTCACAGGTGTTACTAAATATATCCAATAACGTTAAGGCGAGAATTTTAATGAAATTAAGTTAATATTATAATAAATATGTAAATATCAACTTATCAAGTAAATAAATACAGAAATCAATCAAATCAAAATCACTCAGACTCACAGTCCATAAAATTCGGAACATAATCTGTGATTCGGAATCTCCTGTATATAAAAAGTGTTCTATGTCCAGTAGAAGTACAGAGCCACAGACCCGCATACTTCGAATTATAGTAATAGTAACCATCATGCATATGGATTTAATACAAGCACTAAGCAGGATTGAGTAGAGCTATTAGCGGCTAATAAGTGAAAAGACGTGTGTGCTTATATTCCAAAAAAATTGCAGAAAAAAAACTAAGCTCGGGGAGACAGCGCCATCTATTCTATTCAGTTGGAATTCGATACCACTTATCTGCTATTCTAATAGATTACGCTACAAATTAATTGCAACTTGGACACTAGGTGTCACTGTTACCTATTTCCGTTAAATTTGCGTCATGATCGCAATTTTAATTATTCGTCTTTTTTCAAGTAGCGATTTTTCATGAAGCGTTTTCAAGCGTTTTATAAATGTTCGCGTTTATTTATATTTTTTTTGCTTATTTTATCAGTCGCATAATTATATTTGTAGTCTACAATTTTCCTTATTCATTATTGGGTATAATTTTGATTGTTATTTACTCTAATAAAGGTACATAATAAAATGCATATTTAAATAATTAATATGTATTTTAAAATAACTGTCACGTGTTGGGTACAATCCTACTTATAGTTACCTATAATAAAAACTAGCTAGCCTTCGCCTCGCTGCAAAAAAAATCTGTACAAATAAAAACGATATTTTGTAGGTATATTTGTAATGGATAAACTCAAAAACTATTTACATGATTTTAAATTCTTTATTAATAAAATTTTTTCACCAATTAAAAAAAGCGACATTATCAATATAAAATATCATATTTTTATCATCATGCTGTGAACATTAGAGGCCAAAAAAAAATTAAAACAATCAGAGGCTTGGCAAAATAGTTTTCTCCCGTTCTAACTATCTCGTTGATAAAAAAGGGAAGACACATCTTCTTCTTGTCGAAATCCCTCCTTTTCGGACCAAGCGCTTTGAAACATCCTTTATAATGCGCACTGCCACTTACCAGGGTTTGGAACTCCCTGCCGGCGTCTGTATTTCCGAGCACATATAACCCTAATCTTTTCAAGGTTCGAGTGAATAGGCATCTTCTGGGTGAGCTAGCTCCATCTTAGGCCTCATCCTTGCCACATGGCTGGTTGTTGGCCAAGAGCAAACCCATCTCTTATAAAAAAAAGACACCAAAGTATACTAATGTAATTTAATTTTAATTCTTTAATTTCTTAACTATTATTTAATGGTATAAGTACATAGTATTAGACCTATTATGTATTTTATTAAAAAAATCAAATTCTCTGTCTTAAAAATTGAAACATTAACGAATCGATAACGTTCTTTTTTTCTCAAAAAATTATTGCAAATGAATATTCCTAAGAATGAACCTTGTTGAAGGTTAAGGTTGGGAACAAGGTCTAACATAAATTTGCAGGATGTAACGATGACATCATTTGAAGAATACACATTAATTGTTAACAGATTAAATAAAAACACGAGTTGTCCTTTCCTTATGCTTTTTCCTTAAAGGTGTGTTTACACTTGAGACATTTTAACACATCAACATCAATGTATATGTCGCAGTATAATCGAAAAGAACGGATTTTCGCGAAAACCCTAGTAAGATTGCAAAGAACCGGATAATAGGAAACTACTAACTAATTTTGCAATCTTCCTAGGTACTTTCAGGATCTTTGCGAAAATCCGACCAAATTTAGGTAAATCGAAAGTAAACGTTCAACAGTTCATAAGTCTTGAGCGCTGATTGGCCGAATGAACGTTACTTACTGACGGATGCGCTGATTGGCTAGCGGCTGCATTCCGTCGTCATTTGTTTTAGTCAGTAGGTAAGTGACAGTGTTTTATTTTGTATTTTACGTTACTTTAGCCGAAAAGAATAAACAGAGTGTGTGTGTTGTTAGTTAAAAGAACTCAAATTTAACCAGTGCAATGAACGAAATAGTTATTTTTTTGAAAATCCTACAAGAACCAATTAAAAAAGTACCCTATATTTTAATCCAGGTTATCATCAAAACTTCTGAGATTAGCGTGTACAGACAAACAGACAAATAATTCCAAGGTATATCAGCTATAAGCTGCTCCGGAGTATATCCCTCAGACTACTTGGTGCTGCAGCATCAGGTTAAGGTTCTCGTGTCATTGAAATATCAGCAACAGTACACGTGTCATCTGCCATTACTTAATAAATGAAAACTCTACTTGGAGTATTATACAGTCTGCTCTCACCCTAACAATATGACTTTACTTGCTCAGTAAATATTTACTGAACTTTATGTAAACAGCATAAGGTTCGTATTTCTTTGTAATTATCGCCTTGCCGATGCAATATATTGTGTGCATTTATTTAGATAGAAAATTTATGGAAGCTCTATACATTTAATCATACAAATAAATCGCCCGCTCCACCTGTCCCTACTGCAGTGGCGGATTTACACATTTGCCGCCCATAGGCTACTCAAATTTTGTCGCCCCTAGACTATCCAAATTTTGTCGCCCCTACTACCCCTACAACTCGATACCCTAGTTCACAATCATAAAAAAACTGATGTAATAAGGTAGATACTCCAATTTAGCCACATTATCGGCTCCCGAAAGGAATGCGAGCAATTTCTGGGTCACTTGTATTATAATATTTTTTTTAATATTATTTCTGTAAGAAAAAAATAAGCTTTGGGCCAAATTTGCCGCTCTCTAAAATCTGCCGCCCTAGGCTCCATCTACTCAGCCTTCTGGTAAATCCGCCACTGCCCTACTGGTACTGGTTAGGTGGAAATTTTTCTTCCACCTACGTACTACTACGTAGATATAGGTACCTACTATTGAAAAGCATTGTAGCTGAAAAGAATTGTATATATTTATCCATAGAACACAACGAAATAGTATATCTCTGATAGAACACTTTACTGTGAAATATGATTCAATAATATCTGTTATAATTACAAAATGAAGTCATTTGTTTTGTAATATTTACTAGCGACCTGGGTTTTTCCTGGGTTTTAAGTGAACCCAAACTAAGCTCCCATTTGAAATACAGACGATTCGGATGTAACCCAAGCTCGTGGTAGCTTTTGGAAAGTGCAGAGAACATTTTTGGCGTTTGCCATTTTATAATACTCGAGCGCGTCATTTATTTTATTTTATTTTTATTTTATTTTATTTATATTTGGGAAACAAACAATATCTCGATACACATTACACACACATACAAGTAAAACATAAATCAGCAAAGTTTCCACTAAATTACTAAAACATATTTTGAGTTATAAATGACTACAAAACAGAATATCGGAGCTGGGAGAAAACATACAACAAGGTAAACAAAAAAAAGAGATAAACAAATAAATAAACCAATTAACAAATAACATATAACTATAACATACAAATTAAATAAATAAACTGGCCGCTACAAAAAGAATACTACACAACTAAATTATCGAGGGCCTGTTTAAGGCTTCGTTTATAGGCTCCTATAGGACAACTGATAATATCCAGATCTAGGTACAAGTGCTCATTATAAAATTTACAGGAGCGATGCAAAAAGGTATTGCTAGCATATTTCTTTTTACAGAACTGAATATGTAACGAACACTTGCGGTGCGAATTCACTCAAGGGCAACTCAGACCAATATCGTTTAGGTAATAAAAACGGATTTTCATACAGAAGGTTCAGCCAGAATTCCTGATTGTGCTGTTTTGGAGGATTTTTTTTAATACAGCGTCTACAAACTATTGATCGCCTGTAGACGCTCAGCACACAGCTGAAAAGAGAAACATCATACATCCAAAATAGTTCCCCACGAGGCTCGAGTGACTCCACATTTAGCATCATGGGCTCCCTTACCATAAGACAGATTACACAATAACCGTTCTTTAAACCATGAATAATACATAAAATAAAATTCCCCAAAACAGGTTACAGGTTATTTTTTTTATGAATTGACAAGGTTCAACGTTCATATTAGTTAAACATGGAAAATAATAATTATGTTAATTTTTTAAGTTATAATAAATAAAATCGATTTGCATATAATATATATATATATAAAAGCCCATGGTATGAAAATTTATGGGAGTAAAATCAGAATTGTCACACGAGTGCGTTATGTTATTGCGTTTGTACGTTCTATTTTTTTTTTTGAAAATTTTAAAATATATCTGAAGTTTCAGAGCCATTGCGCCATCTACACACAATATTATTTAAGAAAAGAACAATGTTGTTCTTTCGGCGTGTTCGAATTGTGAAAATTTAAATTTTGTAATCGTTCGTAAGGAGTAAACTCCAGTCATGCGTCGGAGCTGACACACACACACTTTTTTTCTTATGAACCGATGCCACGTTGATGCCACGCCATTGACCGATCGCCAAGGTTCAACGTTCATAGATAAATATGTTGGAAAATAATATTAATCCAGTAACTTTAGACGAAAAATGGGCATGACTTCGGAAAACATCCAACCAAGTTGAAAATGTGTATACAGGTACCTGATAGCTCCCCAAATAACCTCTGAAAAGTCCCATGAGTCCAGGGGCGGGCATAACTTTTGACAGCCAAATACAATTTTTTTTCGGTTTTTTGCCTATATCTTCGTTCCTGTCCATCTTACCGCTATGAGATATATTTATAAAAAAGAAAGAATGGAAAATTCTCTACAAAAACGGTGATATAAAGTTTATTGAAAGTTTACCCCGGTGGTTGTGCTTTCATATTGCTTTGCGCCTTTACCGCAAGCGTAGGACCTTAAATGTTGGTAGTAGCGAAAAATCCTCGTGATCAAACTTGTAGTAAATATAATTCTTTCCAATTCTGTTTATGTACATTTATGTCGTAAAGTACAAACGAGATAATTCAATAATTATACTTTCACTATTTTCCGGTTACATAGCATAATGTGCAAGTCGCAATCACCCTTAACTTGAAAAATATCGATCGCACGCTAAAATTTTCAAAGAAGAAGTTGTAGGAAATCGCATTTGCAACAACTCAAGTCCTTACCATATTTGTTGTAATGTTGAAAATGGCCGAGATATTGAGCTAAAACGATTTTCCCTTAAATTCAAGATGGCGGCTGACGCAGGCACGGAATTCAGTCGCGATTCTGAATTTACACTACTATTGACCCTCCCTAAAGGTTAGAATAATAAAATTGTGGTCCCTAATTATTTCACGGTTAAGCCCTTTTCTGTCTAACCTGACAGGGCTATACCCTTATATTATAATTGAATCTTCTATAGCGTGTTTGGGTTCAATAGAAACTCGGGGGATAGTCCATAATTTTAATATATATTAGCTTATTAACTACTGGAAAAAAAAGTCTCACTAGTTCGGTCAACCGAAATGTTAACCGAACTACTGGGAATACACCATTTTCTGGTTATGCACTGACGTCAATTCAATGGCCTATTGAAAACTAGTTCGGTCAACCGAACTGTTAACTGTACTACTGGGAATACACTATTTTCTGGGTATGCACTGACGTTAATGGCCTATTGAAAACTAGTTCGGTCAACCGAACTGTTAACTGTACTACTGGGAATACACCATTTTCTGGTTATGCACTGACGTCAATGGGCTATTGAAAACTAGTTCGGTCAACCGAACTGTTAACTGTACTACTGAGAATACACCATTTTCTGGTTATGCACTGACGTCAATGGCCTATTGAAAACTAGTTCGGTCAACCGAACTGTTAACTGTACTACTGGGAATACACCATTTTCTGGTTATGCACTGACGTCAATGGCCTATTGAAAACTAGTTCGGTCAACCGAACTGTTAACTGTACTACTGGGAATACACCATTTTCTGGTTATGCACTGACGTCAATGGCCTATTGAAAACTAGTTCGGTCAACCGAACTGTTAACTGTACTACTGGGAATTTTTATCGTTTTCATCAACGACTTAATAGAACGATTGTCTTGTTCTTGTCTATTATACGCTGATGACTTAAAATTATACTCTGTTATAAACAGTCCTACAGACGCATATTTGCTCCAGTTAGACCTGGAGCGTATTGATCGTTGGTGTATTGAAAACAGAATGCTTCTGAATGTAAAAAAATGCTTCACTATTTCTTTTTCTAGGAAAACCCAGATAATCCTATATAATTATAAACTTAAGGGACAGAATTTAGAAAAAAGGTCATCTGTAAAGGACCTAGGAGTTCTTTTCGATGATAAGTTGACTTTCCGTGACCACTATGATAGTATCATCAGTAGAAGTACTAGAACATTGGGTTTTTTGACTAGAGCTACCAAAGATTTTAGGAACCCTAAAACATTTTTGTATCTATATAATACGTTAGTCCGCAGTGTTCTTGAATATAATTCCTGTGTTTGGTCCCCTTACTACGCGATTCATTGTGGCCGTATCGAAAATGTGCAGAAAAAGTGCTTGAGCATTCTTAGTCACAGATATGGCTTTTACCGGAGTATTCCCTTATATCGTGATAGGCTAACAAAATTTAATATGACTACACTCGAGGACCGCCGTAATTGTCATAACCTCTTGTGTCTTTTCAAAATTATTCATTCCCGCATAGACTCACCTTATCTTTTGTCGCTTATTAATTTCAATATAAAACTTAGAAAGCGAAATCCTTTTGTCAATACCTTTTCTTTACAGGTACACACTAATAATACCTCTTTTTACAACCCCCTCGTTAGGATGTGTCGACAATACAATGACCTCCTGCTTAACCATGGTGATAAAGTTGACATATTCCAAAATAGTATAACTAAATTTAAGAAGCATATCGCGGCCATTGTGGCTGCTAGTGTACTTAAATAACTTAAATAAATATATGTATATGTTTGTGTGTGTATGTGTATGTATATGTGTGTATATACGTATATGTGCACACATGTATCTTGTTTTTTTTCTTATGTTTCGTCTTGGAATCTTGTATGATACACTGTTTTGATCATGCTGTGTACACATAGTTTAGGCCGCTGTCTAGCTCACTTCTTTGTAATTGTATATATTTAATGTATTTATTGTCAGTGTCCTGTTTTGTGTATCTTATTAAATAAAAAAAAAAAAAAAAAAAAAAAATACACCATTTTCTGGTTATGCACTGACGTCAATGGCCTATTGGAAATTGAAATAATATGTTAAATTATGTTATAATAGGACACAAAGTATATCATGACATTTTATTACTTAGTTATTTTTTTTTCAAATGGCAATCAATGTTTATACTTGCAGAATACGTCAAATTATAATTTTTCGAGGAATTTTCTTGTAAATAATTATATATAGTTATAGGCAGCGGCACATAAGTTTAGCGCTGAGCGAAATGTGGAAGGGATAGCTGCGCATGGATACAGTCGCGCACATAATACAATTGTAACTTTTCATTAATAAAAATTTTAGAATATTATAATTACCTATATATCAATATATAATTATAATTTATATACATATTATCTAATATATATAATATGATTATATATATATATAATATGATATATAATATGATTATGCATGTCATACACCATTTTTCGTGCCTGTCTTTTCAAAACAGTATTTCTTTTAGACATATTCACTATCTACTAAAAATACACTAATAAAAAACCCAACAATAAAAAACAAACTCAAACTTAACAAAAAACAATAATCATGAACAGCAATAACAACACGACTGTACAGTCAGAAGTCCGCGGGGCGGCGTATCGGAGCGGGGGACGGAATACGACTGGCTAGCCAACCAGCGCTACGCACGCGCATCCTTCGTCCCTCTAGCTCCCTGTGATACCTAATTTTTAACTTCTGCGCAATAACGGTCAGCGCTACAGTTACGTGCCGATACTAATACAAAGATAATTGATTGGTTTCGCTGCGCTCGACTAGGTAGAGCGCTATACCAAAGCAATAGCTCCGAAAATGTGGCAACTTTTTACTGTAGTGTGTGTAAAAAATCGTCACTCTTTATCACTTTTTACACAGTTTTATTATATTTTTACACAGTTTCACTACACAAACTGGTATTTTATTATGCCTAAAATTTAATAAAACATTCGGCACGTACACATCACAGACAGTTTGCAGTGTGACTGGCTCGGGTACGCCGAATTCGGCGTACTATTTTATGCCGCATTTTACAAGTACGACGGCGGTATCTAGTCGAGCGCAGCGAGACCAATCATTTATCTATGTATAGTTATTATAATTTAAGTCTAGATTTTAGAGTCCAGCTGAACACAGGACAATTATAGTGTCTCGGCTATCTCTGCTGTATGCACTGACGACATCCCGAATATTCTTAAGGTGACGCTCCCAAAACGCTCTCTGTGGGCGCACAGCGCGGTACTGAGGAACACTCGCATGCATTCCCTTTCAAACACAAATACGGTTCGAATAAGGTTGAATATCGAATGATCCATTTCTCTGTTTTTCTTGCATAGAACTAAAGGACGTAAGTCTCAAATCAAATTTAATTTATTATGAGAATAATAATCGTTCTAGGTAAATTTTGTCTTGAGAATAACTAATAAACCTCATTTTCTTTCTATGAGTATTTATTTTGCATATGTAACTAAAGTTGCTTCTGAGATAAAAGAAAAAATATCGAATAAATGACTCAATTTAAAAAAAAAAAGTGTCGAGTCAATTTCCACTAATTGTGTTTCTGTCTTGACAATGACTAGAAAAAGGTTTAAAATATAACATTATTTAAGTTTTACATTGATGTGATATTTGGTTTACTTACAGTTTTACGGCAAACAATCATAATGTTTAGGGAGCGGGGCCTTAATATGCCCAGTGCAAAGAAAAAGGGTCGGTTAGAAATTCTTCAATATCTTCAAAAGTACCTGACCTAGTTTTATGAAATAAAGACTAAATTAAAGAATATTTTAATGTGCTTAATTAAAAATAAAATTTATTTAGTTTAGCTTTAATTTAGTCTTTATTTCATAAAATCTAGGTCAGGACGAGCTTGTTGGATGAGTGGTAGGGTGCTTGCCTAACGTCTCACCCCGGGTTCGATTCCCGACAGGGTCAACTTTGGAAATGAACGCAGGCACCAGCTAGTATAATATATATTTTTATGTTAAAGTAGATTGACAGGCTGACGGTCAACTTGACGGCACATTTGACGGTGCTGCAAACGAGCTGCCAACCACAGTAGCATTAATACAACAATACAACCAAAACACAACAGCAGATGTGCTATTATTTCCAGTGGTGTAAGGGGGTGGTTACTGCAGCCAGACGGGCTGCTCAAATGAAATTCAGACCAGAGCCAACCTTGAAAAGTTTCTTTCCAAAGTTGACGATGCCGAGAATCGAACCCTGGACCCCCGAGACATGCACCCTAACCGCTCATCCAATAAGCTCGTCATTATAATAAATCTATAAGATTTTTTTACAAATTATGTAAACTTATTTTACTTTATAACAGATTCAAGTCATAATGACGTCGAGAATGATTCTTATTTATATGAGGTTCATGAGGCTGTCTGTGTTATTTTCTTTGCCACTACGAAGTGAGAAAAACGTGCGCCCCACTATTCTTTAGAGGGGACAACACTGGCCATCGAACAAAATTCAAATACCTCATTACATGAGTTTACTCACACACATACTGACTTTCTAGTTGGCATAACGGCTCGTTGGTCTTTGCCATTAAAAAGGTAACATTTCGCGGGCAGGACGCATCCATCGTATAACCTAAAAATCAACGAGAAATCCGACCATTCTTTGCATAATATACGACGAGAAGAGTGCCGACGGCGATTTTTATGTAATATGCTGTAATAAAGAATTACATAACAGACATTTTGGCCTCAAATTTTGGCGGTTGCAATAGTTCTCTACGCGCCATCACTGTTGGTTGCCGTTCGCGCGCTTTCCAATCGAGTGCGTTCCATTCCCAGATTTAAAATTTGTGTGTGATTTTAAATTTTGTGCCGCCAGTGCTTCGTTTCGCGTTTGAATTTCGAAGGGATTCGGAATACGGTAAGTCCGAGTTATGCAACCTTTTTTCTAATTACCTACTTTTTTATACTTATCCGATGTTTTTTTTAATTTATGCTGAATTTCGAAAGGGTATTCTGTGTTTTAATAAACACAAGTATTGTGAAAGTCCATTTTAGCTTCGCTTCGCGGAAACGCGTTGACTGCGCTGTTCCTACTTTTTTTTATTCAACATTCGTATGTCTATAGAAAATATTTACTTTGTAAGTATGTTCGTTTGTTTGACATTTTCTTCATTAAGTAATTTTTTGAATGAAACAGAACTTACTTTAATTTTGTTAATTTATATATTTGTTTTACTAGAATATTTACGTTCAAATAGACATTATTATGTTAAATACGAGTATTTAAAGAAATATGCAGGGTGGAAAAATAAGTCGGGCCCTGGAGGAAAACTACCTTAAATCCTTAAGATGGCTCATTTTACATAAAGGAGACATTCCTTTATTTTTAAAAAGAAACAAAACTGCATTCAAAGATTTTCTAAAACTCGCTTGACTCGCCCGGGACTCGAACCAACTAAAATTAAAAAAACAAACACTCGCTATTTTCTTATACTAATCGATAGTATAATAAAATAGCGTATGGTATAATAAAAAATCGATACGATTTTTGAGTTTATTCATTGCAAACATATAACAAACAAAAATATAAATATGGTCTCTTTATAATATTAGCATAGAAATATAAAATCTTACGACTTGATATAAAAAAATATTAATTGAACAAGCAAAGTCAGCTCGTAACTCTAGTCTCGCAATAACACGGTTACCGACCGTACAGAAATAGTTTATTCATTATCATAATAAGTGTTGAGTTACGCAATTTTATATTATATTATGAATTATAGAGATGTGTGTTAATTAAGTATAGGTAGGTATACATAACCTACTTATTTATTCAAGCCTATGTTTGTGTTCTAATAGCTGACGTAGGTAAAATGTTGCGGGTTAATAGGTCAAATTTACATTCGACTGGTTTCGGTTACTCTCGACCGGCATTTTAGTAAAAATGTTTAATTTTTGGAGTTTAAAAATCTACATATTTGCATATTTATATGAAAATTTACAGGAGTAAAATCAAAATTGTCACACGAATGCGTTATGTTATGTGTTATAGTTACGTAGGTACTATTTTTTGAATATTTTAGAATAGTATTAGAATAGAATTTTAGAATAGTTTCATAGTTATTTCGCCATCTACAAAATATTATTTAAAAAAAGAACAATGTTGTTCTTTCGGCGTGTTCGAATTGAGAAAATTTAAATTTTATAATCGTCCGTAAGGAGAAAACGCCAGTCGTGTGTCGGACGGAGCTGACACACACAATTTTTTTTTATGTCAAGATCTGTAGACCAGCGATTGCTGATGCGATGAATGCAGAGATCTCATGAGATTTTTTATGTCAAGATCTTTAGACCAGCGATTGCTGATGCGATGAATGCAGAGATCTCGTGAGATTTTTTATGTCAAGATCTTTAGACCAGCGATTGCTGATGCGATGAATGCAGAGATCTCATGAGATTTTTTATGTCAAGATCTGTAGACTAGCGATTGCTGATGCGATGAATGCAAAGATATATTATTTCGATGCTTTAGACAAGCTGACAGACTAATTGATGACAGGTGGCTTCCGTCGCCAAAGGTGCCGAAAACAGTGGGATTGTAGATAAGGGATTCGTCAGACAGACTGGCGATCTATTTGATGCTAGGCTACCGTAGCTACCGTAGGCGAAGTTGCGGAAGAATGTTCGTCCGACCTCGCAACTTCGCCTCATAGCGGACGCGGAGGACGCCAAGAAGTTTAGTCGGTAGTTCTTCCCCAATACCATCTCGGGGCCAGGAGTCTGACATATGGACATAACCCACCTCAAACGTCACGTAATACTCAAACGTCAAAATTAGTTCACGAGACATTCGAGGGCGGCGTTTCAAAATGACACAAAAAATTAGCTGACATTTGTATGGGACAGCCTGTCCATTGCTGATTCCTGATGCGATCTCGCTTTTTTTTTTTATTTTTTTTTTTACACAGAATTTTACAAAAGCCATAAGTTGACGATTGATCCCCACACTAAGCAGTGCTTGTGTCGTGGGAATCTAATGCAAATACATAAAATTATATATAAATACAGATAAATACAAAATACTAAAAACACATAGAAATCATTAATATATAAATATAATAATCGACTGCACCAAAGTGTGATACGAATCAGAAGAAGATAAATAAATAAACAAACCCTTAGACACCTCAGCTACGCCGGCACAACCCGATAACACAGACAATCCAACTCTAACAGAGCGAGCGGAGGATGCCCTCAGTGTCAGCATATAATATAGAGTAATTATTATTTCAGTAATAAAGTTATTGCTGAAATAATTATTTCAGTAATAATTATCATTTCAGTAATAAAGTTATTACTGAAATAATATTTATTCAGTAATAACTTAACGTAACCTAATAATTTTTAACGTTGGGGGGAAGTTTTTAACATAGGGGAAGTTTCTGGGCTATGCCGGATTATTGTCGGCTAAATCCAACGACTTTTTAGCCTAGCCGTACTTAGATGGGAGGAGTCGGGAGAACGCTATTTTAATTTTAATTTTTTTTAGAGATAGGTTTCCTTTTGGCCAGCATCTACTAACACATCTGCTAAAAATGACAAATAAAATATATAAATACGACACGAGATCTGCTAAAAATTGTGGTGGCGTTGAGATTCGAACTGCGTTCCCTCAGAACGCGAACGTAGGTTATACTAAGTCACACAACCACTACACCAAGCAAGCCCTTATTTTATTTAATAACCACTATAATTCGCTGCTTATAAACTAAAGGGCCATAAACCAAAAAAATCCAAAAATGTTTTTATTGCAAAAATACAATCACAATCCTTCATATTATATGTTGCAAAAAGACTTATAGTTGTTTTATTCCATATTTAGTATATTTTGATCATTTTTTATATATTTAAAAGTAACTTATATGCTTATATCTCTAATAGTATTCAGTTTATTATAGAAGGACTTAAAACATTAAATGATACTTAAAAGACGCTTCTAACTATGTATAATATGCAAATATTTGATATATGTTTAATAAGAAAAAAAAATATTTTTTTCAATTAGCTCTTCTGTAAAAAGTGTAATTTTGATTTGTGGCCCTTTAGTTTATAAGCAGCGATATGTTAATTATTTTAATACACTTTGAATCGTTAAGTATTTTAAAAGAGCTTTTTCGGAACTAAAACTCACTCACAAGAAAAATAATTATGCAATAAATAAAAATGTACGTTAGAAACTAAACATAAACTTAAGGAACCTTACTGCTATACGTTTAACGTTCAAATTTGAATAAAGTTAGACAGTTGCTTAATGTTTTTATGTAATCAACCGTGACTTTGAAATGTTTGTGTTACTTGTATACTAACTAGCAGTTTGACCCCGTTTCTTTCTAATTTTTTTTTTTTGGGTAGAAGAAAAGACATCAACGAATCACAAATTTCAAGTTCGCTTTGTAGAATTTTGGTAACAATCCCTGTTTTTGATAAAACGATTTCATATATAAATCCCAAATGTTAATGGCTAAATAAGAAAAGAAAGAAGAAAAAAAATTTAAGGAAATCCGAATGTATTTGCAGTACTAAGTCTAACAAGCTAATAAAAGAAAACATGAACATATATGAAAAACAGGCATTATTATAAAAAGAACACTGATTTAAATAGAAATATGAAAACGGCCGTCAACAGTTTTATGGGAGTAAAATCTAAGTAAAATCAAATGTTACGCGTTACAGGCTACAATATGCTTCAATATTATATTAATATTTATATTTAATAAATATAATTAAAATATATAATCAATATTGGGTTGGAGCTGACACACACACTTTTTTTTCAAGAAATTTTTTTTTGAACCTACGTTAGTGGATAAGCAAGGGCTAATGATATGGTGAACCAAGAGAAGCCTTATTAGGCAGCGGTTATTAGGTTAGCGCTCTGTCGCAGGGGTACCGGGTTCGATTTGCGACCTTCTTACTTTGGAAATGAACATTTTAATGTTAGCTCTAGTATTGAATTGGCAAGTAAAGTAAAGTAACGCTGTTGCATCCCTTACTTATTCACTGAAACACAACAGCACATGTGCTATTTCACGATGGTCTTCTGTAAGGGGGTGTAAGGGTAATGGGCTCTGACATCCCATAATCACTCAACGGAACACAACAGCACACGTGCTGTTATTTCACGATGGTCTTCTGTAAGTGGGTGAAGCGGTGGGGTAATGGGCTCTGGCATCCCATACTCACTCAACGGAACACAACAGCACATGTGCTATTTCACGATGGTCTTCTGTAAGGGGGTGTAAGGGTAATGGGCTCTGACATCCCATAATCACTCAACGGAACACAACAGCACATGTGCTGTTATTTCACTAAGGTCTTCTGTAAGTGGGTGAAGCGGTGGGGTAATGGGCTCTGGCATCCCATACTCACTCAACGGAACACAACAGCACATGTGCTTATATTTCACGATGGTCTTCTGTAAGAAAGTGGTTACTGCGCAAGTGGTTTACTAAACATTTACAAATCTATATGTATATGCTTACTAATATTATAAAGAAAGAAGATTAAATTTGTATTTTTGTATGTTTGTAATGAATAAACTCAAAAAAACTACTGGCCGATTTTAAAAATTCTTTCACATATAAAAAGCTACATTATATCAGCCAGTAACATTGGCAATATTTTATATAGTAAAGCGAACGAAGTCGCGTGCAACAGCCAGTGCTAAATATTTTTATAGTCCATATCTCCGCATCTGTGTGTATCCAAATTAATTTTTGAGGTTAAAAATTACAGCAGACAAACAAAAAGGTGAATGAAATTGTAGAAGCATATAGCAGCGCGATTGTATGCCCCATTTCACTAACCTTGTAAGGTTTGTGCTCGTTCCGCATACAAAACTTGTTACAGTTATGCCACTGAGAATATAGACTTGAGACATTTAGGTAAATGTCAAAATAATTATTAAAAATGGCTAGGTGTATGCAAACCTTACAATGCTTATATAAGCTCTATATAAATGTTTAATATTTTTTTATATTTATTTTATCTAAATATCAACAAATAAAATTACAACTCATGAAACACACGATACAGGCTTGCATGCCTAGTGTGTGTTTTCATAGACAATAAACTAAATAGAATGTTCTTGTAATTAAATAAATAAATAAAAATAAAAAAATATATAAATGTAATAACACAATATGTCAGCGAGTGTCAAAGGGATAAAAAATAACCCACCAGTTAAGTGGATAAAGTCTAATTCAAGACTAAATAAATAATGCAATTTGCAATAATAACTAAATAATGAAATATGTCAAGAGTGTGAGTGTCCAAGAGATACAGTTCAAACCACCAATTACCTGGATATAATTTGATTTAACACTAAATATAAATAAAGTAAGTATAACTCCTATCAATGATCGCTGATAGGCAAGATTGTTTATATATCCGGCATTGTTGTAATAGACATGTTGGTGGTAGTTATTAGACATTCTGTTATTATTTTGTTCTCTTATATATTTCAACTTTATCTTATGTCTTATTACTGTTAGTATATTAAAAAATGCTTCTATTTTACTTTTGTTATTTTATTTGTACAGAAATTTTATTTCAGATAAAATAATTCAATGTACTGTATAATAATTTAACATATAGGTAAGTCCAGTCCTGAAAATAAATGAATTTTAATTTAAACAAGGCACAAACTGGATAATAAACATAACACGAAAAAATACTCGATAAAGACAAAGCTCTTAATTTCTTACCATAAAAAAAACCATTGTTGACAACCTTTTTTGTACACCACTGGCCGTTTTTATATTTAAATTAGTGTTCGTTTTGTAATGTCAGTTTTTTTATATATTTTTCATGTATTTTTTTACCATTAGCTTATTAGACTTTAAACTGAAAATACACACGGGTTTACTTTAAATTTTCTTTTCTTTCTATCTTCGTATTTAGCCTTTTTCATTTAACATTTGGTCCATACGAGTCGGATTTGATTAAATTACAATGTTAACAAGAAGCAAAAGTAATATGAGACAAGAAGAAGAGGCAAGGCGTGCCGACCCAATTAGTGCGGGTGAAAATCCCGGGGTAGCCTTGCCACAGGTATGTTCTCTTGCCAGTATTACTTCACACCAGGCGGGGAGAGCTTCCTATGAGGATGCCGCCGGGAGTATAAATACAGCTGTTAGTAGCAGAAAAAGCACTGTTGTCGCTCAGCGTTTAGCTGCGGAAGCACGTTACGCTGCCGCTATTCTGCAACTAGCAGAAGAAGAAGATAAGAAGAAGGAGGAAATAAGACAGTTGAAGGTTGATGTGCAGCGCCGCAAATTAGCGGCAGAGCTCGCTGCCATCGACAGTTCTTGTTATAGGTCTAACGCTAGTCGTAATTCACGTTCTGTACATACCTGGGTTAACAGTTTACCCGATAATTGTGACCCTGTTCAAGGAGCTACCACGAAGGAGAACGAACCGTCTTTATGTCAACCTAGAGTGCCTCGCTCACCCGGCCACCGGTTTTCGGCCAGAGTTGAGGAGGTTGACAGTGCTGTTGAGAGGGTTCAAGACTCCGATGGTCAACCTGGAGTGCCTCGCTCATCTGGGCCTCGGTTTTTAGCTAGAGCTGAGGAGGTTGACGGTGCTGATAAAAGGTCTTATGGTTCCAATGGTTATATTTCAAATAAACATTTGAAAGGTAATGTAGATAGTACGTCACATGAGAGTAGAAATGACATTAAGGATTTAGCAAGAGCAATTATGTCCATAGGTAGTAGTAAAACTAGACATATAGAGCTCATTCCATTTAGTGGTAGGGCATTTGAGTGGTTAGCTTTTAAAAGGACATTTGACAACACCAGAGGTAACTACTCCGCCAATGAAAATTTAATTAGGCTTCATACTGCATTATGCGGTGAGGCAGCACAAGCAGTGTCTGCATTGTTATTAACTGCTAGTGAACCTGATGTTGTCATAGAGGCCTTAGAGGAGCGTTTTGCCCGACCTGAGTTTATAATTTTAGAGGAATTGGCTTCAGTACGAGCTTTACCTAAGTTGCAAAGTGATTTAAAAGATTTGAATTTGTTTTCATCTCGTGTACATAATCTTGTAGTTGTCATTAAACATTTAAATCAAATTGCGTATTTATACTCTCCCGAAATTTATTATACATTACTAAGCAAATTAACACCCTTACAGCGTGCATTATGGACCCGCTATGCGGCTGAGCGGACCAGTGAGGGCTCTAAATTAGAAATTTTATCGGACTATTTACGAGAGGAGAGTAAAAATTATACAAAATTTGGTTTAATTTCCAATCAAATTCATGAATCAGTAATTCACAATAAATTTGACAGAAAACATTTCGTACATGTCACTGACACGACTGACATGTGTGATTACTGTCGAAAAGGTAGACATAATATAAAAGATTGCATAAATTTTAAAAATATTTCAGTTGACCAAAGAGTTGAGTATTTACGCAATAGTCGTAGATGTTTTAAATGTTTTAGTAACCGTGAGCATAGTTGGCGTCTTTGTCATATTAAACGGAAATGCGGAGTAAATAATTGTAAGTTTTCGCATCACCCATTGCTTCATGGTGCTAAAATATCACGCAAGGGCGTATCCATAGTAAATTCTGACCCACTTAAGGTGGATCGCACCCACAGTGGGGAAAATATTGTTAATAGCGTTTCAGTTCCTAGTGCATTGTCTTGTTCTAAACAGCCAGTTTCGGATTGTGTGGTTGACACTCCAGTTGAGGACAACGCAACATACGCTTTTACTTTATTTAAGCAACAGCACCACGTGTTTTTAAAGGTCTTACCGGTAATAATTAGTGGACCTTTAGGAGAGGTAGAGACTTTTGCTTTGTTGGATGATGGTTCCACCGCGACTTTAATTGACTCTGACGTAGCACGTCAGATAGGAGCTCATGGTCCTGAAGGCCACATTAGAGTTCAAGGTGTAGGTGGTATGGCTCGCGAACATAAAATTAATTACGTTTCCTTTCAAATTCGTGGCAAGAATATGACAAAGTCGTTCACTATCAGTAATGCTAGATCTATATCACAGTTAAGACTACGTGAACAGTGTATATCTCAAGAAGAAGTTTCAATGTATCCGCACTTAGAGGATATTTCTCATGATTTAATATATAATAAGGGGAAGCCTACTGTTTTAATCGGTGCTGAGGATTGGTTTCTCACCATTTCACATGAAACTAGAGTTGGCACAAAGTCTCAGCCTGTAGCATCTCTTACTGCTTTAGGGTGGGTTTTACACGGTCTTTCTCATTGTAAAACCAAAGCAATTGATTTTGTTAATAACATTGACATACAACACCGTGATCAAGTAGATAATCTGTCTTTGATAAGCGAACAATATAGATAGACTCAGACTCAATCGGTATTACTAAAGATATAGCGCAACCTTCTGGTTTTGATCTGAGAAAACGTAGCTTTTTGCAGCCTTTCGATACGATAGGTTTTCTAACTCCAATAACAATTTACGGGAGATTTTCGCTTCAGAGTACTGTAAAGACTGACGGAAGTATCAATTTTACATTTATTTCTAGAAAAGCGCGCGTCGCTTCTTTTGCACCAGTTTCCATGACTAGATTCAAACTGCAGGCAGCTCTCATGGCGGTTCGGCTGGCATTTAACATCGAATCAGAACATAAGGTGACTCTGTCGCAACGCTACTTTTGGGCTGATTCGATGAACGTGCTCGGTTGGTTACGAAGTGAGGCACGGATTTTAAAGCCTTTTGTTGCTAACCGAGTTGGGAAGATTTCGGAAACCACAAACGTGTCCGATTGGAGATGGTTACCCACAGCTTTAAATGTAGCTGATGAAGCTACCCGTTTATCTGATGGGTGTTCATCTCGTTGGTTTTCAGGACCCAGTTTCCTTTATAAAAGTGTGGACGAGTGGCTTTCGAAAACCTCTCAAAATAGGTGTTTACAAGATGAGAAAGCAACACTTGTAAACACTCATACTACTGAAGTCAACTCTCAATCTCTAGAGTTTCTGCCTTCAGTACCAGATCCCTCGCGTTCGTGTCTTACTAGTTGGCTACGGATGGTTTCTACGATCGTCCGTGTATATGAGTTTGTCAAAATACTCCGTAGTCACATAAAATTCAAAATTGGGATCGTGTAAACGTTTGGCTGGTTTAATAAAGCAATCACATCATCACTAATATCCCATTTACCATCTTCATCTCCACGTCGCATTCCCCTTTTCCATTAGCGTTAGAAGATCTTCAAGAGGCAGAAAATCATGTAATCCGTTGGAGAGAATCATTTATTGAAGAGTGTTCGCGACTCAAGGCGATAGTTCACAAGAGTCGTTTGCTGCGGTTTTCTCCTTTTCTCGATGCTAATGGAATAATTCGAATGGCCGGAAGATCCTCTGATGTAAAAGATGTACTTATTTCCACCAGACAACCGATCATATTTGACGGACAACACCCAACGGTTCGCCTATTAGTGGCGTATTTAAGAGCGATGCACAGTTATCCAGCTCTAGTTATTAACGAAATACGTCAAGAATATTTGATTTTGTGGTTAAGAGAAGTTGTTTCGAATGTTTGCAGTTTATCAGCTGGTGCGGCGATTATGTGTCTGCGATGATTTATTTCTCGACGTGGGACTCCACTCAAACTTCTATCAGACAATGGCACTGCTTTCGTTGGAGCAAACAATTTGTTGATGAAAACTTACCAAGAGCAGATGAGCGAAGCCTGTGCTAATCGTGGAATTGTTTGAAGGTTCATACCACCTGCTTCACCTCACATGGGAGGAGCGTGGGAGCGTTTGGTACGTAACGTCAAAATATAATTGAAAACAATTTTACATGATCGCGCCCCACGTGAAGAGGTTTTGCACACGGCGTTACTGGAGGTCATCGTCTCCATATGATCCAGTGCCAAAAGAAGTGGACGACGGTGATCTGCTAACAAGAAGTGATTGGAGAAAGTTTCCGCGTTTTGGCGGACATGTTTTGATCAAGATGGCCGATGGGTACGGGAGTATTTGCCAATCCTTGCTCCACGATCAAAGGCAAGAATGAAACATCAAAACTTAGACATCGGAGATCTGGCGTTGGTGTTGTGCGGATAGTGGAAGTTTGTGCTTGGTGGATTGGATTATGAAGAGGCCGGCTGTAAAAGTAGCAGATGTGGCTAATTGATGACGCCTGGCTGACGTGGATAGTTGAAGACACGTGACAGATGTAGTTCTGCCACAGGAGAGGGGAATGTTGACAACCTTTTTTGTACACCACTGGCCGTTTTTATATTTAAATTAGTGTTCGTTTTGTAATGTCAGTTTTTTTATATATTTTTCATGTATTTTTTTACCATTAGCTTATTAGACTTTAAACTGAAAATACACACGGGTTTACTTTAAATTTTCTTTTCTTTCTATCTTCGTATTTAGCCTTTTTCATTTAACAACCATAAATAACCGTAGTTGAAAAACCACGAGCACTTGAAAAACATTTATATAACATTTGATAATGTCTCAAGTTCATACACTTCGTGTAGTCTCGTCAGCTGATTTCACTTCGCATGATATTATTTCGCAAGTGAATGAACCTATAAATGAAATAAGAATTACAGTGTGAATATAACATAAGATTATATTATATATATTACTAGCTATTGCACGCGACTTCGTCCGCGTTACATTTACATTATAAAATATAGCCTATGTTACTCTTTGATTATGTGGCTTTCTATAGGTGAATTTTTTTTTTAAATCGTACATATTGTTCGTATACATTACAAAGAAACAAATCTTTTCTCTTTTGTATGTTTTTGAAATTTTGGCCAGACATAATAAATTTGTAACGAACCTTTTCTTACCGCGACTGTACATTAGGTATATGATAATGGTCACTTTTCCTTTTACATTGTGCTTGCAACATTACATTGTGCTACTTTATTGTTTTTCCGCATTGCTCTATTACAATCATATAACAAAAATAATCATTAAACATAATAAAGGTAGATTAATATACCACAATTAATTTCGAAAAGCAAATTCTATGAGGAAAAAACCGCCATTAAACCTCCATAGTTCGCTGCTTAAAAACTAAAGGGACATAAAACAAAAAAATCCAAAAATATTTTTACAAGTTGTTATATATAATACTTAGGAACACTTTTCAAAATATATGCTTTCTTTTTGTTGCAGAAAAATGTCAACATAAGTTTTTTTTTATTAAAAACAAGATGGCCGCCGCGCAAGTGTTACCCAACAACGCGTCGGAGAGTTTGAAAAATTTCAACCTCAAAACCAACATGGAAATGTACAACTACGTCCAGTTGGAGACAAACAACAAATCTAAAAGCAACGAATTCAATAACAACTTTTGCACGGACTGCTTGAGCGACAGAGACGATGTGGACAAGTTGTCTGAGATGCAGAGGTTCTATCATGGAAAGAATTTGCTGGTCAGCGGTGGTACAGGTAAGGTCTTTAAGCACTAGAAAATCAACATAATATATAGATTTTTGACGACACGTTTGGTCTAGTGGCTAGTAACCCTAGCTGTTAACCAAACGGTCGCTGGTTCGAATTCCGGTATAGGGGCAAATATTTATGTGTTAACATTTTACCTTTGTACCTGAGTCATGGATGTTTTGTATTTATAATATGTATGTATTTACAAAATAATAAGTAATGTATGTAGTATATCAACTGTCTGGTATCCATAATACAAGCATTAGGGCCTCTTCCAACCGTCATTTAAAGTCACCTGTTACCGGGAATAATTTAGCTGATATACATTTGTTTGTACGGTAAAAGTCCCAAACAAAAAAATATTCGCCTATCGAAGGATGCACTAAACCGAGTGCATAATTTAATAAAACATAATATTATTTCTAAAAGTAACAATCAACACTTTAATTGTAGTTGGTGAAAGAGGCCCTAACTAAAATAACTAAGACTTGATTTTATCGGAGATCCCACAATTTCTTTGCAGTGGAAGAATTTCGTTGTAACCATGTAAATATGTAGTTAATAATTAATTTAATTAATTAAATAATTAATTTCAGGATTCCTGGGCAAGATTCTGGTTGAGAAACTCCTGAGGAGCTGTCCCGGTATTGAGAACATCTACTTACTGGTCAGACAGAAACGCGGGAAAGACATATACACGAGGATCGAGGAGATATTTGATGATCCGGTGAATATACTTTTTACTTATGTATTTACGATTAATATTTTAAATATGCAATTTTTTTCACAAATTATAATTTGCCTTATAAGGGCCTCATTCACCATCTGTAAAGTAGGCTAACCGTCATTTAAAGTCACCTGTCACCGGAAATAATTTAGCTGATATACCTTTGTTTGTACGGTAAAAGTCTCAAACATTAAAAAGAAAATAATAATAAAAAAATCGTCTACGAAGGATGCACTAAACCGAGTGCATAATTTAATAAAATATAAAATTATTTCTAAAAATACCTAACTAATCAACAGTTTACTTGTAGTCGGTGAAAGAGTCCTCCTCATTCATTCGTTTCTTCGATAACTTCTTAAAAAATACTTAACTAATATTGATACAGTTTTCACTAATGGACAGAAAAATAAATGAGCAATGTTACATAACTGATCAAAGTATGTGTTGAACTTTATTAACCACTTCTCCGTATAAGATAATGAGACGTGTGAACGAGTGTATATTGTTCCTTGCATAATGTCTCACGTAATAAACCATGGCCAGGGGCCTAGCTTAGCCAAGAGCAAACGTACAGTCGTAAACGCTACGCTCAGGCTACGCTACGCTTGGGAGAAAGCTTTCTGATTGGTCAAAATTTTATGTGAGCGTTACAATACAACAACCAATCACCGGGCTTTATTTCCTTCCTAACTTAGTTTTAATATCAATGATAATTTAGAGGAATTTAAACTTTCAAATTGTTAAATTCATACTGAAATTCAATTTTATTTGATCACTTCATTCCATGAAATATATTTTGGTCGTCCAGCTGGCTGATGGATTAATATTAATATAGATTTTTGAAATCTACTTAAGTAAAGTTATTAATCAATTAACTCTATAATACAATTTAAAAATAAGCTTATTTACAATAAAATCTAATTCTAAATTATGTATATATATTTACACATGATATATTACAAAGCATCGGTCCCTTTGGCAGGGTCCCAAGCATGCTGGCTGCATTACCTCGTTGTATAGCAATACTTATCTGTTGACCGAGGTAATAGCCAGATTTAGAATCGCCGGTTATGTCGACCAAACGTTTCGATAAGGTGTTAAAAAATTTAAGCGCGTTGGGACCCCACGGACCCAGAGACACGACAAATATATAAATCTATAAACTTGATAATAAGTTCAAGCATACTTGAACTTATTACCAAGGTTATATGTCAGATGTTACACATCAAAATCATAATATGCGACTATGTACTTTATTTTGTGTTTTCTGACAATATATTTTCATATCTTTCATAATATGTCACATTTAACTTAACCTTCATGCAGTTATATTCCATTCGAATTTATTATCATATTCTTTTGGATTGTTATTTGTTACTTCTTATTTATTTTTATTGTTCTACAATAAGTTATAAAACATTTACTGTAAAAAATAAATTTATTTATATTTATTAGTAAAAAATTATTTATTAAGTACGTCGCACCAATTATGTGTTTCATATTTTACACATTTGATTTCAAATTATAGTTTTACCAGCTACGCGATGCATTTTTTAATATACACACATATTCCTCGTTTAATGGGGCGATTTAGCGGATGAATAGACAGACACATTGTCGGATTAAGATGCGCGTGGCCCGTAGAAAAGTCTATCAGGAGGCCCTTTATTGGATGTATTAGGATCTCTAGTTTAAGGGATTATACTTATGTGGATTTTAAATGTATAAATAATACATTTAATTGATGTATTAATTTATTATTAATTAATTAATAATTTATTTATTTCATTATTATTTTTTAATTTATTTATTATTTTATTAATTAATTTAATGTATTTTTTTTATAAAGCGTATGTATTTGCTGTAATTTAAAAACTATAATTATAATAGGTATAAAGATAATTTTTATTTAAGGCCCCTTTCACCGTCTCTGAGTAAAGTGTCAAGTAGGCTAACCGCTATTTAAAGTCACCGGTAAGAAAGCGTACGAGTTTCACCATCTTCGAGTTACTCAAGGGTGATTTCAATGAAATTGACACAAAGATACTCGTAACATTTACTCGCCAATTAGCGTTACTTGAAAAGTAACTAATCAATACATTACTTGTAGTTGGTGAAAGAGGCCCTTAAAATTTTAAGCAGGTACATAAAAGAATAACATTTTAACAATATTTTTATGAAATGTTCATTTCAAAATATTGAAAAAGCTGTTGAGATCTAGTACGCGGGGCCCCCAACGCAAGGGGCCCGTAGCATTTGCTACTTCTGCATAGTAACTATTATTTTAATCTGTGCTATTTTGCTACGTAGCTAATCCGGCATTGCGATAGGGTTAGAATGTTAAGTGTGATAGGCTGTTGCTGTTTTAAATAAATAAATGAATAGGATGACCTTGTCTGCCAAACGTCCGAATTAAATGTGCTATCTTTTTGCAACCGTATTGTACAGTAATACATAATAGTATTGCATAGTAGGTAATAGCAATAAAACGTGAAGTAGTTACAAAGTCTTGTCGCGGATTTCACAAAAATGTTTAGATACAAAATCAGCAAAACATAGGCGATGTTATATATATGTTATATATGATATATATATATAGTTACTAATACTAATAGGTCATAGATAAATGAATGGTCTCGCTGCGCTCGACTAGATACCGCCGTGGTACTTGTAAAATGCGGCATAAAATAGTACGCCGAATTCGGCGTACCCGAGCCAGTCACACTGCAAACTGTCTGTGATGTGTACGTGCCGAATGTTTTATTAAATTTTGGATGTAATAAAATGCCAGTTTGCGTAGTGAAACTGTGTAAAAAGTGATAAAAACTGACGATGTTTTACACACACTACAATAAAAAGTTGCAGCATTCACGGAGCTATTGTTTTCAGATAGCGCGGTATTTACTCGAGCGCAGCGAGACCAATTATTAATTTAAGCCCTTGAATAAAATAAAAAATAAATAAATACTTATAAAATTTATAACTTGCCTCTTACTTTGGTCATTTTGTAAAAGACCATTTTCAAGTGCAATGTTATTTTGTGTTATTTTTTTTAAAATTTTTTAAAAAGGTTTTTTGAATATGTTTTCCTCAATATATTCAACACTCGAGCGGTTTGTTTGTTCAATGTCTTGTGATTTTAAAAATTTACGCGAGGCGAGGACATTATTATTTAAAATGTCTTTGCAAGGCCAAAAGAGACTGTTGGAAAGATTAAATTTACTCAGAAATAATTTTTAAATTTTATCTTCAAAATATATAAATGGAAATGAAAGGTATAATAAAATAAGTTAATTTTGAAGTTTTTATTTTTTGTAAAAAAGCGCTAAATCAATTTTAATAAAATTTATATGGGAACACTTCTGAGGTGTTAAAAAAAAAATCATCCAGAATTTTCATCTATTTTTTCATCCAACGCCTAACATAGTGAAAGCTAATAAATTATAAAGCTAATTAATTTTTTTTTTCATCCAGAATTTTTATCCATTTTTTTCATCCAACGCCTAACAAAAGTAAAACAGCAATTAGATGTGTTCTAGATATTTTCGGTACTAGTCAATTTGTGTCATAGTCGACTTGAGTGATCGACTCATTATGTAGGTAGTAGTCAATTTAAGCTCTAGGCAAAAATGAAATGTAGTCAGATTGTGTTCTAGACAGTCCAAGACCAACCCACTGCGGGGTTATTCCGGATTCGTACCGGCTAAAACCGAACGACTTTCTAGCGCGGCCGTAGATGCGCCGTAGATTCCGTAGATGCCATAGATGCGTGTAGATGCGGGGTCGCGAGGACGTTATGACTCGTCATCGGTGCCCCGCCACGGCTATCCGACGCGGGGAGGGTTACGCTCCCTGTCGGAACCTCGGCGTACCCTTAGAATATACATAAGCAAGCTAGGCGTACCCAAAAGCTCTACAAATATGCAATTTTAATGTGTTCTAAATAATATATTGTAATATTGAGTTGAGACCGATTTGTATTTTATAGATTTTCAGTCGTCTGAAAGAAGAAGTTCCAAAATTCAGACACAAAATCGTCCCAATATCAGCCGATTGTGAGGCAGCAGGATTGGGGTTGTCTTTAAGTGATCGACAAATTCTTACTGAAAAGGTAATAATATTCTTTTATTCAATATATTTTTTATGTTTAATAATTTATGTAATGTAATAAAATGTAATAAAAATAATATTTTTTATGTTAAACTCGGCAGACATGCGAAGACATTTCTTATGACATTTTTTATGTCAAGGTCCTCTTGATGGGAGGTAGCTACTTATTATTTATTGTTTTTATATAATATATATTGTAAAAAAATTTAAGATTAAGAAAAGAAATAAATATATGTAAATAATAATAATATTTTTTTTTCAGACATAGTAAAAAATTACATAAAAAATTAACATAAATTAAACTAACTATACTAAACTTAACTATTTACATTTTCTAGTATAATTAAAGATAATAATTATACTAGAAAATGTAAATAGCATAAAAATCATCTATAATAATACTTAATATAACGTTTTGCACAATTTTTGTTTCGTGCGAAGAAGTGACTAAAATTAAATATATTTTTGGTCGCCGTTTCGCACACTTTGGTTGTATAAAATGTTTGTGTTTCCAGGTGAACATAGTATTTCATTCGGCGGCAACTGTCAAGTTTGACGAGCATCTGCGTTATGCCTTACTGACGAATGTTCGCGCTGCAGTCCACATGCTGAGACTTGCGAGGGATATAAAACATTTGGATGTAAGTTTTATTATATTTTTACACAGTTTCACTCTGGTATTTTATTATGCCTAAAATTTAATAAAACATTCGGCACGTGCACATCACAGACAGTTTGCAGTATGACTGGCTCGGGTACGCCGAATTCGGCGTAGTATTTTTTGCCGCATTTTACAAGTACAACGGCGGTATCTAGTCGAGCGCAGTGAGACCGAGACCAATGAGTGCGTTGACGTACTCGCAATACTTCCGTACTTCCGTACTAATCCAAGTTTGTATGGATGTTTGTAACTCTTCTACGCAAAAACTACTGAATGGATTTCAATGAAATTTTGCATACACGTTGCTAGGACATACACCAGAAAGGACATAGGGTATATTTTATAAAGTTACGCGTGCGAAGTCGCGTGCAACGACATGATTGTTGATAAACTACATACATTACTTTTTTTTGTAAATACATACATATTATAAATACAATACATCCATGACTCAGGTACAAAGGTAAAATGTTAACACATAAACATTTGCCCTTAGCGGGATTCGAACCCTCGACCGTTTGGTTAACAGCTAGGGTTACTAGCCACTAGACCAAGTCATCATAAGTTCCACACAACGTAACCAAGGGATACTTTCAGGTACTTGATATTACAAATATGTACAAAACATCCATGACTCAGGTGCAAAGGTAAAATGTTAACACATAAACATTTGCCCCTTGCGGGATTCGAACCGGCGACCGCTTGGTTAACAGCTAGGGTTACTAGCCACTAGACCAAACGTGTCGTCAAATAATAAATAAAATATACTATATTTTTTAATCTTTTTAGGCATTAATGCACGTGTCGACAGCATATTCATATTGTCACCTGTCAAAAATAAAAGAATGTTTCTACTCAATGGAGGCGGATTCGGAACAATTATTTCAGCTCATAGAAAAGTTGAACGACAAAGAAGTGGAGGAAATGTTGCCCAAGTAAGTCCAAAACCTAAACCTAAGTAAATCACGGAGTACTAGTAAACCCTAAATCTATACTAATACTAGCTGAACCGGCAAACGATGTTTTGCCAAAAAAATTTAAGAAAAAATTGGTGTGACTTAACATTTAGGGGTATGAAAAATAGATATAGGCCGATTCTCAGACCTTCCCGATAAGCACACAAAATTTCATCAAAATCGATCCAGCCGTTTCGGAGGAGTTTGGCAACAAACACAGCGACACGAGAATTTTATATAATTAGAAAAAAATTTTTGAATAAACTCAAAAATAATTTAAAAATTCTGTTATTTAAAAAAAAAATAACTTTTCCTTGACAGACCAATATTTTTTTTGTAGGATATTAGGACCATGGCCGAATACTTATACATTTACCAAAGCCTTAGCAGAAAAGGAACTGAAGGATAATGCTGAAAATGTTCCTTTAGGAATTTTCAGGCCAGCTATAGGTAAGAATATAATCCTTACTAATATTATAAATGGGAAAGTTTGTATGGATGGATGTATGTATGGATGTTTGTAACTGTTTCACGCAAAAACTACTGAACCGATCACCATGAAATTTTGCATACACGTTGTCTGGGACACAAGAAAGGACATAGGGTACCTTTCATATAGAACGCGGACGAAGTAGCGGGCACCAGCTAGTAAATAAATAAATAAATAAATAACTTCACACATTCCATCTAGTTTTAAATTAAGCAACTGAATGCTTGTATTATGGATACCAGACAATTTATATACTTACTACATAAATTATGTACTTATTTTTTATTTGTAAATACATACATATTATAAATACAAAACATCCATGACTCAGATACAAAGGTAAAATGGTAACACATAAACATTTTGCCCCTAGCGAGATTCGAACCCGCGACCGTTTGGTTAACAGCTGGGGTTACTAGCCACTAGACCAAGCGTGCTATTTGTTATATACACAGATTTGTGTATTACTTTTGTTTTAGTGACTTCAACATATAAAGAGCCGTTGAGGTGTTGGATAGACAACATGTATGGACCGACAGGTGTCGCTGTAGGAAGTGGTAAGAAAAATAATTTTCTAGCTAAGTACAATAATTATATCGATTTCCTACAGTTTTCCTAAAGGTTCGGCAGCTCACCTGCACTGTTCAAAAATTCAAAAATATTACTACTGAACATAAAATAACTTCTTATTAATTTAAAATTAAATAAAATTAATTAAAATTAAATAAAATTAATTAAAATTAAATTAATTAAAATTAAATAAAATTAATTAAAATTAAATTAATTAAAATTAAATTAATTAAAATTAAATAAAATTAATTAAAATTAAATTAATTAAAATTAAATTAAATTAATTAAAATTAAATAAACTTAATTAAAATTAAATTAAATTAATTAAAATTAAATTAAATTAAAAAAATTAATTAAAATTAAATTATTTTTCAGTTAAAATATTTTGAAGGACGCTATCCTACAATTTGAAAGCTAATTTATTTTACTAATCAAATTTTTGAATTTTTTCCAGTGACTGGCATCCTTCGAACTATACAATGCCATGAAGACGTCGCTGCAAATATAGTTCCGGCTGATTTTGTAGTGAATTCTCTGATCGCTGCTGCACTCAGTGTGAACAAAGCCTATAAACAAAGGTAGGTGTTTTTTTTTCTATTTCTATATACTAATATAATAAAGAGAAAAGATTTGTATGTTTGTAATGAATAAACTCAAAAATTATTAGACCTATTCTGAAATTTTTTTTTCATCTGTAAAAAGCTACTTTATCAGCTAGTAACATAACATAAATATAGGCTATATAATATATAAAATTCTCGTGTCGCGGTGTTTGTTGCCAAACTCCTCCGAAACGGCAAACGTTGTTTTGCGAATAAAAAAAAAAAATTTGAGGTGGACCATTACCATTTAGGGGTATGAAAAATAGATGTTGGCCGATTCTCAGACCAACCCGATTAGCACACAAAATTTCATCAAAATCGGTCCAGCCGTTTCGGAGGAGTTTGGCAACAAACACCGCGACACGAGAATTTTATATACTTATTAGATAAAAAAATATCTCTATAGGCATATTTCAAGAAGGTTTTTTTATGTTTTTAAATGCACATTTACATATTATTAAAATGATAATTTTCAGTAGTCCGCCTTCAGAGCCGCCTATATTCAATTATGTGAGTTCAACTGAAAAGAAAATAACTTGGGGCGAATTTTCCACCATCAATCAAGACAGGATAAATAGATATCCCTTCTCTAACGCTGTGTGGTGAGTTTACTATTTATTTTTCATAATTATGTTCGCGGGTTCGAATCCCGCCAGGGGCAAAAGCTTATGTGTTAAAATTTAGCCTACTAGTAAAACACTAGCCTACTTAAATATTAGCCTTAGAGCCTCTTTCACTAACTACAAGTAAAGTGTTGATTAGTTACTTTTAGAAATAATTTTATATTTTATTAAATTATATGTTTATTATAATATAGTTTTATTAAATTATGAAATATATGTACTCTGTTTACTGCATACGCTATTTTTTTCGATAGGCGATTTTTTTTATTATTTTCTTTTTAATGTTTGGGACTTTTACCGTACAAACAAAGGTAGGTATATCAGCTCCATCATCCCCGGTGACCTGTGACTTTAAATGAAGATTAGCCTACTTGACAGTTGGTGAAAGAGGCCCTTAATCAAGTTTTAAATAATGAAAAGCTACTGTCAGCAAATATATCAAGATCAACCTCAGATCCGATCACCATTAAATAGATTAATATTAATGAAATATATTCATACATTCCACACAGCATCATCTAGTTCCAAAGTAAGTAACTTAATGCTTGTATTATGGATATCAAACAGTTGATATACTACATACAATACTTTTTTTTTTTTTAAATACATACATATTATAAATACAAAACATCCATGACTCAGGTGCAAAGGTAAACGTTAAGACATAAACATTTGCCCCTAGCGGGATTCGAACCCGCGACCGCTTGGTTAACAGCTAGGGTTACTAGCCACTAGACCAAGTCATTATAAGTTCGACACAACGTAACTGTGAGCCATAAGCTCTATGCGCTGTGACCATGTATATTGTCGGTGGTCGAGTCATTGTCTACGGCTTGGTACTTAAACTAAAATGGTGGAATCGCGAACTTTGCTAATTGTAATGTCTGTCTTGTATAAAGTTATAATATAATAAATGATTAATAATACAAAGGGTTTTAATAAATAACGAAACATACAACATACAACATATTACAGTAACCAAGGGATACTTTCAGGTACTTGTCTCTGCGAATGAACAAGACGGCCGCAATGAATGCGTTCTACGTTTTCTTCTTGCATTTAATTCCGGCCGCTTTCATTGACGGCCTCACTATTTGTATTGGAAAGAGACCAAAGTAAGTCTTACATTTTTGTTTTCAACCGGGAATAATTGCTTTAGTTTATGGTGTTGTTCTTTTCTTCGTCTTTGCATTTTAGTGTTTTTTCCATAGATAAATCATTGGTCTCACTGCGCTCGACTAGATACCGCCGACGTATTCGTAAAATGCGGCATAAATAGTACGCCGAATTCGGCGTATCCGAGCCAGTCACACTGCAAACTGTCTGTGATGTGTACGTGCCGAATGTTTTATTAAATTTTAGGCATAATAAAATACCAGTTTGCGTAGTGAAACTGTGTAAAAATATAATAAAACTAAAGTTGCTTTTGTATAGCGCTCTATCTAGTCGAGCGCAGCGAGACCTATCCATTATCTTTGGATTTTTCTTTTTGTATCTTAAATATGTAATTTTTTTGTAGCAATGTACCAATTCGTGGAAAAATTTTGTTGATTGCACGATTACTTCTACTTATATATGTCTGTCTTTCTTTAAATTTACTATATACCTATATATATTGTGTACTTAATTGTTTATTTTCCTAAATAAAATAAAAATAAAACTTTAATATTATTATTATTTTTTTTAAATTGATTGTAGTATACATAGTTGTTATTTTATATTTTAAAGATGACAAAAAGATTAGTATCCTGAGTTTCTTTCGGGGTTTCTTCTCAGGATCGTCATCTTGGCTTTTTTTCCGAAACCCTGGTAAATTTAAATTTATAATGACGATCATAAGAGTTTCTTGTAGAAACCCAATTGATAAATAAATATTTTGATTTTGAACTGTTCAACTCAAATCGGTGTTGCTCGATTATCTTGTAAACTCGACAAATAAAGTGCTTTTATTATCGCCCTAAGATTGAACATTGTTTGTATGTTGTAGAATGATAAGGTCTGTTTTCCTTTGAAAATTCAAAGTGACAATTTCTATTGCTATCTTTATTAGCGATGACAAATTATATGTCAATCAGTAATCAATACCTATTTCAAATCTAAGCCTTAGCGAATTTTGAAATGAATTGAATTTGTAATCGAAACTGATAAAGTACTTTTATTCTCTGCTTGATTTTTTACATTGATGCTTTCACCGCAAAAAAGACCGCTTTTGTAGCGAGACATAATAATACAAATTCCACATGTCAATAAAGGTGATTTTGCAGTGTGCCTTCTTTGCAGGATGCTCAAAGTATATCGTAAGGTGCACAAGTTCGCTGGAGTTCTCAAATATTTCTGCACACGAGAGATCGAGTTCTGCAACGAGCGGACACGGGAACTCTGGACTAGTATATCTGAACAAGATAAGCAGGTATTCAATTGTATACCTTACCTTACTGTATACCTTACCCTTCCAAGCTGTACCTTACCCATACCTTACACTTCCACTCTGTACCTTACCCATACCTTACACTTCCACGCTGTACCTTACTCATACATTACATTTCCACGCTGTAACTTACCCATACCTTACCCTTCCACGCTGTACCTTACCCTTCCACGCTATACCTTACTCACACCTTACCCTTTCACGCTGTACCTTAGCCATACCTTACCCTTCCACGCTGTACCTTACTGATACCTTACCCTTCCACACTGTACGTTACCCATACCTTACCCTTCTACGCTGTACCTTACCCATACCTTACACTGACACGCTGTAACTTACCCATACCTTACACTTCCACGCTGTACCTTCCCATACCTTACACTTCCACGCTGTAACTTACCCATACCTTACACTTCCACGCTGTACCTTCCCATACCTTACACTTCCATGCTGTAACTTACCCATACATTACACTTCCATGCTGTACCTTACTCACACCTTACCCTTCCATGCTGTACCTTACCCTTCCATCCTGTACTGTACCTTACCCTTTTTGGAAAACTAATAAAAATTATGACTTGACTGGACTTTAACTCTGACTAGTCTCGAGATCTGCTACTTTTGATTTTAATTTAAATTTTGCTTTTTTTTTTTATTTTAAAAAAGGCTATTACAAATTGCTATTTTTACTAAATCGTCGGAGAAGATCTGATGGAGCCAGAGACATTAAAAGAGAAGAAGAAGAAGAAATATAGGTAATTTGTTATTTCCAGCTTTTCCCGTTCAGCATGTCGGAGGTTCGGTGGGAGGAATACTTCGACGACTACATTCTGGGCATCAGACGCTACCTCTTCAAGGAGAGCGACGACACTCTGCCTCAGGCGAGGCTTAGGTGGAAAAGGTGACTCTTCACTATTAGCTTTTTACTGCGGCTTCGTCCGCGTTCTGGATGAAAGGTACCCTATGTCCTTTCTGGTGTCCTAGACAATGTGTATGCAAGATTTCATGGTGATCGGTTCAATACTTTTTGCGTGAAAGAGTTACAAACATCCATACATCCCTACATCCATACAAACTTTCGCATTTATAATATTAGTACGGAAGTACGGATCATCATCATCATCATCATTATATTTGTTTATTATTATTTTATTAATTTTAAATAAATTTTTAAAATTTTTAAATCAGTCCATTGGTTTTTGAGTTTATTCATTACAAAAATTTACAAACTCCTCTCTTTATAATATTAGTAAGTATGGATAAATTTGAGAACCAGTGACTTCATGAACTAGGTAATTGAATGTTTTTTTTTCATTTCAGATTGTACTATTTACATCAGATAGTAAAATACATTTTCTATACGTTCGTTGTGTACCTGCTGTGGAATCTGATAACTATTATTTTTTAAGTTGTATAATTTTTTGAAGTTCACAAAGAGGTTAAATTTTAAACTAAAATATTCCTGTACAAAGTTGTTATTACCACCAAATCTTTGCTATCCACCGTTCATCCCTCAAAATGTATACATTCACGACTTCGTCCTTGTAATTTTAGAAAATATTGTCTACGTTACTCGCTGATGATGTAGCTTTTTATTGGTGAAAGAATTTTTGAAATTGGTTTAGGTATTTTTGAGTTTATACATTACCGACAAAAATACAAACATACAAATCTTCTCTCTTTATAATATTAGTATATATTTGTTTTAAAGCTGAATTGACCCTCTCCCCTCTCCTTAATGTGTGACCTTATTTATGGATGCCCCCTTAGGTATATAACCTACGCCTAAAAACAGATATATATAAAAAATAATAAACTAATTATAAGTAGGCATAAACTAAATGAATAATTAATTAATTGTAAATTTAGACTTTTGTTACCATAATGTTAAAATTGATGTAATTTAATTTACAATTTATGTAAACGTCACAAGAAGCTATACTTTTTGTATATAAAGAACTTCTACTAAGTAAGTTACGTAGCGACAATTCAATCAACAAGAAATAATCTCAAATTCAATCGACTCAAAGTAACATACGTGTAATTTGAAACTAACGACCAATTTCACTTGTTCGGGTTATATTTTAGCAACAGACTGGCTTTATTTATTAGGTATGCATAGACAATTAGACAATCCTACCCACAATTTTGATACATACAAAATTTTATTATAACAGATACAAAGCGCTGGTTTTTTTGGTACTGGAACGCGTCTCACTCATAGAGCGAAAAAATTTGGGCCGCCATTTTGAAAAAACTTCCCGCTGACGCTGTCAATGCTGTCATTTGAATTTCGATTTTTTTTTTTTTTTACGAGCGAAGAAACTTTCAAAAAGTACCTTATGACAGATGCCGCATGCAATGCAACTGGCATAAAGGTTATGTGGGATTCTTACCGCACTAAAACTCCAACTCGAGATGGGTATGGTTCAGTACGTAAGGGACTTTGGAACCGTCACCGGGCGTCGAGTTTCGAGTTCGATTTCGAATGCATGTCAGTTGGTTTTATATAGCCCTATATTTTTTACAAGCAGCACAGATTATAAAGTTATATGTCTAAACTAGCAGTTGCAAGCGACTTCGTCTGCGTAACTTTATTTATATAAAATATAGGCTATTTTACTCACTGATAACGTAACTTTCTATACGTAAAAGAATTTTTCAAATCGGTCCAGTAGTTTCGGAGCCTGTTCAATTCAAACAAACAAACAATCCAATTCCTCACAATCAAATATTTCCTCTTTATAATATTAGTAAAGTAAAATAAGCATAGATACTTATACCCCTTAGATATAAAAATAAAAATCATTACAAGTGTTTTTTTATTATTTGATCCAAAGGTTGCAAGCCCCTGAATGTTTGTTTACAAACTTTATAGCTTCTCGTGACGGGGACTATAAATTTATTATGATTATAATATTTTAATTAAGATAATATATAAAAATAAGATGAAAATAAAATTAAACGTAAAATTTTATATATATTTTGGAGATGATAAATATTTTAAAAAATTACATAATATATTGTACGTACCTATATATTGTGTGCAATAAATTATAATATTATATTTAATTTCAAATAATATAAGCTCATGATTGGAATCAGCTCATGGAGCCCATTTCATTTGATACACCACTTAGACACACAATAAGAATTTAAAAATTAAAATAAGAAGATAAGAAATTAAAAAAAATCATACATAAACTTGAAGTTTCATATCTACCCCAATCGAAGAATTTTTTTTAAACGAAATATTTGATGTCATTTCTGGAAAATTTGACAGGTGACGGATATCCACCTAAGTCTAAAATCCTTACCGAGACTCCTACTAACTTTTTGGATAAAAAAAAATCATGCGTGAACTTAGTCACTAGATTAGTCTAGTCTAGTCTAGTCGAGAAGTGGATTTCCTAAGAAAAATAGTTGCCGGTCTCTTGAAAATAATTATGAGCGATATTTAGCTCATTCGATCCGTAATGGCATCTATTGAAATTTTCTCTATGGCTTATAGTTTTTGAGTTATTGTCAAAAAATTAAACCCCCTTTTTCTAATTTAGTTTTTTGTTAATAACAATTGCAATTTTTATTGGCAAAAAAAATCAAAAAAACGTCTTTTCTAGATGCCATTACAGATCGAATGAGCTAACGCTTATTTATTTTTAAGTTCTCAAGAAATCCACTTCTCGATGAAACTATCAGGACTATAGCCTTTTAAAGTTTCGAACTATTCCACAGCACTATAGCCAGATCCAGGCCTATAGGGTTTTTATGGCGATTTCTCAAACTTAGGTCAAGGACTACAGATTTCCATAAAACTTATAATACCTATATCTCAGAGTTGTATCTTATTCAGCGCCATGTACCATTTTGTGTCAACATTATAATAATGAATTTGGTCTTAATAATTTTGTATAGGAACTAAGGTAGCGGTTGCAAGTGATATAAGGTTTTATAGAGTTAGTAATAAAATTAATTGTAATATAATCTAAGAATAAATAAAAACTATTTTAAATGTTTATTTTATTTTACTAACTTAAATCCACATCCATCCATCCAAAGTGTAGAGGAACACAAAAGCACACTTGCTTTTATTTCACTGTGGTCTCCTCTAAGTGGGTGGTTACTGTCGCCAGACGTGAGTCACAAAAAATTCAATGCCTGACATAAACATATTATTATGACGACACGTTTGGTCTAGTGGCTAGTAACCCTAGCTAACCAAGTTAACCAAGCGGTCGCGGGTTCGAATCCCGCTAGGGGCGAATGTTTATGTGTTAACATTTTACTTTTGCACCTGAGTCATGGATGTTTTGTATTTATAATATGTATGTATTTACAAAAAAAAGTAATGTATGTAGTATATCAACTGTCTGGTATCCATAATACAAGCATTAAGTTGCTTACTTTGGAACTAGACTAGAAAAAATATGTCCGCAAACTAAACAAGAAGTAATATATACATCAAAATTTAAAATCATAAATAAAGGGGTCCCGCAAGGAAGTGTTTTGGGCCCGTTACTATTTCTTATATACATAAACGACTTCCCTACGGCTACGAAGCATCATATGACACTGTTTGCTGATGACAGTACCATTTTGTTTACAAAAAATAATAAAATGACAGATTTAGAGGTTGATATTAATGATTCACTTAAGTCTATTATGAAATGGCTTGAAAATAATAACCTAAAAATAAATATTGAAAAGACCAAAATAATGAATTTTAAACTTAGAAATAACATGCAAACAAAAATTGACGTTAGATATTTAAATGACATTATACAGGAAACTGACATAACAAAATTCTTAGGACTACATATTGATAATAAATTGACTTGGAAAATTCATATTGATAATGTATGCAGGAAATTAAACCAATATTCATTCGCTTTAAATAAGTTGAGAAGAGTAGTGAATCAATCTGCAGTAATTACTGCCTACCATGGCCGAGCGGCTGCGACCATAAGATATGGTGTAATTTTCTGGGGAAATTCAACGGATAATCAAAGAGTATTTAAAGCTCAGAAAAGGTGTATAAGGGCGATTTGCAATTTGAAAAGAAGAGATTCATGTAAGATGCATTTCAAAAAGTTGAAAATATTGACCATGCCTTCAGTGTTTATATTTGAATGTATGGTGTTCATAAAAGAAAATTCCCAAATATTTAAGTTCATGGAGCGTCCACGTCATGATGATAAACTTTGTATGGTGCCTGCCAAATCAAAAATGAAAAGTATGAGTGTCTTTTGTGTGGCGCCACGCTTATATAATAATATTCCAAAAAATATAACAAATATCAGGAGTCTGGCAACATTTAGGAATCACTTGAAAAGTTTTTTGGTGGAAAAAGCATACTACTCACTCGATGAGTTCTTGAATGATGACACTATATAGTAAAGGCGATATAGGCGATATAATACAGGCGAATAAAATATGAACACAGTAATGTTTGGGTTGACTGGAGGAATTGTATCTGAAGGAATTTGCACACCGCTTGTCGGTTGAATATGTGGACATCATCATTTTAAAATTGCAACAACTTGTATAATACATATATTCAGCAAATAAATTGATTTGAATTGAGATGGTGCTGTGTGGAATGTGTGAATATTTATTTATTTATATGAGACTAAAAGTTGTATGAATGTATCAACACTTTAGGCCATCACATACGTAGCTATAATTTATATTAACACTAGCTACACGCTCATGGCTTCGCCCGGGTTCTAAATAAAACCTAGCCTATCTTTTAAGTTGGACCAAATTACACATAGTTACGAAATTTATCAAAATGGGTTCAGTAGTTTAGGAGTTCTTCGGCGACAAACATGTGACACGAAATTTTTATATATAGGTACCATTTTTAGGTCAAATTTCAACATTTTCTTAAGCAAATTCAACATTTTCCCAAGCATTGTCAACATTTTGCTTTGGAAAGTGTTGATATTGTTTAGGAAAGTGTTATTGCTTAGGAAATTGGTGAAAATACTTAGGAAAATGTTGATATTGCATAGGAAATTGTTGAATACCTATGAAAATGTTGATATTACTTAGGAAATTGTTGAAAATACTTAGGAAAATGTTGATATTGCTTAGGAAATTGTTGAAAATACTTAGGAAAATGTTGATATTGCTTAGGAAATTGTTGAAAATACTTAGGAAAATGTTGATATTGCTTAGGAAATTGTTGAAAATACTTAGGAAAATGTTGATATTGCTTAGGAAATTGTTGAAAATACTTAGGAAAATGTTGATACTGCATAGGAAATTGTTGAATATATTTAGGAAAATGTTGATATTGCTTAGGAAATTGTTGAAAATACTTAGGAAAATGTTGATATTGCTTAGGAAATTGTTGAATACCTATGAAAATGTTGATATTACTTAGGAAATTGTTGAAAATACTTAGGAAAATGTTGATATTGCTTAGGAAATTGTTGAAAATACTTAGGAAAATGTTGATATTGCTTAGGAAATTGTTGAAAATACTTAGGAAAATGTTGATACTGCATAGGAAATTGTTGAATATATTTAGGAAAATGTTGATATTGCATAGGAAATTGTTGAATACCTATGAAAATGCTGATATTACTTAGGAAATTGTTGAAAATACTTAGGAAAATGTTGATATTGCTTAGGAAATTGTTGAAAATACTTAGGAAAATGTTGATATTGCTTAGGAAATTGTTGAAAATATTTAGGAAAATGTTGATACTGCATAGGAAATTGTTGAATATATTTAGGAAAATGTTGATATTGCTTAGGAAATTGTTGAAAATATTTAGGAAAATGTTGATATTGCATAGGAAATTGTTGAATATATTTAGGAAAATGTTGATATTGCTTAGGAAATTGTTGAAAATACTTAGGAAAATGTTGATATTGCTTAGGAAATTGTTGAAAATACTTAGGAACATGTTGACTCAAAATAAATTTAAAAAAAACCATAGATTTATTTTACGAATATTCATCTTTTTCATACACTTCCGGCAAATCCCTTGAAGACTCTTGTTCAAAGTAGTTTTCTGGTATCACATAGTCTTCTGGTGGTCTCATTGGACCGAAGACTTTCATTTTTTTTCTGTCTTCTTCACTTCTTTCTTCTGAACCTTCATTCATCTTTGTGTGTCTTCTTTCTTCTGTATTCACTTCTTTTTCAATTTCACTTGCTTCTATGTTTGCATCATTTGAAACCCTCTCTTCTTTCTTTATACTCTCCGAAGTCATTTCTTCTTCACTGTCCACTTCTTCGACAAACTCTTCTTCGGGTTCCTCTTGTCTACTTTCTGCCTTCGGTTTTGTACGCTTACAATCTTCTTTGAGTTTCATTCTGTATATAGGCAAAATCACATTTTAATATTTGTGTTTAGCGTCTGCCATTTATTTCAAGTGAAGTTGATTTAAAAGTGCTCTGTGACGTTTCAAAAAGAGGTGCCCGTTCGTTCAGATCAGATTCATTCGGTGGTATGATATTGAAAGGGTATGAGTATGAGTGAGTTGAATGATTGATAGTGGTTTAATTAATTGATAGTTTAAGTAATGTACCAGTTGAAAGTGAATTAATGGTATAATTAATGTACCAGTTGAAAGTTAATTAATGTACCAGTTAAAAGTTAATTAATGTACCAGTTGAAAGTTAACTAATGGTTTAATTAATGTACCAGTTGACAGTTAATTAATGGTTTAATTAATGTACCAGTTGAAAGTTAACTAATGGTTTAATTAATGTACCAGTTGACAGTTAATTAATGGTTTAATTAATGTACCAGTTGACAGTTAATTAATGGTTTAATTAATGTACCAATTGAAATTTATTTAATGATTTAATTAATGTGCCAGTTGAAAGTTAATTACTTACTTAACTCTGGTAAATTTCAATTTATAATGACGATCGTAAGAGTTTCTTGTAGAAACCCAATTGATAAATAAATATTTTGATTTTGATTTGACATGTAAATAAATTTACAATGAGTGGGAGAGGATTATACCTTTTACCGTAGAGGACAGAGTTGGCCGCCATTTTGACCGCCATCTTGGCATCGCCCTTCTTTATGAGAGGCGGAAGGTGCGCCGGCCTGGCGACGTCCGCCAACCGCTGAGTTTTTACTAATTCCGCTTTCAATTTCTGTATACACATCTGTTAGGAACAAAATTTATTTCGATGAAATAAAATTACATACATTACCAAAGCATGAGGTATGAGTTATTAATTTTTTAATTTATTTTTTAGTATTTTAAATTTGACATGTAGTAATTGTATATTTGACATAGTTGACTACTTGTACAACAATGTAGATAGAAAACTTTTATGTTGTACCTACTACGTATAAATATGAATATCCTACTGTAACAAAGTATTCTTGAAAATAAATGATTATTATTATTATTATAAAAACACATAATAATCCGCTATTTGTCTAGAGATTTTTAGAAAATCTAGCGTGTGACGTCATCAGAGTTGCAACCAATCACAGGGCGTTTCGGTCGCAGATAAAATTTTAAAAATTATCAAAAAAAAATTTTCATATATTTTGCCAAAAATATCACTTCGACCGCCTACGAAACCAGTTACGTTACAAGAATTGTTTTTCTTGCTACGTAACCAGTTACGCACCAAGAATTTATTTTCTTGCTACGAAACCAGTTACGCACCAAGAATTTATTTTCTTGCTACGAAACCAGTTACGTGACAAGAATTGTTTTTCTTGTTACGTAATCAGTTACGTGACGAGAATTGTTTTTCTTGTTACGTGACGAAGTGATTTTCTTGCTACGTAACCAGTTACGTAACAAGAATTTTCTTTCTTTCATTTTTTAATATTTTTTCAATACACAATTTAGCTTAAAATAAAGTAACATACATAATATATGTTTTTTTACGCTATTTTTTTATTAGGATGATGACAATTTTTAATATATTTTAAATGTTTTCAAATAGCATTAATAATTAATTAATAATTAATTGCATTAATAAAAAAAGTTTTTAAAACACACCTTAGTCTGAGATATCTCTGCCTTCTCTGCCATGTTTTTCTTCTGACCGAGGGTAGCCATGAAAGTGTCCAACGAGTCTTCGTCTTTTTCAGCACTCACCACTGTCTTGGTGGAGCGAAGACCTTCCAATATCTTCTCTTTCTCCGCTATTGACGATTCAATCTCCTTTATTTGCTCCATCTGTAGTAAACATTATTTGTATGTATGTAGGTATATATTAAATCAAACCTAAAGGAACATTATTTTAATATGAACATATTAAATTGTGTATATTATCCTTAATAATCCTTATACTAATACCACAGCATACTTATTTCCTACAGTAGGCCGACGCTTTTGATGTTGGGCGATACCGCCGCCTGTGTAGGTATTTAAAAATTACTGAAGGGTTGACACAAATTAAGTAATATAAAATGTGCTCAAGTACCTTTCTTCATCGTGCGGAAATTGATGAAAGCTTACTTCTTTATTATGCGAGATAAAGATTTGCACGCACTTACAGCACATGCCGTATGCACCATTTTGATTTATATAATATAAAATTAAAATCTGAAAGACGCGATAGTCCTGGAATATTTATCCCAAGCTACTAAGAAGGACGAAGTATGCAGCTTGGGCACGTCCCACTCGCGCCTCACCCCTCACGCCCCGCACGATTGCCCTGTCTAGACGTCTCCGTCGGCCTACTGTACGAAATAAGTATGCTGTGCTAATACTAGCTGACCCAGCAAACGTTGTTTTGCTTTTTTTGGTCCACCCCAAAAAAAATTTTTGGGGTGGACCATTCTTAACATTTAGGGGTATGAAAAATATATGTTGGCCGATTCTCAGACCAACCCGATAAACACACAAAATTTCATCAAAATCGGTCCAGCCGTTTCGGAGGAGTTTGGCAAAAAACACTGCGACACGAGAAGATCATAAATGTGAATGTGAGTTTGTTTGTTTGTTACGCATTCACGCAAAAACTACTGAACCGATCACGGTGAAATTTTGCATACACGTTGTCCGGGACACCAGAAAGAACATAGGGTACCTTTCATCCAGAACGCGGACGAAGTCGCGGGCACCAGCTAGTAATAAAATAATTTTATTTATTTTTATTTTATTTATATTTGGGAAACAAACAATATCTCGATACACATAATAAAATATAGGGCGATCTATAATGAAATAGGAGGCGCTCTTACGGTCACTTCATATCGAACACCAATTGCTACACTAGCGCCGCCATTCTGGTCAATTTGTGAACGACTGTTTAATGCTTTTAGCTTGGCCACTTTATCAGTTTAACTAACACCCATGTCATGTATACGTTGGTACTCCTTTACCTGTATTCTCCGTGGTTCAGTTAGTTAGACTAAGCGATATACTCACCAACAGTTGATAGGTGAGCGGTTGGTCCGCGGCGGCGCTGTGGGCGTGGTCCCTGCGCTTGCGCATGTCCCTCTTGCGCTCCACCGCTCCCGTGCGGTCGAGGAACGTGTCGTCGTCCGAGTCGTAGTAGTCCTCCGCGCCCCAGTCACGAGTCTTACGCCGACGAGACTCTATAATGTAGAGACTATAATGTAAGACTCTATAATGTATGACTCTATAATGTAGACTCTATAATGTATATTACTCTATAATGTAGAGACTCTATAATGTATATGACTCTGTAAGGTAGAGACTATAATGTATGACTGTATAAATTAGACTATAATGTATAGACTCTATAATGTATGACAGTATAATGTAGAGACTCTATAATGTATGACGCTATAATGTAGATACTCTATAACGTAGAGCCTCTATAATGTAGACTCTATAATGTATGACTCTATAATGTAGACTCTATAATGTATGACTCTATAATGTAGACTCTATAATGTATGACTCTATAATGTAGACTCTATAATGTAGACTCTATAATGTATGACTGTATAAATTAGACTATAATGTATATGACTATAATGTATAGACTCTATAATGTATGACAGTATAATGTAGAGACTCTATAATGTATGACGCTATAATGTAGATACTCTATAACGTAGAGCCTCTATAATGTAGACTCTATAATGTATGACTCTATAATGTAGACTCTATAATGTATGACTCTATAATGTAGACTCTATAATGTAGACTCTATAATGTATGACTGTATAAATTAGACTATAATGTATATGACTATAATGTATAGACTCTATAATGTATGACAGTATAATGTAGAGACTCTATAATGTATGACGCTATAATGTAGATACTCTATAACGTAGAGCCTCTATAATGTATGACTCTATAATGTAGACTCTATAATGTATGACTCTATAATGTAGACTCTATAATGTATATTACTCTATAATGTAGAGACTCTATCATGTATATGACTATAATGTAAATGACTATAATGTATAGACTCTATAATGTGGACTGTAGACTATAATGTAGAGATTCTATAATGTATATGACTGCAATGTAGAGACTCTATAGTGTAGACTATAATGTATATGACTCTACAATGTATAACTATATAATGTACGACTCTATAATCTATATGACTCTATAATGTATACGAGCAATTTTATATTACTTAACCCTTTAGACCCCAGAGTCGGATTATTTTCGTGTCCATTTCAACAAAGTCAAACTGTACAATGATAAACTTTGTACGGTCCGTACTAAAACTAGATAACTCAGAACTCTCACCGTGCGTCGCCTGCCTCAGAAGACCGGCTCGGTCCAATAGACGGCAAGCCTCCAGGGCGCACGAGACCACCGCCTCCTTCTTCTTCCCCTTGTGTATGACTTCGGCCACCACCGGTCTACCGCGGGCGTCTTCCATTGGCAGCTCTACCCTAAATGTAAAAAGGGCGGCCCGTTCAAGTATTACATACGTAAGCAGATTTATTACAATTATTTAAACCCCCCCCCCCCTCCCTTCCCCCCTGGTCAGCAAAAGTAAGCACAGCTCTTACCCCCCTCCGATGCTTACGTAAACATTGGTATAATTATGCATTTTTCTTTCAATGTATTCTGATTTTTTTTATTGATTCGTGAGCAGAATTATTGAATTTTACACATATTATGTGGGTTGCCATATTATGTGTAAAAAAGTGAATAAATACTGCTGACGCAATCACCATCTAGACATATTTTTAATTCGGTTTTCACACATGGAAAGATACACACACATACACGGGGAAAATTTTAATACATAAAAATTGCACCCCGGACGACCACCCAGAGCGTAATATATATATAAAAAAAAAAAAAAAAAAAAAAAAAAACCCACCCCCTTTACCCCACACAAAAAGTGCCCAACGCTCCTAAAGAAGTTTTCCTAAAAAATAAATAAATAGTAAGTATTATATATATATAATTTCCTTGCCTGCACAGAAATTGTCCTACGCCCCTCTCCTCGCAATCGTAGGTGAGGTCGTGTCCTTCCCTCTCGAAGTACCCTCGGAGGGTTTTTTTAGGGTCTGCGAGGTACAACTCCTCGTTCGCTGTCGACGCGAAAGGGTTGTCTGCCAAATCCGTCTCATCCTCGGCATCATCGCCTGGTCACCATTAAATAAATTAAATGTATTACATACGTGTCAAAAATAGACATACATGTCAAAAACATTAATATTTGACGTGTGTGTTTTTGACATGTATGTCTATTTTGACATTAATATTATTAAATATGTTCACACATTCCACACAGAACCATCTAGTTCCACACTAAGCAACTAATGCTTGTATTATGGATACCAGACACTTGATATACTACATACATTACTTATTTTTTTGTAAATACATACATATTATAAATACAAACATCTATGACACAGGTACAAAGGTAAAATGTTAACACATAAGCATTTGCCCCTAGCGGGATTCGAACCCGCGACCGTTTGGTTAACAGCTAGGGTTACTAGCCACTAGACCAAACGTGTCGTCAAAATATAACATAATATAAGTACTATATGACTAGATAATTTTAGAAAATCCTTTTAAATTATTCTTCATTACATAATTAGCACAACTACATTGATATTTCCGGGAGATCTACTGTATTATTATATTATTAATAATGTATATGACTATAATGTAGAGACTCTATAATGTATGACGCTATAATGTAGATACTCTATAATGTAGACTCTATAATGTATATGACTCTATAATATATGACTATAATTTACATGACTCTATAAATGTATAGACTCTATAATGTATGACGCTATAATGTAGATACTCTATAATGTATATGACTCTATAATATATGACTATAATTTACATGACTCTATAAATGTATAGACTCTATAATGTATATGACTCTATAATGTAGAGACTCTATAATGTTGAACGGTATTATTGCTAATTAATATTTCTATATGTTGTTTTGCTAATGACCGCTAGATGGCGCTAGTGGTTTGTTGAAACCACATAGCGGGATTCGAACCCGCGACCTTATGGTTAACAGCTAGGGTTACTAGCCACTAGACCAAAGTGTCATAGACCAACTTTAAAGTTATAAAAGTTTAAAGAGACGATAAAAAAATATATCCTCACCCATCCCCCAATCGATGCCCTCTTCCTCTCTCCTCTTATCCGCTTCCAACTTCTCCCTTTGTCTATGCTCTGCCAATTCTTGTATCATTTTCTCTTTCTCCAATTTCATTTCTAAACTTTTCTTCTTGATTTCAGTGACGGATAACTCTGATTCTCCTTCGCAATCGAAATCTGGACCCTGAAAAATATACGGATCATATTGATATAAAATATTCGTCTAGATGTAAAACATTCATCTAGATATAAAACGATAATGTAGACGAAACATTAATCTAGATTTTCTAGATTAAGTCTAGATTCCAGATGTAAGTATTTTAAGATTAAGTTTTATTACATTTTAACATACAAATTAGGTAAAAAAATTTTTTTATTTATTTATTTATTTATTTACAATATAACAATACAATATTTTTTATTCTAATCAAGCAAGTCAAACCGAGAAATATATTTTTTTTTTTTCGAAATCTAAATCTAAATCTAAAAATATTTGAGAATATTTTTCGAACAAAGTAAGAAGACTGCCTTTGTGACGTTTTAATATTTCAGATAAAATTTAAAGTAAAACTTACCAGTAAGATAAAACTTCTCGAGCTGTTTCCGAAGCGAACGTGATGCCCTACCCGCACTCTGGTGAAATGAGCACTCTTCACCTTCTCCCGATTGAGGAAAGTGCCATGGGTGCTTCCGAGGTCATACAAGTACCAACCCGATGCCGGTTCACCATCGTCCGCGAAAGCCTTATACTGAAGGACGGCGTGATGTCTGTGAACAAATCAAAGTCTCTGCTGCACCACACACGGCCCTCTGCCCTCAACCTCTATCCTTCCATTTCTGACCTGGTGACCTATAACTCAGGTATTTTTCAATACCTATACCAAGGGCACCGCGCTCTCATACAGTTACGACTGTTGCTTGTTGTATATTGTGTTGTTTTGTTATTGTGTGGAGCTAATAAATGCATTCTTATTATTATGCTTCTATTTAACTTGTCTGCCCCTCCAAAAGAAAAAATTAGGGCTGGGGAGACAGTGTTACCCACGACAGAAGCACAGTCGGGTTTATTATTATCTGTTAAGTGGCTATTTCTGTCTGCTAGAGTACCAGTATCACTTCGTCCATTGCTGAAATATTGTGATCGCCACATAAACTAAAGCTCTCTACCAATACCTACCACGTCAAGAAACCGTAGTACTTTTTTGATAGAGGCATTCCTCACATCTTCACAAGCCATTGTGTGGCTTCCTAAGATGTGACTACTCTTGTGCATCAAAGGGCCACACTCGCTCAGGATATGCATTGGTGTTTCTTCTGCCTCATGGCAGAAGCGACACTCTCCCGTACTAGCGAGACCCATTTTAACGGTCGGGGTTTATGGCGACAAGGACAGAGCACTATCCTGGCTGTATCGAGCAGCACCGCAGCGGTGAGAGCGGCTTTCTGCATTTGGGCCCGGAAGAAATTGACCACAGAACAGAATTTGAATCTCTTCATAATTTTTTATCGATAATAATATTTTTATTATCCTTATTTGTAACTCTTTTATGAAAAAAGCAGCTGAACATATGGATAAAATTTGGCACATTTACTAGTTTAGTAGTGGTTGCCCGTGACTTTGTCATGTTCGATTGCTACCAAACTTCAGATTACCTGCTGGACTAATCTGAAGGTTGTCTCAAAATTTCATCAAAATCGGTTCAGCGGTTTCCGAGTCCACAGGGAACAAACATACATACATACATGCACGCATCGCCTTTTGCCTGAATTAACATAATGGGATACTTCTTATAATGGAAAAAAGTTAGGTCTCTGGATTTTGGAGATTGTCTAAAAATATAAAAATTAGGGTGATTGTGAAATTACCTTGAAACTGTTGGATGTTCCAGTATCACATCACTGTTAGAAAGTCTACCAAACACATAGTACGGCTTTTTGGTCAAATCAATTGTTTCAATTATAATACCAGATTTCAACACTTCGAATGCATAGCCTGATCCTGAAAATGATAGAATAACATATTTTTATATTTTATAAAAATAAAAACTTATTTCCAAAGATAATGGATTGGTATTGCTGCACTCAACTAGATAGAGCGCTATACAAAAACAATAGCTCCGAAAATGTGGCAACTTTTTATTGTAGTGTGTGTAAAAAATCATCACTTTTTATCACTTTTTACTCAGTTTTATTATATTTTTACACAGTTTCACTACGCAAACTGGTATTTTATTATGCCTAAAATTTAATAAAACATTCGGCACGTACACATCACAGACAGTTTGCAGTGTGAATGGCTCGGGTACGCCTAATTCGGCGTACTAATTTATGCCGCATTTTACATGTACGACGGCGGTATCTAGTCGAGCGCAGCGAGACCAATTATTTATCTATGCTTATTTCAATATTTTTATATGGAAAGTCTAGTCCCTTATGGTCGGCAAAGAACTTGTAGTACCTGTGGTGTTGCTAGTTATATAGGCAACGGTAGCCACTTACCATCTTCTTCTTCTATCTTAACTATAAGAAAAATATAGCTATATCTAAATGTATATTTATGAGCTTACCATCAGGTGACAATCCAGACCATTTGGGTTCCTTATAAGGTATAGGGGTTGACAAATCCTTCAACAAAACAGCAGGAGGTAAAGAATCCTTAATAGATGAACTAGACTCAGCAGAATTGCTAACCAACTTTGGAACCTCAGGTTGTTTCTCACTTTTATCCGGTAAATTTTTTGCTCTTTTCGGTAATTTTCCTATACGTCCAATGAGTATGGGCTTTTTAAATTCCGATTCTTTATTTTCATTAGAAGCACTCTCTATATCTTCCATTGTTATTGTAACGTGCGATTATTTTCAGGAAAACATATAAACAAGTAACACGATTACTGCAATTGAAGAATTAATACGGGTAAAATGAAGTTGTTGATGCAAAATTTAGTGTTAGTTATAAATTATATAGAATACTTAAAATATTTTAAATACATATATGAATAAATAAATACATAAAATAACTTTTATTTACAATGTATTCCTTTTTATTATCTTTTTATCCCAAGACAAGAAGTCAGACGAGACCACAGGAGAGGACGATGAGGACGAGACTGATCTGTGACTTTGACTGATCTCAAATGATCGAATCGTAGGATCGAATCAATCAAACTCACCGCCTCCTTGGTGAGTATATAGTGTTCTATGTTAATAAATTAATTTTTATGTTATGCATAAATCCGTGAAGTCCGTAGAGGGAGAATAGACATTTAAATCTTTTCTGAATCAAATCGATTTTTATTTTTATTCTCCACTTTTATTACATAATTTTTTTATTAATTCTCTATTAAAAAAGGTTTCCTAATTACGGATAATCCCTCAGGATAATCCATAGCAGTCTGTACTAAAGCCATAGACATAGTATACTTCGTAACTAAAGCAATAACACAGAGTAATTTTGTGAATCATTCATTCATTCGCTGACTTCGTTGAATGTGGAATGTGGAATGTGGAACGAAACGAAACGACACAACCACAGAGTTATTATGGACACAACGATCAATCAATCAAAGGATGTGCCGATCACAAACGGATATTTTATTCGGGGGTTTTCTTTTTTGAAAACTTGAATATTTAGGATAGGTAAAATGTACAGTGAATAAAGACCTATGTGATTTATTTTGTTGATCCTTTATTTACACGTAAGCTGTAAATGAATTGTGAACAACAGTGTTTCTGTGCCGTGTCCGCGTAAACGTACGTACAATGTGTTTAGACAAAGATCCTTCTATATTTGCTACATTTGCCTTATCACACAATATTATTCAGTGATTTTACTGCAATGCTGATGACGTGAATAAATCCATGCACCGATCACAGGTAAACTTTGTGTTACTTTATAATATTCTAAATTGTTTAGTATTTTTTGTTAATATTGCGATGTTTTTGCATAATGAAATTATTGTGGGTGGGATTTGATATTTTGCGAGATATTTATCTTTTAGAACCGGTGAAAGTATTTGTTCTATCATAATTCTTGATTCTTTTATAATGGTTTCATTGTTTTTATCATTCGACTAAAATCTTTTGTAGTCTATAGTGATAAATAATACCCATTCTCTTACCTTACGTTCGGAACTTCCTATATAAAAACATTCGTGCCTGTGTTTTAGCGATTTTTTTATTTATATTGTCAAGAAAAACCTAATAATTATTCATACAATTTAATTAACATACCATTTTTATTAAAATTACCTTGCAAGCGTCACTTATCTGAAAGTAAACTAATTAAATTCTTTGAAATATGTAAGGAATATTTAAAATCGTATTTTTTTTATTATATGAGATGATTAAAAAACCTACATTATTTTCATTTTTTTAAATTTGAAGTCTACAGACAGGCTGACAGTCCACTCCAGGGTAGGTGGCTCTTAGGCTTTAGAACCTAGGCAATAGTAGTATTAAGGGATAAGGAAGTGATAAGGTAAATGATCTCTGAGATTCTCACTAAAACATAAAGCAGCACAAATGCTGTAATTTCGCGACGAAGTCGCGAGCACCAGCTAGTTAAGGATATGGGATCAGGAGCGGAGCTGCAATTTATGCTTAAATGAAGCTTTTAAGCATTAATTGTCATGTTATTTTGCTTAGTTCAGGGGATGTTGAGGCTGACATACCTTTGTAAGATGAACATGGAAATTTTAATAAAATGGGAATAGAAATGGGTCATCGAATGAATAATATAATAGAAAAGGAGTCCGGAAAGGACAGCTTTGATAATAATTTATTGCAGTCATTTAAGGTTTGAGACCCGCCCGGGTCGTCACAATATGTCTTGAAGTCCTTTGGACTTTTGGTTTTGAGACTTTAGGGCAGATATTCAAAACACAGCTATAACTACATAATCTTTATTTTCACATCTGTTTTTTCATTTTTTTAGAAGCTGTCTTTATTAAATCAGTCAAAGTCTAATTTTATTGTTAGTTCATTATACTATTTATAATGACTAGCTGTTGCACGCGACTTCACCCACATGACTTTATAAAATATAGGCCCTTGTTACTCGTAGATAGTATAGTATAGCTTTCTATAGGTGAAAGAATATTTTCAAATCAGATGAGTAATTTCAGTATTTTTTAATTTTAAAAGCTAAAAATATAACTAACACATACATATGTAATGATATCACTAAAAACCACTGAAGTATAATTTTGTACTATCACTTTAAATTATTAACAACTAAAATGAATTTAATATCTAACTGATACAATTAAATACATTTTAAAAAATATTGCTTTAATTTAATTTCAATATACTGTTATTACTGTTACACAGACTAGAAGGTAGGCTGTTGATAAGGTGTCGGACAATGTAAGCGTTAGTCCGTTCGCCGTACTTACCTATAGAAGATTCAATATAAGGATAAACTAAATGTAAACAAACCAAACGCAGGTCACGCAGGTAATAGCCATTTTGTGAAGTCGTAATTATGTGTATTAAAATTGTACCGATTAAAGAGACCTTTCTAAAGCGGTCCCTAGACAATCATGCAGCATGACATGCGTTACCTACGTGCTGTCATGCATGCATGACCGTTTAATTGTATTGATTGATGTGAATGACATGCAACTACGTGCTGGCAGTTGATTGATAGTTCCTTTTATTTTTCATCCTTCAAGCGATGACTGACATACACACATGATCGTATAACGGTCACTAGACGATCATGCGGCATGACATGCAGTATCATGACATGCAGCATGATAATAGCACTTAAACGCATGTCATACCGCATGAACGCCTAGCGTCGTGAGTGGTTAGTAACTAACTATTTGTTTTTAAATTTAAGCAAAACTAATGTTTCTAATAACTTAAGTTATGGCGTCTTGCATCCACGTAAAGTGTAAGTCTTACATTAAAAAGTGGGTGCTAGGATTCCCACAGTACAACGGTAATAGCATCATGTCAGTCAGTGGGACTCTCGTAGACCGCCAGTAACCTCGTAACTTAATACCGTCCGTTAGTTCGTTAGTATGATCATGCACAAAGATAATTGATTGGTCTCGCTGCGCTCGACTAGATAGAGCGCTATACAATCCGTGAATAGTGACTAGCGAGTCGCTAGTAGGTAGTACAGTTTATAGTTTATTTTATTAATAACTAGCTGGTGCTCGCGACTTCGTCCGCGTGGAATAGTTATTTTGGGAATAATTTGGGTAGGTATCTCGAACGGTTTTCGCAGCGCACGCAACGGAAGCCCTCAAAGATGAATAATTTTCCCCGTTTTTTCCACATTTTCGACTGTTTCTTCGCTCCTATTAGTCGCAACGTGATGTTATATAGCCTAAATCCTTTCTCGATAAATGATCTATCCAACACCAAAAGATTTTTTCAATTCGAACCAGTAGTTCTTGAGATTAGCGCGTTCAAACAAACAAACAAACTCTTCAGCTTTATAATATTAGTATAGATGTCTTAAATTTCGCATTTACAAGGCATACTTAGTTATTAATTTTATTAACCGTAGAATGTGTACTGATTTGTAGACTTCGTATGGTTCCATCTTTACTATTCTTTTAGTATTTTTCATGTATTTGTACGTGCACTTAGCGTTCTGTTTATTTTTCTATTGTAGGCCGTGGCTTTGTAAGATAATTTTAAGCTTAAATTTTTCGTCATATTAAGATAAGATAGAGTTTGTTGACTTTTAGGTTGTTTTGACATTGACACATTCACACAGGTTTTTACGAATAGTTAATTAAAAGAAACAAAACAGGAAATGAATCATTGTTTTAATTTAAATTAACTTATTTTTATTTTACTAGTCTAAATCCTTTGCGTGGTTTGTAGGAGTTAGAGACAAATGCGGAAAGTGACTTCAAATTATACTATTTAAAGATATGTAGATAACTAAATACCATAGATAATTGATTGGTCTCGCTGCGCTCGACTAGATACCGCCGTCGTACTTGTAAAATGCGGCATAAAATAGTACGCCGAATTCGGCGTACCCGAGCCAGTCACACTGCAAACTGTCTATGATGTGTACGTGCCGAATGTTTTATTAAATTTTAGACATAATAAAATACCAATTTGCGTAGTGAACCTGTGTAAAAATATAATAAAACTGGGTAAAAAGCGATAAAAAGTGATGATTTTTTACACACACTACAATAAAAAGTTGCCACATTTTCGGAGCTATTGCTTTTGTATAGCGCTCTATCTAGTCGAGCGTAGCGAGACCAATCGATTATCTTTGCTAAATACATTAAAAATGATAATAACAAAATTAAAATTTATAAATAAAATTAAAGATATCTATGTACATTTATTATTCTCTTAGAGTTCCCGCAGACCACAGGCTTTCTATCTTCCTGCATATCTCTTCATACTGATTGGGATTAAAAAGCCGACCAAACTATCGGCCGATAGAAAGTCTGTTAGTCTGTGGCCAATTTGTTGTGAGGCGTTTCCAACAAATTACTTACCTACGTAGGCAAATACGTAGTAGTAAGTTAAGTACTTCGTAAATTCGTAATCTCTTTATCTTTAATCAGCTTAACCTTGAGTAATAAGCGCTTACTACCTATCTATTTGAGATATTAAAAAAATGTATTTACATACACATGGCATGGCAAACTTATAAATTTGCTAACTTGCCATTTTAGTGATACTTTTTTAATAATGTAAAGGGTCGTCGGAGTCGCTTGTTTTAATAGGCGACGGTAGCCACCAACGGGGATTTTGAAGATTTTTGACAATGTACGGAAAGTGCCATCAACCTACCATCAAGTGGGCCGTCAGCCCCTCCGACGACCTTTACATTAAAAACAAATTGTTTAATAGTACAGTATGCTCGCGACTTAAAAATAACATTTATCACTGTTGAACGTGTACACATAATGGATTCGAGGAATGCATTTCTTATCTGTTCGCCTGTTATTTTATTTCACTACTTAAGTACCGTTTGACTCATGAAAGTTCAAATGTAATGTTTGCAAAGTGAGTTTTGTGTGTTTGTGAGTGAAATCCGTACTTCCGTACTAATATTATAAATGCGAAAGTTTGTATGGATGTTTGTAACTCTTTCACGCAAAAACTACTGAATCGATCACCATGAAATTTTGCATACACGTTGTCTGGGACACCAGAAAGGACATAGGGTATAGGTAGCGGCACATAAGTTTGGACAGTCGCACACATAATACAATTACATATAACTTTTCATTAATAAAAATAAATAATTTTAAGAACATATTTAATACCTTTCATCCAGAACGCGGACGAAAGTCGCAGGCACCACCTATTATTCTATAAAGTTACGCGGACGAAGTCGCGCGCAACGGCAATAAAGATTGAATAAGAATGTTTTCAACATCTAAAAAAGAATGGGGCGTGGACGAAATCGCCGGTAGTAAAGCTAGTCACAAAATAAATATATATCGCCAATTAAGCTAATTTTTTATTCACCCCAGCCCCACCCCTGACAGGCTACGTATTGCTTGTTTTTTGATTTAATAGAAGAAGTAACAATGAGCTAAACGATGATATAGCTAACAATTTAACAATGGTGGTAATGTACGTACGTATTGTATCTCACAACATAAAGACAGGAAAACGTAATGTGTTTGTAGTTTAAGTTAGTAATGAGATGTGCGTTCGTATTACAATTGCAATAACTCTACTCATATAGTTAACTAGTTGGTGCCCGCGACTTCGTCCTCTTTGGGGGCCGTTCAATTATTACGTAAGCAGATTTATTACAATTATTTACACACCCCCCCTCCCCCCTTGTCAGCAAAAGTAAGCAAAGCTCTCCCCCACCCTCCCATGCTTACGTAAACATCTGTATTTATGCATTTTTCTTTTAATGTATTCTGTTTTTTTTTATTGATTCGTGAGCAGCAGTTATAATAATTCTAGAAATAGAATTATTGCCATATGTGTAAAGAAGTAAATAATTCACCATCTGGATGACTTTAAATGACGGTTAGCCTAATGGACCACTAATGAACAGATGGTGAAAGAGGCCCTAAATGTATTAAAAATAAGAAATGTTGTTTACTACATACATAGTTGTAATACAATTACTTAGTCTAGTATAGCTTAGCTCGAATGAAACAATTACCCAAGACGGCATCCACCACACTGTTGATAAGATACCTTCAACACGTTCCATAGCGCAAAGTGTTTTGCAATTAGTGATTGTGTAATAATTCTGCTTGCATTTGCATTTGCATTAATTTGCATCGAGAGAATGAAGTTCCACCGCGTGGTTTGTTGCTTTTATAATGGCCACCGTTGAATTGGCAATTGCAACACGCTGATTTACAAACATACAGGTATAGAAATCATATTAGAATAGAATAGAATAAAATTTTATTTGCAACAAAGTACATAGATACATATAAATACTTAAAAAGACAAACACAAACGTGATAAACCGGCTCCAACTATCAGCATAATGCAGGTTGTAGAAACCTGCGCTGGTCTTCCGTTAGAGCCGATGGTGAGGTCGCGCACTTATTAACAAATAATAATATATTTAATAAAAGCTCCAAAAAACAAAGACAATTTTCAAAAATAAAACAGTTAAACTAAATTACAACCTATATATTTTGTATATATTAATACAAAAAACCACTATATTTATACCTACTATATATTATAGTCCAATTTGGTTTGAAAATCGGAAGACCGAACGCGACGCCCTCGGTTTTCTAGCGATTCGTGTCACGTGACATTATGTCTAATGAATATTATCCCTTTATCCCTCTTTTCATTGGCGAAAACCGAATCCAAAACGTTGACTGGTGTAGAAGAATTTATCGGAGAAACGGACAGAGGAGGACATCGAATTTATTTTATAAATGGATGTGTTATATTTATATTTCTATATTTCTATACTTACATATTAATATTTATAATATTATAAAGCTGAATATACTTACTTAATATTATAAATATTATAACTACTGATTCGAATTGAAAAATTATTTTTGTGTTGGATAGTCCATATATAACATTTTGAACGCGGACGAAGTCGCGGGCAAAAGCTAGTGTTAAATATGGATGTGAGTATAGATATTATATTGAATTGAAATAAACTATTCAATAGATAGAAAATACATTATGCAGTAAGTAACGTTTATAATATCGTGAATAGTCTATTGTTTCTTAGTTAATTCATTTGGATTTGTTTATTGTGCATTCAAGTGATTCAAGTACTTACGCGTGTTTATATGTAATGAATTAATCATAATATAAAATGGTCTGTTTGTAGCGCGTACGACGAAGCCACGACATTTTTTGTATCTATGTAAAGGTATAATTATTATAATTATAACCAAAGATAATAATTGATCGGTTTCGCTGCGCTCGCGACTAGATAGAGTGCTATACAAAAGCAATAGCTCTGAAAATGTGGCAATTTTTTATTGTAGTGTGTGTAAAAAATCGACACTTTTTATCAATTTTTACACAGTTTCACTACGCAAACTGGTATTTTATTATGCCTAAAATTTAATAAAACATTCGGCACGTACACATCACAGACAGTTTGTAGTGTGAATGGCTCGGGTACGCCGAATCCGGCGTACTAATTTATGCCGCATTTTACATGTACGACGGCGGTATCTAGTCGAGCGCACTGCGCAGCGAGACCAATCGTTTATCTATGATTATAACTATTTTTACTTATGTGTGCGTTTCTCCAGAACCCCTAGTTTTCTTGCTCACTTATTCTTGTAACTTGATTTTTGATGAATGTTATATAAGTAATAATAATAAATAAATATATTAAATATTCACACATTCCACACAGCACCATCTAGTTCCACACTAAGCAACTTAATGCTTGTATTATGGATGGATACCAGACAGTTGATATATCCCTTCTAAAAAGAGGTATCTTTTAAAATTGTATGCAACACAGATGAAGGTGTGCGTATGGCGTATACGTTTGCGTTGCGACCGATAGTTTAGTCGATAGTAGGTGCTGATGGCAAGTATCCATGGCGACTTTGGGTCGAAGAGGCGACAGCGACACGGTCAAAGTCAACGACCGCGGCCGCGAACGGTCACCGCTTTTTTCGCCATCGGCTGAATGTGATTCAGGTGAAATCTCTCGCGTAATTGCTAAATTGCTTTGTCGCTATGGACTGGCGTTTGTTGAATGAATGTTGTTGAGTTGAGTGGTTGTCGCTATGGATATAATTTACTAGATGGTGCTCGCGACTTCGTCCGCGTGGAATAGTTATTTTTGGAATCATTTGGGTATCTCGAACGGTTTTCGCAGCGCACGCAACGGAAGCCCTCAAAGATGAATAATTTTCCCCGTTTTTTTTTCCACATTTTCGACTGTTTCTTCGCTCCTATTAGTCGCAACGTGATGTTATTATAGCCTAAAGCCTTCCTCGATAAATGATCTATCCAACACAAAAAGAATTTTTCAATTCGAACCAGTAGTTCCTGAGATTAGCGCGTTCAAACAAACAAACTCTTCACAAACTTTATAATATTAGTATAGATGTAGTTAGTGTGTCTATTGGAAAGAGTTTTGAGTCTTTTTGTTTTTAATTTCTGAAAAGTTTTTATTATAAGCTTCACTTCACAGCTGGATGTTGGCCAAGAGCAAACCTATTTCTAAAAAAAAAAAAAAAAAATTATTAAAAAAATATTGTTTTTATTAAAAATGCGTCGTCTGCTATTTTAGATAATAATATCACCATGGTAGATATTTAGAGAGTTGTCCAACAGAGGATAGAGTACCATTAAAACTGTATTAAAATATTCATAATCGACAATCGATTATATTACGTCGATCGAATCGAATCGAATATTGTACTTAAATCGTTTATTCACGGACAATTTGATGCAGTTTTATTGTCTGCGCCGTGCTCTAGTAAGCCACGCGGGTATGGGATGAGACTATGAGAATTAACGGTTCGCGGAGCGCGTGCATGAGATCATTCTATTTTTGGGGAATTTTTGGTCCAAAATTTTATATACATACGTGAGTAATCTACAACATCCATGCATTTCGCACGCCATACAAAACACTATTCACACACATACACATTCCACGCAGCACCATCTAGTTCCAAAGTAAGCAACTTAATGCTTGTATTATGGATACCAGACAGTTGATATACTACATACATTACTTACTACATTACTTATAAAGCTCCTCTTTTGAGTCAGGAGTTAAAAAAGATGCTGACTGGCACTGAACTATTAAATTGGTTCAAGGTCTTCGACATTGCATAGAATGCGCCTTCTAGTTCGTTCTATATTCTATGATAAATGTATACTAATATTATAAGCTGAAGAGTTTGTTTGTTTGTTTGTTTTAACGCGCTAATCTCAGGAACTACTGGTTCGAATTGAAAAATTCTTTTTGTGTTGGATAGATCATTTATCGAGGAAGGCTTTGGGCTATATAACATCACGTTGCGACTAATAGGAGCGAAGAAACAGTCGAAAATGTGGAAAAATCGGGGAAAATTATTCATCTTTGAGGGCTTCCGTTGCGTGCGCTGCGAAAACCGTTCGAGATACCCAAATGATTCCCAAAATAACTATTCCACGCGGACGAAGTCGCGAGCACCAGCTAGTGTATATATACAATTCGTCTGTTATATAAGCCTATAATAATATGTAGGTACATATAACACATAGTCCGGGCGTTCAGCCAAGATTTGAGTGCGCCTAGAATTTCATCTGACTAGTTTTCCGGTCAAGGGGTTGAAGAAATTCGACAAATTGCGGCTTGAAATTGAAAAATCACTTTCGTTTCAAAAGATTAGAAAAGTTTGTATACTGCAATAGGTACTTTAATTTGTAGATTTTTTTTAATAGTAGGTACCTACCTACCTGTATATATATAGGGACAGACAGACGCGCCGGAAGACTTTGTTTTATAATATACTAGCTGACCCCGCAAACGTTGTTTTGCCATACAAATTTTTTTTGAGTATGAAAAATAGATGTTGGCCGATTCTCAGACCTACCCGATAAGCACACAAAATTTCATCAAAATCGGTCCATCCGTTTCGGGGGAGTTTGGCAACAAACACTGCGACACGAGAGTTTTATATATTAAATTATGTAGTGATAGTGATATTTTTTTCACGAAAGGGTCGAAGTCGCGGGCAGCAGCTAGTAATATGATAAATTCCGTATTGAAATTATTATTTACTAGCTGGTGCTCGCGACTTCGTCCGCGTGGAATAGTTATTTTGGGAATCATTTGGGTATCTCGAACGGTTTTCGCAGCGCACGCAACGGAAGCCCTCAAAAATGAATAATTTTCTCCGTTTTTTTCCACATTTTCGACTGTTTCTTCGCTCCTATTAGTCGCAACGTGATGTTATATAGCCTAAAGCCTTCCTCGATAAATGATCTATCCAACAAAAAAAAATAATTTTTCAATTCGAACCAGTAGTTCCTGAGATTAGCGCGTTAAAACAAACAAACAAACAAACTCTTCAGCTTTATAATATTAGTATAGATTGATAATGTCATAGCGGACAGAGCGTGCGAAGCGGCCACCGCCACCGGTCCAATGGTTTCACTCGACAGCCAGACGACATGCATGAATACCTACGTACAAATAAATCGATTTCATTCATGGACATATGATGAATGCTCTTCATAATGGCCAATGTCAAAAGACATGACAAAAGAGTTTGCATTGTCTTAATTGCTATTTCTACTTTGATTAAATCTATAGGTCTTTTGAAGCTACACAAACTTAGACAGAAATAACTTAGACGCCGCGTATTTTTTATATTTCATATTTTTTTTTAAACGAAGAATATACGTACCTACCTACACCAGAAAAGCGAGGAACATCTGCGGAACGACACCAGTACATACCTTCTGAATATTTTTTATTTATATTTTATATTGTCTAACTGACTGATGGTGAAAACCGCATAATAATTCGACGCGGAATGCTATTTAAATTTATAAATGTGTCGTCGGCACATCGTAGAATTCGGCATATCATGATATTCCTGGGCAGATCATATTTCTGTTAAAACTGAGAAGGTCGTTTCACTCCGCTCCGCTTCGCTCGGTTCCCCAAATTTATTTCCATGTAAACCTAACACGCTCCTCCTCGCTTTGCTTCGCTCCGCTCCTCGTCGCACCTATTTTTGACTTTTGGTGAAAGATTTTTGATTTCATACTTTACGATCAGCCCAATTCTACGATCTGCTCACGACATAAATTTAAATATTGTTTAAATATTGTTGTGCCACCCAGCAGAAATATATTTTCACTGGTAACAAGAACAAGTAACAAGCAAGAGGCGAGGATTATAAGATTATACCTAATATTATATTTAATATTATTATCATAATACATATATGTGATAAGTTGTTGTTTTGAAAACCTGTTCCATTCATAATAATTACTTGCGCTGTTTTTAAATCGCATTTAATGATGTGTTCTCTCTCTCTTTTCCGCAGATACGGCGATGAGCGAGACGGGTGCATACAACCTCTGAGGAATTCCAATCAGTAGTGCTAACCGTTCTTCTATCTATACTTACTGGAGATCTATTTTTGTGATTTTCGCTTTTAAATATAAAAAAAATTAAAACTTTAATATATCGAGTGTGGTGTTATTCGTAAAAAGAAGTTTTTTTTTTAATTGTTTATGCTCAATATAAAAAAATGCTCAAAAACGTTGCAAAGTTCCTTAAAAGTGAATTGATTTTTGTGCTCGGCTAGTGTGAAAATAGTGTAGTCAGTGAATTTTTAAAAAAAGAATATTTTTTGCTCTGCAAGTTTCGCGAGTTTATAACACGCGCAGCGCCACCTAGCGTCGAGCGGCGATGATGCGTTGTTGTGTGTAGCGGGGCAATATGGAAGCCGGTTTTATACCGGCAGGTGGCGCCCTGTCGGGCGGTAATGTACCGCCGGCGACTATAGTGGCGCCACCGGCGAATGTGATTCGCGCACCCGGCCTGAAACGCGGCAAGGTCGAAGAGGCGATTTCCGATAGGGTAAGTTTTCTTATGAAATATTTAATGTAAACTCGACAAATAAAGTGCTTTATCCACTTTACCCTAAGATTGAACATTGTTTGTATGTTGTAGAATGATAAGGTCTGTTTTCCTTTGAAAATTCAAAGTGACAATTTCTATTGCTATCTTTATTAGCGATGACAAATTATGTCAATCAGTAATCAATACCTATTTCAAATGTAAGCCTTAGCGAATTTTGAAATGAATGGAATTTGTAATCGAAACTGATAAAGCACTTTTCTGGTCTGCTCCAGGCAAAATTTTGCTCAGTATGATAGTCGCACAGGGTTAGCAAATATCCGATATTTATTATTAAATATCAAGATATAATTATCCCATATAAGGTTGGATATAATTTATCCGATATATAGGGTCTGGGGGAAACGTTTTTTTTCCTTATTTTATAAGTAAATAATCACAGTATCTTTGTTAGTCAGTGAATTGATGACATTTTAAAAAGAAAAAAGAAAAATTAAGGTTGCCCGCAATTTTTCTATTGTTTTTATTACTGTCAAAATATAATATAACGAACAAGTTCGATACATTTTGAAGTTTTATCACAAAAAGGGAAAATGCGACATGCAGCACTAAAACAATAGGATAGGTATCAAATAAACATAGTATTTATTTATCAATTAGGTTTCTACAAGAAACTCATTATCGTCATTCATTATAAATTTAAATTTACATGTTTTCAAAAAAAAAAAAAAGCCCACACGTTTATTTATGGACTTAACACAGTGTCAGTAAGAGTAGCACAAAATTTGCTCTAGCGTTTTGATGTCAAAAATGAAGCTCGCTCTGGTTGACCTGTTATTTATTTATTTATTTATTTATTTTTCAAAAGGTACACCAACAGCACAAACAAAATTCTTATGATAGGTATGGTATAAGTAACACAAGGCAATTTTAAGCAGATAAACTACAAAATAGAAATTGAGACAAATGATAACACATGCATAGCAATTAAACAATAATTATTATAACTTAAACTTAAATTAAATTAAAATAAAATCATAAGAAAAGGAAAACAAATCAAAATCAAAGAAAAGTTAATTCTACTCAAGCTCTACCGATCTTTTTCTATTGTATTTCAAAGTAGACTGTCCCTTTCAATAGGCACTTTCCCCCGCACTCAGAGAGGCAGGTTCGTTATCATATTGTGAACTATAGCTGGTGCCCACGACTTCGTCAGCGTTGAAAAGCAATATATATCGCCTGACATCGTTATTGCTATTATACTTAGCCAGGAGTAAGTTTCCTTAATTTTAGATAATCCCTCGGGAGCAGTACTTTTTTTCTGGACGAAAAGTACCCTATGTCCTTTCTGGTGTCCCAGATAACGTGTATATGCAAAATTTCATGGTGATCGGTTCTGTAGTTTTTGCGTGAAATAGTTACAAACATCCATACAAACAATACATCCATACATCCAAACAAACTTTCGCATTTATAATATTAGTAGGATTGGCTACCCTATCCCTTATCCCTTAAATGCATTGTAGGAAGTCCGCCCAGTTGTAATTTGAATGGCACTTAATAATTTATTCCCTCCCACTACCCACCTACTGGTAGTCTAACTAATCAGTGACTTCTAGTGCGGAGAGCGCTTTGCACGCGACTGCTGTGCGCTGCGCCATGTCGTGTATCGATGAAATACCGAAAAACTAACGCGAGATTTTATACGAATTTTTTTTAATAAAAAAAATACATATTACGTAATATGTGACCGGTGTGCGTGCGCATAATTGTGTGGTAAATAGTGCTCAAAAATATATGATATATTTCCTATGTGATGTGTGCGTAGTGAGAGGTTCGATTCTAGTTTTGGAATAACTATTGGAATTTCTATGTGTGGAGGTGTTGGCTATGGTTTTGGTATGTTACGCGATCGTTACGAGGTCGCTCTTGTAGAGTTATGCGTAATTGTGATTTGCATGACACTCGAAAATGTGGGCAATGTTTTCAATAGTAATTAATTACATGAATATCGTATAGGTACTTGAATTACTTGTATACTTGAATAGAAATATTAGGAAGAATAGTATGCAATATTTACTCATTTATTTAAATAAATCAAACGAACCGTTCATATTATAAAGTAATGCTCAAAAGTAACAGGGCCCTGATTCTGTATGGCAAATTATGATTTCACGCTTTTGTGACTTTGCTAAAACACATCAATTTCTTATCCTAGTCTTAATATTATTGCATTTATATATATGTAAGAGAATAACTTTTTAGCAGAATCTAGTATTAGTAATTATATCGGTTTTGAAGTAAGGAATCGCCAAGTGGTGTTAGAGAATTAGGGCCCAGGAAAAGGCGTGGGCGCTTCGGACGAATGAAAAATATATAAAAAGTAGGTAGGTACTTTAACTAAACTAAACTTCTAATTAGTCACTACTAGACTAATTAGTCACACGAAAAATTATTTACAAAGATGATTTCACTCTTCAATTATTGAAGAAAAACGTATTAAAAGTGCGTTATTTATGTGTTTACCAAGTTAGTAGGGAAACGAAATAAAAATTAAGGGCTACTTTATTTTATATAGAAACTAGCTGACCGCAAACAAGTAGTTTTGCCAAAAAATAAAATTAAAAAAAATGGGGTGGACCACCCTTAACATTTAGGGGTATGAAAAATAGATGTTGGCCGATTCACAGACCTACCCGATAAGTACACAAAGTTTCATCAAAATCGGTCCAGCCGTTTCGGAGGAGTTGGGCAACAAACACCGCGACACGAGAATTTTATATATTAGAAAGATAAATATAATATAACTATCTAATAAAGTAGACTCCATTTTATTTTATAATGTTACTTAAATACACATGAAATATATCTACTTACAGCTTTAAAAAAAAACATGTATCTGTTACATCATGAAATATATATCTATACTTACAGCTGTTTAAAAAAAAAACATGTAAGTATCTACATATTTAATTTAGTTTCAATCGACCTCACGAACCCATTAATTGGCTAATGATATTGATTTTATCTTTGCTCAAGAATACAGTTGTTTTGATTATTATTGAAAATAATATTTTTGTTTAAATATAGTTAGTTAAAGTAAGTGTAAAATGATTATAGTAAAGGTCAAAATGGTCATTGCCCATACAAGATTACCTCGAACTGGTCTTTTAGTAAACTACCTAAGTTATACATTGTTTTTGATGCATTTATTGTTGTGCTAAGGTAATTTAGTCTTTATTTCATTTATGGCTAGGTCACCTACCTACACTTCTGAAGATATTGAAGATTTTCTAACCGACCAAATTTCTTTGGGCATATCATGATATTCCTGAGCAGACCATATTTCTGTTAAAACTGAGAGGGTCGCCTCACTCCGGTCCGCTTCGCTCGGCTCCCCTTTATTTCCTATATTTGACTTTTGGTGAAAGATTTTTTATTTCATTTTTTATAGAAGCAGCTTTCCGAACCGGTGGTAGCTTGTAATTGTAAATTAAGTAATGTTGACGAGGATAAATGTTTTGTTAAAACTTACATCTAATAAATGATTTATTATTATTATTATTATACGATCTGCCCAATTCTACAATCTGCCCACGACATACATAAGAATTGTAATATCGTATATATATCAAGCTTGGGTCTCTTAGGCGGTGTTCCAAGCAACCCTGTTATAGCAGGGCTATAACTATATAACTTGCTGCTATTATTGCTATTGTGCTATAATATATACGTATATATCGCTGTCCAAAGTGTCGCCCGACCAAACACTGCCGTTTGGCAGTAGTATAAAAATTGTTTATTAATTGAACATTAGGTGGACTTGACTTGACTGACTTGGACTGGACGGACCTGTTTTGGAAAACTAATCAAAATTATGACTTGACTGAACTTGACTTTACTGACTTGAATCGGGATTTGCTATTTTTGACTTTAATTTCAATTTTACCCTTTTTTATTTTAAAAAAGGGTATTACGAATTGCTATTTTTACTAATGACACTGGCAAAATCATCGGAGAAAATCTGATGGAGCCAAGACATTAAAAGAAGAAGAAGAAGAAGAAGAACATTAGGTGTCAAAATCGATACTTGCCAAAAAAGTATGCCCAAATTGCCTTGACCGTAGACGGCGATATGTTGTTTTTAAATAATGTTGTTAGTTAATAAATAATAAATAAGTTTAATCCATATTTGAAACTTCTATTCATTAATATTAATGGTTTTGTATTGAGTTCACGGCTGTCTCTGGGACCAAAATTTGCGAGCTATGTGGGCAACGCAACGAGGTGCGCGCCCAAGGTCACAGAATAATGGAATCATTAGGCGTATGGAAATTAATCTGCCCAATAAACTGTCAGACGGAATAGGTGCTTTTTTTTCTCTTTAGTTACTCGCTAAGTCTGGTTTTGGCTGGCAATGATCCTTGTATGATAACGTTCAAGGTGGAGGCTAAAATTTAGGGGCGTAGCAACCGTCGCTATACTTTGCCAGCGAGCAACATAGGCTATCCTTACTAATATAATAAATGTGAATGTAGTTTGTTTGTTTGTTACGCATTCACGCAAAAACTACTGAACCGATCACCATGAAATTTTGCATACACGTTGTCTGGGACACCAGAAAGCTAGGGTTTCTGGTGTCCTTTCATCCAGAACGTGGACGAAGTCGCGGGCACCAGCTAGTAATTTATAAAGTAAAAAGCAGCTAGTAATTATACTATAAAAAAAGAATTATAATGAAAGCAGTAAAAATATTATCCCATAAATAAAATAAAATATAATATCGTAACTCTTGAGATGTAATATAGTACCCACAGGGTCAAGAATAATATACCCTGAGAATATACCTCTGGAAATTTATGTGGGTTTACACTCGATGAGGATAGATGGCAAGTAAGTCTTATCTAAATTTACCGCCTTTAAAAAATGGGACATAATAGAATAAAAAATGGGACGTAATAGAATAAAAAAATGGGACGTAATAGAATAAAAAATGGGACGTAATAGAATAAAAAATATTGTAGGGACACGGACAACAATTATTGTCATGCCTCCGACTTTGTCTGCGTATCTTTATAAATTACCTACTAAGCTGGTGCACGTGACTTTATCCTCGTTGAAAAATGATAAATATTTACACCTGAGAAAATAGCTGACATCTTTATCGCTGTGACGACTAGTGGCGCCGCCACGGCTACAGTGGCGTCCATTTTTTAAAAATATATTTAGGAGATCCCTCGGGACCGCAACATTTTTCTAGAAAAAGTGTGCTATTTTTAGGTATGTCAATCACGATAAAAAAATAAACTGTGGTTGTGCCAAGTTTCATCCAAATCCGGTTTAAAGCTGTTCTTCCATGAAAGAGTAACAAAAATCTCACTCGCAAACTTTTGCATTTATAAAAATACTAGCTGACCCGGCAAACGTAGTTTTGCGAAAAAATAAAAAAATAATTTTTTGGGGTGGACCACCCTTAACATTTAGGGGTATAAAAAATAGATGTTGGCCGATTCTCAGACCTACCCGCGATAAGCACACAAAATTTCATCAAAATCGGTCGAGCCGTTTCGGAGGAATTTGGCAACAAACACCGCGACATGAGAATTTTATATATTAGATTAGTAGGATACAGTATACAAGAATTCCTTTTTTAAAGTTTATCTATACTAATATTATAAAGCTGAAGAGTTTGTTTGTTTGAACGCGCTAGTCTCAGGAACTACTGGTTCCAATTGAAAAATTCTTTTTGTGTTGGATAGATCATTTATCGAGGAAGGCTTTAGGCTATATAACATCACGTTGCGACCAATAGGAGCGAAGAAACAGTCGAAAATGGGGAAAAAAAACGGGGGAAATTATTCATCTTTGAGGGCTTCCGTTGCGTGCGCTGCGACAACCGTTCGAGATACCCAAATGATTCCCAAAATAACTATTCCACGCGGACGAAGTCGCGAGCACCAGCTAGTGCTTAGATAAGGATAATAACACTGCCGATTAAGTTTTAACTCCAAACAATAATAAAGGAAATAAACAAACAGGTAACTATGCTATGTTAACCTTCATACAAATGTAGTTTTGCCATAACTCAATCACAGAAACAATCTTCATGTATATCCATATTCTATTGAAACTGATTACCTGCTTATGTAAAAGGTAGTTTGTGTCTTACAAGCATTCAACATTGATTAAATATAGGTACCTACCTATACGAGTAAATTATAGATTATTAAAATTAATCAAAAATTTTCTAAAGTCCAGATGCAGATAAAAATTCAAATCATCCTGTGTTTTCTGAGATATACCTATATTATGTAGCACGGAGCATACTTAGTCCTCGCTTAGTCAAGTTAGAATAGCCAACATGTGCGTGCTTTTATAGGCTATTTAAGAAAAGACTGAGAGTGTGCTCATACCGCCTTCCCCTTTCTTCCATACAGACGTACGGCTGGTTACCGTCCTCATCTTGTCGAAATCCCTCTTTTTCGGACCAAGCGCTTTAAAACATCCTTTATAATGCGCACTGCCAAGGTTTGGAATACCCTGGCTTCCAAGCCTGTATTTCCGAGCTCATATAACCCAAAATTTTTTCAAAGTTCGAATGAAAGGCATCTTCTGCGGGTGAGCTCGCTCCATCATAGGCCTCATCTTCGCTACACAGCTGGTTGTTGGCCAAGAGCAAACAAATCTCTAATAATAATAAAAATTTAAAAAAAATCGAGTGAAACCCGCGGCACACAGCCAGTATTGTGTATTTAAACACGTCACAGTCCTATTTTGTTCGCGAAAATTCGTCACACTTAAAAATAAATTGTATATTGTATAGTAGGTAATGCAAACAAGTTATAGGTATATTTACGCCACTCGTACCCACTTTGCGTTTACAAGACAAATTAGTTAATTATTTTAACCACGTTAATGTCACAAAGACCACGAAAAGTGAGCTTGTCTGACGGCCTTAACATTAAGAAAAAATAGATAAAAGCAGTTACAATCAATATTCAAACAATGGCGTCACTCTTTACTTTGCACTAAATTAATTTATATAGGTACCTAAGTGTGTTTATTGTAGTATGTTAGATCATGTCTGCTTTGAGCGGAATCTTATTCGCGTTTATTGCATTCATCATTTAACCGCGGTAAACTCGACAAATAAAGTGCTTTATCACTCTAAGATTGAGCATTGTTTGTATGTTGCAGAATGATAACGTCTGTTTTCCTTTGAAAATTCAAAGTGACAATTTCTATTGCCAACTTTATTGGCGATGACAAATTATATGTCAATCAGTAATCAATACCTATTTCAAATCTAAGCCTTAGTGAATTTTTAAATGAATGGAATTTGTCATCGAAACTGATAAAGCACTTTTCTTGCCTGCTTTACATACACTCACTGTTCGATACAGTTAGGGTTGTCACACAATATTCCAGTACGAAAATTATTATTATTAACAGTCCTAATATACTGAAATAATTATAAAATTATTTTATATAAAAAAAAAACCATCCAAATGTTGGATTTTTCCCGTGGATATTCCAAAAATTCCCTTTCAAAAATTTTCCAAAAACAAATCAGCAATATCGCTCCCAAGACGCGTAATGCTCCGTATAGGTACATGTGGCAATCGATTTCTATAAAAAAAATATAAAAATGGCCTTACATTATTTATGTAGGTACACGTAACATATATTTTTTATGGAAATTTATGATTTTATTAGCTCCAATTCGTCCAAGATTATTCATGCTTCTTAAGGCCTTATTAATAACACCATTGACACATACTTAATATGTAATAATGTATGAATTACATATTTACATAAATAAGTATAAAGTTGTTAATGATGTCATTTCCTTCCTTAGACTTTGACTTGTTTTTCCGTAATTAAATTTCTGTAGTGAATCTAGTTCACTAGATTAGGATAGCCCTGGATAATGATAGCCAACCTCCGATAGATGGCACTACAAGAAGAGTGAATCTAGTAATAAAGTACCTTTATTACTAGATCAGTTTTATTACCTTTATTACTAGAAAGATTTATTCAATACTAGCTGGTGCCCGCGACTTCGTCCGCGTTCTGGATAAAAGGCACCCTATGTTCTCTCTGGTGTCCCAGACAACGTGTATGTTTACTCTGTGGCCAGACGTTAGTTTTTTTTTTGTTTTTTTTTTTAAGTATTTCATACCTTGGTAACAGTACTTTTTCTGGGTGTAAAGTATCCCATCCTTTCTTGTATCCCTGACAACGTGTATGCATAAAAAGGTAACAGACAGACAGAGTAACTTTCACATTTATAATATATATAATATTAGTAGGGAGGGATAGCAGGGAAGAATACAGTAAGAATAAAACATAAATATGTATGCATATCTTCCATTTATAATTCAATACTTAATGGTAACCATTCTTAATACTTAATGACAAATTCAAACTTATGGTATGTTATGGTCGCAAACTCTAGTCGTCTGCTGCGTGGCCAGATAATATATAAAAAAAAATCCGATTAGCTTCTTGCTATTAAATCTAAACTAAAGATGCGACTAAATTATCTGAGCGTATGCAAAAACTAACCCGAGAGAATAAGTTGCGCCATTACTTATTTCAACACAAAACAAGTAGGAAATGTTTGTTTTGTGATTAGACGCGAGGCCTTCGTGTTTAAGGTTTCTGTTTGGTTTAAGAGGCGTTTTAAAGGTACTAAATTACTATTTAACATACAATATAATACAGTTTAGCTCTTTAAGAGATAAAGAATTAAAAAAAAATGTCTTCTAGCCTATCTCGATAAATGGACTATCCAACACAAAAAGAATTTTTCAATTCGCACGTAGTTAGTTAGTTCCTGAGACTAACGCGTTCAACCAAACGTTCAGCTTTATAATATTAGTAAATACTAGCTGGTGCTCGCGACTTCGTCCGCGTTCTGGATGAAAGGTACCCTATGTCCTTTCTGGTGTCCCAGACAACGTGTATGCAAAATTTCATGGTGATCGGTTCAGTAGTTTTTGCGTGAAAGAGTTACAAGCATCCATACAAACTTTCGCATTTATAATATTAGTACGGATATAAAGGCTTAACAATAATAAGTACCAAACTAAGTGTAGGTATACTAAATATACAACTTTATTGATATCTGAGTATAGGTACCTACTTCATTATTTTTTTAAATGGGCGTTTCCGATTTCCAAACGATTCGGTGGATAATATAGTTTTAATAAAACAAATTAAATGTGTAATTACACAATTAATACGCTTTTCGTTTTAAGTATATGTGTTTGTTGATTGCTGTTCAACCCACTTTAGCTTTCGTCCGCGAGTTTGCTAATTCTTTAAGCATACAATGTGATTTACATAAGGTAAAAGCACCTATTACCGCGGTATTTCGGGGAATTTTGACTTTAGAGTGAAATATTTTGTAATCAGGTCTATCCTCGGCAAGTAAGCATTTTTTTAAACATTTTAGGGACTCTTTATTATTGATTTCTCTCACTTCTTTTTATTTATTTTGAAGCGTAGTATTTATAATTTTTTTTTTAAAACAGGAAGTCGACATCCCCTATTACCGAGGCATGCTCAAAGGTTTTTTCTATTACCGCGGTATGTGGCTCCTATTACCGAGTATAGAAGAAAAATAATACTTTTTGTCCTGATGGTTCCGTATAAAATAAAATATATTTAAAAAATACACAAAACATTGCGATCAACTTTATTATTATCATAATTAAGAAACTGAACAAATGTAGAAGAAGACTATCACAGTTACCTTCCACCTATATTAACAACAATATTTATAATATTTTGCTTATTATAACTAATCTACAGTCTATACAGGGTTAAATTTTATTCACTTGTTACTTAATAAACTGCATTAAATCTATAGATATATTTATTTATGTAAGTTGGGTATAATGAGAAAAATAACAATAATAATTACACAAATAACTAAAATTGAATCAATAAAATCAATTTTTCGATTATTCTCGATTATAAACACGTATATAAACGCTACCTCTTTTTACTAAAACTTACTTATTCTTCGGACATAAAAAAGCTGTTTCATTGTAGTTAAATATGCGTCTTGGGCCCTAAAAAACTTGAAGCAAATCGTTACGTTCAATATACGAGTAAACTCTTCCAAACCACGCTCGTATTGAGTCTTTTGTGGTTTGATTTCTACTCAATGTCGGATGTCGTTTCAAAAAACCTAATAACTTTTCCATAATTACTGCGAAATTTAAATTAATTACAATTGTTTCTTGTCGGGACTAGCCAACTTATACTTATGGTAGTGGAAAGCAGTGGGGTGAGAGCAGACCTGACATCAAAACTGAATGTCCTCGATTATGATTTCATGAATTAATGATCAATAAATCAAAATCACAGCAGAGTAACATGATAAAACCTTTGTCTTTGTTATGAAACATTATTTGTAAATATTTTTATCAAGAATAATTCATTAACGGAACCCTAAATTTGGACACTGGTTACTACAACACGATACGAATACGAATACAGGTTGCCTTATCACTCGGTGATAGATTTTATATGAAAACTGTATTTCCGAGTACTCTGCACTCGTTAATAGATTCTCATATAATCTATTACCGAGGTATGCCGCGGTAATGAGAGTAGTATACAATATTTTTAAATATAATTCCGACCCTTAAAAAAAGAATACCAGAAAGATTTTTTGGTGTCACTTCGAAAAAATAGAGATAAATCTTCATGAAAAACAGTATTTTGAATGACAAGATATGCCGTATTATCATTCTTTTCTCAAATGAATATTGCATATATTTTATGACGTTTTTGACACCCAGTACAAAATTATACTTTAAGTGCTATGAGTTTTTATAAAAATAATGATTTTTTATGGATTTTGCATACATCGAAAATAGATTTTTCGTTTATAGAATACATGAGGACTGGAAGATTGATCAATTTTTACTAATGAAATAATAAATAATTTAAATATACTAAGCAAAATAGGAACCTCAATATTTCCATTACCGAGTGTTCCCTCGGTATTAGAAGCTGCCTCCAATTTTAGGCATCTATCACCGCGAGTTTTATTTCTTAATGTTATTATGTGTTTATTGAAAATTTTACCATGAAAAGTAAAAGATAATACTCCTAGAAATACGCAAAAACAAGTAAACATCATCCGTAGTCAATTATAAAGTATTTTACCTTAAAAATCACGAAACAAAAATATTAGTGCCCTTACATGAATTGCCCCTTGCTTGTATGGACACAACCTGATTCTGCGTTCCCGTCGCACAAATTGATCGTTTTTGATCTGTTCATCTTTGGTATGTCTACCAACGCCCATTAATTCGATGTAAAACACTCCAAGTTAGAACTTGTCCAAAATAGTATCGTTCTAAAGTTACTGTTATTAAATTTAAATACGAAAATATCGGATACCTCGGTAATTGATGCCGATTTTGCATACCGCGATAGTAGGTGCTTTTACCTTAATGCGTTACGTTGCGATAAGCCTTGTGTTGTGTTAACGCTGATTTAAATAAGCATAACACCAACTAAGTAATACATAATTATATATATATATATAAGCTCCTTAAGAATCAATTTGCATGGTAAGTCCATGATATAAAAATTTATAGGAGTAAAATCAGAATTATTGTTACATGAATGCGTTAGTGTATGTAAAATCGACAAATAAAGTGCTTTATTACCCTAAGATTGAACATTGTTTGTATGTTGCAGAATGATAAGGTCTGTTTTCCTTTGAAAATTCAAAGTGACAATTTCTATTGCTATCTTAATTAGCGATGACAAATTATATCAATCAGTAATCAATACATATTTCAAATGTAAGCCTTAGCGAATTTTGAAATGAATGGAATTTGTAATCGAAACTGATAAAGCACTTTTCTTGTCTGTGCTGTACTTACACTAACGCATTCATATTTTTAGAATACTTGGATATTTTATAATACAATCTGAAGTTTTAGAGATATTACGCCATCTAAACAATAATATTTAAAAAAAGTACAATGCGAGTATCGCCTTCGCCTATAATATACATTTAACCTTTATTCCGTTATTAACTTGACGTTAAAAATGTTGTCTATTTATAAATTAAAATGTTAATTTTATTTGTAGGAATTTTCGTAGTGCTTCGTGACACAGTTTTGAGCTTATTAACAGCTACTTTACTCCCCAAGTGGCTACAGTAAAAAAATAATGTTACTTGAAAGGAATACAGATAGAGCCCACTGATATATAATAAGGTGTTAAATTGCATTTGAAAAAACCTTGGAACGCTTTTCAATTGTATCGCATTTGGATATAATAATACACACCATTAATAAAGAAAAAAAAAACAGAAAAATTATAATTGATGATTAGCTTTCTTTGAATCTTTTTTTTAAATATATTCACAAATAAATATATTAACACATTCCACATCAGCACCATCTAGTTCCAAAATAAGCAACTTAATGCTTGTATTATGGATACCAAACAGTTGATATATTACATGATACAATACTTTTTTTTGTAAATACATACATATATTATAAATACAAAACATCCATGACTAAGGTACAAAGGTAAATGTTAACACATAAACATTTGCCCCTAGCGGCCCGATTCGAACCCGCGACCGCTTGGTTAACAGCTAGTGTTACTAGCCACTAGACCAAACGTGTCTTTTTATTAGAGATGGGTTTGCTCTTGGCCAACATCCAGCTGTGTAGCGAAGACGAGGCATATGATGGAGCGAGCTCATCCAGAAGATGCCTATTCACTCCAACTTTGAAAAGATTTGGGTTATACGAGCTCGGAAATATAAGATGCCCGGCAGGGAGTTTCAAACCTTGGCAGTTTTGTGTTTCAAGAACATACAAACATCCTACTTCCTACTAATCCTACTAATATTATAAAAGTTTGTTTGGATGTATGGATGTTTGTAACTCTTTTTCGCAAAAAATGCTGAATGGATTTCAATGAAATTTTGCATACACGTTGTCAGGAACACCAGAAAGGACATAGGGTACCTTTCATCCAGAATGCGGACGAAGTCGCGGGCGTCGGCTAGTATTATAAATGCGAAAGTTTGTATGGATGTATGTAGGTGTGGATGTTTGTAACTCTTTCACGCAAAAACTACTGAACCGATCACCATGAAATTTTGCATATATACGTTGTCTGGGACACCAGAATGGACATAGGGTGGGTACCTTTCATCTAAAACGCGGACTACGCTTTTATGAGCTCTTACACCTTTACTGCACGCCTTTTCTTTTCGTTAAACTTGCGCAGGCGCATAATTTGCCAACGTTTTTATTTAATACCTCATAAATAAGGAATATCAGAAAAACGTGACTAACGACTATTGTCTTATTTGAATTAACAAATGACACTGCACACACACACGAGGTGATGATGCATCAAATCCAATCAACCCACGCCGAGGCCCCGATAGTTGGCTACTCGTTACTTTATGTAGATAACATAAGTAATATGTAGGTGAATGGCGTAAGGTCATGTGGGATTTTTAACACCACCTCGAGATGGGTCGTGGTTCAGTCCTATGGGGACTTTGGGATCCTCATGGCACGTTTGTTTGTTTTTTTTTTTTTGTAAGAGATGGGTTTGCTCTTGGCCAACAACCAGCCATGTGGCTAGGATGAGGCCTAAGATGGAGCGAGCTCACCCAGAAGATGCATATTCACTCGAACCTTGAAAAGATTAGGGTTATATGTGCTCGAAAATACAGACGCCGGCAGGGAGTTCCAAACCCTGGCAAGTGGTAGTGCGCATTATAAATGATGTTTCAAAGCGCTTGGTCCGAAAAGGAGGGATTTCGACAAGATGAGGATGGTAATCTATATCCTCTCGAAAGCCATTCCATCTCCCCCGTCTTGAAACGAGTTTGACTACACTACACTACACGAACGCACGAGTTTAAATTTGAATTGCAGACTAATTAGAGGAAGTTACGAAAAAGTCGACGTGGGACGAGCGACGTATTGTCTGACGGGTTTCGTCGTGGGTACAAACGCAAATTTATATTTGACATATGTGTTGAGAAGTTTTGTTTTTCCTTAATTTTCAATCATCAGGGATTTATAGAATGTTCTAGAATCTAAATAAATAAAAGTGGGTCTTGGCCGCTCATTGGACAGTACTTAGTAAATTTTATAATAATTATGTATATGTCGTCGGCACATCGTAGAATTGGGCATATCATGATATTCCTGGGCAGATCATATTTCTGTTAAATCTGAGAGGGTCGCCTCACTCCGCTCCGCTTCGCTCGGCTCCCCAAATTTATTTCCATGTAAACCTAACATTTTCCTTCTAGCTTTGCTTCGCTCCGCTCCTCGTCGCACCTATTTTTGACTTTTGGTAAAAGATTTTTGTTTTCACACTTTACGATCTGCCCAATTCTACGATCTGCCCACGACATATAGACATTCCTCGCAGTGAACTTCGACTTCGAAGCGACCGAAGTAGGTTCGGTTATTAGAGGCCTCTTTATGATACTTCCAAACTTTGGTAGGAATTTCGTTCTTTCTGATGACTCCTTCAATAAATATATGTATACTAGCTGGTGCCCGCGACTTCGTCCGCGTTCTGGATGAAAGGTACCCTATGTCCTTTTTGGAGTCCCAGACAACGTGTATGCAAAATTTACAACGCCATCTAGGGAATTCTGTTTGAAGCAATGTAGTACTCTAATTCATCTAATCTCACTTCGAATAATGGAAAAAGTCTGTTAACAGATGGCACTACATGTTAGTTATAGTTTATAAAATTACGTGTTAATAAAATTAAAGCTGCTGCCCGCGACTTCGCCCGCGTAACTTAGTAAATTATGTACTTAAACCTTCCTCGAGAACCACTCTACCCATTAGTGAAAACCGCATTAAAATCCGTTGCGTAGTTTTAAAGATCTAAGCATACAAAGGGACATAGGGACAGAAAAAGCGACTTTGTTTTATACTATGTAGTGATGATGAAGGACGAAATGGGTCTCAGGTTCTGTTCCTGATCAGTATTAATATAAAATCATTGAAGTTATTGTTCATTTATTTTTATTGGGTGTCTAAATTTTAATTTTTTTTATGAAATGATCCCTCGGGAACGGTAGGTACTTTTTTCTGTATGAAAGGTAGGTATTGCAAAATAATAACAAACAAACTCATTTTCGCTTTTAAAATATTATTAAATTTACCTAGCTGTTGCACGCGCGACTTCGTCCGCGTAACTTTATAAAACATAGCCTACGTTACTCGCTGATAATGTAGCTTTCTATAGTTCATTTAAAAAAAAAATCGGTCCAGTATATTTTTGATTTCATTACTTGAAACAAAAATACAAAAAAATTCTCTATATTAGTAAAGATATATCGTTATAGTAATATAGCTACCTTAAAATATCGATATTTATATGTACTTATATCGATATTTTTAAGGTTATTCTTCAAAATCGCTACAGTTAGTGACTTGGCAATTCATAGACAGACACTATGCATAAAAGCTCACACCTTTCTCGCAGTGAAATATGACATCTAATGACAATTGTATTGATATAGTTATGTGTGTTAATGTCTTCATATATTATATTTAAATATACTCGTATGAAGAACAAACACACACACACGCAACTCGCAAGAACAATAGACACACACATGGTTCGTGTCACGCATGAACTATTTTTTGTATGTTATCGCGCTAAGTACTACACGCGGTATACGGGTACTTGTACGTTTGCTCTGTGTCTTTGGAAGTATAACTTGTGAGCACTTGTGAGTGATTTTTTAAAAGTGAAAAGTTCTTTAAGCGGGCTTGAGAAATTTGTAAGGATAATTTGGCAGAAGGGAAAAACAGTAAATTCGACACCGTCACTAGTGTGTATTGTATTGTGTATATAGGTACTACTGGTGCCTGCGACTTCATCCGCGTTCTGAATGAAAGGTAACCTTTCTTCATGGATATCTTGTACGACAGACGAGAGTTAGACCAAATGTTCTTTTCTTTTTTCTTCTTATATTTAAATGGCAATGCGGCTCATTATAAAATGGCCATTTTCTGCCAGTGTCAAGTTAATTTGATTTTTTACAATTGGAGCGCTCCGCTACGGACTCCCTCTAGGGAGCCCGCTCGGAACACTCGGGGAATGACCAAATGTTTGTTAGAGAAATTTTATCCGAAATAATAATCCTATCGATTAGTATAATAAAATAGCGAATGTTTGTTTTTTTTTTTAATTTTAGTTGGTTCGAGTCCCGGGCGAGTCAAGCGAGTTTTAGAAAATCTTTGAATGCAGTTTTGTTTCTTTTTAAAAATAAAGGAATGTCTCCTTTATGTAAAATGAGCCATCTTAAGGATTTAAGGTAGTTTCCCTCCAGGGCCCGACTTATTTTTCCACCCTGTATATATTAGGAATTTCTTCGAAGAAGATATTAGGTATTATCTAAAAGTGAAATTAAAAGCAAGTGTGATATATATAAAAATGAACATTGTACTATGCGAACAATTTCCGATTGTACGCCAGTTGCACAACTCGTTTTTGCCACCATTTCCCAAGATGTCTTCCGATGTTTCTTCCACGGTATTGTTTGCAAAGTAAGTAGGTAAACTTCATGTCATTCTGTAATAATCACTCTATTAGCATTACATCGATAAGAACCGTAACAGACAATCGGCTAAGAGTGTTAATAATAATAATACTTTCCTAAATGAAAATTAATACTGGCAATCAAACGCGGCTTCGTACGCCCATTCATACCTATTCTAGCAATAAATTTTAACTATTATTCCACGAGGAAATGGAGCCTATTTATCACAAAAACGCGTGAAATATATTTTTTTATTTACAAATAACACATATGGTACATCATAATATGTAAACTCGACAAATAAAATGCTTTATCACCTTTACTATATATTGTGTAATTGTTTGTTATTCCTAAATAAAATAAAATAAAATAAATAAAATAAGATTGAACATTCTTTGAATGTTGTAGAATGATAAGGTCTGTTTTCCTTTGAAAATTCAAAGTATCAATTTCTATTGCAATCTTTATCAGCGATGACAAATTATGTCAATCAGTAGTCAATACCTATTTCAAATCTAAGCTTTAGCGAATTTTAAAATGAATGGAATTTGTAATCGAAACTGATAAAGCACTTTTCTTGTCTGCTTTACTTATGATCTACCTACTGTTCGTCGTCTAACTGTGAAAACGTACCGGAGAAAACGCGAATATATTTCCGTAGTATAGGTATCGTAATTGCATTGCGGATATTATATGCTTGAAACTTAATATGAATATGAATGAAAGTTGTGTGCGTTAGAGATGGCTTGTATGTTGATCCAACACGAAAAATCTAGGTGTTAGAAGAAGCGATACCACAATTTGTAGATTTTTGGAGATATCCGAACCTTAAAAAAAATGTAACTGTTAATCCTTTTTTTTCCTATGTCTATAGGTACCTTTTTTGAAACTAGTAAACTTATTAATAGTCAAAATAAAATGTTAAGATTTTGCTTTTTCGATTAGTCTAACTAACTAAACGACGAATGTACGAGTATTTCTACAATGTCTGTCCCAAACGGGTTACATATGTTGACCGATGACTGATAAAACACTTTCACCGGCGAGCTGTCAAAGTCGTTTGACAGTGACAATGACACGTGTGTTACAAGCGCAAATTTACATGTCATCTAACAATTGTGACTTGTGACACAACGGTCACGAACTCACGAACCTTATATCTTATATTTATCGATTCACATTTAGATTCCATTGTTTTTTGTCACTAGTATGATTCTTTCATAGTTTTTGTATAAGGCAAGATTGTTCTATTCGAAGCCTGGTAAAAATTGGAATAGTAATAACTTTCATAGTATTTATAGATAGATAGGATTGAGGATTAGGGTTTAGGCTTGACTTGGCTAATTATTCATTTAAATATACATTAAAGTAGCTGGTGCCCGCGACTTCGTCCGCGTTGAAAAAGCAATATCTCGCCTGACATCGTTATTGCTATTACATTTAGCCAGGAGTTAGTTTCCTTAATTTTAGATGATCCCTCGGGAGCAGTACTTTTTTCTGGATGATGGGTACCCTATGTCCTTTCTGTAATCTCAGACAACGTGTATGCAAAATTTCATTGAAATCCATTCAGCAGTTTTTGCGTGAAAGAGTTGGAAACAAACATTCATACATCCAACCAAACTTTCGCATTTATAATATTAGTAGGTCAGTTATTTTACGACATATCAATTATTTTAAGAACCCAAGTACAAGAAATGAGAAATGAACAATATTATCCAATTGATGATCATCTTGATTCTCGATTAAGTGAAATTTATCGTCTCTGATTTGTATGGAGTGCCTGTTCAAATATAACTACCATACCAAGGCACGCTACGTTTGTATTTAGGGGCAAATTAACTTGATTTTGTTAGGCTCAAGTTGTAATGGAAGCTATTTATATACTTAATGTAACTAGCACCACTAGCATTCCTTGTCTGCAAATGAGGAAATTATAATAGTAAAAATAATATAGTTATTTATAGCCTATGCCCATTTGGAAATAATGTGCCTTTCAAATACTTACTCACTTATTCCTCTGGCTCAGCGACCCGTTGTGGATCTTGGCCTCCGACACCACAAGTCTCCAGAATAGAATAGAATAGAATAAAGTTTTATTTGCTACAAAGGACATACATAGACATAGGTGCATAAAAATAAAAAAATACATACACAAACGTCCCCTGCAACAAACCAGCGATCCCGGTCCAGAGCTATCTCGCGCCAGTCAGCTGTGTCACCAGCTCGCGCAGGTCTCTCTGCACCTCGTCCTCCCAACGGTACTTAGGGCGCCCCACGGGCCTAGTTACGGCCAAATAAAAACGGCCTTGTATTTTTTTTTTTTTGGAGCTTTGTGTATGTGTATATTATGTGTTAATAAGTGGCTCACCAATCGGCTCTAACGGAAGACCAGCGCAGGTTTCTAAAACCTGCATTATGCTGAGTTGGAGCCGGTTTGTTGCAGGGGACGTTTGTGTGTGTCTTTTAAGTTTTTTTTCTTTTTTTTATGTACCTATGTCTATGTCATGTATGTCCTTTGTAGCAAATAAAACCATTATTCTATTCTATTCTATTCTATTCTATTCTATTCTATTCTATTCTATTCTATTCTAATAGTGATATAAATTCCTAAATAGGTGCGCAGCAATGTCATAAGAGGTTACTTACTCCACTTAAAAACAAACTTACTCTTTATTAGTTAGTTACTAGCGAATAAACTTTTTTTTTTATAGCTTTTTCTACTAGTTATAAAACCGTATCAAAATATTTTGAGTGTTTTAGATGAAATTGGCTGAGAAACAGACAGAGCCGGTCTATCTAGGACTATATTTTATACTAAGCTGTTGCACGCTACTTCGTCCGCGTAACTTTATAAAATATAGCCTATGTTATTCGCTGATGATATAGCCTCTAAACAGTGAAAGAATTTTTCAAATCGGTACAGTAGATTCGGAGCCTAATTCAATTCATACAAACAAACAAACAAATGATTCCTCTTTATAATAGTTTATACAATAATATTAGTATAGATAATAATACTTATGACTATGACTTTATTTATAAAGGACAATCGTACCTTCAATTTATATATCGCACGCGAGCCACAGTCTGACAGATACCTAACTGCACTTAAACGGTAGATTATGTTAAACACGATCAATATGGCGGCGGCACGTCGCCTGATATGGCATCTCAGCTATTTCCGGTGCAAGATGGCGTCGCTTCCGGTCAAGTACCCCCTAGCGGTATTGCCTTATATGTCAGCCTGGGTAACAGTTACTTCACGCGAAAGATAGTTATATATATATATAGAGAGAGACTTTGTCAATTAAATTATATATCCTAACTATATTTGATAGACATGTCGTGGGCAGATCGTAAAGTATGTAATCGAAAATCTTTCCCCAAAAGTCAAAAGTAGGTGCGACGAGGAGTGGAGCGAAGCAAAGCGAGGAAAAAATTGCATCCGTACGAAGCCGAAGGCGGGTAGCTAGTATAAAATAATGTCGCTGACCGCGCCTTTGTCTCTCCCAATTATACTTACACTAGCTGGTGCTCGCGACTTCGTCCGCGTGGAATAGTTATTTTGGGAATCATTTGGGTATCTCGAACGGTTTTCGCAGCGCACGCAACGGAAGCCCTCAAAGATGAAAATTTTTCCCCGTTTTTTTCCACATTTTCGACTGTTTCTTTTCTCCTATTAGTCGCAACGTGATGTTATATAGCCTAAAGCCTTCCTCGATACATGATCTATCCAACACAAAAATAATTTTTCAATTCGAACCAGTAGTTCCTGAGATTAGCGCGTTCAAACAAACAAACAAATAAACAAACAAATTCTTCAGCTTTATAATTTTAGTATAGATAGGCTTTGGTTTCACTGCTAAATTGGTTTAGGCTTCATTGGCCCGGGCTAATTCATTAATTTTAATAAAACCTACAAATTTTCGTAGGTACTATATACAATAGAAATATATACAAAGTCTGGGGCGAGTCGCTAGTTCAAGATTAAGATAACTGTAATTTTTTTTTTAATTTAAACACTTTTTTTCGGTAAGACTTTTTAATTAATATAAAGGAAAAAGAGAACATAATTATTATACGTACTATCTTTAAGCTTTGACAGTCATGTTAGTTTGCAAGTATTAATACATAATAGAATGGAAATGATCGAATCGAACTAACTAGAAAGATTTACTTAAAGGGAATGTAACCTTAGCTTAGAGTTAGACTTTAGAGTTTATATTACTTGAACCTGAGAAAAGGGGTAAGCATTCAATCATGACTGACAAGCGGACGAATGACCTGATACAAAAAATATATGTATATAATATACCTTGATTTAAAAAAAATAGTAAATCGCAAAAACTAAACACACCATTAATTTGTATGGCGCCCCCCAAAGTAAGCACTTTTAAGACTTGTGTTATGGGATAACCATACGACGGACGGTCGGTTAACTTTGACAAGTTCATTTGTAAGTTAGCCCCGCTCGGAATCGAACCCGCGACTGCCGAGTCAGCGAACACTTTAACCACTCGACCAGTGGACTCGTCAATGAGTAGGTATGAGTCGTTTGAGCGGTTCAGCCATTTTACTTTTTTAGTATAATGTATAATATTATGTATTAGATTATGTATAATACAAAAGCCAAGCCACTCGTGCAAAAATAATACGAAATAAGTACATAATTGATTTATTATTAATTAATTAAATTTTATAATTTATTATACTTAATATATTATTTATTCGATAAAAATAATTTTTTTTCTACATCCTAAAAAATATTCAAAAGTTTAACTTTATTAAATTAAATTAATGTCAATTTAATTTTGATGACTATTATAAATAATATTAATTTAACAGAAACAGTTAATAGAATAAAAATAAATAATTGTCATTCAAGTATTTATTTTATTTCTACAATTTATATTGTATTTTACAATATAAATAAAAAACAGGAAATATTATAAAAAAACATATACCTAGAGTTCCGCAAGTAGAGGGGCAAGGCCCAAGCTACCGGTGGTTAGGGCCGCAGAGTGAGGAACCTCCTGACAATACGTCCCGTGTCAAGAAGTACCGCCTTCTGTATCTGTCCATTGACCCGGCCAACAAGTAGTGAGAGCCTCTTGAGGTGTTTGTCGAGGCTCTTCGCTATAAGACCCTATTAAAGTTATTATTATTAAAAAAAAAAAAAAAAACAATACATTAGACAAGTGCTAAATAAAATAAAAATAAAATAAGTTTTAACTTGCTGGAATTTTAACTTTGAATTCCAACTTTACTTATTACTTTTAAGTTTATTACAATTTAACTTTGAATTTTATCTTAACTTCTTAAGTTAAGTGCTTAATAAAATATTAAATACAATGGTATTAGTTATGTAAGAAAAAATTTTTTAATTGAGATTAATTTGCAATCATATGTAGCTACTTAGTTCTACTTCTACCAATAAATTGTGATCTCGTTCGATATTCGTAAAAAGAGATCTCATTAATGTTTCACATGCAGAAACCGCACTAGATTAGTTATTAATGCCGCCGTCTGGTGCATTGTCGCGTTCCTATTCACGCAACCGAAACCGGGCGGGCGAATGTAGTTTAGTAACCTTGTGAAAGCCGATCTCCAATTAAAATCGCGAGAGATTTCTCCCGGAGAAAGTAAGTACGGCGACAGGTGGAAGGTACGGTACGGACCTTTTATAGTGCTATAGACTAGGTTCGTACCGAAACGCTCTACGGCTTTGGTCTCTTAGGTAACGTTGAGATAAGAATGACGCGTAATGTCTTTTTTTTTCGTAACTTGTGACCTGGTTTCGAATCTTTTTAATCCTTCATGTACGATGATACAGTATATGTTTTTGTATCAGTTCAGAAACATGTTTTTTTCTTTCATTATGATGTATGATATTTAGCTGTATTTAGGCGAATCTTATATGTATAGTATATTTACAGCATATTTATATGTACAGCTTATTTAAATGTATGATTGCAGATAAAAATCCTTGCGAACCCGGGTTTGGCCCGCTAGTTTATAAATAAGTAAAGTACAGTCGCTAAAGAAAATGGGAAAACTTCCACATAAAAAAAATCACAAATTAGCGATGCATCAGTTAGACGCTAACATTCATTCACATGTAAGAATTATGAGCGCGTTACGCCGTTAACTATTTAGTTGATGTCTGATAATATCGGCGACCTTGCCACGCATTACATCAAGTAGGAAGTGTTCATCTCTGACGTTACGTTCTAGATCGTGTGCATTGAAAAAAAAAAAAAAAAAAGAAAACAAAAAAAAACTACTCGACTCGAAACACAGTGCAGAGTAAAATATCATTATTATCTAAAACCTGTGCCATAAAAAAAGTGTGGGATGCTTTATGGTTAGAAAGTTAAGTGAAGTCGAATTGGAATGCATATATTGATGTTGTTAGTTTAATACTTATAAGTGAAAATTTAAATTACTTAGATGATATTGGTGGAAAATATAGTTAGTTGCTTTTAAAATTTGAAATGTATTGAAAATAGTTAGTTATAAAGTGAGTGCAATAGAAATCTGAGTGAGAGCGTAGCCGCGGTGTAAAATTTTTGCTGTGTGTTTTATGTACAAGTTTTATGTACTAAAATGAGAAGATGGCGCTCATTGGACCGAGGAATAGCATGCCAGTCATCAAGGATAGTCTTAATACGCCGGCGTATGAGGTGAGTGAACTTACTATGTATTTAGATTAAACTAGCTGGTGCCCGTGACTTCGTCCGAGTTCTGAATGAAAGGTACCCTATGCTATGTCCTTTCTGGTGTCCCAGACAACGTGTATATGCAAAATTTCATGGTGATCGGTTCAGTAGTGTTTGCGTGAAAGAGTTACAAACATCCATACATACATCCATATATCCATACAAACTTTCGCATTTATAATATTAATAGGACTAATAGGATAGGATTGGTCTAAAAATGATACTAAACACCTAACAAGTAGGTATATATATGCAGATTTTGTCGCTAGCTTTTATTTTAACTATAGTCATTTAAGACTTTTGATATTTCGTCGATGTTTTGAATAAATTTTATTTGTTATTTACACAAATAATATTACATACATTGAGAGGGAAAGATTGCATTTTGGTGTGTTTGTCTACGTTGGTTTGTAATGCATAAATTTAAAAACTAAGTTAACTAATTTTAAAAATTTATTCAACCCATAGAAAGAAATAACATGGGCTGTATTAAAAAAAAATTGAGATCTCTATACATCGATCGATCTCTATATTTGCAGTAGGTACATTTTGGCGTTTCTTATCTTTTAATACGACACAATGTAGCCACCTGTCATCAAAATTGGACTGTCAACCTGTCTGACGACATTTACATAATGAATGCCCTAAGCAGTTTATTTTTTTAAAATATTATCTGTCACAATTCGAGGATCAAGTTAAAGTGATAAGTGCACGTATTAAGTGTAGTGTAGTTTGCTATTGAGCCGGCCCACGCCCACATAATGCCACTTTAAAATCGCATTCATTCAATTTCACAGGCATCAAGCAGTATGTGCTTGCTCGTTTCGTATGAGATCATGCATATGTTTAGAGAAGGCAGGCATCACCTTGGCCCAGTGACGTCTCTAGAGTCTAGAGGCTTACTTAGCCGTTATTGTCGTGAAAAAAATTTATACAAGAAATTTGTCAATTGTCCTATTGTTTAAATATGCGTTTTTTTTAATAATATAATTATACTAGCTGAACCCGCAAACGATGCCAAAAAATAAAAATAAAAAATTGGGGTGGACCACCCTTAACATTTAGGGGTATAAAAATAATTTGCGACCTATTCTCAGACCTACCGAAAATAAACAAAAAAATCATGAAAATCTGTCAAGCCGTTTCGGAGGAGTTTAGCTACAAACACTGAGACACGAGAATTTTATATAACTATATAGATTAAAAAGAGAGAAGGTTTGTAATGAAGAAAATTTAGTTTAAATTTCTGATCGTGCTGACTCTTAATCTGGTGATAATTTTGTGGATTTTTCTTAATACATCGTCCACAGGCTTTTGTAACCCTGTATATAGCCACTCCCCCCACCGTCGCATACCATTTTTTTCTTTCTAATCTAATCTAATCATTTTTTTCTAATCTAATCTTCAAAATCCAACAGGTCCCCACGTAACTTCAAATTTAGCATCGTGGGCTCCTCTACATTTAAATCAGCTACAAAGTACTCCCGTGTAGGTAGGTACTCGTAGCACTCGTAGTGAGACGAAGAAACTCGCGGAGGCCGAGGCCAACTTGTCAGAAATCAGACTTTTCATAACCACGACCCCTCCGTCAGGAGTATTATTATTATATGCTTAGTGGCTATTTCTGTCTGCTAGAGTACCAGTATCACGTCGTCCATTGCTGAAATATTGTGGCCGTCAGGAGTATACTACTGAAGAGTGTGAGAGAGAGAGAGAGAGAGAGAGAGAAATGTTGATATAGGTATAGTTAGGAGTTTTTGTGGGTATTCCCAGTGCCGCTATGATCAGGTGCTGGGCGAACCGGGCACATATCCCTACCGTCTAGCCATAAGCGGATTACTCCTCGTCAAAAAAAAAAAAAGGTTAGTTAGATTGTTTATGCCATGTCCGTAAAAATAAACACAGCATCGGTCACTTTGGATGACATAATCATGTAATGTAATATACAAATTGGACAGCAAAATATTATCCGCCCACAGTTCACATTCCGATCGGACGTGAATTACTTGACAAGCCAACAGAACAGAATATGCGCGCCGTAGCCCGTATTACAATGTACAGTAATTCTCCATGTCTGAGTGTATAATGTCCTCCTCGTAGCCTTTTTAATCCCCGACGCCCGACGCAAAAACAGCGTGTTATAATAATACCGTCAGTCAAGCCTTTCGGCAAATGCGTTGAGGATGCTATTGGTGCTGACCCGAAGCCTGCGCATGCGCATCAGTGATGCACACCGTTTCCTCACAGTTGCATTGAAGCAGTCTACAGCCAAAACTACTAAGTCTAGAAAGCTGATATTTGAGCCATATGTTTATTTTATATTTATAAAGTAATGATCCGCTAAGAAAGGAGTTTTTAAAAATCGTGCGAAGCTGGGGGCGGGTTACTATTGCCTTTTATATATATATAGATCTATAAAGAGGTTTAAAAACGATCACGGTAAACTAGACTAGCGCTTTAATACAATGCATTATGAAACCTTTTTTTTTTAATGGCAGGATTCGGTAACACATACGACCTCTATTGTCATAATGCGTAGGCTTTTGTCTCACTCTCGTTTTCGTTTGCGAACTTGTTTATAATATTTTATGGCTTTTATGTCCTACACGTTTATGGGTGAGGCCGCGTGTTAACGGTTTGTGTGGTATCGAGCAGGTCATGGTTTTGAAATTGTTATTTTATTATACCTACCTACATCTGCCTTTAATAAATGGCCTATTTAAACAATCCGTTATCAATAAGCTCCTTGTTTGGCACCATAGATAAATGATTAGTTTCCTCGATTAGATACCGCCGTCGTACTTGTAAAATGCGGCATAAAATAGTACGCCGAATTCGGCGTACCCGAGCCAGTCACACTGCAAACTGTCTGTGATGTGTACGTGCCGAATGTTTTATTAAATTGTAGGCATAATAAAATACTAGTTTGCGTAGTGAATCTGTGTAAAAATATAATAAAACTGGCTAAAAAGTGATAAAAAGTGACTATTTTTTACACACACTACAATAAAAAGTTGCCACATTTTCGGAGCTATTGCTTTTGTATAGCGCTCTATCTAGTCGAGCGCAGCGAGACCAATCAATTATCTTTGTTTGGCACATTTATTAATGTGCCACACTATGGTACCCAACTATAGCCACTTACCATCGAGTGGATCGTCAGCCTGTCCGACGACCTTAACATAAAAAAGTTAAGGAATATAGATAATACACAGAGTATAATGTTTAAATGCAATCATATTTTTTTTATACTTAAATTAATAACAAATAAATCAAATAAAACAAACTTGCCAATCATTCTTCCTAAATAACTTGACGTAATTTTTTTGCTTACTCGTATCATATAGTTGTTAAGTGCTGTAGTTTCTTATGTAATATGCTTCTAGTTTGAAGGTTTTCTATGAGATGATTATATAACATATACGAGTATATTAAGTTTAAGTTTGTTAAAGTTATTCGCCCATATCGAATGACTTTGCATTTACCTACTTATTGTTTGCAGCATAGATCTTCATAACAATTAGTACACAGCCTCTGACCTGGATTTGCTCACAGCCGCGTCGTTCTTACACAGCAGACGATAAATATAGAAACCAAAATCGGTTATATTTTACTAGCTGACCCTACAAAAAAATATTAAAAAAATTAGGGTGGACCACCCTTAACATTTAGGGGTATGAAAAATTGATGTTGGCCGATTCTCAGCCCTACCCGATAAGCACACAAAATTTCATTAAAATCGGTCCAGCCGTTTCGGAGGAGTTTGGCAACAAACACCGCGACACGAGAATTTTATATATTAGATTGTTAGATTTCACTTTTGCGTAAAATATAAAAAAAAATGCACCACAGGCGAAGCCGGTCGCTAATAAGTAACTAGCAGGTAGGTATTATATAAATGACAGAAGTATCAAAACCGTTCGCTGCTATCTCCGAAATCGTTTTTATAACAGCTATGGTATTCTAAAATACAATATCATTCAGACAGGAAATTACCAAAACTTAAAAATCTAATATATAAAAATTCTCGTGTCGCAGTGTTTGTTGTCAAACTCCTCCGAAACGGCTAGACCGATTTTGATTAAATTTTGTGTGGTTATCGGGTAGGTCTGAGAATCGGCCAACATCTATTTTTCCAACCCCTAAATGTTAAGGGTTGTCCACCCCAAAATTCTATTTTTATTTTTTCGCAAAACAACGTATGCGGGGTCAGCTAGTGTTATACATAAACTTTTCCTACATACAAGCAAGATGACATTAGTTACTCGAGTTACTCGTATGACGAGGTCACATAGCAAATTTGCCCAGTAATAAAATGAGTTATATTGCCCGGTTCGCTAAATTGTATATAATGACTGGTATTTTTGTTATTTGCCACTTATGTTATTAAGTGTACACTTACAAAATAACATATGGCTTAACAACACACTTAAATTGCATTAAAGCTACTTTTAAGTTTTTTTGTTTATACCTATAGGTATTATATGTATGTGGCAAAAATTCGCTTGCGGATATTTAAACCCAGTCGTAGGCAATAATCAAGCAAATGATCAATGCTAATTTAATCTTATAGTTTTTCGTGTTCACAATTTGTTTTTTAAGTTATTTTTTTTTAAACTTAAAAATGGTCGTCAGACAGGCTGACGACCACTCCAGCTGATGGTGGAATCCGGGGGAGGGAGGTTAGTGGGTATTCCCGGTGATAAGTCACTTCACCGGGCAAGTCCCAGCACACTCCCCCTCGTCGACTGTCCCCGGGATAGTGCATAAATGTCATCTCCCCTCCAAAAAAAAGGCTTTGATGGCTGCCAGCCTTTGGGAAGGGTTGGCAAGGTATATGCACCATTTTGATTTATAAAATAAATTAAAATCTGAAAGACGCGCTAGCCCTAGAATATTTATCCCAAGCTACTAAGAACGATGAAGTATGCAGCTTGGGCACGTCCCACTCGCGCCTCACCCCTCACGCCCCACACGATTGCCCTGTCTAGACGTCTCCGTCGGCCTACTGTATGAAATAAGTATGCTGTGCTATAGGTGACTGTTTATGAAAACGGGCATTAATCTTTGGTTCTTTAGGATAACCTACCAGGAAAAGAGAATATTATCTAAATTCAATATTTTTCTGTTAAGTATTTATTAATAAAAGAATTAACGTGTTCAAGGCTCACACACACACATAAAAGGATCGTCAAACACAAAGTCGTTTTTGTATTCACAATTCAATCTATAGATCCATTATAGTGATGCTGATAATCATTTGCTTTATTATAATGCAGCGTTTGCGTCATTCTACGACGCAGATCCGATGGTGCCTTGTATGGTCGGACTCGAATCAATTTGCAATCAATGGTGAATGGAGTGCATTGATGAATGTTTGTTAGGATAATCGAAATTTTTGTCTCAATCTAATTGCACTAAGACAAGCAGTGACGTTTTGTTATTATTATTAATAATAATAATTCATTTATTTGCATTTTATTTGCCTAAAACATGGTATTTTTTTAAGGTGTTACAAAGAGGTTTAAAGGAACATCATGTTTCGCCTTTTTATCATCATCAGGAAAGATTTGATTGTTTGTTTAAAGAGTAACATAGACTATATTTTATAAAGTAACGCCGACGAAGTCGCGTGCAACAGCTAATGTTATATCTGTACTATCCGTACTAATATTATAAATGCGAAAGTTTGTATGGATGTTGTCTGGGACACCAGAAAGGACGCGGGCACCAGCTAGTATTGTGTAAATTATAACAGAGCTGATTTTGCCTTCATCAGTAAAGACACACAAATTACTTTCTCTAGTCGTCGGGCCTGCGGTTGATTATTATCAATCATTCGCCAATCAGCTGCTCACTAGAGTGAAAGTTATCTGTTCGTTTTAGTATTTATTAATTTTAAACATTCGAAAGTTGATTTTTTTTATAATAATAATAAAAGTAATTATGTAATATAGCAAGATAAGGACTTAATTGCTTGGTGCATAGAACCAGTAAGTAGGTATAGAACAAGAAAATACTCGTGCTTGCGAATCTGTTACACATTTTGCAAAACGCTTTCTGTAGAATGCAATCCGAGTATTAGATTCTTTAAATTTATTACTAGCCGGTGCCCGCGACTTCGTCCGCGTTCTGGATGAAAGGTACCCTATGTCCTTTCTGGTGTCCCAGATAATGTGTATGCAATATTTCATGGTGATCGGTTCAGTAGTTTTTGTGTGAAAGAGTTACAAACATCCATACATACCTACATCTATACAAACTTGCGTCTACAATCTACAATCTATCCCAAATCTACAAGATTTAAATCGCTTACATATTTTTATATCAATCAATACAATACATGTAATAAAATCGTGAACGAACCGTGTCTGTATACCTCCTACCTACATCACTATCACTACATAGTATAAAACAAAGTCGCTTCCCGCTGTCTGTCTGTCTGTCTTTCCCCATGTATGCTTAGATCTTTTAAAGTAAGCAACGGATTTTAATGCGGATTAAAAAAAAAAAAAAACTATTTTTACTCGCTGTACCTACTTACGTTACTGATGTGAAAAAAGAGTTTTTAGAATTTTTGTCTGTCTGTGCACTTGTGCACGCTAATCGCGGAAACGGCTCAACCGATTCGAATGCGGTTGTCACTGATGTATTGTAGAAAGCATTTCGTGTAACATTTAGCGTTTATTTCATTCCAATCGGCTTATTAGAAACAAAAAAAGTTATACCGAATACCGAACTACTAACAAGCATACGGAGTCGCAGGCAGGCACAGTAGTATAAAATAAGTAATAGGTACTGTACTTTTTTGTCATTTTTATTTTGTATCACGTAATAAGTACAGTATACAAAAAGAGTATAACATAAGTTTTACTTAAAAGAGAAACAAGAAACAAGATAAAATGTAATTGTAACTAACTAGTCAAGCCTTATTTTTTTAATGGTATTTTTTTTTCTCTAAGAACACTTACTAAAACGCTTGATGTCATGTTACAATATGCTTCACTTAACTTTTGACACTTATTTAATAACTTTACCTAGCTTGTTTACCGAAGACTTACGGCCGAAATTAATAACCTATCCTGATCCGTTTTTACCCATCTAGGATTGAAAAATCAATCTTTTTTGTGTGTGAAGTGTGTCAATAACATATCCACAGATTGTTATTTCAATCTCAAAAATGAAACTATCTGTGGGAGGACCGATCTCAGATTTTAGATCGACCTCTGTTCCAAATTGACAGTTTGGGTGTCTCAATATTCAATCCGTACATTTTGACGTTTACTTTAATAGCGCAATCGATCTATCGTTGCAATCTCGCGAATTTCACGGATTTACTTATAATCTAAAAACACAAGAATTGAATTGATATGGCATTGGCGTTGTCGTCTAGTGACAGTGATAGTGATCTGGATCTGGCTTTATCTGATTGGGATGACGATGTTTCGGACGAAGAAATAGCACGACGACGTGCCCCTCAAAGAATCAGGAGAGTAAATTATATGCAGACTCTTGAAGATACTGAATTTACCTTCAGGTTTAGATTATCGAAACCTGCAGTAAATTTATTATTGGAAGAAATAATGCCATTTGTCCGAGTTACTTCGAGTAGGTAAGTTAAGTAGGTAGGTAATTTTAATTTTACCGGCTTTAAGAATTAAGTATTAAAGAGCAAATCTATTTGCAGGAATTATGGAGTACCACCTCTGCACCAATTATTGCTGACACTGCGGTTTTTTGCATTGGGGACAATGCTTATTTCTGTGGCAGACTTTGTCGGAGTGTCCAAATCTACAGCTGGTAGAATAGTGCGAGACATTGCAACGGCAATAGCCAGATTGTATGACAAATACATTTTTATGCACCAAAGAAGTGCAGTGAAATTTTATGAAATAGCTGGATTTCCCCGGGTTCTGGGTTCAATTGATTGCACACATATTCGTATACAGTCTCCATGTAAGTAACAATGACTTAAGATTTTTATTTTATGTAGGTATTGCCTAATATAAAATTTAATTTTGAAATGTTTTCCAGGTCGTGAAATTGGTGAGGAATTCAGAAATAGAAAAGGTTACTTTTCCATCAATGTTCAAGGTGTTTGCGATGCTGAGCTGCAGCTCATGAATGTTGTTGCTCGATGGCCTGGGTCTTCACACGATGCTACCATTTTTAATAATTCTACTCTCAGAGGTAACAACTAAGTTCTTTATTATATTTGTTTGTCATTTGGGAATTTTACATTTGGGAATAATTTAATATGTTTACAGCTCAATGTGACGCTGGTCAGTTTGGGAATCACTGGCTACTTGGAGACAGTGCCTATCCAAACAGACCTTACCTATTAACACCTCTGTTGAACCCTGTCACTGCAGCTGAACAGAGGTACAATGATGCACAAATAAAAACTAGAAATACAATAGAACGGTAATCACAAGAAACAACTTTTCTTACATCAATCAATACATCAATACCCAGACAACTAACTTTCAGTTTCTTTTTCTTTATAGCACATTTGGAGTTTGGAAGCGTCGCTTTCCCATTGTGGCATTAACACTGCGCTTGTCACTGCCAAATATCAATGCAGTAATAATAGCAACGGCAGTTTTACACAATCTATACAGAAAATATAAACTCCAAGATATTCCTTCAGAGGTTGAGCTACCACCAGTAGAAAACCCAGAAGTTGGCCCTATCGATATAGGTGGCCAAAATATAAGAGAGAGGGCTGACCTTATAAATAATTATTTTAATGATTAATAAGATTTATTTAGGCTGATTAGAGTTGCTTAAATATTAGACTTTATAAGTACATACTCATTACTTGCTGTGGTTAAAATAAAAGTTGATTTTATAATACTAAAATAATCGTTTTATTTTCATTATCTTTTACATTTACAAAATTATAAAATTAAAAGTAGAAATTAAGGAATCAAATCAAAATATTTATTATTTTTATTGTTAATTATTTTTAATATACAGATCTTATATACAGTTTCTAATATATCTAAACTAGGTGGCTCAAAATCACCAAGGTTGCAAATTTCAAGATTGGTTTTATGACAAAAAAAAATTCAAGCTATAATGATAACTCTTAGTCTATACTCTTGCAAATTTTGTATATTAATAATCTTTGACAGGGCAGCGCACAGAATTCTATACTTTTTTTGTTATATTGCTTTTTAGTAAATATTTTAGAGAAAACCATCAATTCGGGAACGTTTTTCTAAGTTTGATAAAATGAACAAAATCAAAACAAAGTACATAATTTAAGCATTGTTTAATAACACGGGTATATTATGTATCTATATTATATAAACTATAATGAAAACAATACATACAAAATCTTCTACGAGCAAAATACGTCAAAAAATTAAAGAAGTTGCTATTATCGTGCATGAAATTTAAGAAATTTCAAAATATTCAAAACACATATAATCGAATTAACGATGCATGAATAGAACGAAAGTTCTGTAATGTAATAAATTATGTTTTTCAAAAAAATACCTCAATTTATGCGTATTTTATTGAAATATTGTAGCGTTCCCGGAAATGATCAACCGTTCCCGGAATGACAAAAACGTTATCGAACTGGATGATATTGATATAAGTAAGGAAATATTTAAATTATAAACAACGATTTCAATTGCCATATTGTTTCCACTTAAGAAAAATTACTCTTACTATTAATAAATTCTTATTATAATTAAGTTTTAACATTTTCATAAATCAGTCTAGTGGAACTTCTATAATCATATTTCTATCTTCTTAAAGTTTTAATCAATTCTGGCAATTTGAGTCTTTTGACCTAAAACCATAGCCTACTTCACTAAACTTTTACAAATAATGGAAAAAATATAAGTAATGTAAGAAAATAAACAATAAATTCTGTTACGAACGACAAGTTAACTAAAAAAATATTTAAAATACTAAACAAAACTTTTATTTTTCGAAAACATCAATATCATTATTAAAATAATAATATTCTCGATTTTTTCCTTTTTTCAGCAATGGTGTTGGAATAATATTGGTTATTTGCGTAAAGTTAATATATGACACATCCTTTGGTTCCAGTTTGAATTTTCTGATATTGTTACAAACAGATCTCAAAAAGGTTACTAAGATTTCCCCATCATCGTCATCGACACGTCTAGCAGGTAGCAACATATCTGAAGCAAATATTTGGCTTCTCTTGTTCGAAGAATAATAAGTTTTGTTTAGTATTTTAAACATCACCATCTTGTTCGAAGAAATCAATGGCCTTTTGGCGAACACACTTAAAACAATTTCTTGCTTTAAAACAATTTCGCGAACTTTGGCATCAGACTTTAAAATTGATTTATAGTTTTTTTCCTTTGGTCTAGCTGGTAAAAACTTTTTGGCCATATGTAGCATAGACTTGTATGCTACATATGGCCTATGCTACTTCTCTCTCTTGAATTTTTTGGAAAAAAAAGCTTTATTTTCTGCCTTTTTCTTTTTATAATATTCCCTGTCCTTAGCCCGTTTAATTTCCTTCTGTTTTTCAGTCATCTTATCCAAAAATTTTCTTTTTCTAGCATTTGCCTTTTCTCTTTGGCGCAAATAAGATGCACTATCCTTTTTAAGCTGTTTTTGAGTTTTTTTTTTATTATTTTTTCTTTATCCGAGTCTCCATTACGCTGTAAATAAAAACCAACGAAATTTTTAAGTAAATTAATAAAAAATTGTAAGTGTATCGCCCTTTGAAACAATAATTATCATCCCGAGAACACAACAGTCATTTCGGGAACGTGTCATCATGTCCGGGAACGTTTCCGAAATGACCGTTCACGAAATGACTATTTCAAATAAGCTCGCGCTTTGATTATACGGCGGCCATCTTAAATGCGATCTGACCTTCTCAATAGTAAAACATTTGAGGTTACTTTGTTATTTCGTGTCGTAAAAAAGAATTTCATCAATAATTAAATGTAATAAACACGTTCACGAATTGACGGGCTATTGATGTACGCTCTACGAATAATGAATCGAAAGGTACTTACCACTTAGATATAATTTATTTGACGATTAATACATGGACAGTCGGCTTTGTTATTATTTTCTTCCTCTACTGACGTTTGACACCGAAGGACTGCGTTCACTTAAAATTATTTTTGTTCGATTATCGATGCGTTCACTGAAATGACTTGTGCGCCATCGGACAAACTATTCTTGCATTTTTATAATTAAAAAATAAATAATATTTTAGTTTCCTTTTCAAAACTAGATTTTGTATAAAAAATACGGTATATTAAGTAACGACAGGTGTTAAATACCTTAAAACTTTCATTAATATTTTGGACTTGTTGTTGAAAATTGTACATTAGGACGCGTTCCCGAAATGATTTTCTATGCATGTATATTGATTTAATTTAAAATTTACTTTAATAATAAATTGTATTGCTTGATGTACATACAAAACAGGTTAGTTGTAGTAATTTAATAATTTTCTTTTCTCTATAAAGCCAAGATTTAAGACATTAAAATGCTGGCGAAGCCAATTCTGCACCTTGGTGATTTTGAGCCAGGTATATCTGTACTTAATACAAACTAAAAAAAGGCTTATTAAAATAAAATCTAATCCTAAATAAAATTAGGGTCCCAAGCATACTGGCTGCATTACCTCATTGTATGGCAATGCTAATCTGTTGACCGAGGTAATAACCAGCTTTACCTTATGCCAGAGCCCATTACCCCATCCCTCCCTTATCCTTACATTCTTCTATGGTCGGCAGCGCATTTGCAACACCTATGTCGTTGCTTGTGTTATAGGTGATGGTAGCCATCTACCATGAAGTGGACCGTCAGCCTATCTGCAGATCTTATCATAAAAAAAAATAATCATTTCAATCATTAATTAAGTATTGAACACTGAACACGGTAATACCTAAAAACTAAGTTACTCAGGATTTGAATGTTTTAATTCCTTAATTTCTAATTTTAACTTCTCATTTAGCAAGTGCACATTTTCTAGCTTTGCTTCTGTTAGTTTTTTTTTTGCAGCAAAATACTCTGCTATTGCAGTGTTTTTGGCAGCCTGGCTCGCATCCATATTATGTTTTCGTTTGTAACCTGCAATTATTTTAAAGTATTAACATGTGCATTTATTGAATTAAATTCAAGTAAGTATATTTACAAAATTTACCACTGCCTCGAGGAGTACCAAAGCTCAACTTTGGTTTAGGGGTAGTATAATTAGGCTGATTCAGCGTCGCTTCTCCCAAGATTAAATCTTTATTTGCTGTATCTATATTTTCTATAGATTCGGGCGAGATAACCCTGGCATCAGATGGCATATCTTCGACGACACTTTCACCCCCAGTGCCAAGAATCACAAATTCTTGAGGCTCTGCGTCACCCCCGAACTCCACAACAAATCCATCGGCTGTACTGCCCAATAGTGAAGCCACACGATCTAATATATCATCTGGAGGAATGTAGTCCGGCCCACCACCTCCAGTCTGAAAAAATAAAAGTTCTTACTTTAAAAAATATATAGGTATATACTTATTTGTTTGGTTGAATGCACTAATCTCAGGAAATACTGGAATTGAAAGATTATTTTTGTGTTGGATAGTCCATTTATCGAGGAAGGCTTTAGGCTATAAGTATATACGGTCCATTTTTATTTCAAAGATAAAAAAGGTAAACAAACAATTCACGACATAGAATTTTCCAGTTTTTACCTTAATTACACATTCATATAAACACGAATTCATTCACACTCACTAAACATAATATTCTTTACGATATGTATTCAAAATTATTGCATATTTTCAGAGGAAAATGCAAAAAAACTTGATAAAATCGTCTCACAACCTACAATATCAATAGACGTCACAGAGATTTTGTCTATGGTTTTAGAGACGGGACATGTACACGATCTAAGTCATTTGGAGTCACATGAGGTTTAGATTCGTTATACATCAATTATCAAGTTCACAATTCTATATACATTTTTAAAGTTTTAGTTTATCATAATTCATAATCGTAGACGAAACACTTTATGAAATTATTTTTGATTAAATGGCATTAATTAAATAGATTACTTACTTAAAATTACTATTAAACTAATAATTCGTATTTTATTTCGTATTCTTATTAATATAATAAAAATAAAAAGACAAGAAATTCATCACATTAAACAGTACGAACAAGTTCTAAATGAGTTACTCACTGAGTCAACTCTCTTTGATATGTCTATTGTACAAATCCCATCTCTAAAACAGGTCAGTGACCCTGGCGACGCCATATTTGTTTACCTTTTTTATCTTTGAAATAAAAATGGACTTTAACATTTTGAACGCGGACGAAGGCATCAGCTAGTTTTTGATAAAATAAAATAATTGACTCACCTTGATATTATTCATTCGTATAGCGGTATTGCGCTTCCGGGCATTCTTTTTTAAATTCTCCCATTTTAATCTTAGTTGTTGTGGAGTACGCCGGCACGTTGAATTTTGGGCGTTAAATGCGTCGGAGATTCATCGCCATTCCTCATTTTTTAGGTTATTGGTGCAGGCATTGGTACCCTTATTGTTTATTACTTTGCTATTCTCAATCATGTTTAACAAATTCTTCGTCTCGTCTTTAGTGAGTGGTTTCATCTTGATCTAAAATAAAAACAATAAAAACTTGATCACATCTAGAAAATAACAAGAAATGCAAGCGCCCCAAAGAACCGTGACGCATTAAAGAAATTGTAATATACACATGAAAATATAATTTACTTACTGTTTCTGAATTCATTTTATTTACTAAGTATTAATTCCACTATTTATTAAGCAGTTAAGCACACCAAATAGATACCAATGGAACACAACGAACATTGAATTGTATGATTTGTATGTAGCTGTAATGTCTGTCAGCCATGCCATTCGTTCCTTTTCTATTCAGAAAAAGAAAAACTACATGAATGTATTTGTATATTATTATATAAACAAATTGATGTAGTACGCTTATAAATGAATAAAAATAAACTGAGCTTTAATTAACTTATCTTGTAATTGCAGCTAATACATTATTTCTACATTTTAAATATTCATAAAAATAGAAATTTAAATTGTCTCGTAAGTAAAATTTTACTAGTTAGCATGAAAAGGAACGTTGTGGGAGGGAATGGATTGCCTACCGATCCATCCTCAGTATCCAATCGCTTACACACAAATTAATATTGGCACGCAGATCGGAGATCGATCTGCCGATGGGAAAAAACTGGAGATTCATTTCAATCTCGGATTGTAGATTCATTATTAATTTCGGCCGTTAAAGAGTAGGAGGTAGGATAGCTCCTTGTATGTATAGGTCTGTGTTAATTTTTTGTGCATTTGTGATGATTGTCACACTGTCTTGATGACCGCTTTTCAGTCAAGTACCTATCAATGCAAAAGGTTGCAAAAAGACAAAAGGTTGCTTATTTTTCAGTCAAAAGGGAGCTTACATGGCTAATGCCTTTTTGATGGTAAGCTCGTCAGACAGGCTTACGTGTCCACTTAACCGCCTATAACCATTTGGTTTTGTAGGAGTTGTCGCGCCCCCCCTTTTTTTTGACGAGGAGAAATCCGCTTACAGATTCTCTACCGCTGGCTAGGCGGTAGGGATATGTGGGGGTCGCTCAGCACCTGATGTTAGCAGCACTGGGAATACCCACTAAAACTCCCCGATGCCTCCTTGCCCTGTGAGCGGGGTGAACCCGGTTCTGCCGAGGCAACTAACTCCGATCCACCCCCAGGGCAGCCTAGCCACTACTGGCTAGGCTATCGCCAAAGAAAGGGATTGCCCGGAGACACCCAGGCAATACCTACGCGAAGGGGGGGACCTTGTGCAGGCACACACAGCTAAAGAGTTGTCGTGCCCCTAGCGCCTGACTCGTATTTTTTTTTAAGAGAAAGAAACAACGATTAAAAAAATAAAAATTATACAAGAGTAGAGAAATTTGTCGTATATATCCGGCTCTGGCGAAATGGACACGTAAATAATTCCGCCTCTAAATTTAAATCAAATTTGGCACTTGACTTGACAAGCGCCTAACTAAACTCAACTAGGCTATCACATAGATAAAAATAGTTAAAAAAAAAACACCTTGAAACAAAACCTGTTTCTGTTACAAACAACAACTAAACGTACATACGTAACGTTCATATATTATTAGTATTAGTTTCCGATGCGCATCCTTGCGTTACCTTCATACCTACGCGACTCGGCAAGGACCTCGGGCAAGGACGCCCGGTCGCCATCTTTGAATTCCTCGCATCAGCTGTCAGATGACCTTGACAACTCAGTGGGTGCGCAATTGGGGGATTCCAATTTCAAAAATTGACAAATTAAAGATAAAATGAAACCTTTTTACTTAATCCTATTTTTATTTTATAATAATTAGAATTTCAATGGTTCTCACGCTCCCTCACTGCAGGTTCACTAATGCATAAGTAAACTTTTAATAATATTTCTTACTTTTTAATAATTATTCTCCATTATTCTCCAATGGTGAACAATTGGTGAATAGTGGTAAAAGTTTGTTATTAATTAAAAAATATTAAACATAGTTATTATTCCATAAATGTTTTAAAGCTAGAAAAGTTCCAACCAAAGAAGCTTTTTAATATTGCTTTTTTTTTCATATTCGCTTCACCATGCATGCGATATTATGTTGCTTGTTATCCTTAAATGTTATAGGTACTTACTATAAGTGGGAATTTGTTATAAGGTTTATATTTTTAACTGTAGTATGGTCGTAATATAAATGCAGTATACGTAAGTGGAAGTCGTATTTGCTGTAATATTTTTTGTTTAAAATTCCATCATATTATTAAAAAAATTTCGGTCAGTAATAGTAGGTAATAAAAAACACAGATATTTAATAAATAAGATTTTAGTTGGTAATTAAATAATATTGTAGGATTTTATATTATATTTTTATTTTTTCATCCCCTTTTCTAAGAAAATTTAAATTTTCTCTAAACTTATCAGTAGGTACCTACTATTTTATAGTAAGTCTAGAACTGGTGTTCGCGAAGACATTGTTTCGGTCGAATAGGAATAAATAAACTCAGACACGTGGAAAGATAATAATAATAATAATAATAATAATAATAATAATAATTTATTTACTAGTGAATTACAGATAGATTTTATTTTGACCCCTACACTAAGCACAGCTTGTATCGTAGGGGTCAATTTGTAATTGAAATTAGTAATTAGCACCGACAATAGTAATTAGTAATAGCATTAGGCAATAGTAATTGGATTAAGTGCTTTTGCATGACCCCGCGCAGTTCTGCGAGCTGGTGTGGGGTGGTCATGCATGTCGTGTGTGTGTGTGTGTGTGTGTGTGTGTGGGTGTGTGTGGGTGTGTGTGTGTGGGTGGGTGTGAGTGTGTGTGTGTGGATGTCGTGTATGTATGTACATGTCGTGTATTTGTGTACGTGACGTGTATGTATATGCATGTCGTGTATGTGTGAATGTTTGTCTGTGTCGTGTGTGGGCGCAAATCCTAGTTTGAGTTTACTTAGGATATGAGGACGCGGAACCATTTCTAAGCAATAGCTCCACGTCCCCATAATCCAATCTTAGCAGCCACTCCAAGACCATGCGCTTAGCACAATCCACTGTTCTGCCCTTGATGTCACAGCCTCTAACCACACCGTTCAAACAATCTTTCTAATCTTGCATTCAAGATTGTGCTTTTTATCTTGTAAGCATTTTATTGTCCATTGTTGCGTCGAAAAATGGCAGAAGAAATGAAAACCGGTTGATATATATAGGTATATAGGTTTATATATATAATACATAATTTGCAATACTTAATGTGGAACGAGGTCGCGAGGTGAATGTATTGTCTAGATTGCTGAGTGGGCGGTACGCAGGTTCAATTCCGTGCGCACCGCGTGATCTCTTTTTAATTTGCTAAGGGAATTCTCCATCCGCGCCCCAGGGCCCTGATTCTGTATGGCAACTACTCTTGACAAGACAAGGCAAGATACGTTAATGTCATACCTTGTCTTGTCATGAAATTCTTATGTCTTATGCCCCAAGAGAATTATCTATGGCACGATATGATTTCACAGAAACCACAGTATTCTATTGTATTTATTTGATAATTCCACTGACAACACAGATAATAATTATTATGTTATCTCAGCTAGGGGCATAAGACATGAGAATTTCATGACAAGACAAGGAATGACATTAACGTATCTTGCCTTGTCTTGTCAAGAGTTTTGCCATACATAATCAGGGCCCAGCTGTGAAATCGAATGTGTGTGAATAGCGATAGAGAGCCAGGCAATGATAACTAAGCTTTTATATTTGTACCAGCTGTTGCACGCGACGTCGTAACATTATAAAATACTAGCTGATCCGGCAAACGCTGTTTTGCCAAAAAAAAAATTAAAAAAAAATTTCGGGTGGACCACCCTTAACATTTAGGGGTATGAAAAATAGATGTTGGCCGAGTCTCTGACCTACCCTTATCGGGCACACAAAATTTCATCAAAATTGATCCAGCCGTTTCGGAGGAGTTGGCGTGTGGCAACAAACACTGAGACATGAGAATTTTATATATTAGAGCCTATGTTACTCGCTGATAAAGAAATAGCTTCCCAACAGTGAAAGAATTTTTCAAATCGGTCCACTAGTTTCGGAGCCTATTCAATGCAAACAAACAATCAAATCTTTATTATTTATAATAATATTACCTAGTATAAACAATAAAAAAAACTATAATATTTTTAAAGCCTGATGCAAAAGAGGCATGTTAAGTTGTCGCTAAGTTAACCATTTTATAAAAAATAAAAAAATAAATACTTACGGTCTTACTACAAAAACATTAAACTCACTTTAATCAGGCTTAAAACACGTGTTAAAAAATACTTTACTACAAAAGAGTGTCTAGGCATTGTTTAGGGTTTAACAATGCTTGAGCATTATTTAAATTTAACCACCGCCATATGCTAGTTTAACGAGTGTCTATCTAGTTAACGGCCTCTCTTCCTCTGACGTATTGTGTCAAATTTCGTTTTGCGTATACTAATATTAAAGATTTCTTTTGATTTTATAAATGAGTATGGATATTTTAAATTTAATTGACATGGAGGATATGGATTACATGGATAATTTTTGAGATGGAATACATCGTGAGAGAATTAATCCATTCGAATATATAACTTTGGTAACAAGATTATTTATTTAATAAAGGATGATCTACCATGTGATGCTAGAGGTGGATCCTCAAATAAAAATTTTATTTAACAATTTTAACAAATCAAACTTTACATTTGACCACATTTGACAATTACGTCAGTGTTAGTTACGTTCCATTATGCTCAATATTTTTTGGTATTACGAAATTTTATAAATAATCTAACGTATTTGTTGTAATTTATTACTTATTCCAATCTTATAATTTGCTGATATCATTAATATAGTCCGTAATAATAGCTTGTGAAAACCAAAATTCATCATTATACGCCTATCAGATCTGCGTAAAATGAAAACGACATGAATGCAGGGCGAGTGACTGAATGAATGTTTGCCAAGGTTGCCATAATTCAATAACATTCACGTACTTTAACACTGTCTACCGAAACAAGCGCTAAATAAGGTTTTATGGTAGGGACATTTTAAACGCTCGCTGACCAATGCTTAAATGCTTAATGCTTGTCTAACTAAGCATGTGTTTGAACAGTGCTTACTGAATCTTTTGTAGTAAGACCGCTAGTGTTTTATTTAATCTAATCTAAGAATATAAAAGCCTGATTTTCTAAGAGAAAAGTGGTCGCGTAGTTACTTATACTAGCTTGATTAAATTTTGTGGTTTCAGACGAGTTGTAAATGTTTAACAAATTCTATATTACTAACGTTCTTAGTGCTTTCACAAACGCAATTTGCTTACATAAGTCAAAATGTAAGAACAAGCTTTCTGAGACAGTACTGTTTTGTACTGTTTTCGTACTGTGACGTGTACTGTTTTCAGTGGCGAATTTATTTTTTAACTAGCTGGTGCCCGCGACTTCGTCCGTTTTGAAAAATAAAAATTATAAGTATAAGCAATATAACGTCTGAGATCTGCATTGCTATTAGAATAGGATAGAATAAAATTTTATATATATATATATATATAGGTACGTAAAAAAAACTTAAAAGAAACTTAAACTTAAACTTATTACATTTTTTTCAGGCGTTAGTTATTTTTTTAAATTTCGGATACTCCCACGGGTGGAGTACTTTTTTCTGAATGAAGAGTAGGTAACCTATGTTTTTTTCTGTTATTCGTGAGAACGTGTATTAGTTATTTAAAATTTCATTATGATCGGTTGAGTAGTTAAGGCATGAAAAGGTAACAGACAGACAGACAGCATTACTTTTACATTTATTGATATGGATTAGTAAGAATGTAAACTCGACAAATAAAGTGCTTATCACCCCAAGATTGAACATTCTTCGTATATTGTAGAATGATAAGGTCTGTTTTCCTTTGAAAATTGAAAGTGACAATTTCTATTGCTATCTTTATTAGCGATGACAAATTATGTCAATCAGTAATTATTACCTATTTCAAGTCTAAGCCTTAGCGAATTTTGAAATGAATGGAATTTGTAATCGAAACTGATAAAGCACTTTTCTTGTCTGCTTTACCTACATAGAAGGCAGTACGACCTCCATATTGTAACGTTGTTCCCATAAACACTAAGAAATTGTAAAACGGCTTCTATGAACTAGACAAATTACCTATTGTGAGCGAGTAAAGCTTTTGCCCCATGCTTTATCAAAAATAATAAATGTAGTTTATTTAGACAGACAATTGATTGGTTTCTTTCAAAGTTGGCCCTCAGCAGCTAATGGTGGAAGGAACTGCTTAGTACTGTCGATTCTTTTATTTTCTCTGTGAAAATTTAATTATGTATTACTTTTTTGACGACACGTTTGGTCTAGTGGTTAGTAATCCTAGCTGTTAACCAAACGGTCGCGGGTTCGAATCCCACTAGGGGCAAATGTTTATGTGTTAGCATTTTACCTTTGCACTTGAGTCATGCATGTTTTGTATTTATAATATGTATCTATGTATTCACAAAAAAAAGGTATCTATGTAGAATATCAACTGTCTGGTATCCATAATACAAGCATTAGTTGCTTACTGTGGAACTAGATGGTGCTGTGTAGAATGTGTGAAGATATTTATTTATTTAATATGCCAGGTATTCTTCATGGATATCTTGTACGACAGACGAGAGTAAGACCAAATGTTTGTTAGAGAAATTTTATCTGAGATAATAATCTTATCGATTAGTATATAATAAAATAGCGAGTGTTTGTTTTTTTTTAATTTTAGTTGGTTCGAGTCCCGAGCGAGTCGAGCGAGTTTTAGAAAATCTTTGAATGCAGTTTTGTTTCTTTTTAAAAATAAAGGAATGTCTCCTTTATGTAAAATGAGCCAACTTAAGGATTTAAGGTAGTTTCCCTCCAGGGCCCGACTTATTTTTCCACCCTGTATATATATATGTAGTTATATAAAATAGATAACTATGGATGTTGAACTGTCGTGTTCAATAATGTGTTCTAAGTTCTAAGTGTATTATTACTTAGGACCTACAATTAAGTGGACTGTCAGCATGTCTGACGACTCTTACAAAAAAATCCCCCCTTTTTGGTGAATTTTTTCATTGAATGCAATTTTCTTTACTTTCAGATTAAATTGGAGAGTGTCCTGGGGCTGACGGTCGGTGGGAATGCGGCGTTGGACTGCGACCCCAACACGGAATTGGTTGCGTATCCTGCAGGGTAAGTTTAAAAAAAAAATTCAAAAACTATCTAACAGACAACCAGATATTGGTTATTATTACATGACAATGTTTTCTTAGAAAAATGTGATAGTTCAAGTTAGAAGAAGTTAGCGTAGAAACAGACAGAGGCAAGGCCCAAAGATAATGGATTGGTCTCGCTGCGCTCGACTAGATAGAGCGCTATACAAAAGCAATAGCTCCGAAAACGTGACAACTTTTTATTTTAGTGTGTGTAAAAAACCGTACCCAGTTTTATTATATTTTTACACAGTTTCGCTACGCAAACTGGTATTTTATTATGCCTAAAATTTAATAAAACATTCGGCTCGTATACACATCACAGACAGTTTGCAGTGTGACTGGCTCGGGTACGCCGAATTCGGCGTACTATTTTATGCCGCATTTTACAAGTACGATGGGGGTATCTAGTCGAGCGCAGCGAGACCAATCATTCATCTATGGCAGTGACTTTATTTTATAAAATGTATATACTATTATGATATATAGATTTATATAAATAGAATAATGCAAAGGTTTGTATGTAGGTATAAAAAAACGTAGAATATGTAGGTGGGTATATCATTCGACATGCAATTATCTAGTTGGGAGACTACACAGATTGCTCCCGGACTTAACCCTCAGGAAATGGTGTGCGAGGAAGCGTGGTGAGCTCAAAGGACAACATTATGTCTAGAGCGAGACAGATATATATTGATTTTGTTTCGTGTTAATATAAATTACTAGGTGGTGCTCGCGACTTCGTCCGCGTGGAATAGTTATTTTGGGAATCATTTGGGTATCGAACGGTTTTCGCAGCGCACGCAACGGAAACCCTCAAAGATAATTTTCCCCGTTTTTTCCACATTTCCGACTGTTTCTTCGCTCCTATTAGTCGCAACGTGATGTTATATAGCCTAAAGCCTTCCTCGATAAATGATCTATCCAACACAAAAAGAATTTTTCAATTCGAACCAGTAGTTCCTGAGATTAGCGCGTTCAAACAAACAAACTCTTCAGCTTTATAATATTAGTATAGATTTGACTAAGGGCTTCTTTCACCAACTATAAGTGAAGTGTTGATTGGTTACTTTTAGAAATAATTTTATGTTTTATTTATTAAATTGCGCACTCGGTTTAGTGCATCCTTCGATATGCGATTTTTTTTTATTTTTTATTTTTTTAATGTTTGAGACTTTTACCGTACAAACAAAGGTGTATCAGCTAAATTATTCCCGGTGACCGGTGACTTTAAATGACGGTTAGCCTACTTGACAGATGGTGAAAGAGGCTCTTACATCAATATATTGAACACCTATATAACTGCAACTGCAACTGCTGTGTGCCCACATACTAAAATGAGATTGAAAAATGGGGAAAAAGTTGTATAATTTCTCGTGAAATATTACATTACAAATTATGTCCACTGCCCACGAGATTGGCAACATTGTGTCTATAAAATCAGGCATAGAAGCCATAGAATATAAACGACTCCAAGACATAATGCATTCTTAACCTAACCGTTGACCCAGTGACCTTTGCAAGACGTGAGCATATCGACTATATCGACTCCCCGGGCTAAAAACACTTTTAACTTTTAACCAACATTTCATTTCGCTCGAGGCGAGCGTAGACTTGGATTAGCGGAAAAATCTATACTAATTATATTATAAAGAGAGAAGACTTGTGTTTTTGTATGTTTGTAATAAATGAGTGAATAAACTCAAAAACTAAAAAATAATCTAGAAATCATAGACAACATAGTTTTGTTTTTTCATTATCTCTCTCTCTCTCTCTCTCTTTCTCTCTCTCTCTTTCTCTCTGTATACCTCTTCAATCCTGAAGGTTAGCCGTCACCTTCCTGAACCGGTCCCTGTCAAGAGCCAACTGGAACAGCTGCTCGACCGAGACATTCCCAGTCCACTCGGATATTTCTGAGCCACGACTATCTCCTTCGCCCAGCGCGTCTCTGCCCTTCTATGATAGATAATGTAAACACCATCAAACTATAACTCTCGATTATTTTCAGTTTTCTGTAATGCCTCCCACTATGGAGGCAAATTTAAAGACAATATTCACATCAAAAAGTTGTCAGTCAGCGTGTCTACCCTCTTTTATTATCAAAAATATTGATCCATCAGCACTCAAGTAGGTACTCTGACGATGTAAATTACTCTGTAAAGTAGTTATATAGCAGTAGCTAGGCCCGTTCAAAATGGACACCTTCCGTCATTCAGTTTCACATATAAAGCGTTCCAGTCACGGGTCACTGTCCGCTTGAACAGAATCGTAATGATATAACACTCCATTGTCTATCTATACAGCAGTTTGCTTTGACAGTGCACTGATGATTGTTTAGCGGTAGGTAACTCAATCATATTATTGCTTTGGCTTCTATACTATGCCTTATTCAACTCAATTTTTATAATTTTCAAAGTGAGAACTTCTTTAGGCGCGTTGGGTTATTTTTGAGATGGGAAAAAATTATTGAACTCGCGACCTGTTACCGTAACGTAACCGTGTAACCGTCATTTCTGTATATTTTCAGATAGGTATATTGCGCCATCTAAACAATACCTACCTACCACTGAAACTAAAATATGTTACCTAATAATACCTACATCCCTGCGAAAACTAATTGAATTGAATCAATACATCAATGCGAACAGAGATGGCGCTGATATTAATTAAAAAAAGGCAGGCAGTGATATAGGCAACGGTAGCCACCTACCATCAAGTGGGCCATCAGCCTGTCTGTCGACCTTAACATTAAAAAAAATGAATGTTTTGTGTACACACAATCTCGACTAAACCACCGATTCAATGGTTTAGTCGAGTATAGTCAACGCGTAACTAAACAGACAGAATTATTTTCGACAGTATTAGTATAGTAGACATGCTATTGACATGTAAGTTAGAGTTTCAAAATATGACGCATCGTCCAAGCGATTCCCAAAACCACAGTTGTATTTTATTGATCTAAAGGTGCGGCCACACCGCACCCCCTACTTTAAAGGTGCGACTATATTATTACATTAGCGCGCGATTTAAAGTTCAACGCACCCAAATGTCTGTTTAAAAAGGACTATTCAAATGTGGAAAAATCATCCCCTTTCGCCGAGTATTTCTCGTCATGTGTGTGTCTTGCTTGGGTTAATTCTGTATCAAATCAAATATTTTGGGTATACTAAAACTGACCGCTTATCCTTTACTTATAAACTAGAACCAACTTTGTTCCATAGTTCCAAAGTTTATATACCCCGCCGGGAATCAAACCCGAGGCCCCTGATACATTAGATTAGTCCAAAAGCACTCGCCAATTAATCTCTATGACATGTGTTTTTGCAACTAAAGATTACTTAGTTTTACTTATTTGCGTGTGTAGTAGCGGATCTATTGTATTTGGATGTGTAATAATTTGTAGAATAGCTGCAGACATATTAAAGATAGTCGCCTACGTATAAACGAAACAAACAAATAACCTCTATATTTAATATTAGTTGAAATCAAATCAACCGTTTATTTATTTAGATGTGTTAGTGGGTTTTTATTAATCAATTCGTATAAACAACTATTTTTTCTAATATTAAAACCCACGTGTAAATATATGCTATTATTAGGTTGAGTATACATCAGCGTGACCGTGAGAAAGGCCGCACGCGCACGTTTGACGTACATACGAATAAGGTAATGTACACGATCCGAGGTACGGCCCCAGTGACAGGCGACTCTGTAAGCGGAATGTTTATATAGCGGCGATTTAATTTGTAACCAACGAATGAAATTATATTTTCTCCTCTTTCATAAGTACAATTGACCCGAGGTTAGAGCCCGTGTCAAACATCTATTGACCTCTGAAGTTGTCCCAATAGCAAAAACTACTTCAGAAGTCAATACATAGTTTGTTTAATACGGACTCTATTCCGACAAACATTTTATGGCATAGAGCACTGCCACAGACCCCCACGTAGTTCGTAACTTTTTTAAAAGGATTATCTTTTCTACAAATAAAATATCTAAGCGTTAAGATTCTATAAGTACATACTACAAAACATATTATACTATGTGAAATTTAGTACACAAGTTAAACACAATAGACAGCATAGGGTTCATTATAGAATTAACGTCATTTATGCTACAGTATTTACAAAAAATAATAATTAAACATACTCATCATCATCATCATCATCATCATCATCATCATCATCATCATCCACTGCTGGACACTGCCTTCCCCATGATTTTCCAGTAAGACTTATGATGTGTGCCGAATGCCGATAATATATATTATCTGCTATATTTATTATTTATATTATATTGTATAAAGGTCGGCTAAAAAATTCACACGTCTTGAGCGGAGCGTTCGTATGAGCCCCACTATTAATTGCGCCCAACCCTTTTCTCTTGTTAACAAACTGTCAATAGATTCCCCCACGCCATCTAAATGTTTACATAAATATTCCGTATGCATGTGACTGATGTGGCGATTGTGTTTGAAGTAGGTATTTGTGGGAGTGGCATTGATTTGAAAGAAAAGTTCAATTATTGTGAGAGTAGGTACACTTAATATTAGTAATTGTATGCCTGACACTACTTTCAGCTACGACTATAATATTATAATAATCAACTACCTATCCCATAGATAAATGATTGGTCTCGCTGCGCTCGACTAGATACCTCCGTCGTATTTGTAAAATGCGGCATAAAATAGTACGCCGAATTCGGCGTACCCGAGCCAGTCACACTGCAAACTGTCTGTGATGTGTACGTGCCGAATGTTTTATTAAATTTTAGGCATAGTAAAATACCAGTTTGCGTAGTGAAACTGTGTAAAAAATATAATAAAACTGGGTAAAAGTGATAAAAAGTGACGATTTTTTACACACACTACAATAAAAAGTTGCCACATTTTCGGAGTATAGCTTTTGTATAGCGCTCTATCTAGTCGAGCGCAGCAAGACAATCAATTATCTTTGTACCTATCCCAATGATCTTAAAAGATAGGATAGTTTTTTATTTTGAACCCGGGCGAAGCCTGCGTGTAGCTAGCTAGTAATAATATAAAGGTTGCGATTCTTTTCTTGTTATATATCTGTAATGTTAATAACTATGTTACAGATGTACGGTGGTGTTGTACAACGTACGCAAGAACAGACAAAGTCACGTGCTGAACGCGTCCAGGAAGAGTGTCACGTGCGTAGCGTTCTCGCCAGATGGCAGATATTTGGCCACGGGGGAGTGTGGCCACGCGCCCGCCGTACGAGTATGGGACTTGCAGGTGTGTATTTTTTTTTATTATTTTCCAGTGGGATAGCTCGTTGATAATAGCTCAAGAATAGCTTGTTTATTAAACCGCTGCATTAAATACCAGCTAAACCCGACTACACTTCGCTGCGACGTACGCTTAGGGAGCCCAATTTCTTTGACAAGATCAATAATAACTCGGCAAATATGAAAATAATAATATGTAATTATGTTGTATTGTACAACATAATTATTATTAATAAACCATTCTCAAAAATTTCTCTTTTCATCGATTTTATTATCCATTATCTATATACAATTCCATCGATTTATTAAAGTAACTAGCTGGTGCCCGCGACTTCGTCCGCGTTCTGGATGAAAGGTACCCTATGTCCTTTTTGGAGTCCCAGACAACGTGTATGCAAAATTTACAACGCCATCTAGGGAATTCTGTTTGAAGCAATGTAGTACTCTAATTCATCTAAAAGTTAACAGATGGCACTACACGTTAGTTATAGTTTATAAAATTACGTGTTAATAAAATTAAAGCTGCTGCCCGCGACTTCGCCCGCGTAACTTAGTAAATTATGTACTTAAACCTTCCTCGAGAACCACTCTACCCATTAGTGAAAACCGCATTAAAATCCGTTGCGTAGTTTTAAAGATCTAAGCATACAAAGGGACATAGGGACAGAAAAAGCGACTTTGTTTTATACTATTATTAAAGTAAAGTGGTACTCGTATTGTTAGCCAACGGATGACAATAAATGTTACCTCAAAATTTTGTGAGATGGCGCTATATAAATGTCGTGGGCAGATCGTAGAATTGGGCAGATCGTAAAGTATGAAATCAAAAATTTATAACCAAAAGTCAAAAACAGGTGCGACGAGGAGCGGAGCGAAGCAAAGCGAGGAGGAACGTGTTAAGTTTACATAGAAATAAATTTGGGGAGCCGAGCGAAGCGGAGCGCAGTCAGGCGACCCTCTCAGTTTTAACAGAAATATGATCTGCCCAGGAATATCATGATATGCCCAATTCTACGATGTGCCGACGACATAAAGACCACGTCGCGTCGGGCGCCTACTACAGCTAGAAATAAACAGGGTTTTAGAATATTTGCGTTAGTCAACAAAATTTAGATTGTATTTTGGGTTTATCCCCATCTTGATTACCCGGATGCAATGCAACCAGTAATTGGGTGGGCAGTCAAATAATTAATATTAGAAATATATTTTTTGTAGTAATCACTTAAAATAAATCTTTGGTTGTCAGTGATCTTTGGTTAATAATTATCTTATCAAAAGATTTTGGTTGTTTATTTAATTCTAAATCGGCAGCAAAAAATCTACTCGAGCGGTAAATTATATATTTAAACTCTCTCTCTATTCCAATATGAATTAGTTTAGCAACTAGCGCCATCTATTGTGGAATAGTGAACAACTTTATTTTATACTAAAATTTTATCGTTACATACCAACTTACATACACATACCTTCCTCGTTTATCTCTCATTTCCATTAATGGAGACCGTATCAAAATTTGGAATTTGGAGTCTTTTTTTTTGGAGTTTTGGAGTATTTTTTTTGGAGTTGTTTAAAATACATTAAAAAAAAACAAAAATCTCCAATAATTACGTTACGTAATACTTGAATATCCCCTCAACTCTCTGTACCATATGTTCTGCTCGTTGCCACTTCAACTTACAACTGCTGGGTTATGCCAAGGACTTAACTATTCTGATCTGTCCACTCCTAATCTCGCAGCCCTGACCATAGCCTTTACAATTGCCGATTGAGCGACCTAGATTGAGCGTCTTAGAGTCTAGACCACGTATTCACTAACCATAGATTGGATATTAAAAAAATGATTTATTTCCGTTTGAGTTAACAAAGATAATTTATAAATGCAAAATGTCAGTTTGTACGTCAGATGTACGAAAGCTACCGACATAAGCCGGCGGATTAGTAAGTTGAAGTGGCAGTGGGCAGGGCATATAGTACGGAGAGCCGACAGCCACTGGGGATGGAAGGTTCTCGAGTGGAGGTGATGGACCAGCAAGCACAGCGTAGGACGTCCACCCACAAGGTGGACAGACGACCTAATAAAGGCCGCGGATCAACGGTGGATCCAGGCTGCTGCTGACCGGTCCTATTGGAAAGTTATGGGGGAGGCCTATGTCCAGCAGTGACGTCCTACGGCTGAGATGATGATGATGATGAAATGTCAGTTCCAATCAAAATAATAATGGCATTATATGGTAATTGACTTATTTGTCCTATGTGTTTCCAGGATCCAACGGCTTCGGGTGCGGTGCAGATTGCAGAGTTTCCCGGTCACACTCACGGAGTCAGTTGTGTGGTGAGTTTTGGAGTTCACTCCGTAAGAATCTATTTTATGTAAATATAAGCCCGGGGGTATGAAAATTTATGGGAGTAAAATCAAAATTGTCACACTGTATGCGTTACGTTCTATTCTTGAATATTTTGGAAAATCTCTCAAGTGTTATATGATATTGCGCCATCTATCAATATCTCTGAAACTAGAATGTGTTACGTAATAATACATCCTTGCGAAAACTAGATGGCACCGGTAATCACTTAATGCCAGTTTTAAAACTTTTTTGTAATGTAAAAATGACAGACAAATACCTATTTTTCAGGCTTTTTCAACGTCGTCCAAATACCTCGTGTCTGTTGGTTCGCAACACGATATGATAGTCAACGTGTGGGATTGGAGAGGGAATTTGAAACTGGCCAGTAATAAGGTAAAATGACTGATAAGTCCAAATATGGAAATGTATTCTAATGTCATAATACATGAATATGTCAATTGCAGGTGTCATCACGTGTGAAAGCCGTGAGTTTCTCGGAGAACGGCAACTACTTTGTGACAGTCGGCTTTAGACATGTCAAGTTTTGGTACTTGGAGTATTCGAGAAATGCCAAGGTGCGTAGATAACTAAATTTACTTCCACATGAAAATATGAACTTACATTTAAATAATAAGATTTGATCAAACTATGCAAAGAATTATTAAAAAACCAAAAGGGCATAATTTCCTTTTGGTGAATAATTTTTTTTATATGTATTATTAGTGTATTGATTTAGTGAATCAAATACAATATTTTTTTTATTTTTCATTATACCATATTACATATGTATATATTTACATATAACCTACCTAAAACTAAAAACCTTAAAAAAAAATATTATATATATATAATACTTAACAAAAAATAATATTACCAAAAGTAGTCCCTTTAGGCAAGGTTCCGAAGATGCTGGCAGCGTTCCCCATTTGAATTGCTAAACTAATTCTTTGTCCGAGGTAGCTGGCCAGCTCTTCGGTCTCCCGTGATGTCGACCAACCTTTTTGCCATTTCCTTAAAAAAAATTATATAATATACCTATACATGTACTAGCTTTTGCCCGCGACTCTATCCCCGTGCCCCTTTTCTCTATCACGCTTAAACTTTTGCTTTGCTGTTTTGCTCATTCAATCGATAAAAGCTACTTCAATTTATACTATGTAAATATTTCACATATATATTCGCTAATATATTATGTTTTTCTTGTTTTCTTGTGTTGACATTGTTTTGAAATTATTTGATCTTTTCTCTCTTGCTTATTGCTGTTTTTGTTTTATCGACTTTGATTTTATTTTGTGTGATTGATTTATTATGATGTGTAAAGTTGTTCTTCATTTATAACATAATATAATTTAATATAATCTCTAATAATGTTGTGCTTTCTTTCCTATAATTTAAATTCATATGTACTTGTAATGGTCCTTTCTCTAAGTGTTGTATATTTGTGATTAAGTATGTCTTTAGTTGGTAAGCTTGTCTTTTGAAATAAATAAATAAATGAATGAGTGAATGAACGAATGAACGAATGTTTGTGTTTAAAAATGATTATTTTTAAATTAAATGTAGTACATATACATAGTTGTTATTTTATATTTTAAAGATGACAAAAAGATTAGTATCCTGAGTTTCTTTCGGGGTTTCTTCTCAGGATCGTCATCTAGGCTTGTTTTTCCGAAACCCTGGTAAATTTAAATTTATAATGACGATCATAAGAGTTTCTTGTAGAGTTTTTGATTTTGATTTTGAATGAATGAATAAATAAATAAATAAGTATCGTTTGTGATTTTCAGTTCAAAGAGCCAGTCCCACTGATGGGCCGCTCGGCCATCCTCGGAGAGCAAAAGGACAACGAGTTCTGCGACGTTGTCTGCGGCAGAGGAGACTCCGCCGACAGCACATACGCCATCACAAGGGGAGGCCTTCTTTGCGAGTTCAACAGTAGAAGACTTCTCGACAAATGGGTGGAGTTAAGGGTGAGAGATATTACGTAGCCAAACAACTAGACTAGATGAGGCATACGCACAAAATCCTGAGTCGGTCGAACTGAGCTAATTGACACAGTTGCACTCGTCTAGAGCGCTGAGGTAGTGATTTTGTTTGTTATCTTGAATGAATCTTGTGTATTAATGATCTAAGGGTGGATTGAAAGGTTAAGCGTCCTACTTCAAATAAGGTATAATCTGTATTTCCAAATAATAAGAGTCACACACACGGTCGAATCCTAAGGCTTAGCACGCACTGCGATTAAACGCAAGCGGTTGAGAAATAGCTGAAAACACAAAAGGGATTGCGGTTGGCGTTTGGTTTAAATTTATTTCAGCACCACCGTGGTTTTCTGGCGAGCAGCGTGTGTTATAGCTTTGGTTTAAAAAAAAAAAGAAAATCCATAGGCACTAGGTACACCCGCACTAACAGATCAAATATACTTGAAAGGATACTTTTGCAAAATGTAAAGCAGACAAGATAAGTGCTTTATCAGTTTCGATTACAAATTCCATTCATTTCAAAATTTGCTAAGGCTTAGATTTGTAATAGGTATCGATTACTGATTGACATAATTTGTCATCGCTAATAAAGATAGCAATGGGAATTGTCACTTTGAATTTTCAAAGGAAAACAGACCTTATCATTCTACAACATACACAGAATGTTCAATCTTAGGGTGATAAAAGCACTTTATTTGTCGAGTTTACAACGTTTACAGTGCGACAGCATCCAGATAAATAAAAACCGAATGTGGTTAACCACAGTGCGTGCGTCTCTATACTATTTACTATGGGACAGAAAAAAATAGCGCCATTATAAACCGCGATCGAAATGTTTACGTTTTATATAATCAGTCTTTTTTTTTTTTTTTTTTTTTGACGAGGAGTAATCCGCTTACAGATTCCCCACCGCTGGCTAGGCGGTAGGGATATGTGGGGGTCGCCCAGCACCTGATCATAGCGGCACTGGGAATACCCACTAAAACTCCCCGGTGCCTCCTTTCCCTGTGAACGGAGTGGACCGGGTTCTGCCGAGGCACCAAACTCCGATCCACCCCAGGGCAGCCTAGCCGACTGACTAGGCTAACGCCAACGGAGGATTGCCCGGAGACACCCAGGCAATCCCCAGACGGTGGGACCTTGTGCAGGCACACATAGCTAGCCAGCTATGTGCGCAGATCCCCTGGGACATTCAAAGACGAGCTAGGTATGCCCGCCTTCTCCTGCCCAACCGCCTACGTCTGAGGGAAGCGAGACCTGCCTCTTCCTCTCGCTCCCTCTCAGCTGCCTCCTTCTGCGACATTACAGAACCGCAGAAGGAGGCAACCGCTTTCCAGGTCGTCTCACTGTCAAGCATGGCTTCAACCATGCTTGGCAGTGAGACATCTCCACCACCCAGCGCCACCTCCAGCACCCGGCGCTGGGGACTCCAGGCCGGGCACACTTGGAGTGTGTGCTCGGCCGTGTCGTCAAGGTCGCCGCAGTGGTGGCACCGCGGCGACTCCTCCCTTTTTATACGGTGCAGATAACGACCAAAGCACCCGTGTCCGGTCATTATCTGCACCTTATATAATCAGTCTTGCGTTTTTAAAACCAGTCACTGAAAAAAGTTGCCAATGCGTGCGCGCTTGTTTAGAATTAGAAAGCTCTGTTTTAGATATATTTTTTTGCAGTTTCAGACACGCGTTTATCGCGAGTGCGTGCTAAGCCTAATGTGGTCTGCGCTATTGTTTTTCCAGACTACATCTGCGAATTGTATGGCGATCGGTTCTAACTACATATTCGTTGGTTGCGCTGAGGGAATAGTGAGATGTTTCGCTCCCGACTCGCTCAGGTATATAACGACGTTGCCGAGAACACATTACTTGGGTGTGGACGTTTCGCAAGGCGTTAATATCAGGTGAGATATCATTTGGTATTGATATGTAAGGAGAACATGACATAAAATTACCAGAAAATAAAATTTCATCAAAGTCGAATTTCATCAAATTTGAGCGGTTTTGGAGTTTTGTAGGCGGAATATTTTTCAATTTTGTTTTTTTAACCCAACACATTTAAAGATGATGAACTATTTTGTGTTTACATATTATACAATTTTTGTTTTCTGCAAATCATGTACGCAAACCTTCCTCATATATCAATCATTCTTTTTATATAAAAAATATATGTATTCGTTTCAGCCACATGTTCAGTCAGCCCCAAAACGCCCGCTATCCGGACGCAATAGCTCTAACGTACGACGAGAGAAATCACAAGTTGACTTGTGTGTACAACGACCACAGCCTCTACGTGTGGGACGTCAGAGATATCAAAAGGGTGAGTCAACAGTATGCACACTAGCGCCATAGTAAGCTTATGGAGTCCCTAGACTAGACGGTCAAAAATGCTTGACAAGCATTTAAGCGCTTGACAAGCTTTGAAGCGCTTGACAAGCACGCTTGACGACGCTTGCAACATACAGTCACCACAGAGTGACCCAGTGTAATTGAATGTGCTGCTTGACAAGCATGCATCTAAACGATCAAGCATCATCAATCACGTAGAGTGCTTGTCAAGTACGCCAAGCTGCGTTCTAAACGGTCAAAATTGCTCGACAAGTATTTACGCGCTTCACAAGCAAGCTTGAGGAGACTTGCAACATACTTGTCAAGCGTCCGCATTCATTTTAATCTCAGTCGCCACAGAATGTGTTGCTTGACAAGCATGCATCTAAACGATCAAGCATGCTTGTCAAGCATTGCAAAAAATATAAATTTTAATCAAGGATCATCAATCACGTAGTTTGCTTGTCAAACACATCAAGCACCGTTCTAGATATCATATCAACTGTCTGGTATCCATAATACAATCAAATATTTGCTTAATGTGTAACTAGATGGTGCTGTGTGGAATGTGTGAAGATATTTATATTTATATTTATATTTATTGTCCATCAATGAAGGTGGGCAAGTCCCATTCGGCGTTGTACCACTCGGCTTGCATCTGGGGCGTGGACTTGGCCTCGGTGGACGGTTCCCTCTCGGCCGGGACGTTCCTCACGTGTTCATCGGACGACACTGTCCGATTGTGGCACGTCCGAGGAACGCCCACTAATATATACAGCAACGTAAGTACAAGTGTATATTATTAAAAAAATTGAACTAGAAAAAAAAAAACATGTTAGTCGTTGGACTGCACGTCAGAAGTGGAAACTAAGCTTCACAAAATTACACTACATTAAATGAAATGGGATTTTATCCCATTTCAAAAATTGTTCTTTTTTCAAATTATTTCATATGAATATCTGAAAATATACAGAGGTTACGGTTACATTACATTACATTACATTACATTACATGACAGTGTCGCGAGTTCAATGGTTTTTTCCAATCTCAAAAATTCCCAACGCGCCTAAAGAAGTTTTCACTTCAAAAATTAAATCTTTAAAATATATATGCATTTTTTTGTTTCAGGAATTAAATAAAATAGTGTACATAGATCCCGAATTGAAGTTTCTGAAGGATGTGGATTTGACAGCGTCCAATGATAAGGACAAGTTGAAATCGTACGACGACAAAACAGGAGTCAGGTACTAAACAAGTATTATTATTTTTTTCGGATAATGCGCACTGCCAAGGTCCCGTCCGTGTGTCTAGAGGACTTCTTTATGAAAAGGAGTTTAACAAATTGTTGCCTGTCCGTTGCAGATGCGTGCGCGTCTCTCCGGACGGCGCGCACGTGGCCTGCGGCGACCGAGCTGGCAACGTGTGGGTGCACACCGCCTCGGGCGCACTAGTCACAACGCTCGAAGCGCACGACGCCGAAGTCCTCTGCCTCGAGTACTCTGCGCGTCCGTCGCTACTGGCGTCCGCGTCCCGCGACCGTCTCATACACGTGTTCCGAGCGGACGCCGGTTACCAGATAGTGCAGACTCTAGACGATCACTCGTCCTCTATAACGGCGGTGAGGTTCCTGGGGGTCGATTCGCAGCTGCGTCTCGTGTCGTGCGGTGCAGACAAGACAATTCTATTCAGACACCTCAACACGGTAAAAATATTGAGATATTCAATTTTACAATTATTTTACAATTCAATGAAAAATCATAACTTACAATAAGATATATATAAAAAAAAATCAAAAAAAAAACGTATAGTATAATTATATGTTATAATAAAATATTCCGTAATACTATAAAAACATTGGTCTAATAGCCATATTATGGTCAGTTTTATTTTAAATAAATTTCTCGGTAATTCCCGGTAATTGTTGTATTATTTAACTATGTACGGCTAACGTGTATATTTGTGGGAAAACGTCTACATTTCATGATGATCGGTTGTGTAAAAAAACAGAGTTGTGCAGACAGAGTTAACAGACAGACTCACATTTATAATATTTTTATTTATATATTTAATTACAGATGCCAGATGGAAGTTTTCAATTCGCACGAGGCCAGAACGTGTCCGGTAGGACCACTCTGTACGATATGGAGGTCGACGCCGGCGGAAGACATATACTGACCGCTTGCCAGGTAACATTTTTAATGTCCTCTCTTGGCAAATTTTACCGCCTTCCCCTCTCCTCCATCGGACATACAGACGTACGGAGGGGTTACCATCCTCATCTTGTCGGAATCCCTCCCTAAAACAACCGAATGGTACTGTCCCAAAAAAAAAACTCAAGTGATATCAGATCTGGTGATGGACTCCATTTTAATTTATCGATTTATACAAATTATTATAATAATATGCAAAACAAACAACCCAATGATATCGGGTTCAAATTATGTATAGCGAAACTTGCTTCCAATTTTAACCAATCACTAGCGCCATCTAGTGACCTCCAATAACACTAATTTACAATTTAATATAACATGAACATAATATAAATAATGAAGATTTTAGATTTATTTTGAACAATATCTGTGAAAATTGTCTAAATTTTGTTAATATAAATGTTTCAGGATCGCAACGTGAGAGTGTATAGTTCCGCTAACGGCAGACACACGAAGACATTCAGAGGGACCACAGCGGAGGATGGAACTCTTATTAAGGTGAAAAATCCTCTATCCGTTTCATATGCCACAAGCTGTTGTACGCGACTTCGTCCGTCCGTATATTATGTGGCTTTCTATGGGTGAAAGTAGTTTTCTAGTTTATTCATTACAAACATACTAAAATACAATTTTTCTCTTTATAATATCAGTACATATATATATCTGCGGGATCAATTCTTAATAATGACCCAGTAACCATCAAATTTTAGGGCCCCTAAAAGTCGTAAAGTCTATACTTCAATTTCCATTTTAGGGCCGCTAGCTAATTGAATTTAAAATTGAATACTTGTAGCGAGGAATCCCGAGAAAATACGTTCGCGTTTTAACTGTGTTTTCGGTCGACAGGTGGCGCTCGATAACTCTGGCATCTATTTGGCGACGTCGTCTACGGACAAAATTCTCAGCGTGTACGATTACTACTCGGGCGAGTGTATGGCCACGATGTACGGACACTCGGAGATAGTCACAGGCCTCAGGTACGTGTTTTACTTTTATAGGATTATAAAAAAAAATCAATATTTAAGAAAAAGAGTGCGCTTTAAAAAACGGGGTGTGTCTATGTCTTATGTGAAATCTTACTTTCGCAAACGGATATTTTTGATCGTTTTTTCGTTCTTTAAAAGCTGACATGATCGGGATCGTTCTTTTTATAGCCTTAAAATTAAAGCTAAAGCTATAATTAATTACTCAAGTCTAAAAGCTTAAGGGCCTCTTTCACCATCTGTCAAGTAGGCTAACCGTCATTTAAAGTCACCTGTCACCGGGAAAAAGTCCCAAACATTAAAAAGAAAATAATAAAAAAATTCGCCTATCGAATAATGCATAATTAATTTAATAAAACATAAAATTATTTCTAAAAGTAACCAATCAACACTTTACTTGTAGGTGGTGAAAGAGGCCCCTTATGAAATTTAAAATTAAATTAAATTAGTTTTATTTTTAGTAAAAAAATATTTTTAATAAATACATTTATTTTCCTACTAGCTGGTGCCCGCGACTTCGTCCGCGTTCTGCATGAAAGGTACCCTATGTCCTTTCCGGTGTCGCAGACAACGTGTATGCAAAATTTCATGGTGATCGGTTCAGTAGTTTTTGCATGAAAGCGTAACAAACAAACAAACTCCCATTCACATTTTTTTGTATTTACAAGTATATTCACACATTCCACACAGCACCATCTAGTTCCAAAGTAAGCAACTTAATTGCTTGTATTATGAATACCGAATAGTTGATATACTACATACAATACTTTTTTTTGTAAATACATACATATTATAAATATAAAACATCCATGACTCAGGTACAGAGGTAAAATGTGAACACATAAACATTTACTCCTAGCGGGATTCGAACCCGCGACCGCTTGGTTAACAGCTAGGGTTACTAGCCACTAGACCAGGGTAGGTGAACCTTTATGCATCAACGTGCCATTTTTTCTGAAAAATGTTTAATGGGGTCATTGACGTGCCATCAAATAATTTTGACTTTCTGATTATTTGGAAAATAATAATAATAAATACTATCTATCACACTATAACACATTTTTTACACATGTTTTATGATCGGCGACGTGCCCAAAATATTGTGTCGCGTGCCATCAATGGCACGCGTGCCATTGGTTCGCCTACCTTGCACTAGACCAAAACGTGTCGTCAAATTTATAATATCTATACTAATATTATAAAGCTGAAGAGTTTGTTTGTTTGTTTGTTTGAACGCGCTAATCTCAGGAACTACTGGTTCAAATTGAAAAATTCTTTTTGTGTTGGATAGATCATTTATCGAGGAAGGATTTAGGCTATATAACATCACGTTGCGACTAATAGGAGCGAAGAAACAGTCGGAAATGTGGAAAAAAACGGGGGAAATTATTCATCTTTGAGGGCTTCCGTTGCGTGCGCTGCGAAAACCGTTCGAGATACCCAAATGATTCCCAAAATAACTATTCCACGCGGACGAAATCGCGAGCACCAGCTAGTTTATAATATTAGTAAGGATTTTGTAATATCTTGTGGCAAATTGAATTAATTAATGTCTCCTTATTAGGTTCACGTCGGATTGTCAACATCTGATATCGGCTTCTGGCGACGGTTGCATATTCGTATGGCGAGTGCCTCACGACATGGTTGTCACTATGCGGGCGCGACTCGCTCAGCAGGCCATCAGGCAGGGAAAGTCAGTATTCGGATCGTCTATTTAGTCACCAGCTTGACATAACTGTGTAAAACGTAGCCTACGATAAAGTAGGTGTCTATGGGTGGAGGGATTTTTAAAATCTGCCCACCAGTTTTTGAGTTTTAGAAGATTTGTAAACATACAAATCTTCCCTCACTCTCTTTATGATATTGGTACTTATTAATTGATTTCCAGAATTTAATGGTTTGTTTGTGAACTAATTAAATTCTGGAACTGAAAAACTCAACTCGGATTTATAAAAATAAAAATATTTTCGCATTTGATATCCCAATTCTTGAAGAAGGTTTAACTGGCCTATATATGTATGTAAAATGTAAAATAACGTGTTTTACTTAGATTAATGATTGGTCTCGCTGCGCTCGACTAGATACCGCCGTCGTACTTGTCAAATGCGGCAAAAAAATACTACGCCGAATTCGGCGTACCCGAGCCAGTCACAACTCACAAGCTGCAAGCTGTATGTGATGTGTACGCGCCGAATGTTTTATTAAATTTTGGGCATAATAAAATGTCACTTTGCGTAGTGAAACTGTGTAAAAATATAATGGAACTATGTAAAAAAAATATGAAACTGTGTAAAAATTTAATGGAACTGTGAAAAAATTTAATGGAACTATGTAAAAAATTAATGGAACTGTGTAAAAATATAACGGAACTGTGTAAAAAAATTATGGAACTGTGAAAAAATATAATGGAACTGTGTAAAATTTTAATGGAATTGTGTAAAAAAATATATTATGGAACTTTCCAAAAATATAATGGAATTGTGTAAAAATATAATGGAACTGTGTAAAAAGTGATAAAAAAGTGATGATGTTTTACACACTAGCGCGTTTTACAATAAAAAGTTGCCGCATTCACGGAGCTATTGTTTCTAGATAGCGCGATGGTATCTAGTCGAGTGCAACTAGACCAATCATTAATCTAAGGTTTTTTTTTTTTTTTTTTTTTTTTTTTACAATACAAAGATACGATTTTGTGTATTGCAGGAAAGTGACTTCGACTAACGGAATGTCCGGCGTTGAGAGCGAGACAGACTCGCATAGAGGTTCACCGCCGAACGATTTGTACGAAGACAAATTCGCCGCCCCCCTGGTACCGGACTACACGTAAGTGAAAGAGTCGATTAAAAAAAAAAAAAAAAAATTGAAACCCATCGAAGTACTGCAAGTGTGGAGTTCGCGTGTAAAATGCAAAAGCGGCACACAAAAAGTACGCCTAAAGCGAGCGGAATCATCGCAGAGTCGATGGTGAAAGGTATAGCAACGATCAACTTCTACTATTCATTTTAAATTTAAACTCTAAAGCGTTGAAGTAAAGTCGCATTTTCTTCAAACGACACAAATTTTTGGTTGGTTTTAAATGACAGATTGTAATCTGTCATTACAATCTGTCATAATCTGTAAGTACGCGTAGAGCATCAACTCTGTACTTTATGGAACCTTTAAGTGACATTTAAGTAAACTCGACAAATAAAGTGCTTTATCCCCTTTACCTTAAGATTGAACATTGTTTGTATGTTGTAGAATTATAAGGTCTGTTTTCCTTTGAAAATTCAAAGTGACAATTTCTTTTGCCATCTTTATTAGCGATGACGAATTATGTCAATCAGTAATCAATACCTTCATCAATCATGAATGGAATTTGTAATCGAAACTGATAAAGCGCTTTTCTTGTCTGCTTTACATCACTTTTAAATGTTTTATAAAGTTGGGTAGTGTTTTGTGTGGCGTGCGAAATCTATAGTTGTTGTAGTACAGTCGGGGTACGAAAACCTTCGTCATTTTTCAAATACATTCCTTCATCAAAATCTTCGACTCTTAGTACCTTTTGAAACTAAAGCACTAAAGCACGTTTGAAATTAAATTTTGACATGACTGATAATTGCACTGGTGCAAGCAAATTTATGTCGACTTTAAAGTCACCTTAAACCTTAGTTAACCTTAGTTTTTGTCACCTTAAGGTGACGAACCTTTTCTTACCCCGACTGTACATTGTGATGTCAAAAACCAATTGAATTTCAGGCTCCGAATAGGACGCTTACCGTCGTGGGCGAAGAAGAGCTTGGGCGATGATGCCCCCCAACTGGAGACGGTCGCCAGTCCTTCGATTCCAGCGAGAGGGAAATGGGCCAAGAGGATACAACCTGTACCAGGTATGGTTTCAATTAGACTAACGTAACGACAGCAAATAAAAGAAATAGATTAGTTTATGTAATAGCATATTTATTATTTGTTAACCGGAGAGAGCACAAGAGTGCTCTCTATTGCTCTCTATTGCTCTCTACTCGATTAAGGAAACGGCAAATAAATTCTTGTTTGAAAGTTAATTACGAAACAGCGTAAAATAATACCTCTTTCGTAGCCAATTACGAAACTGCAATTACGAAAACGGACTAAATGGAAACTTGATCGCGATTATCAAAAAATAAAAGAAGCTGTTTGCAGTTTTCCTAATGTGAAAAATATCTTTTGCGGCGTTGGCAATGTTGGCGTGGTCAACATTTGGCCAAACCTTGGTCAACATGTTACCAAACATTGGCCAACATTTGGTCCACATCCAAATATTGATCAATATTTGACCAAAATATTGGCCGACATTTAAATAAATAAATAAATATATTCACACATTCCACACAGCGCCATCTAGTTCCACACTAAGCAACTAATGCTTGTATTGTGGATACCAGACAGTTGATATACAACTACATACATAGATTACTATTTTTTTAAATACATACATACTATTATAAATAAAAAACATCCATGACTCAAGTGCAAAGGTGAAATGTTAACATATAAACATTCGCCCCTAGCGGGATTCGAACCGGCGACCGTTTGGTTAACAGCTATAGGGTCATTAGCCACTAGACCAAACGTGGATACCCAGACAGTTGATATACCACTACATAGATTACAATTTTTTTAAATACATACTATTAATACAAAACATCCACGACTCAGGTACAAAAATAAAATGTTAACACATAAACATTTGCCCCTAGCGGGATTCGAACCGGTGACCGTTTGGTTAACAGCTAGAGGGTTTACTGGCCCCAGTGGCTAATTATTTATTGATGTTTTTTGTAATTGTTTCAGAGAAACGGGTGGACTCGGACGGCTCCAAGGACAGTTCCTTAGACAGCGGCACCGACACTAGGTATATTGAAAAGAGACGCGACCAGACAGGGATGAAACAGGTTATTGTGGTTTTTTTTTTTTTTTTCAAAAATAATTTCTACATTAAAAAATACTCGGTCAAGTTGACTCGACCGGTCTCTTCGAAAGAACTTGTCAAAAAAAATAATTAAAATTAGCGTCAGTTCATACTGAAACTAAGTGTTAATAAAGAGCGTACAATTAAAGTCTAGACTTTAATTTTATCTAAGTAAAAACAAATCCTAATAATATTATAAATGAATGAAAAATTGTGTGTTTGTTTGTCACGCAAAAATGGATTGGATGAAATTTGGCAGACAGATAGTTTATTATTTGGATTAATATAATTATATAATTACTTTATTAGGATATTGTTTATCCCGAAAAAATGTTAGTTTCTCAAAGCATCGTCTAAAAATATATAAAAAAGGCGCCACAGTCGTTTTTTTTGGGTGTTATATTTTTTCCATTTTTCAACGCGGACGATGTCGCGGGCACCAGCTAGTATGTAAATATTATGTATAGCGTTTTTTTTTTCATTCGATGACATCTAACATGGTGATGGTGAAATAACATTAAATATTATTTACAAAAAAATATATATTTAAAGTTTTAATTTGCTTTGGTGTGCGTATTTTTTTTTTAATTAATATGTAAATATTAAATTAATTTAATTTTTAATCACGTTTTTACAATTAATATGAGAAAAATCGAATATACTTACATGTCTTGAAGGATTTCAGTAAAAATATTTATAATAAGTGCCTACGCGTACTATTTTTGTAAGTACGCTAGATGGCGTTAAACTCGAAATTGTAAAAGTTGCAGAAAAAAAAATACATAAACATTTGCTCCTAGCGGGATTCGAACCCGCGACCATTTGGTTAACAGCTATATGGTCACTAGCCAGCTATAGACTAAACGTGTCGTCAAAAATATTATAAAAGCGAATGTTGTTTGTTTGTTCGTTTGTTTGTTACAACAAAAATGACAATTGAATTTATAATACGTATGAATGTTAGAGAAAATTACTTTTTCAACTACAAGAATTGATCGAATTTTTCTCCCTATTTTATCGTGAAGTTTGCTCCAACAATATTATATGCATTGATTTTTCTCATATTCCTTTGGGTTTTTTGTTTTGTTTGTTAACTTAATTTACTCACCGCGTTTTGATGTGTAGCGGCCGAAATCACTCAACTTGACTCAACTGCCGCGCGTCGAAGCCTTATTCAAAAACTTTGACGACACTATTAGGAAAACATACGATATTTTGACAATCTCTCCGAGGGTCGAGAAGGTTTTTTTTTTTTTTTTTTTCGTTTTTACATACATGCATAATTTTTTTTGCATCGTGTTGTCATCGCTTGTGTATCTCATTTTGTCGTCGAGTGTCATAAGTCATAAAAAAAAAACAATATTCTGTATTCGGTTTTTAGTTGAAACATTTCATTATCTCATTTCTTGTCGCTAGATGGCGTGAGAGGTGTGTCTTGTAATCAGTGTGTGTACATAAGAAATTTTACAATTTTTAAAGAATTTTTTATTTTATTTTGTTAAATATCTTTTTAAAGTATTAATTATTAAATCGAAAAAAAAAGTGATATCCCATTTTTTAGAAAAGTTAGAATTTTTTTTATAACATTACTTTCATTGTTCATTCGTTAATGCATCTTAAGTGCTATGGCTTTGTCATGTTATTTTTAATTTTTTTTTTTTATTTAGTCCTGGATTCGCATGATTTGAGCTTTGCATTTTATTATTTAAATTAAATCGCTTTTAAAGTCGGCTTTTGAAATATCAATTATATCTTCGCCTTGTCCCTTATCCTTTATCCCGATTTAGGTTTGACAAGGTATTTAAAAGCCATCCGCATTTTTTTGTGTTCAAATGAGGTTAAGCTTATTATGAACCAAGAAGTACTCGATGATTCGGGTAGATGGCGCTTATTTCATACAATTAAACGTCACCGAGGGTGTCGCTCACTGAGCTTCACGGCCGAATTTACATTATTTTTCATACTTAAAGTTCTCAACGCGTCTAAAGAAGTTTTTTTTTTATTGAAGTGATTGCTTATTGATTCTTAGGGCCTCTTTCACCAACTACAAGTAAAGTGTTGATTAGTTACTTTTAGAAATAATTTTATGTTTTATTTATTAAATTATGCACTCGGTTTAGTGCATCCTTCGATAGACTATTTTTTTTATTATTTCCTTTTGGGGTTTGGGACTTTTATTGTACAAACAAAGGTATATCAGCTAAATTATTCCCAGTAGGTTGGCACCTACTGTCAAATTATGACAGTAGGTGACTTTAAACGACGGTTAGCCTACTTGACAGACGGTGAAAGAGGCCCTTATATTCTACTTATTTTAGAAACTTTAGAAGAATTAATAGATCATAAACTTTCTGGAGACAGTAACCGCTACCTTACGCCTATATCCTCTTTACACTTCCCCGTGACGTTTGTTGCTAGTTTTAATCCTTATTGGCGACGGTAACCATCAAATGCTTGCTTGCCGACCTTTGTATGATTTGCTAGAGTTCTCAAAAGTTATTTTAACAGTTTTTTTATGCTCACATTAAAACTATAGAGTATCTATAGACATATTATAAATGAGGCGATCTATTGGCCTATGCAACATCTCTTTATTTTGATTTAGTTTCTTTAATTTTTTTATTTGTTTTTTATTTTTTTTAATAGGTTACGATAAATAATGTCGTGAAATCACGAACAACGGACGCAAGGACACGTCATCATACAGACGATTCGTCACTCGGCAGTTTTAAATATGAGGTTATTTTTTTATTTTATTTTATTTTTTTAACAAAATGTAGCCTTGTTTTTGCGTCTCCCTCTAAGAGTATCTTTCTCTATCTTTCTCCCTCTTTCTCTCTCTTTCTCTGTCTTTCTCTCTCATTCTAAACCACATTAATTACACTTGATTCCAGGACCAAGAGTCCACCGAGCACGACGGTGACATTGAAGACATATCGGACGGTGAGAGGACCTCTTCATCGGAGAGTAGAAACCGGCCGACTTACTATCCGGGGAACAATGATGTGGACACGCCGGGGTGAGTGGAAGCAGTTTGTCATCATCATCATCATCATCATTATATATCATCATTATATGATATGATGATGATTAATTATAGAATAGAATAGAATATTTTACTACAAATAAAATATTACATCATCATCATTATATATCATAATCATCATCATCATCATCATCATCATCAGCCGGTGTCTCTTCACCTGTCTGCCACTGTCCAGACCAGATTCAACTTTGAAAAAGTTCATTTCCACGTTAGGCAAGCTTACCCTTACCACTCATCCAACGTGCTCGTCAACTAGTCATCAACTAAATAGTTTTCAACAACGACTAGTCGTCAACTAGTCAAAGTAGTCGTCTTGGTGATTTAAATGTGACGTGACGTTTCTCAGTGAATTCATGGTGAACGCCATGGACGCGGAGGAGCTGCGGCAGTCGGTGCGAAGGTCGAAGCGGTGGAAGCCGGACGCGCCGAGACTCGAGTTGCCTCCGCCGGGCACTTCGCTCAGCGGCTCCGGCCACGACTCGGATGATGACGAGGTGAGTACTTTTCAGCCGTAAACGAAAACTTAAAAGAAGATTTTTCACAGCCTTAGTCTTATTTTCGTCCAAAAACGAAAATATGGCCGAGTCTTAATTATTTGGCCGAAAATGGTCTAAAATTTAAAACGAAGTTTCGGTCGGTCACTATATTGTGTTTTCAGCCGAAACGAAAAGGAAAACGTTTTTCGTTCGTTTCGGCTGAAAATATGGCCGAATCTTGATTTTTGGCCGAAATTGGTCGAAAACTAAAATGAGGTTTCGGTCGGTCACTATATTGTATTTTCACGATTTTTGGCCGAAATTATAAATGAAATGTGGTACACAGGTATCGACTCCGTCCGGAGACAACGCTGATAAGAATCCTCTGTCGGGATCGTGCGAGTCCATAGACACGGCCGGTCGCAGAGAGAAGTACATCAAATCGGCCTTCGACAGCCTCAGCGGGGTCGAGATGGACTCGTCACTCAATGCGGGTAAGTAAATACATTGTAATATTACCTTTGCGTACATGAATATAAGGATCAAAATCGTATCATCGTCGGGCCTCTGTGTCTTCGATTTCATGTATGTATTATAGGGAAGACAATCTCTTGTTTTAACGGTGAAAATCGTAAGACGGACTGTAGTTAATTGATTTATTATTTGTGGTTGATCCTACTAGAAAGGGTGGCGCATACTTCTGCCCGAAAACAAGAGGCACACCATAGATAAATGATTGGTCTCACTGCGCTCGACTATATACCACCGTCGTACTTGTAAAATGCGGCATAAAATAGTATGCCGAATTCGGCGTACCCGAGCCAGTCACACTGCAAACTGTCTGTGATGTAACGTGCCGAATGTTTTATTAAATTTTAGGCATAATAAAATACTAGTTTGCGTAGTGGAACTGTGTAAAAATATAATAAAACTGGTTAAAAAGAGATTAAAAAATTACGATTTTTTTACACACACTACAGTAAAAAGTTGCCACATTTTCGGAGCTATTGCTTTTGTATAGCGCTCTATCTAGTCGAGCGCAGCGAGACCAACAATTATCTTTGAGGCACACTTTTTAAAGAAGTAGATATATTGTGGACACAACGCTTTGTCCGATTCAGGTCACACTTCGCTGTCGTCGCAGCACTTGTCGCGCGCTCCGCCCGCGCCGTCGCGCGCCCCGGTTGCACCCCGGGCGCCGCCCCGCCCAGCGCCACAGATGCACCCCACGCAATCACCACAAATGCACCCCACCGCTCTCGACGCGGACGCGGCGCGTCGCCGCGAGGAACTCCATCGCCGGATACTCGAGACTAGGAGGCAACTCGAAAATGTAACTATATTTCTTTATTTTATAATCTATACTAATATTATAAAGCTGAAGAGTTTGTTTGTTTGTTTGAACGCGCTAATCTCAGGAACTACTGGTTCGAATTGAAACAATTATTTTTGCGTTGGATAGATCATTTATCAAGGAAGGCTTTAGGCTATACAACATCACGTTGCGACTAATAGGAGCGAAGAAACAGTCGAAAATGTGGAAAAAACGGGGAAAATTATTAATCTCTGAGGGCTTCCGTTGCGTGCGCTGCGAAAACCGTTCGAGATACCCAAATGATTCCCAAAATAACTATTCCACGCGGACGAAGTCGCGAGCACCATCTAGTTCATAATAATATTCATAATTCATAATATTTGACGTTCGGGAAGAGTTTGGAAAATTTGTTACATATTACGTTTTTTATTTGTATAGATGACTATTATTGTATCATTTTTGAAATATCGAGTTGTACAATCGCTTGTAAATAAATAATTGTATTAATCCCATGGTTTGTATGAAAAATTATATGCGACTGTTTTTACTTAATGTTCGAGCCCTACAGCGACATCTATTGACGGACCGAGGCAACGCGTGTATCGGCTACCCCACATAATCTTTTAATACCATATGTGACCCCCCTTCTACCTCACATAATTACTTATAATATATTATTCGCCATTCGATTCGCATTGTAAATTTAACAATATATCACGTCGTTCACCAAAAGTCTACAGTTTTATTTCGAACCACCAAAATCATCACCCAAGAAGTAAATAAGTCGACTGGCTCCAACACTTAAATAAATAAATAAATAAATAAATAAATAAATAAATAAATAAATAAATAAATAATAGTCCCTACTTATCCCTTTATTGATCCTACTAATGTCGGCAGGATTACTATTATTATTATTCTTCTATTTAACTCGTCTCCCCCTCCAAAAGCCAAAATGAGGGGGAGACGGAATACCCCCAACAGAAGCACAGTCGGTTGGGGTTCAGGGCGACAAGGACAGAAACCGACGCACTATCCTGGCCGTATCGAGCAACACCGCCTTCTGCATTTGGGCCGGAAGGGAACCGCCCCGGAATCCCAACCGCTTCAGGTTATCACTGAGAGCGGTCGGGATCAACCCGTTGACGGATATAACGACTGGGATGATTTCAGCGGACGCAACAGCCCACATGTCAACGATCTCGTGGGCCAAGTCGAGGTATTTCCTCTTCTTTTCGGTTTCGGCCTTCACGAGACCGTCATCATGCGGAATAGTTACGTCCACTAAAAACACCCTCGACTGCTCCCGGTCCATCAACACGATATCAGGCCTATTCGCTAGAATAGTCCTGTCCGTGATGATGGGCCGGTCCCAATAGAGCTTGGCACGGCTGTTCTCAAAAACTGGTTCCGGTACATACTTATAATAAGGCATCCTCTCCTCAACGAAGCCGTATTTCAAGGCGAGTTCCTGATGTAGGATTCTGGCTGCTTGGTTGTGCCTATGCAGATACTCAGTGTTGGCAAGCGCGGAACAACCGGAAGTAACATGTCGGAGTGTCTCTCCAGGATGGCGACAGGCTCGACATATGTCTTCTGTGCCATCCTTTATTATGTACTTTCGGTAATTCCGCGTCTTGATCACCTGATCCTGTATCGCACAGACAAAACCCTCGGTTTCTCCGAAGAGATCACCGAAGCGCAGCCAGTGCACGGAGGCTTTACGGTCGATATGAGGCTCGTGGAGAGCCTTGTAAAACCGTCCGTGCAGCTCCTTCTCCTTCCATACGGCTTCCCTGACAGAGGTGCTTGGTATCACCGGATCACGCCATCGCCTATCGGCTAAGGACAGCGGGGTGAGGCCGTTGTCACATTCTACAACCGCCCTACGCAATACGCCACCCGAATCAGCTAAGAAGAAATTCGTAAGGTTGTACATCTCGCGGTTGTGCATGGTTTTGGCGCATAACAAGCCACGACCACCACACTTCCGCGGGATATACATCCTCTCGACCGATGATTTCGGGTGGCGCATTCTGTGGGAGATCATAGTTGTGCGCACTCTTCTATCCAGGGCGTCTAATTCGGTCTGAGACCATCTAAGCACGCCGAACGTATATAGGAGAACAGGCATGACCCAGCCGTTAAAAGCCCGAACCTTGTTAGCGCCAGACAAATAGCTTCTAAGAACTTTTGTAAGGCGCTCCCAAAACTCTTCGCAAACCGACTGTTTCATAGCTCCCTCCACTACACCCAAAGATTCCGACATGCCCAGATATCGGTATGTTTCAGCCTCGGAGAGTGACCTCATCTGCCCCGGGCCAACTTCGACATCAGCCGAATGTATAACCCGCCCCCTCTCCACATGAAGGATCCCGCACTTGTCGAATCCAAACTCCATCCCTATGGAGCCGCTGAAATCTGTTGTTAATTTCAACAGCTCTTCCAGTTGATGAGCGTTTGGCGCGAACAATTTGAGATCATCCATGTAGAGAAGATGTGACATCCGATGGCCTCCTCTCCGAAACTGGAAGCCCAGCCCTGAGACCTCTAAGATAGTACTGAGAGGGTTCAAAGCCAGGCAGAACCAAAGTGGGCTCAGACAATCGCCCTGGAAAATACCCCTGCTTATTCTTATCCGATCCGACGTGTCGGTCATCCGCTGACCTGAAAGACTAAGCATGGTACTCCATTGCCCCATACATACCCCAAGGAATTGTCGAGTCGCACCATCAACCTTGTACAACTCGAGAACCCTCAAAAGCCATGTATGGGGAACCGAGTCAAATGCCTTTTTATAGTCAATCCAGGCAGCGGAGAAATTACGACGGTTGCGTTTTACCAGTTTGGAAACAGCCGTGTCGATGAGCAGCAACTCCTTGCTACCGCGACTACCGCCCCTACATCCATTCTGAGCCCCTGACATAATATTATTATCGTCAATGTGTCGATATATCTTAGAGCTCAGAACCGATGTAAGTATCTTATAGATTGTGCAAAGACACGTAATAGGGCGGTATTTAGATGGATCCGCGGTAGCACTATCCTTTGGAGCTAAATGAGTGACCCCCGTAGTCAAGAATTCCGGGAGCGCTCCGCTGTCAAGAGCCTCTTGGAATTGACGAGCGAGTGTAGCATGGCTTCGCCAAAACCCCTTTAACCAGTAGTTGTGCAGTCCGTCCGGTCCCGGACTTTTCCAGTTCGGGGCCTTACGGACCGCAGCAACTATGTCATCCTCAGTGATGGTGATGGGGTTCATCGGCCTAATTGTAGCACATGCACTCTCCACTGTCTCTATCCAAGGACCCTCTGCATGAGTAACTGGTTGCGACCACAGGTTTCGCCAAAAGGCCACAGTTTCAGCCTGATTTGGTCTTGGACCAGTCACCCTGCCATCGGAACACTCCAAACTTTTGTAAAATTTCTTTTGGTCACTCATGAAGAGGCGATTCTGTCGGTACCTCTTTACCCTTTCTGAGTACCGCCGGATACGCTTACCCCAAGCTGCGATCTTCTGCTTCAGGTCGTCGATGCGCTCTGTCAGTTTGCGAGGCATATCCGGGTGAGAAAAATTAACTCTCTCCCCCGAAAACGCCTCCCTCACAAAGCGCACCACTCTCGGTCTGGTATTACCCGACCTGAAGCTGGTCAGTTTGCCGATGAGGACTCTGGCCCAAGCGATACGGCTTTCGATCCGACGATGCCAGGCCGGAATCTCATTATAGGGAGTCACGCGACCCGGCACATGGATTTTGGCGCCGACTATGCGACAAACTGCTATTGCCGCGCCAAATAGGATCGAATCCGTATCACAGAGGTCCATGCTGCTCTCCAAGTACGAGGGCAGCATGTTATTTAAGGCCCCAACGACATCCCGAACCTTGACGCAGAGAGGTACTCGGGGCAAACGTGGTCTCATTTCAAGAGGCGTTCGGCGGTACTCCAGAATCGCCTCTTCTAACGTGCTACTCATCCGCTCTAAATCTTGGGTGGCTATTCCTTCCTCGTCATTCCGAACAACATTTACCTCCTCATTGCGAGAAGGTTGGGGGGAGACCTCCCTTGTTTGTGCGGAATTCAATTCAGGAACAGCCTCGCGTCGCAGTCGCTCGAGTTCGGTTACACTAAAAAGCCCAGAGCGCTGTATAAACCGAACCCTATCCGCCAGGTTTTGTTCCGTCACGGTAATCTCCGGCTCCAATTGCAGAAATTCTCGGTGCATTTGGGCTCGATACCCAGTGGCACCGGTAACTGCCGATGTCGCCCTGTAAAAAGCACGCATGGCGTTTAAATTCATGGCATTACTCCACGCCATGCGTCTTCTTATTCCACCAGTAGCGGATGCCGAATTTTGGGTCGTAGAGGACCCTGTCGGCACCAAGCCATCTGGTGGTGATGACGAATTTGAGGCCGGGCTAGGTGGGCTACCCACACCTCTTATCACACTGGCTCGCCCTCTGCTACGTCCAGTGCCAGTGTTTGTCCTGGACGTGCCCCGGCGACCCCCGGGTAGCGGCCCTATACGTGTTTCTCTTTGATTCATCATCATATTTTGGGCTGTGTACATCGGGGGGCGCCCATTTCCCCGATGGGACCGTTTGAAACTGTCTAGTTGGAAACCCACAGACACGGTTCCAACATCTGTGAGCGGAGGAGTCCCTAACCCTAGGACGAGTAAGGTTGACTAATTGCAACGGTGAGGCAGCTATGTCACATTAGTTGCCTCACCGTTGGGCGATGGGGTCGTCACATCCCTACGCCTTTTTATTATTATTATTATTATTATTATTATTATTATTGTGTGAGCTGTCAGCCTGTCTGCCGTTCTTTTACATAAAAAAATACTTGCTCTATTACTGTTACGTACTAGTTTCCAGTGTCGGAGTACAGTACAGACAGATTTATTTATAGTTCTGTCGCTGGTTGTCATTTCAGGTGGCGTTCAAGTCGAACCTGAAGTCCTCCCAATCGACCACAGACCTCTCCTATATTCCAGAGAAAGACAGTCCCAGAAGGAGTAGGCCAGTCTCCATGGCAGTCCCGTCTAATAGGAGTTACGGTAAGACATAGTGATAGTATGCTAGATGTCAGTAAACGTACTATATAAGATACTTATCGTTTTATTTTGACTGAAGATAATAATTTTTAGTCATTTTTTTGTATTGAAATCAAATTGTCAAAAAGTAAAAAAAAAAAAAAATACCTGAAAAAAAAGGGTATTCTAAAACTAGAAAATCCTCAATTTTATGTAAGATAAATTATATATAAAATTTTTTAAATTTTTTTCAGTATCATCATCAGTATGTAATCTTAATATTAATTGAAAAAGGAAAATGAAAAAAAAAAAAATAACATATTATTTTGTATTGCTCATAGAATTTCTATAGTTCTATAGTTCTAAATACTAACGTGAAAATTTTCTCCCAACGCTAACAAGGAATCCCAAATCCAATCGAAGAGACCCTAGACAGTCTCAATTCGGGCTACTTCGACAGTCTCAATCCCTATCCTCACAAGAACCCCTATGCCATCCCGGCAAACCATAGGCTTCACGGAGCCTACGGTTCTGATTACATGGAAAACATGGCTCCGTACGTTCCACCTCATGGCAACATGGCTCCGAACCAAAAAGATAGGAGATATATGAATTTCACTCCCTATGGCACGAAGCCTATGGTGTTTAAGGAGCAAACTCAAAAGCCTTTAGCGTTCACAGTCGATCTAGGAAAAGCTAAAACTAATTCTAAAGTATTCAATAGGCTATTTCCGACGGCAAGTGAAGAAGAGAGCAAAGCTCCTTCTTCAAGAAACTTTCATTTGCCACTGAAAGAGGAAAAGCCTCAGAAATTGCCTAAACCGAACGCCAGAAGTATATTTAAGAATTACAAATCTTGCCCAGTTTCTCCGGTGTCCGAGGAGTGCAAATGGGCCGATAAAGTCCAAAATAATCCAGATCCAGGTCAACATGTGACTAATTCGTTGGATCCTAAAAAGAGGAACTCGTTGAGTTTCTTCATAGGTTTAGATAAAGGCTTGAAAGACAGCGGCAAAAGTATAGTGGACAGTATAAAAAGTGATACTCAAAAGATGATAGCAGAAATCACTAAGAAATACGGAGATTTAGACGAATACGTAGCCAACGATGATTTAGACCTGCAACCGACTAAGGAGGAGAAAGACGATGGAAATTTTTCGTCGGATTCCTTGGAGGATTGTAGTTTAAGTCAAGACGCGAGTTGCAAAAATAAGCTCTATTCAAAGAAAGTTTGCAGAAAGCATACCACTAAACAAATGCCCAGAAGAGCGGTGTCGAATTATGAGATCTATCATGGCACAGAAAAGCCTGTGGTGCCTGCAAAACCTACATACATAAGTCAAAAAAGTTCAACACTTCCAAGAAATATGCCATCGAATCTGGACGATATAATGGATGAAGACGCTTTGCAGTCTAATGCGATGTACAGATGTCAGAGTGTATTAACTAAACGGTGCGTGACACAATCTAATGAATCGGTTTTGAGCGATAATTCGAACGGGTCCAGTGTTTCAAACGAGATATTTTTAAAATATGGTAACGAGGTTGCGTTTCAGCAGGCCAGAATCGACAGTAGATATCTCGATTCTCAAAATTGTTCATACGAAAACATAAACGATCCGGAATATCTGGACAAACATCGCCACAGCAGTGCAAGTTTCTTCCTAAACCAGAAGAAATACATGAAATCCAGTTGTAGCCAAGAATCTGTCCTGTCGGACGAAATGTACTTGGACGATAATCAGTTATCCAGAACTAACTGTAACTCATTAGAAAGCGTGTTGTCTGACGATTCAGAATGTACCAAGAGTGCACCGCTTGAAATGCTATTCGAAGGAGCTAGACCTAAAAAACAGTCGCAGAATCAAAACATTCCTAGAAACAGTAAAAGTTGCTATGAATTCGACAATACATCTAAAAGTTACGGATCCAGTCCGAACAATGTACCCTACTTTGGCGGTTATATGTATAACAATTATATAGAAAGCACAAGTCCAAATTATAGAGAAAAACCTGTTGTGGCTACTCCCACCAAAGCTCCTACAAATAAAATTTACGGTTTTGATGTACAACCGTCAGAGATTTCCGGACACAAAACGGTCACTAGGTCTAAAAGTTTATACGACTCTACAACGAAACAAGCTCCGCCACCAGCTAAGAATATCGCATATTATTTCGATGGAAGTAGCGTACAACAGTATAATAAAAATAAAAAAGATGAAATACCAAGATTGGGTACTACAGATTATATGGCGAAAACAAGCAAGTCGTTGCAGCCTAAATTTGCTGATAAATACAAATACAAAAGCGAAATGGAGGGTTGTGAAAGTAATGCTATGGTGAAATCGAAGAGCTGCAGTTTCGAAGTCGTCTTAGAGCCCGCTTCGAAGCCAAATCCTCTGAAGAATTTAATGGAAAAGCGCAATTCTCACGTACAAAAAAATTTAGAAAAGTTCGAGGAGCAAATAAGGAAAAACGCTCAGACTAAAATTAATAAAAATCAATTAAATAAAGAAAAAGCTAATGGAAATAAATTTAATAACACTACCAAGAGTCTCGAAAGGGGTTCCCAGAAAAATAGTAATACCAAGATTACAATGGAATTTGTACCGCACAAGCCTCCGAAACCAATAAAAAGAACGTCTTCCGTTAAAATAAATAATAGACTTAAAGCCGGAATGGAGAAAACTGCTTTAAGTTCGTCAATTTCTTCCCAATACAAAGCCAAATTAGATGGTTTACAAAATAAAAACTATTTAAATAAGCACAAAGAAGACAAGAATTCAAATATTGATGAAAACTTGGATAACACAGAAAAAACTTTCGATGTGTTTGTTAAAGAAAAAGATATAAATGAAAATAAATCTGAAATGCAAATGGATAGTCTAGAGGTGTACGCTATGCAGAAAATGGAAAAAAAGAAAGAAGTCAGCATGGATTCTTTAGATGTGATAGAAGATAATGATTTCGCCAAAGACTCTTTAGATTATTATGCCGAACAGGACAATCGTCGGTCCGGTAAAACAATGAAAGATAAAATTAATATGAAAATATCAAAAATCGACACAAAAACTACTCACAAAGACACGACAAGAGAAAATATGAACCCAGCCGTTATAGACGAGTTGAAAAAGTATAAATACTTGGAGAGAAAAATTGAAATTATCAACAAATTAGTCGAAATGGAAGAAAGGAAGATGTTGCAAGAAAAAATATTTAAAGAATGGCGCATGAAGCCACTGGAGGCCAACATCAACGACGGAACTGGTGTGGTCAAAGTTCTTTCCAGAAAATTCGAGAAATTAGCAACAAAACAGACTACTGTGCCTAATTTTGCTTCCTTGACATTAGAAGAAGCCGACGCAAACGATGAATCTCCGGTGAATAGCAAAGAAATCAAACGGAATTTGAGTTTACCCGATATTTTAGACTCGGATCAAATAGGCGAATTCATAACGGATTGCAATAAAGAAATTGAAGACAACCAAACACTGAATAACGCGAAAGAGCAAGAAATCAATAAGTCTAAACCTCTACTAAAACAGAGGGTGTACAACGAAATGGTTATACCCAAAACCGATGTTCACTTGGATAGCGAAAATTACGAATCGTCAACGACCAGTTCGAGTTGCACTAATTCGCCGAAAAGGATGGTGTTCTACGGATTCAATAGACCGAAAACACCGTTTAGAAAAATTATAAGAGTACCAACGCCGAGACTGTGCATGGAAAATAAGTTGCTGCAGGCGAAAATTAGACCTGCAGCGCCGGGGAATATTATTAGGGGTTCTTTTACCAAAAAAATTCCCATCCAATCACCAGTTTTACCTTCGAAATTCACTCCGATACAAGGTGCGGATCGCATGAGTAAAATAAAATAAAAATATACATATACGTGCTGCTTATGAATTTGACGTGTGATTTGACTTTTTTTTTAAAGTTTTCATTGTGGTTTGTTCATTTTTTTGTGTCACCATATTAGTTAGAACCATTCCTAGACGCGAACACTTCATCGTAAGTGTTCTGAATTAAGTCTGAAGATATTCCATTAGAACCAAATTAATGTTGCTCTAGCTGAGCTCTAGCTCTTTGATATTATAGATCGTTTTGATGTGTTCGCTGCTTTAAAACATCAATAAAATGATCTAGTTTCATATTTATTTATTTATTTGTTTATAAAGTCAACAGTAGCATTATAACTTTTTCAGCACCATCTATTTCGGTTAGTAAGTTTTGCCTCTCGGTAGCACTCTTAAGAGCCCTCCGTGAAACACTAGGATCATTTTTTTTCTCTTTGTTAGTATTTTTTCTCTTAAATGGTAATTTTTAATTCATTTCATCATTTCAGTCGTAATACATCCAATATTCTGGACATAGGCCTTATTCTCCATAATCTCTCGTGGAATGTCTCTCCATACAAGCACCCTTCGTAACATTATAATTTATACTTTAAATATGATTATAGGTCACATCTTGTGAACCTAAAAGCTCATAATTTGGGGTCATGAGCATTTTCTTTTTATCTTTTCTTTTTCATAGACTTTTTATAACTGCTTTCGAATGTCGATTGATGTGCGGACTCTCGAAAGCGAAAGCGATCTGGTTTAATTTATATCAAAACTAGCTGGTACCCGCGACTTCGTCCGCGTTCTGGATGAAAGGTACCCTTTCTATGTCCTTTCGGGTGTTCCAGACAAGGTGTATGCAAAATTTCATGATGATCGGTTCAGTAGTTTTTGCGTGAGAGTTACAAACATCCGTTTGTATGGAACAAACATCCATACAAACTTAATAACTTCATAGTGTAAAGAGATGTCGTTCAATATGGTGTGAGAACTGTTCTAATGTTAACCTATAATCGTCATCATCATCATCATCATCATCACCATCATCATCAGTATCATAATAATAATCATCATCATCATCATCATCATCATCATCATCATCATCATCATCATCATCCCCCCATCCATCAATTATGATGACACAATAAAGTCCACCGATGTGTTTTTTTTTCAATAAGTTTTAAATTAATTGCTAATGATAACGGAAGCTATATATATATATAGACAAATCACTCGTCAAATTAATTCGTATGTATGTATGTAAATAGATGTCGTGCTGGTCCCACTTAATCTATGATTTGCATAAATTGTAAAAAAATATTATACTTGTGTATTTGTGAAAAATTATACTTATTGTTAATTTTATTTCTAGGTTATATTTTTTATATATATTATATTATAGAAAATTAGATTTATTAAGATTTTGTGATGAATTGTGAAGATTGATTTTTTGAGAAGAAAATTTTTGAGACATTTTTATTGAGACAAAAATTTTTTGAGACAAATTTTTTTTGAGACAAAAGAATTTTGAGACAAAAATTAAGATATTTAATTAAATTGTGATCATATCAAATATTACTTTGCAGTGCACATCTTCACAACACGTCGCGAAACTCATGCTTTTTTTTTGCAAAATGTTTCAAGTGTTGATTTTTCAATTGTTGCATGATTTCATGAGTGTGTGTTTTTTCGCTTTTGCATGTGATGGCGATCTCAACAAATATAGCCATAATATAAAATATATAAATCGGTTTACGAAAAAGTTGAAAATTGATATATAAATGGTCTTCCCCAGTGTTCAAGTTATCTCTATTCGAAATTTGATCAAAATTTGTTCAGTAATTTAGCGGCGAAGACTTTAATGATAAACAGAGACACATGTCTTACTTAGTTTAGCATTCAATCAATGCTGATGTTGTGTTTGATTAAATTTTTATTTTAATAAAACAAACTAAGTAGGTAATTTATTTATTTAAATTTAAAAATTAAAAGTGTAAATTTTTATATCGGATAATAAGTTCATCAAGAATAAAAGTATCAATAAGAGTAAATAAATTAGATAATCGATTGAAAAAAACTGTGTTAATATTATGGCTATTGAATTTAACACATTCCCATAATATTGGAAGTCGTATAGAGCAGCGTGGCGAAAAATTAATTCTTTTGAGGTCTTAAAGCGTCTCTTTTTTTCCAAAATCCACTCAATATACTTGATGATATTACTCCAAAACACGTTTTCTTATCAAAATTTGAATGCCTGAAAACCTGAAGAGTTGTATTTTTTGCCACATACGTCAAAGAATATTAATGTTGAGAGAGCTATCGCTGAACGCATGCCCTAACGTTGTACGTACACGTTGTCAGCCGGTCGCAACACATTATCGCCGTACGATCGCGAAGAGGAGGGCGGGATGCGAAGGGCCATTTCGCTCTCGGATCTCGCCAAACCGATGCCGGCGCCAAGGACCACTCAAGGTTCGTTCCGGTGGCTGGGTTGGTTACACACAGGCTTTACGGGCGCACTCTTAACGCAACGGGATTGGCTATCTATTTTTCTGGCACATTTCCCAAGAAAGTACAAAGAAAGGGGGTTGGCTTTGCAGGTGGCAGGGGGTTGGCTAGCTACTTTTCTGGCACATTTCCTAAGAAAGGGGGTTGTCTTTGCAGGTGGCAGGGGATTGGCTCTCTCTTTTTCTGACACATTTTCTAAGAAAGAACAAACAAAGGGGGTTCGGCTTTACAGGTGGCAGGGGATTGGCTAGCTATTTTTCTGGCACATTTCCTAAGAAAGAATAAAGAAAGGGGGTTGGCTTTACAGGTGGCAGGGGATTGGCTATCTATTTTTTGGCACATTTCCTCACAATACTGATGACAGCAAAGGGGGGTTGGCTTTGCAGGTGGGAGGGGATTATCTATCTATTTTTCTGGCACTTTTCTTAACATGTTTGATAACACAGCAAAGAAAGAAAGAAAGAATAACAATCCAAGGGGGGTTTGGCTTTATAGGTATCAGGGGATTGGCTATCTTCTTTCTGGCACCTTTCCCGATGCACTAGTACTATTACATTTTACTAGAAGTAACGACCAAAATTAAGCATGATTAAAATAAAACAATATCGCAGGTTCTGGTTTATTTTGTATTCCTTATTATGCATGTAAAGCAGACAAGAAAAGTGCTTTATCAGTTTCGATTACAAATTCCATTCATTTCAAAATTCGCTAAGGCTTACATTTGAAATAGGTATTGATTACTGATTGACATAATTTGTCATCGCCAATAAAGATAGCAATAGAAATTGTCACCTTAAATTTTCAAAGGAAAACAGACCTTATCATTCTACAACATACAAACAATGTTCAATCTTAGGGTGATAAAGCACTTTATTTGTCGAGTTTACATAATTTATCACCTCAGCTTCCCATAACAATCATTGCTTTGATTTAGTTTATCTCCTATTTAATTTATTCTTCCATTAAAATAATATATAAACAACACGGTGCCGCAAATAGTAAAAAAATATTTAAAGCCTTAAAACTTTTGGTTGGTTGTACGTACATGTGTTTTAATTTTCATAACAGCAAATAAATTTTATCAAAGTTCTCGTAAGCAACGCCATAACAAAAGTTAAACACAGTTTTACTTAAAATATTGTTGGAGCAAATTTCACGATGAAATAGTGTGAAAGAAATTCGATCCATTAAATTAATTAATTAATTAAGAGTTAAAAAAGAAATTTAAGAGATAGTCTACATACATCCATACGTATTATAAATTAATTCTCCGTATTTAAGTAATTCTCCGTTAACTTCTGCTGGACCGGATTTTGATACGGTTTTCACCAATGGAAAGAGCAGTAAGCCAGTGAGGTTTGTGGAGTGATGTAGAGCTCAAAAGCCGCGTTATACCAAGTATTATTTCATTGGTATTTCCTCTTGTAAAAATGCCCTAGATTCATTTTGATTTGTTGAATAGTAGTCTTGAAAAAGGGTAACAAACACAACAAAAAAAATTCAATTTCATTGTTGTTGTAACAAACAAACAACATTTGCTTTTATAATATTAGGAAAGATAACAACTCTGGTACTGTTTTTTTTATTACAAAACAGAGTATATATTTTTATTTTATTTTATTAAAACACAGTCATAACACATAATAATACAAGTGTTGTAATAAATTGTGCGATAAATTAAATTAAATTAGGGTTTTAAATATTTTTTATACGGTACTGTTTTTTTTTATTATAAAACAGAGTATATTTTGATTTTATTTTATTAAAACACAGTCATAACACATAATAATACAAGTGTTGTAATAAATTGTGCGATAAAATCTCAGGTCCCACAAAGCCGACATCGGCTCCGAACAACACGAATAAGTCGCCGAGTGGCTTCGCGAGGCCAACGAATAGATACACAAATAATAATAAGTCAAATATGACGCGAAGTTCGAGCGTCGGAGTTCTAAATCAGGTAATTATTAACATCACTTAGGGCCCTCTTTCACCGTCTAACAGTCATTTAAAGTCACTTAGTGTCACCGAGAATAATTTAGCTGTGATATATACCTTTGTTTGTACGGTAAAAGTCCCAAATAAAAAAGATTCGCCTATCGAAGGATGCACTAAACCGAGTGCATAATTTAATAAAACATAAAATTATTTCTAAAAGTAACTAATCAACACTTCACTTGTAGTTGGTGAAAGAGGCCCTTAGTTTAATTTAAAATAGTGTCATTTCAATTGTTTCTGAGGCTGAAGGGATTTGATTTTTCATAAGTCCTAATACACATGAGTCTTTGGAGACATAAGAGTCTCCAAAGACTCATGTGTATCACGGACTGGCTTAAAACCAAAAACTACGACGAAGTGGAAAACCTATTATTAATGCAAATCTAATAAATACACACAAATACTCGCACGCACGTACACACACACACACACACACACACACACACACACACTAACACACAATCGTTCTATTTAAAAATAAAAAACTTTTTTTCTTGTTTAAAAATAAATAAATTATATAGGTATTATTAGGAATATTATTACTAGCTTTTATGGAAGAGCGAAGGCTCCTGGCACAGGCTTCCGCTTAAAAGGAGTCTTCAATCATTGATATTGTAAATACGATTTTTCTAACTGTTAATAAACATTTTTATTATTTTTTTATTATTATTTTATTATGACATAATAAGTCATAGTTCTTTGGAGTCTTTGGAGTCACTAAGAAGACTCTCTGGCCGCTGAGGCAGGAGGGTTTTTAGTGGAGGGGATAGACCAGAAAGTGCAGCCCGGAAAGACCTGATGAGGTCCAAGGGTCGAAGGAAGGTAGATCCAGGCTGCTTCTGATTAATGTTTTCTAAATGTAAACGAAGCTCATGTTTTTTTTGGAAAATTTGTCAGAGTGATTCCGAATCGGACCCTCAGCCGTCTAGGCAGCAGTCTTCAAGAGGCCAGGGTCTCATGAGACCCACCATCAGCTCCATGAATAAGGCTGCGGCCAATGCAGCCAGGAGACGAGGTCTGGCCAGCGCCTACAGTTCTGGTGAGCAATTTGGATGCACTGGTTCCCAGTTGGGAATTTAGTTTTAGTACAGGACACACCTGCCTGCAAGCAAAACACTTTTAGTTAGACAGCTGATGATTAGATAGAACACTAGAAGAATAACATTAACATGAAAAAATTTAAATAAGTGCATAGGCTTAGTATGGTATTATTTCAAAATATTCACTGTTGCAAAGTACCAACTACGTTTTGAGAATAAGACTAAATTTTATTTGCAAGAATAAAGACATATAATGTATATAATGACATATAAGAAATACAATGACATAAAATGTAATGTTATGTCATTGTATGTCATAACATTACATTAGTCAAAAATGTTACTTTGACTAATAGTAGTAGTTCCTCGCTTTTTTGGTGTTCGTTTTCTTTTTACCTTTTACATAATATAATGTCAATAAAGATGTCCAGTAATGGCGAATATCTACCCTACCCTAAATCTACCCTAAACCCTCACACGTAGAGCTCACAGAAAGCTTCGAACGCAAGCATAATAAAGTCACAATAATGACAAGTAACGACATAATATGTCGATCCCATACATTTTATAGTTTTCGAACTTCGTTATCTTGACTAAGGCCTCGAGTGTCAGTATTTCCTCAATAGTACCTAGTTTTTTTGGTGTTCGTTTTTTTCTCTCTCTTACATATTATAATGTAAAATAAAGATGTCCAGTAATGGCGAATACCGAATATCTACCCTAAACCCTCACACGTAGACCTCACAGAAAAGCATATAAAGTCACAATACGAGTAATAACAAGTAACGACATAATATATCAATCCCATACAATAAAATGTATGGGCATTTTATTGTTTTCGAACTTCGTTATCTTGACTAAGGCCTCGAGTGTCAGTAGTTCCTCGCTTTTTTGGTGTTCGTTTTCTTTTTCTCTTACACATTATAGTGTCAATAAAGATGTCCAGTCCAGTAATGTTGTAAGTAATGTCCAGTAATTGCAGTATACCCTTCCCTACCCTACACTTAATCTACCCTAAACCCTCACACGTAGAGCTCACAGAAAGCTTCAAACGCAAGCATATAAAGTCACAATAACGACAAATAACGCTTTCCTAACCGGGCACACAGTGAGCCTCTCCACCGGAGGACAGGAGGAGTCGAGCTCGGAGGCCGAGGAGAGGGTCGGGGACAAGCCGACTGTCCCACCAAGACCGAGGGCTGGCTCAGTAGACCAGCGCAGGATAGGTAAGTACATACATACATACACGTGTGCACAATTATGTACTGACACTTTTCTAGGATTTTCTACGATTAGGATAAATAAATACATTCCCAATTTCCGGTCACACTCAGTTGTGTCTTTTTTGTAAATACATACATAATTAAAAATACAACATCCACTGACTCAGATACAAAGGTAAAACGTTGACACATAAACATAGATACAAAGGTAAAACGTTGACACATAAACATTTGCCCCTAGCGGGATTCGAACCCGCGACCGCTTGGTTTACAGCTATAGGGTTACTGGCCACTAGACCAAACTAACGTCAAAGTTGGAGTGAATAGGCATCTTCTGGATGAGCTCGCTCCATCATAGGCCTCATCTTTGCTTTCTGTTTGGGCTGTCAAGCTTTCTGTTCTTCGTTTCGCTGTGCACGTTATCCTTATTGTAATAGAGTTGAATTTGGAAGGTCGTAGCGGTAGCGAGAGGGACTTGTCGGCGAAGGCGCGCGAAGTGACCGCGCGTCTCACGGCCGCCAGTCGACCGCAAACGCGCAAACACGACACGAGCTCTACTACACAAGACGAAAATTGTGAGTAATTATCACAATTGACATAGAAGTACCACAGCATACTTATTTCCTACAGTAGGCCGACGCCTTTGATGTTGGGCAATACCGCCGCCTGTGTAGGTATTTAAAAATTACGGAAAAGGGTTGACACAAATTAAGTAATATAAAATGTGCTTAACTACCTTTCTTCATCGTGCGGAAATTGATGAAAGCTTACTTCTTTATTTATGCGAGATAAAGATTTGCACGCACTTACAGCACATGCCGTATGCACCATTTTGATTTATATAATAAATTAAAATCTGAAAGACGCGATAGCCCTAGAATATTTATCCCAAGCTACTAAGAACGACGAAGTATGCAGCTTGGGCACGTCCCACTCGCGCCTCACCCCTCACGCCCCGCACGATTGCCCTGTCTAGACGTCTCCGTCGGCCTACTGTACGAAATAAGTATGCTGTGGAAGTACACACTACAAAACTATAGAATTAATTACGGGCACATAAAAAATACGCCTAAAACGCAAAAAAGGCGGAGTCGATGTTGAAAGGTAGTAAGTAACGTAACGACCAACTTCTACTATTCACTTTAAACTCCCAATGCGTTGAAGTAGAGTCACATTTTCTTCAAATAATGACACATGTCATTTAATGTTTTTTAAGAAGAAAATATATTAATTTGTATTTGTATTTGTATAATGTTCCAGTGTCTTCGTCGCAGATATGTTCCGCACTCACAGAACAGTTGACAAAGACTGCGAGTAAAGTTGTTCAACTGTACAGAAGTCTTCAGAAGGAACCGAATTCGGCGGCCGATATTAGCGGTAAGTAAACCATTTGAGATTTTACTGTCCAAAAAATAAGTCTGCTTTTTTGATGTCACCATAACGTCTTTTGCGGCGAATGAAACAGACCTGGCCGAAGTTTGGCCATGTGACGCCACGTTGGCGGAACTAATGAATGTAGAATAAAATAGAATAGAATAAATTTTATTTACAGTAACATATAGAAAGACAAACACAAACATTTCATCTCATATTATGTATTTTTCCCATAAGTCCCACAATTGTGGCCATATGTCACATAATTATGGCCATATGTCCGATAATTACAGCCATATGTCCCACAATTGTGGTCATATGTCCCACAATTATGGCCATATGTCCCATAATTATGGACATAGTTCCCATAATTTATGGTCATATGTCCGATAATTATGGCCATATTTCCCACAATTATGGCCATACGTCCCACAATTGTGGCCATAAGTCCCATAATTATGGCCATAGTTCCCATAATTATGGTCATCTGTACCATAATTATGGCCATAGTTCCCATAATTATGACCATATGTCCGATAATTACAGCCATATGTCCCACAATTGTGGTCATATGTCCCACAATTATGGCCATATGTCCCATAATTATGGACATAGTTCCCATAATTTATGGTCATATGTCCGATAATTATGGCCATATTTCCCACAATTATGGCCATACGTCCCACAATTGTGGCCATAAGTCCCATAATTATGGCCATAGTTCCCATAATTATGGTCATCTGTACCATAATTATGGCCATAGTTCCCATAATTATGACCATATGTCCCATAATTATGGCCATAGTTCCCATAATTATGACCATATGTCCCATAATTATGGCCATAGTTCCCATAATTATGGCCATATGTACCATAATTGTGGCCATATTTCCCACAATTATGGCCATATGTCCCACTATTATGGCCATATGTCCCATATGTTGTGATATCACAACATAATATATTTTTTAAATTAGCAATTTAAAAAAATGACAAAATCGGGACAATACAAAAATAAATAATACCTCACTCCATTCAATCGCATTAAATGGACTCATCGTTTTTTTTGAGTCGGTACAAAGCTCACCGGGTATTAAAATATAATATTTAAGAATTACATCTACCCCCCTTCAGGCTTAGAGGCAGCCATATTGGAGACGCAAAAGGTGTTGAGGAGTGCAGTGATGAGGAACGCCACCAACGGGGAGGCCCTCAGCAGCCTGTCCTCGACCGATGGAGAGCATCGGGGCCTCAACGTGGACAGCACCAGGCAGAAGTTGGAGCATCTCGTCTCCAAAGGTATCTTAAATCTTAATATCTTAAATGGGTATGGAAGAATTTTTTTTAGTTTATTTTACTAAAAATAAAAAATAATTTTTTTTTAGTTCAAAAAAATACCTATTATAATAAAATATTTTTTTTCCTTTTTTAAAAAAAATACATTTATACAAAGCCCAGTAAAAACTTATTTATTATATATTTTATTTCGTTACGTTACATTATAAGGTACTCTGTGGCGTTACAATATAAAGAACTCTATGACATTACAATATAAAGTGCTCTGTGGCGTTACAGTATAAAGTACTCTATTTCGTTACAATATTAAGTACTCTGTGGCGTTACAATATAAACTACTCTGTGGCGTTACAATATAAAGTACTCTGTGGCGTTACAATATAAAGTACTCTGTGGCGTTACAATATAAAAGACTCTATGACGTTACAATATAAAGTAAACTGTGGCGTTACAATATAAAAAAAAATCTCTATGACGTTACAATATAATATATTTCGTTATGTCCTTTCTTGTGTCCCAGACAACGTGTATGCAAAATTTCACGGTGATCGGTTCAGTAGTTTTTGCGTGAAAGAGTTACAAACATCCATACAAACTTTCGCATTTATAATATTAGTACGGATGTACAGACACGATTTTTATTACAATTTATATTGATTTGTCCACAGAAGCGTACAACGCATCGAGCAATCCCGCCATATCACTAATAGAGCAATACTCGGACATACTCCTCAACATGATGCAGAGCAAAGTGGTCAACCAGTTCTCGCAGAGCCCGCAAAGCTTACCGCCGAACGCGGCGAGAGAACCCGCCGACGAGAGCTAGTATTGTCTCCTAAACCTAAAGGACTAAGTTTTAAGCCTAGGTCTCATAACAGTTTCATAACAAAAACAACAACATAATTCATAACATGCGGTAATTTTAAAGTGCAAGTCAAATTGTCAAAAAAGTGGCTTTTTTTAAATGGGTTTTTGATAAAAAAGTTGCTTTTAAATCTAATGGCTTTTGGATTAAAAAGTTGCTTTTTTAAATCTAATGGCTTTTGGAATAAAAAGTTGCTTTTTTAAATCAAGTGGCTTTTGGATAAAAAAGTTGCTTTTTCAAATCTAGCCTTTGGATAAAAAGTGGCTTTTAATTAATTGGCTTTTGTATTAAAAAAGTGGATTTTTAAAATCTAGTAGCTTTTGAATAAAAATGGGGGCTTTAATTAAATGGCTTTTATTTAAAGTGGCTTTCTTAAATCCAAAAGTGGGTCTAAAAAGTCGCCTATTCAAATCTAGCTTTTGGATAAAAAGTGGCTTTTGTATTAAAAGTGGCTTTTAATTGATTGGCTTTAAATTATTTAAAAAGTGGCTTTTTTAAATCAAGTGGCTTTTGGGTCAAAAAGTTGCTTTTTCAAATCTAGCTTTTGAATAAAAGTGGCTTTTAATTAATTTGCTTTTGTATTTAAAAAGTGGCTTTTGGTCCAGTAGCTTTTGGATTAAAAGTGGCTTTTGTATTAAAAGTGGCTTTTAATTAATCGGCTGTTGTATTTAAAAATGTGGCTTTTTAATATCCAACGGCTTTCTTTCATACCAATGGTTACAAAAAATCAGATTGATTGAAAAAGAATATCTTCAAAATGAAACACAACAATAATTATGATTCTATTTAAAAAGTGTCTTTTTAAAATCCAACCGCTTTCTTATACCATTGGTTACTAAAAATAAGATTGATTGAGAAAGAATGACACAAACACAACAATATGAATCACACGACGAATAAATTGCATTTATTTGTTCTGTGTATATAAATAAACACTTAGCCATTTGCATTATTGGGGAACTCTGGTTTTATTCAAGTGATAATAATAATATAATATATGTTAGTAAAAAAAAAACTACAATTAAAAGTTACAAGGGGACGTTGCAAGTGTCACGTAACGCAATTTGAGGGAGAAGAGGGGAGGGGGGGGGGTGTGTCTTGTAAAACGTTACGATGCGTTACGTAAGATACTTTGGATCGCATTTGAGATAACGATTTGAAATTCGGTCAACGAATTGAATCAGAGTTGAAAACCAATATAAGCCTTCGTTCAATAATAGTACAGGAGTTGACGTACTAAAAATGAGTAAAGTAAAAATTTGTGTATTTTTATTGTATTTTTTTAAAAATTAACGAGATGATGACACATTTTTTTTTATTGATTTCCTAATATATATGTTCTGAACTCCTGTATTACTTATAGCAAAATGTTATTTATCACAGTTAGAACCAGTAAGCCCTCGTTCGATAGTACAGGAGTGGACATACTAAAAATTAGTAAAATAAAAATATTGTATATTTTTAAAAATAATCAAGTAATTTTTTATTGATTTCTTAATATATGTTCTGAACTCCTCTATTATCGCAAAATGTTATTTATCACAGTTAGAACTTCGTTCAATAGTACAGGAGTAGACGTACTAGAGAAACGCGACCGAAATAAAAAGTTTTTTTATGAAAAGAAAAATTAACGAGATTTTTAGTAAGTATATATATTTTTATAATTTATTTATTTTTATATATTTTTAAATATTTTCAAAAGCTTATTTATAACATTAGTCACTCACATGACATGACTAAGAAAATGTCACTAAAAGTCGAGTGACATTTTAGAAAAATTCAAGACTATTTTTTTATTGACTTTTTTTTTTATTGGCGTTGACAACTCCTGTATTGTAATAAAATTATTATTTTATTTTTTATTTATTAATATAAATTTGGAATTGATAAATTTTAGTTTTAGAATAATATAACTATAATAAAAATAATATAACAAGTCGCAATTCTAAAGCCCTATGCACATTACAAGACCATTAAGACAGGTTTATATTATTATTATTATTATTTTGCAAACTTATTAATTATGCGTATTTATTATTAATATTTTTTTAAAATATTAAAAATTTTAATTTTTTTTCAAAAACAAGCTTATTTAGTCATTTTTTTTTATAAACGCTGTTTTAAGTTCTCGTTTTTATTATTCATTGAGGAGAAACGTAATTATCCAATCTGGCATTTATTAATTATATTGTGATAAAAAATAAATAAATAAATTATTTTATTGAAGAAAAAAAAAGACATTTTGTCAAACTGCCATTTTAGAATTAAATTTGCATTTTAAAATGTAACGAAATTTTTGATATTAATTATTATCATTCCATAAAAGTTAATTTATGTCGGACTAAATTAAAAAAAAAAAAAATAATCAAAGTTAAATTTAACTTGGATTATTTAACTTGCGGAGCGGTTTGCGTGGAGAGAAGTTTTCTTTTAAATTTTTACAAATTTTTGAAAAGCAGTGAGAGATGGAAATATTTTTTTCTTTATGGTGATTTTAATAAAGATACCATAAATTAATGACCTTGAGTATTGGCTCATTGTCACCATAAATTATGACCATAACTATTGTTGACTCATGGTCACCATAAATCATGACCATAACTATTGTTGACTCATGGTCACCATAAATCATGACCATGACTATTGTTGACTCATGGTCACCATAAATCATGACCATGACTATTGTTGACTCATGGTCACCATAAATCATGACCATAACTATTGTTGACTCATGGTCACCATAAATCATGACCATGACTATTGTTGACTCATGGTCACCATAAATCATGACCATGACTATTGTTGACTCATGGTCACCATAAATCATGACCATAACTATTGTTGACTCATGGTCACCATAAATCATGACCATGACTATTGTTGACTCATGGTCACCATAAATCATGACCATAAGTAATATTGGCTCATGGTCACCATAAATCATGACCATAAGTAATATTGGCTCATGGTCACCATAAATCATGACCATGACTATTGTTGACTCATGGTCACCATAAATCATGACCATGACTATTGTTGACTCATGGAATGTTGCCTCATGGTCACCATAATAATCACCATAACCGTTAGACGTCCACTGCTGGACACAAGCGTCCCACGCAATTTCGGACGTGGCTTTGGAAGGCTTTTAATTTTTAATTTAAAAGTGATCACTGAAAAAATGATGAATGATCAATTATACATAATATTATAGTTATTGTGCAACTTTGTAAAAAAAAAATTTTAAACTTTAATAATTAATTTCTTTAATTGTAACTAAATATGACTCGAACATAAATAAATAATAATGTGGGCATTTTTTTTTAACACGGTGTGTAATGTAAGGGGGAAAACCACGCGTAAAACCAAACGTCGTCACTAGTATTATAATTTAATAATGACTATATTATGTAGTTTTTACAAATAGTTGTTACATTTGTAAAATGTATTATAATTTTAATACTTATGCCAATTATTTAGTGTAATTTTACTTAACTCTTAACGATTTAACTAATATAATTAAACGTCCGGTAATTTTAGTCCAGTAGTGTGTTTGAGAGTTAAGAGCGTCACAATTATTTTTTAACTAAGATTCCAAAGTAGTTTTAAATGTTGTATATATATAATAATTATTATTAATAAGTATTTAGAGAACTCGCGCTTTTTAAGGCGTTTTTAATGTTCGCGGTTCGGCGGTGATTTATTTCACTTTTTGTCCCCAAAAGTCCGCAAAAGATGGTTATTCTAGTAAATTAGTTCATTATCGTCATCATCATTAACGTAGGTTAATTGTTCATCATAGTCAAAATAGGACATGGGACGTCCACTACTGGTCATAGTAGGTCTCCCCCAGTTTTCCAATAGCCTGGATCTAAGGTCAGTCAGAAGTAGCCTGGATCTAGGTCGTATCACAGTCCTTATATCTAGGTGATGGAGTATGTCCGTCTGTGGATGATCGTCCTAGGCTCCGCTTTCTGGCTACCGGCTATCCGCACTTATATTTCCCGGCTTGTTATCTTATGTCAAATTCTTATTCATGATCGTGATCATCATATGATCATCATGATGATCATTATCATCATCATCATCGTTATTATTCGCCCTTTAATGTCCTGCCTCCTTGTCGTTGACTTTCATTTGTCCCTCATTTCTGATTAGAACTCTCAAAGTAACTGAGCACATCCATACCTCTACATAGCTCGTTGAGCGACGTTGAGAGTTCTTACATATAGTATATAGACAATCTCTTAATCATGATTATCATCATCATCATCATCATCATCATCATCATCATCATCATCATCGTCGTCGTCAGCTTGGTCTTTGTCGTCTTCACTTTGGTGTTCAATGCTGGATGAACGTTATAAAGACTACTCTATAGAAATTGATTTGCTACCAGCCAGGCTTTTATCCTTTCATTATACTCGCAAGGGCTTTTTCTTGTTCTGTTTTTGGGGACTTTGGGTGAAATAAATTTCTGTGATTGGGTTTTTGGGAATTGCCAATTGATTATCGCCTATCTATATAAAGCTATCGGCCATCATAACTAAACGTAACGGTAATCATAATCATAATACTTCACGATTCGCGCACGCATGTTAGAATTGTAATATTTATTGTTGAATGCACGTACGTGACAATTGACAAATCCCAGAAACATTAAATATATACCATTTTTCGTTCAAATTCAACATTTTCCCAAGCAATTTCAACTTTTTTTTAAGCAAAATGATTGAGAGATGGTGGAAATAGCCTGGGAAAATTTTGAAAATTCTTGGGAAAATTTTGAAATTGACCGAAAACAGGTATATAATATAGTTTTTAAGAGTTGTTGAGTACCCAAAACTTGCACTTTCGATTGCTTGCGGTAGTCATAATAATATTATGTCGTTTATAAATAAGCGAATATATTTTTCATTCGTTTTTGTAAATTCCATACGCTTATTGTTCGGGCGGCCCTCAACTCAAGGCATGCAGAGATTGATCGTCCGCATTATATCATAGGATGAGAGGCACGAGATGACTTTTTATTTGTCAACAAGATTGCTAAACGATATTGATCAAACAAAAAAAAGAGAAAACAGTCCAAAAAGTTTGACCATAAAATTAAATAGCCACAGACTTTCTCCGGTTCAAGGTTTTTTTGTAAAATATTTATCTGTGTATCGGAAACTTTTTTTTTTCGGAAACTTAACATTTTCTTCATAAAATCGGATAATATAATGATTATCCGTTTCATCGATAACAATGAAATTATTGAAATGATCATTTCAATTATTTCAATTAATTGAAATGAAATGATCATCACAATCTTTTCAATTTCAATTGATTGAACAATGAAATCCGCAACAATGAAATTATTGAAATGAACTGATCATTTCAATAATTTCAAGTTCAATTGATTGAAATGAATGATCATTTCCATTTCAATTGATTGAACAATGAAATTACTGAAATGATCATTTCAATCATTTCACTTAATTGAAATGAAATGATCATTTAATGAATTATTTAATGATGATTGAAATGATGATGATGATGATGATGAAAAGTCCTCGGCCTAGTGGGATGATGAAATGAAAATGTTGTCGGAATTGAAAGGGCTCTGTAATTATTATTGTTAAAGTAGGTGTTACTCTTTTTTTAAATGTAATGTTCAAATTTATATTGCCATGTAAGAAGACTAATGTTTTAATATTAAACTAAGTTTACGATATTATACGATTTTATTAAAAACTTTTTGGTGTTTTTTTTTTTTTTTTTTAAATATTCTGTATTCAGACAAATTGTCTGTAGGTAGTTACTAATATAATAATCTCTAGATTATTGTAATGACTTTTTATAATTAAAAAAAAAATGACGCTACATACTTTAGGAACAAGGAAAATAGACAAAAATCAACACAAAAATATAATTACATAGTTAGTTTTTTTTAAGTAATTAATTATTTTTTTTATGGAAAAACAAAAGTATATAATAGTTTTAACAAAATTACTTCAAGTATGTAGTGGTTTTGTTATTATTAATCCCTCTACCTGTGCCCGCGATTTAGTTTTTTTTTGAAAATCCCACAGGAACCTAACATTTTTTCAGGAAAAAAAAAAAAAAAAACAAAATCCAAGCAATAAACTTTATGTGTGCCAAATTACATCTAAATCCGTTCAGCCGTTTTTGCGTGTCGGAGTAACAAATATCCTAATGAATATTAAAAAGTCGAAAGCATAGATAAATGATTGGTCTCGCTGCGCTCGACTAGATACCGCCGTCGTACTTGTAAAATGCGGCAAAAAATACTACGCCGAATTCGGCTTACCCGAGCCAGTCACACTGCAAACTGTCTGTGATATGTACGTGCCGAATGTTTTATTAAATTTTGAGCATAATAAAATGCCAGTTTGCGTAATGAAACTGTGTAAAAATATAATAAAATTGGGTAAAAAGTGATAAAAAGTGACGATTTTTTACACACACTACAATAAAAAGTTACCACATTTTCGGAGCTATTGCTTTTGTATAGCGGCTCTATCTAGTGGAGCGCAGCGAGACCAATCAATTATCTTCTTTGATTATATAATATATAGTATGGATGTGGACGAAGTCGTGGGCAAGGGGTAGTCTTTTTACAGTCTAGAAATACTTTTTCGATTAACGAGGTTCATCATCTCTAGTTTCGTTGTCCACGTCATGTTGATATGATGTTTGCTTTATGAATCCTACTCTAAGAAGAAAATCAACTAAAGGCCGGCTTTTGATCATCCTCTGGTGGTTAGCAGTTGAACGAACTCCTGAAAATAAAAAAAAATTATAAAATAATGTACCTCAATCCGTACTATCCGTTACTTGTCCTACTAATATTACAAATGCGAATGTTTTTATGGATGTATGTTTGTAACTCTTTCACTCAAAAACTACTGAACCGATCACCATAAAATTTTCCATTAGTGAAAACTACATTAAAATCGGTTGCGTAGTTTTAAAAATCTAAGCATACATAGGGACAAACAGACGGCGGGTAGCGACTTTGTTGTAGATATACTATATAGTGGATTTTCATAGTATTTCATACATTTTACTTGCCCCGATATCATAATATCGGATATATAATGTGAAAAACTCTCTTACTCAATGATGGTATAGGTCTCGTAATAGTCTGTGGTCCGAGCTCGTAGAGCAGCTGGAAGTCAGCATGGTTTCCTAAGCGGAATCCGAAACCAAATCTGTGATCGTTTCCTGAAATTAAGAGTGTCTTATTCCCAACTTGCTTAATTAGTAGTGCGGGGTAAAATTTATGAGAGTAAATTCAAATGTCACACGTTACGCGTTACTGGTTACGGGCCACAATATGCTTCAATACATATCAATATAACATAATTCATATATCTAATATATTATATTTATATGTTTTAATTAAAGATAATTGATTGGTCTCGCTGCGTTCGACTAGATAGAGCGCTATACAAAAGCGATAGGCTCCGTGAATGCGGCAACTTTTTATTGTAGTGTGTGTAAAAAACCGTCACTTTTTATCACTTTTTACACAGTTTTATTATATTTTTGCACAGTTTCACTACGCTAACTGGTATTATATTATGCTCAAAATTTAACAAAACATTCGGCACGTACACATCACAGACAGTTTGCAGTGTGATTGGCCTCGGTTACGCCGAATTTGGCTTAATATTTTTTGTCGCATTTTACAAGTACAACGGCGGTATCTAGTCGAGCGCAGCGACACCAATCATACATCTATGTATCTAATATATTATATTTATATGTTTTAATTATATTTATTAAATTATTTATTTATTCGTTCGTAAGGAGTAAACTCCAGTCGTGCGTCGGAGTTGACACACACACTTTTTTCTACTTAAATTAATAATACCTTTGACTATGCGAGGTGAAAAGCCATATATTGCTACCAGTCCTGTCGGCACATCCTCAGGGATCACGAATATAATGCAGCCCACAGGCAATACTAAAAAAAACTGTCAGTTGTAAGACTGCACGTCAGAAGTACCTACCAAATTTTTTTTTTCAAGTCAATTTTTATTATACGATCAATTTTAATGCTTGTAAAAATTTATATAAATGAATAAATACATATTAAAATTAAATTAAACCAAAAATATTGTCTTAATTTATATAAAAATCGTTAAAAATAATTTAAACTTAAAATACTCACACTTAAAGGTTAAAATTGAACAAACAATTGTCTTCAAATACATTTTATACATTTAAATACTTAATTAATATTTTATTAAATAAAATTTTAAAATTACTAAAAGTTAAGGCCACTAACTCCATCAATAGTTGAGTGGGTTTTAATAAATAATATAGGCAAGATTTATTGTAAAAAAACTATGTCTTTGTTTTGACATACTTGTATAGTTCCCATGTAATTATATAATGTTCATGTTACGGATAAAGTTAGTGAGGCGGCCTGAGTTTGCTTTGCCTAAGATAGAAAGAGGCAAAATAATATTAATGAGCCCCTTGAATTAGTGGCCAGCGAATATTTCCTTATCCCGTCTCAATTCCTATGGCTTAGTTTGTGTTATAGATTATAGGCGACGGTTGCCACTTACCATCAAGTGGACCGTCAGCCTGTCTGCCTATCTTAACATAGGAAAAAAAATTAAAATTTTAAATCTATTGAAATTCGCATCCGCGGATGTGGAAAATTTTGAAATCCGTAACAAACCCTGATGTATACGTCAACTTTGGAAATCTTTTCTGTCTACATCTATACTAATATTATAAAGAGAGAAGATTTTGAATGTTTGTAATGAATAAACTCAAAAACTTAAGGCTATTTTAAAAATTCTTTCACAACATAGGTCTCTAACTATGGGGCCTCGTAAGGAAGCTCAATGTCGCTCAACGAGCCATTCGGGGTTACACTGCGAGATCGAATCAGAAATGAGATCCGTAAATGTACGAAAGTTACCGACATAGCGGATCAGTAAGTTGAAGTGGCAGTGGGCAGGGCATATAGTACGGAGAGCCGACGGCCGCTGGGGCCGGAAGGTTCTCGAGTGGAGGCCACGGACCAGCAAGCGCAGCGTAGGACGTCCACCCACAAGGTGGACAGACGACCTAATAAAAGCCGCGGGTCAGCGGTGAATCTAGGCTGCTTCTGACCGGTCCCATTGGAAAGTTATGGGGGAGGCCTATGTCCAGCAGTGGACGTCCTGCGGCTGCATCGATGTGCGGCTGAGATGATGATGATGATGAAAATAGGTTATCAAATATATAAAATTCTCGTTCCGCAGTGTTTGTTGCCAAACTCCTCCGAAACGGCTGGACCGATTTTGATGAAATTTGGTATGCTTATCGGGTGGGTCTGAGAATCGGCCTACATCTATTTTTCATACTCTAAATGTTAAGGGTGGTACACCCCAAAATTTTTATTTTTATCTTTTCCTAAAACAACGTTTGCCGGGTCAGCTAGTATTTTATAAAGTTAAGCGGACGAAGTCGCGTGCAACAACTAGTATGACATAAAAATGTTAAGTTGGTTTATGTACGCTTCAGAAACTCGAGAAAGGATAGACCGATTTTGATTCGGTTCACACATATGGAAAGAGGGCTAAACGGGAAACTGTCCTGGGTGAAGGCGGAAGCAAGGAGCTAGTAAATATTAAAAAATGGAAATAATTAAAAAATATTTTGTTCTGACTTTACCCGTAGCATTCTGCTGAGAAATTTGAGAAGCTGATAATAAAATATTTAAGTATTTGCGTGAAGTAACTGTCGTGCGCAGGTTTTGCATTTGCATTTGAAAGACCATCCGCTTAGCGAAGCGCTTGGTCTTCTGGTGATCACTTTGCAGAAGACTAAAGTTGCAGATAGTGAACAAACTCAACAGAGCATCTCTTCTGCTACTAGGGCTGGAGTTTTGGAAAGAAAGACACACTCGTATGTGAGTAAATAAATAAATAAATATCTTCACATCCATACATACATCCACACAAACTTTCGCATTTATAATATTAGTACGGATGATACAAAATAAATTAAATTTATATTTTAAAATTAAAAAAAAAACCCAAATAGAATATGTACCTAGATACTTATCTTGTTACAAACGCACTTGAAAATGTTGAGGAAACACACAATATGAAACATCTTGTAAAAGTCAAGATAAGATACAATCACGAAGATTTTATTATTGGTATTAGTTTAGCAGTATCAGCACCTATTACTTTAGTAGTGGAAGGGCAGACTGCGTTTCGCAGTCATTTGGGATCGCAGTCATCGCCTTTCTGGTGACACTGACCATCCCTTTACAGAAGACCTTCTCAGAAAACTAAAAAAAAACCTTCTCAGAAAAAAAGGCTTCTTAGAAACATGAATTTAAACATGTTTGTATTATTATTAAGTGTTTTAATTTTTAATTATGTGAATGGTGTGTCCAGAGTTGATCCGTTGGTTGCTATTGATCAAGGGCTGGTGAGAGGGCAAAGGTGTTCAAATAACCAATTCTCCACATTCTTGGGAATACCTTATGCCTCTGTTGATTTGAACAATCCGTTTGGCGTAAGTCGTTTTTTTAAAGTTTTATTTGTTATTACTATTATATACATATCATTTTACACATCATCATCATCATCACCATCACATTCGTCATCATTATCATCATTATTTTAATACACACATTATTTTAAGAAAATTAAAACAGCATCGAAGGCCAACGGAGGCTGGATGATATTTAAGTATAAAAATAAATATATCATCCAAAAACTATGTTTTGTATACATAATGATGAGTACCTGGTAGCCATTGTAAATATTGGCCGGTACCTACCACATTCATTTAAAACTTTTTTATAAAATATAGCCTATGTTACTCGCTGGTACCTACTATATAGCTTAGCGTGATATAGCTTCCCAATCCAAAAGGATATCTGTTTCCCGCCTTGCAATGTTTGCCCTGTATTTTTCCTTGCATCACTAGTTGAAGAATATGGTATCTTTTGCCCTGTAGTACCATATTACAGTAGTATTTAGTGCCAGTAACATGACAGCTCCCTCTCCTTTATCGCCTGATACACGACGACACTGACACTCGACACATATGTCGACACTAGTGTCGATTGCGTCCACACGGTAAGCAATTTTTTGTGTTGACATTGGTGTATACATCTGGTGTTCCTATTCAAGTGTATTGGTTGTCTACACGCATGTTCTGTCTCTACGGCTGCAACACGGACACTGAGCGACACTACATCTGCAACTAAGTGTCGCGGCAGTGGACACACGTAGACAGTCGATGTCACTGAGGATTGTCAAGTGTCGTCGTGTATCGCTAGCAGAACTTCCATTCTCATTCTCGCTTAACGTGAATCTTATACTTAATTTTCAGACTGCAGAACCTGCTCCAATTTTTGGTGATGCAATCTTCAATGCTAACGATGGTTCCATAAAATGTCCTCAGCAGATTCCCGGATCCCAATTGAGAACTGACGAATCTTTGGACTGTCTTCGTCTGAACATTTACGTGCTTGACATTGCCAGCTCCAGTAATCCCATACCAGTATTATTTTGGATACACGGCGGATCGTTTCAAAGTGGAAATTCTGGATATTATGGCGGAGAATATTTTATGAAACAAGATATCATTGTTGTTACAATCAACTATCGTCTGGGACCATATGGATTTTTATGTTTAGATTTACCTCAGGTGCCTGGAAATCAAGGTCTTAAAGATCAGTATGAGGCGTTAGTTTGGGTCAGAAAAAATATTGCCGCATTTGGTGGGAATCCTGATGACGTTACAATCGGTGGGCAGAGCGCTGGAAGCATGTCTACGCTCTATCACTTATATTCATCGAAAGAAAAATTGTATAACAGAGCTATCCTTCACAGTGGTTCACCATTAAATGACGGTGCATTTGTTAATGGAGATGTAGATGCTGCTCTCAAATTAGCGGAATATTTAGGGTTGAATACAACAGACACTGAGGAAGCTTTAGAATTTCTTACAAATACACAACATCACTTAGTTAGTAATGCAGCAAGCAGTTTAGGATTATTAATGAGACCTTGTAAAGAACTAATATACGATGGAGTAGATAATATTATAGTTACAGATCCTCATTTTTTTTCTAATATGCAAAAAATTCGCAGCACTCCTATAATTATTGGACATACAGATTTAGAAGGTGCAGCTGGATCGGGTGAAGTTTTTTATGCCGAGGATCCATTTAGAGCAGGGATTCGGAGAAATTTTGATTTAGACGATGAGCAACTCGAAGTAGCTTCTAATATTATGAAACATTTCTATATTGGAGATAAAACCATATCGCAAGATGTTGCAACGGAACTTCAGATATTCCAAACGGACTTAAAGATCCATCCAATTGAAAGAACAATAGCTGACTTGTTGAATGAAAATGCAAATCCTGTGTATCAGTATATGTTTGGTTATAAAGGAAAATCAGAATTGAATGGTGTCGGACACTCAGGAGAGCTACAATATTTCTTTGGATCTCTTAACGAGTGGGAGGACAAAAGTGAAGAGGATCGCTTTATTATTGACAGCGTAACAACACTTTGGGCGAATTTTGTAAAATACGGGTAAGTTTTGACGAATACTCTCCTTTTCAGACCAAGCGCTTTGAAACATCCTTTATAAGGCGCTCCCTGCCGGCGTCTGTATTTCCGAGCACATATAACCCTAATCTTTCAAGGTTCGAGAGAATAGGCATCTTCTGGGTGAGCTCGCTCCATCTGAGGCCTCATCCTTGCCACGTGGCTGGTCGTTGGCCAAGAGCTAACCCATCTCTTATAAAAAAAAACTCTGACGACAGACAACAGACTGTTTTGAATTAGGCTAGGTTGAACTAGGTTAGGAACTAGGTAACTACACTTTGGGCGAATTTTGTAAAATACGGGTAAATGTTAGTGAGGGAACGTTCAAGTATTACGTAACGCAATTTGGGGGGTTGTCTTGTAAAATGTTACGATGCTTTACAGGGGCAGGAGTGGAATCTCTCGAGTGTATAATCGGGGGGAGGTCAATAATCTTCAAAAATTGCTTTACGTAATACTTGAACGCCCCCGTAAAAGTTCGGCTGCCGAAAAGACAAAGCATTTTGGGCTGTAATGTATTTCTCAGTGATTTTCCTATTCATTGTCAGATATAAAAATCATAATACAGTTTTATCCACATTTTATTACTTTTCGCAAACTCTAATTAAACTTGTAAAATAATGTCCAAATTTCTATTGAGTCAAAACACACTTTATCTGCTGTAAGTTGCTGACGAGTTGGTTATTCAACAGACTACTTGATGCTGCAGCACCAGGTCAAGGTTCCATGTCATGGAAATACCATCGGTGTGACAGTATACCAAATTTCACATCAATCGAACATTTGTGTGAGTTAGTGAAATGGGCTGATGGTCTTCAAACGGCTTAACAGATTTTCATAAATTATAGCTGAAAACAATCCAGATCCCAGATTAAAATCAGTTCGATTCCATAGACAGATAGAAACCCCCGACTGGTTAAAATGTATGTTTAATTTTAAAAGTTTTTAATTTCTTACAGGAATCCAACCCCCAAACAGATTGATTCGATACCGGTCACATGGGAGCCATTAACAGTCGAAACTCGGCCTTATTTATTGATTGATACGAAGATTCGCTTAGAAAACAGAGTCTACAAGGAAAGAATGGCATTTTGGGATTTATTTTGCAATATTTATGGCAAACAAAGCTCTCTTATAGAACAATAAATACATGCTCATAATTATAGTGTTTTATTTAATTAGGATTTGACGAGCCTCTTGGTCAAGTGACCTAGGCCTATTCCCGGCAGGGCATAGGCCTCCTCGTATGTACACTATCGTTCTAGTGCTACTGTAGTTTTTTGTTTTTTGTATGTCTTTTGTGTTCGTTTTTAATGCATGCTGAGTTAGCCTATAAGTGGAGTATACAATGCTATAAAATAGTATTTAAATGTTATGTTATAAAATGTATGTTGTATACTGTGTTGGCTTCCTAATAAATAAAATAAAAATAAAAAATAAAAATTAAATGAAAATTAATAATAATAGTACAAGATAAAGTTGTTGTCCGCCTCTGTCTATTTCCACTCTAACTTCTTCCAAACCACTCAACAGACTTTGATACGGTTTTTACCAATGGAAAGAGCGATAAACTAGGAAGGTTTTTGCATATTTGCATAGGAAGGCATCCGTGCGAAGCCGGAGCCTAATAGTCTACAGTTAAATTTCAATTTGGCAATTAATTATATCGATATTATCTGAATTACAAAATTATTGAGTAGGTCACTATAGTACCCAATTCCTCAGGCAGGATGGACATGAACTCTCGTGCTTACAGTAAAATATAGATCGGCTCCAACTCCTGACTTTCTATTGAGCCCAAACACGCTATTAATATTGATTTTTCTGTACGAAATAATTTATTTTTTTAAATAAAAATAAACGTTGAAAACATTTCTTCCTTTAATTTGGCATGAATCTTCAAAAAGGCCTCAGTTTCGACAGCAAGAGTATTTTATCAATTTTTATACCTTTCGTATCACTATGATATATTAAAATTTTATCTTGTTACGAACCGCACTTGAAAATGTTGGGATATACTTAAAGTAACTTGTAAAAGTCAATGACAAAACCAATGATGGATTCAGTATTGGTGTAGCAGTTTTGTTAGAAAGATGAATTTAAAAATGTTATTATTATTATTAAGCGTTTTATGTTTTAATTATGTGAATGGTTTGTCCAGAGTTGATCCGTTGGTGGCTATTGATCAAGGGCTGGTGAGAGGGCAAAGGTCTTCAAATAACCAATTCTCCACATTCTTGGGAATACCTTATGCCTCTGTTAATTTGAACAATCCGTTTGGCGTAAGTAGTTTTTGTATAATATTTTTTATTAAAGATATATGTAGCTGGTTATACACTAGCTGGTTCTCGCGACTTCGTCCGCGTGGAATAGTTATTTTGGGAATCATTTAGGTATCTCGACGGTTTTCGCAGCGCAAGCAACGGAAGCCCTCAAAGATGAATAATTTTCCCCGTTTTTTCCACATTTTCGACTGTTTCTTCGCTCCTATTAGTCGCAACGTGATGTTAAATAGCCTAAAGCCTTTCTCGATAAATGATCTATTTTTAAAGAATTTTTAATTCGAACCAGTAGTTCCTGAGATTGGTGCGTTCAAACAAACAAACAAACAAACTCTTCAGCTTTATAATATTAGTATAGATTCATTGTCGTTCATTCTCGTTCTCCTTTAATGTAGAACTTATAATTTTCAGCCTGCAGAACCTGCTCCAAGTTTTGGCGATGCAATCTTCAATGCAAACGACGATTCCATTCAATGTCTTCAGCAGATTCTTGGACATCAAGCGAGTGCTGACGAATCTTTGGATTGTCTTCGTTTGAACTTTTACGTGCCTGACATTGCCAGCTCCAATAATCTCTTACCAGTATTCTTTTGGATACACGGTGGAGCATTCGAAAGTGGAAGCGCTGGATATTATGGCGGAGAATATTTTATGAAACAAGACATCATTGTTGTCGTCATCAACTATCGTCTGGGACCATATTTGATTTTTATGTTTAGATTTACCTCAGGTGCCTGGAAATCAAGGTCTTAAGGATCAGTATGAGGCGTTAGTTTGGGTCAGAAAAAATATAGCCGCGTTTGGTGGGAATCCTGATGACGTCACAATTGGTGGACAGAGCGCTGGAAGCATGTCTACGCTCTATCACTTATATTCATCGAAAGAAAAATTGTATAATAAAGCAATCCTTCAAAGTGGTTCGCCATTAATTGATGGTGCTTTCGTTAATGGAGATAATCTGCTCTCAAATTAGCAGAATATTTAGGTTTGAATACAACAGACACCGAGGAAGCTTTAGAATTCCTTATAAATACACCGCATAACTTAGTAACTACTGCAGCAAGCAATTTAGGGTTAGTACTGAGACCTTGTAAAGAACAAATGTACAATGAAGTAGATAATTTTATAGTGACTGATCCCAACAATCTGTCGAATTTACAGAAAATACGCAATACTCCCATACTAATCGGACACACAGATTTAGAAGTTGCCGATTTATTAAACGAAAATTTTTACTACGAAGACTATTATGTTGATGACCCATTTAGAACTGGATTAGAGAAAAATTTCGATTTAGACAACGAGCAACTTGAACTATTTTCAAATGTTATAAGACATTTCTATATTGGAGATAAAACAGCTTCGCAAGATGTACTAACGGAACTTCAAATATTTGAAACAGACGTAAGGATCCATCCCATTGAAAGAACAATAGCTAATTTGTTGAATGAGTATGCAAATCCTGTGTATCAGTATATGTTTAGTTATAAAGGAAAATCAGAATTGAATGGTGTCGAACACTCAGAAGAACTACAGTATTTCTTTGGGTCTCTTAACGACTGGGAAGACAAAAGTGACGAAGATCGTTTTATTATTGACAGCGTAACACTTTGGGCGAATTTTATAAAATACGGGTAAGTTTTGACGAATGCTCTGACGACATACGAGAGACAGTTTTGAATTAGGCTAGGTTGAACTAGGGTTAGGAACCTAATTAGTAATTACTAATTAGGTTATCTCATTTCATCTCAAAGTCATCCCTAAATGTTATTCCATATAAATATCTTCTTCTTCACATATTCCACACTGCACCATCTAGTTCCACAGTAAGCAACTTATGCTTGTATTATGGATATACTACATAGATTACTTTTTTTGTAAATACATATATATTATAAATACAAACATCCATGACTGAGGTACAAAGTTAAAATTTTAACACATAAACATTTGCCCATAGCGGGATTCGAACCCGCGACCGTTTGGTTAACAGCTAGGGTTACTAGCCACTAGACCAAACGCGTCGTCAAATGAATGAATGAAAGTATAAAAATGATAATCACTTTTTACGAATACGAACTGTCGCTATGGCACTCAGTAATTAGTCTCATATGTAAAAACTAGCTGGTGCTCGCGACTTCGTCCGCGTGGAATAGTTTTGGGGATGTTTTGGGTATCTCGAATGGTTTTCGCAGCGCACGCAACGGAAGCCCTCAAAGATGAATAATTTTTTCCCTTTTTTCCACATTTTCGACTGTTTCTTCGCTCCTATTAGTGGCAACGTGATGTTATATAGCCTAAAGCCTTCCTCGATAAATGATCTATCCAACACAAAAATATTTTTTTAATTCGAACCAGTACTTAGTTCTTGAGATTAGCGCGTTCAAACAAACAAACAAACAAACAAACTCTTCAGCTTTATAATATTATTAGTATAGATAGGAGGTCCCCTACACCCTTTTTGTAACCTAGGCTTAATTTTTGGTAAATAAATTATTTTGTATTTGTATTTGTATATTACAGGAATCCAACCCCTGAAGAGTCTGATTCGATACCGGTCACATGGGAGCCTTTAACAGTCGAAACGCGGCCTTATTTATTGATTGATACGAAGATTCGCTTAGAAAACAGAGTCTACAAGGAAAGAATGGCCTTTTGGGACCTATTTTGCAGTACTTATGGAAAACAATGGAAATAAATTAAGTTAACTTTGTTTTATTTTTATTTTTATTAAATCACATTCATATCACTGCATTAACACAGAACTTAATTCAACAATGGTCTTTTGTAAGTGGATGGCTACTGCCGCCAGACTAAGGTCTGCCTAAGTGTATGCACTACCAATAAAAAATATAATAGTGAAAACCTCATCAAAGTATGTAGAGTAGTTGGGACAAGCAGATAGACGATATTATCGATACAGGTTTTTATTTTAATTAACATAGATGAACGATTGGTCTGGCTGCGCTCGACTAGATACCGCCGTCGTACTTGTAAAATGCGGCATAAAATAGTACGCCGAATTCGGCGTACCCGAGCCAGTCACACTGCAAACTATCTGTGATGTGTACGTGCCGAATGTTTTTTTACATTTTAGGCATAATAAAATACCAGTTTGCGTAGTGAAACTGTGTAAAAATATAATAAAACTGGCTAAAAAGTGATAAAAAGTGACTATTTTTTACACACACTACAATAAAAAGTTGCCACATTTTCGGAGCTATTGCTTTTGTATAGCGCTCTATCTAGTCGAGCGCAGCGAGACCAATCAATTATCTTTGTTAATTAAAATAAAATGTAAAAAGTTGCGTTAGTTCATTTAACCGGACAAAAACCGAACTACGGATACTAGACGAAAATAGGAGTCCTACATTTTATTGCATTTTTACAAATATTAGAATTTTTTTCTTCAAACAAATGACACACGGAAGAGTCCGCAATAAATTGGACAGTTCCTAACTTCTCTCTCGAGGTTTCACAAAATATGAAAGTGGTGGATCCCTTGCTAATTGAAAGACGTATGAGCCAAAAATACACATTCGAAAATACACCTTACTGCCATTGCTATAAAGCTAATTTGCATTTGCATTTTCTGGTCACATGTGTCACAGGAGTTGCTGTCTTTAATGGTGAATGGAAAGAACACTACACACGTATTTTATGAAAAAACAAACATTGCAATATGGAACTAACTGCATACGGTTTAGAGTATATTTTTGAACGTCACTTTTCGTTTCTTGTGACTTAATGTCGAATAACGCTTAACCGCATGTAGTAATGGGTGTACATATTATAATGTCATAAAGTTACAAGTTATTGCATTGGAATGTGAGCTTAATGGCCGAGTTAATGAAGCGTTAATTGCAACGGTGATTATATTGATATAATCGGTTTTTCGGTGAGTGAAAGTTGTGAATATTTAGTTGGCGTATGTGCCCCGGTGCTCGCGGTTAGTGCGACAGCAAAAGTCTCGAGTGACAGTGTTCTTTTTTTAAATTTTTCTCTTTTTTAAATCAAGGCCAATGACTTAACCTTCACTTTTTAAAATGCTCGTGTGATTGTTCAACTTAGGACTTTGTTTTTGTGTCAAGATGAATTTTGAAATTGTTGTTTTTTTATCTTCAATACTTTCCTTGGGTAAGTTTTTTTTTGTGTTTTTTTAAAACCTGTCTCTTTATTGATATAACTAGATAGTATTACAGTATAAGTAGTTAATACTGTAAGTATTAGTTAGTATAGCTAGTGATATCACTTTGCACGGATGCATTTTTTTCTGCAAATTATATGACACAAACCATAGATAAGTGATGATAAAATAGTACGCCGAATTCGGCGTGCCCGAGCGAGTCACACTGCAAACTGTCTGTGATGTGTACGTGCCGAATGTTTTATTAAATTTTAGGCATAATAAAATACCAGTTTGCGTAGTGAAACTGTGTAAAAATATAATAAAACTGAGTAAAAAATGATAAAAAGTTACGATTTTTTACACACACTACAATAAAAAGTTGCCACATTTTCGGAGCTATTGCTTTTGTATAGCGCTCTATCTAGTCGAGCGCAGCCAGACAAATCAAGTATCTTTGGACACAAACCTTCGTCGTTTATCGCTCTTTACATTAGTAAAAACCTTATCACAATCCGTTAAGTAGTTTAGAAGAAGTTAGCGGAAAATCAGACGTAGGCGGACAGTGCAGTGACTTTATTTTATAATATCTATAGATAGATATAGAAAATAGAACCGTGCAGCAAAGACAAGTCTGACGATGGAGCGAGCTATCCCAGAAAACGCCTATTTACTCGAACTTTCAAAACAAGGCGGTATGCAGAGCCACAGAATAAATAATAGTTACTATGCAGAGCACTTGAGCACAGTCTCTCTCATCTCATAGAAGACATACAGAGTAAATAGTACTTAAGCTAAGTACATACTATTTACTCTATGGTTTTGATAATACATATTTAATTTTGAAGATTTAGGGTAGCACAGATTTATTAAGTTAAGTGCACAGATACCTACTATCAAGTGTGTATGTGCCACTACATTTTTAAAGTTGACCCAGTTGGGAATCGAACCCGGGCCTCCTAAGACGGAGGGTTAAGGCCAACGAAATAGTATATCTCTGCGAGCAAGGTCGCTGGGGTACTCGACAAAAAATTTAGTTAAAAAAAACCATTAAGTTTTATTTTTATTTATTTATAATTTTAACAATTTTAAGGCTAATAATATAATAATTATAATACATGTAAAACGATAAAACTAAAAACTTTCTTTCATTTTTTTTCTTTTTTTTTTGTGTGTAAATTTTGAGAGCTGTATATTTTGTGATGAATAAATAAATAAATAAATGAGTAAATCCGCTCTTGAGGTGATGCAGTAAAGCGTCCGTGACCTGCGGTTGTATTGCACAAACCCATGTGTACCTACATAATATAATAAGTATGAGGAATGTTTTAACACTGACTACATTCGGCACGCAAGACAAAACAAATTATGGCGATTCATTTGGGCAAATGACAATTGACGTTTGACTTTCAACTCTTTTTTTTTATTAGAGACTAGCTGGTGCTCGCGACTTCGTCCGCGTGGAATAGTTATTTTGGGAATCATTTGGGTATCTCGAACGGTTTTCGCAGCGCACGCAACGGAAGCCCTCAAAGATGAATAATTTTCCCCCGTTTTTTTTTTCACATTTTCGACTGTTTCTTCGCTCCTATTAGTCGCAACGTGATGTTATATAGCCTAAAGCCTTCCTCGATAAATGATCTATCCAACACAAAAAGAATTTTTCAATTCGAACCAGTAGTTCCTGAGATTAGCGCGTTCAAACAAACAAACTCTTCAGCTTTATAATATTAAGTATAGATAAGCGCGAGCGAATTATTTTTATGAAACCCAATTAGGTATCCAAAACGAAGTCGCGTGAAAAGCTATATAGTGTTTCATAAAATACATTTAGGTACTTGTGAGACGACAAAGTTATTGTAAGTATATTCTCTCATAGTATTGACCTAAAACTCGTTATTACATAAGACGACCTCAAACCGAGTGCTAACGTTAGGCAATTGGAATCTTAGTCACGTTTTTACATTTACTTAATTTTTTTTAAAAAAATGTTAAAACTGAGTCAAGCTATGGAATCAATGGTGAGCACATAACACAACATGGGTGATAGATAGCTTCGATACGGATGGATACTCAGGTACAGTCGGGGTAAGAAAAAGTTTGTCACCTTAAAGTCGACATTTGCTTGCAACCCTTGTTGATTTGTAAAGCGTTCGATGACTACATTTCCTAGTTGAATTCGCACCTCAGTGCCTCGAAATCAACAAGGTTTTGTTGAGAGAAATGTGATTACAAACCCTTGCTGATTTGAATCCAACGCTTCTTCCTACTGAACGTGGAAACGGAAACACGCGACCGGACAACACCCCGACCCTCCCTGGGTACGCCGGGACCTTGTCGCGGTGGGGGGGCTCACCCTTGGTCTAGGGGGACCTTGTGCACATGGTTGGCTATCTGTGTGTGCCTGCACCCCCTCCTTCGCGTGGGTATTATTGCCTGGGTGTCTCCGGGCAATCCCTTTCTTTGGCGATAGCCTTAGCCAGTAATGGCTAGGCTGCCCTGGGGGTGGATCGGAGTTAGGTGCCTCGGCTGAGCCCGGTCCACTCCGCTCACAGGGCAAGGAGGCACCGGGGAGTTTTAGTGGGTATTTCCAGTGCCGCTAACATCCTAACATCAGGTGCTGGGCGACCTCACATATCCCTATCGTCTAGCCAGCGGTAGGAAATCTGTAAGCGGATTTCTCCTCGTCAAAAAAAAAAAAGGACAACACCCCGAGCGGTCGGGGCAGGAGGTGCCCTCCAGTAAATTGGGGGGCATAGCGGGGGAGGGCCCTGGTGGGCTAATGCGAGCCCTGTGGAAGACAGCCGCTTGGTTTTAGTGGGTATAACATAGTAACTATTATTTCATCTGTGGTATAACTCCCTCATCAGGGGGAGGGGAGTCCCACATAACCACACCGTCCCGCCAGACGGTGTGTGTATGCGTAACGCATTTCCTAGCGTCAAAAAAAAGGTATGTATAACTGTTAAAGTAATTCAATCTTTTTGTTCGCAGGATCCTGCTCTGTCATCATTCCAGAAGAGCTTCCTTCGCTGCTTTCAGTCGCTTATTCCAACATACCGCCAATTAAAAAAGGTAACAACTTCTATAAGTATATCAGATAAGCAACATTATACTTTATTGAAGTACTAGGTACTATTTGTCCTAGTACTTCAATTGGGTATTTGACAATATTAAAAATATACTACAAATTGTGGTCATCCTATCAGAAAATAGCGTAAAAAAGCATATTATGTCACTTTGTTTTAAGCTAAATTATGCATGTATATTTTTTGCAAATTATATGAAAAAAAATATCATAATTTTTGAAATGTTATCTTGGCGCCGAAACGTCCTGTGACTGGTTGCAACTCTGATGCACGCTAGTGAACATATCAGGCATAGAGTAAAAAATATAGTTTATTCACTTAATATTAGTTATCTGTGTCATCATTCGGTTCTGTTTGTTTACTAGCGTGTGACGTCACACGTGTCAAACACCAGCGCTATCATAGAAACAGCGTTATTGGCGCGGTTTCAGAAATTTAAACTTTAAGATTGATTTTTTATTATTAATACAGTAGATATCCGGGAAATACTCGTATCAATGTAGTGTGCTTATTTTGTAATAAGGAATAATTTAAAACGATTTTCTAAAATTAGTCAAATACCGGTTTGAGAATCGTGGTCACAAAGTTCCAGTTTCGACTACACTATCTGTAGTCTGATATGAGGTGGCGACTGTCGCCAGACGGGCTGCTTGCCAACCCAGTGTGGCTTTAATGACTTGACTGCTAATAAATAAATTAAATAAAATTAAAAAAAATAAAAGCCTTTTATTTCTTGCGAAAGTTATATACTTAGATGAGTTAAAATTTTCTGCAAGAACCCCTCCGCAGGTAAAGGCCTCCTCCAATGAAAACCAATTGTTTTTATCTTGGGCTGCTTGCATCCAATATGGGCCAGCCGTTTCGACTATATCGTCTTCCTACTTGTACGGTCTTCCTTTCTACCGTTTCCCTTTTGGGCCTTCCACGATTTCACTCTTATGGTCCATCGCTCGTCTGGCAATCGCGCTACATGTCCCGCCCATTTCCATTTGAGTTTCTGGACATAATTAAGAGCATCCGTGCTACTAATAAGCAACTCATAATAATTTAAACTTCTTTCAGGAACTGATTCACGCGTCGGCTTCGGCTTCGCATTTGGCAACCATGCCGATTTTCAAGTACTCTTCGAGCTGGGACCACAGACTAACACGAATAACATAAGTAAGAGTTATATTATTGTAATTTTTCTTCTGTGTAATTTAACTACTCTGTATTCTGTATTTAATAATACTCTGTAATTCTATATTTAATAATACTTACCTACTCTGTAATTTGTGTAATTTGATAACATGTTGGATGAACGCTAAGGTTGTATGCCTAAAGTCTCAGGGGCTACGGGTTCGATTCCCGGACGGGGTCAATTTTAGAAATAAAGTTTAAATCAAAAACTTCCTACTACCTACTGGGAATAAAAAAACAAAATTTATTCTGAAAATGAATTTTCTTTCTTTCTTTTTTCGTATACTAAGTAACTTGTGAAATATATTATGCTGAATTTTTTATGTATTATGCATTAAATGTTTCAAATTCAAAATTCAAATTCAAATTCAAATCAATTTATTTGCTGAATATATGTAGTATACAAGTTGTTGCAATTTTAAAATGATGAATGTCCACATATTCAACCGACAAGCGGCGTGCAAATTCCTTCAGATACATCTTCTCCAGACAACCCAAACATTACTGTATTCATATTTTATTCTATTTATTCCTATGCCACATCTATACACTTTGATTAGAATCTTTGATTAGAATAAATAAAAATAGATTTCGATTTCAGGTCAACCTTTCCCAACGAATACAAAACGTCAGGCACCGTCACTGCCTACAGATAAAGTCAATAAGAATCGAGATAAGGTAAATTTATATTATGTATTTATTTTTTACTAGCAACTTCGCCCGCGTATAAATATAAAAATATCTCGCGTCAGAGACATCTGTTAATTTAAATTAATAACATTACGTAAGTTCTTACCAGATTTCGCCCTCTGCAGCCTTGTTTGATCCTAAAAATCATACTAGATGTCGCCTTCACCTTTTTTGTACCTAGGCTTAAGAAAGTTAATAAATTATTCGAAATTTAGTGACGGTGGACACTTACCATCAAACGTCCGCCTGTTTGACGACCTTTTACCTTTAATTTTGACGACACGATTGGTCTAGTGGCTAGTAACCCTAGCTGTTAACCAAACGGTCGCGGGTTCGAATCCCGCTAGGGGCAAATGTTTGTGTTAACATTTTACCTTTGTACCTGAGTCATGGATGTTTGTATTTATAATATGTATGTATTTACAAAAAATAAAGTAATGTATGTAGTATTTCAACTGTCTGGTATCCATAATACAAGCATTAGTTGCTTAATATGGAACTAGATGGTGTTGTGTGGAATGTGTGAAGATATTTATATTTAATTTTCTTTTACTTTTTCAGTTCCTCCAATCAGACCCCGGAAAATATCTCCAAAATTGGGCTCACAGTATGAAGTATCCGCAGAAAATTCAAAAGAAGCCTCATACCACTCCGAGGCCCGGAGAAGTCCCCAATTTGGAGGACTCAGTTGTTGAGTTAGTGAAGAATGAGAAGGGGGAATTTGAAATTCATCAACCGAGGCCTGGGAATCTTCCGCAGAAGGTAATAATCATAGATAAATGATTGGTCTCGCTGCGCTCGACTAGATACCGCCGTCGTACTTGTAAAATGCGGCATAAAATAGTACGCCGAATTCGGCGTACCCGAGCCAGTCACACTGCAAACTGTCTGTGATGTGTACGTGCCGAATGTTTTATTAAATTTTAGGCATAATAAAATACCAGTTTGCGTATGTAGTGAAACTGTGTAAAAATATAATAAAACTGTGTAAAAAGTGATAAAAAGTGACGATTTTTTACACACACTACAATAAAAAGTTGCCACATTTTCGGAGCTATTGCTTTTGTATAGCGCTCTATCTAATCGAGCGCAGCGAGACCAATCAATTATTTTTGGTAATAATAAATATTAAATAAATATAATATAAATAAACACATTCCACACCTTTGACCAAAGCTTGATCAACATTTGACCAAAATCTTGGCCAACATTTGGTCCAACATTTTTGTACCGATAAATAAATAAATAAGTATCTTCACACAATCCACACAGCACCATCTAGTTCCACACTAAGCAACTATTGCTTGTATTTTGGATACCAGACAGTTGATGAGTTGATATACTACATAGATTACTTTTCTTTTGTAAATTGTAGATTACTTTTCTTTTGTTTTTTGTAAGAGAGAAAAAGATAACGAAATTGTCGTATTTGTCGTACACATGCTGCTAACTAATATAATAAATGAGAATGTGAGTTTGTTTGTTACGCTTTCACGCCTTAACTACTCAAATGATTATCATGAAATTGAGAGCAGTTAAACACATTTTCAGGTATACAGAAAAGGACATAGGGTACCTTTCATTCAGAAAAAAACTACTAATATTATAAATGTGAACTCTGTCTGTCTGTCACGCTTTAACTACTGAACCGATCATCATGGAAATTTGCATACACGTTGTCTGGGACGCCAAAAAGGACATAGGTTACCATTTATCTAGAACGCGGACGAAGTCGCGGGCACCAGCTAGTAAACTATAATTTCATTTAAAATTTAAAAATTCTTTCGCAGATATGCTATTTTAGCAAGTTGTCTATATTTATATGACCAATAATTGCTAATTTTTTTTAATATAATAGCTTTTTTTATGTTTCACACAGGTGTTAGAAGACTTGAAACGTCTCTATGGTCTGAAAAAGGAGGAAGCGAAAAAATTGACAGAGAAGATGAGAACGAACGAAGAGATACAGAAAATAACCAATGATTTGTCTAATGTCGACTTGGATTAAATTTAATAAATAAATGGTATATGGATTTTTTAATTTTTTTTCCACTCACGCACCCATATCTTAGGGTCTCTTTCACCATGTGTCAAGTAAGCTAACCGTCATTTAAAGTCACCTGTCACCGGGAATAATTTAGCTGAGATACCTTTGTTTGTATGGTAACAGTCCCTGTTGTGTTTTTATTTATAATTATATAATGTAAATAATATTCACATACTGTTGAGACACACTTTATTTTATAACTCATTAATTAATAATAATACATCAGGTAGATCTTAATATTTATTCTATGTACAGTAAATATAAGACTACCCTTAATTTCCATTACAATCACAACATCTCCCTCCTCACAAATAAGATTCAAATAACTCTTATAAGATTCAGATTCGAAGAACATTTATAAATAACTACAATACTATATATTATAATTTTTATAATTATCTTACAAACATACATAATGGTAAATAATATTTTAACATGCATATTTTTATTATTATTATTTTTTTTTATTTTTTTTTTTCATTTTTTTTTATTTATTTAACTATTATTATTTTTTAAGCTATGTAAAAAGATAACGTTTAGGGGCAATAATTCGCCTGCCATATCGACTAACTCTCATCAGAACCTACAACCTCATCAAAAACATTAAAAAGAAAATAATAAAAAATATTCGCCTATCGAAGGATGCACTTAACCGAGTGCATAATTTATAAATAAAACATAAAATTATTCGTAAAACTAACTAATCAACACTTTACTTGTAGTTGGTGAAAGAGGCCCTTAATACCCTTAAATAGATAATTTTTTGAAGGATGCAAGGGAAAATGTTCATAAGTAATTCCACGAAGGGCTGGTGACCACATAACAATTAAATAACAAAGAGAATGGATATAAAATTGACAAAACATAAAATAAAATGGTTATCTACACTACGGGCCTCTTTCTATTATTCTAGTGGTACTTGGTATTGCCAGTGTTAGGTACTATTAGGTATCAACAGCCACCTTTATCATCAATTGGGTCGGTAGCTTGTTTTATAGCTTCTGCTCCAAGATCATCATTATCATCATCTCAGCCGTAGGACGTCCACTGCTGGACATAGGCCTCCCCCATAATTTTCCAATGGGACCGGTCAGAAGCTGCCTGCATCCACCGCTGACCCGCGGCCTTTATTAGGTCGTCTGTCCACCTTGTGGGTGGACGTCCTTTATTTTGTTTTTTGTTTTTTGTTTTTTTTTTTTGACGAGAAGAAATCCGCTTATAGATTCCCTACCGCTGGCTAGGCGATAGGGATATGTGGGGGTCGCCCAGCACCTGATGTTAGGATGTTAGCGGCACTGGGAATACCCACTAAAACTCCCCGGTGCCTCCTTGCCCTTTGAGCGGAGTGGACCGGGCTCTGCCGAGGCAACTAACTCCGATCCACCCCCAGGGCAGCCTAGCCATTACTGGCTAGGCTATCGCCAAAGAAAGGGATTGCCCGGAGACACCCAGGCAATACCCACGCGAAGGGGGGGACCTTGTGCAGGCACACACAGCTAGCCAACCATGTGCGCAAGGTCCCCCTAGACCATCTGCAGAAGGCGGGCAGCCTTCTCCAGACAGCCAGGCTCTCAAGAAAAGTCCGCACTCAAGTGGAAGCACTCGAGTGCGGAGAACACCACTGACGGGAGGGAGCCCGCCACTCATAATCCGCACACATACCTCGTGTGCGGAACAAACAATATCATAAGGCCGCACTCAAGGAGTGCGGCCGACCTCCAACTGAGAGACCCGCGAGGGTACTTCCCAGGAGCGCTCCGCTACGGACTCCCGCTTAGGAGCCCGCTCGGAACGCTCGGTTGTACGCCTCCTTAGCACCCGAGGCCGGCCCAAGGCCAAGGGTGAGCCCCCCCACCGCGACAAGGTCCCGGCGTACCCAGGGAGGGTGTGGGTGGACGTCCTACGCTGCGCTTGCTGGTCCGTGGCCTCCACTCAAAAACCTTCCGGCCCTAGCGGCCGTCGGCTCTCCGTACTATATGCCCTGCCCACTGCCACTTCAACTTACTGATTCGCCGGCTTATGTCGGTAACTTTCGTACGTCTGCGGATCTCCTCATTTCTGATTCAATGGCGCAGTGTAACCCCGAGCATAGCCCTTTCCATAGCTCGTTGAGCGACATTGAACTTCCTTACTAGGCCCCATACTGCTCCAAGATGGCGATACTTATTTACCGTAGGTACCTATGTGTATCTTGTTTTATGCAATCATATTGTCTAGACTCTAGACAAACCTACATAATGGTTTATAGGCATTGTTATCATCTTGTCTATAAATATGTGTTCGATAATAAAATAAATAAATAAATATATTTTTGTCAGCTATTTATTATAGGTACCTATATTATTTATACCTGTTTATTTTTAGAGATTGCATTAATATCAAGCTTCGGTTTACGGTACTAACTCTTATTTAATCTGTGCTTCGGTCCCCTAGGCAGGGTTGCAAGCATGCTTTTTTTTAAATATTTTTACTTACCTCGAGAACAGTGTTTTAAAAATAATTTTATTACTGTTTTCAAATCTTAATTGTGAAAATTTTGTCAACCATCTTACTAATAATAATAAAAGAAGTAAAATTGCTTCTTCTTTTACGAATATGAAAAGTTGTTACGAAAATGGACTGAGTAGCCTTTTCTTCTGGATTGTTTGTTTGTTTGAACGCGCTAATCTCAGCAACTAAGTACTGGTTCGAATTGAAAAATTATTTTTGTGTTGGATAGACCATTTATCGAGGAAGGCTTTAGGCTATATAACATCACGTTGCGACTAATAGGAGCGAAGAAACAGTCGAAAATGTGGAAAAAACGGGGAAAATTATTCATCTTTGAGGGCTTCCGTTGCGTGCGCTGCGAAATCCGTTCGAGATACCCAAATGATTCCCAAAATAACTATTCCACGCGGACGAAGTCGCGAGCACCAGCTAGTACTATATAATTAAAAAAATACCCAGTCATTACCTCTTGCCACCCACAAAGTACTTCGCACGATATCTTACCTAACCGAACGGTATTAAACTTCTGGTGCCTTTTGCGAGTGGTAAAAAAAACTTGTAAGAAAATTCGCCTTTTTCCGAGAAAACTTTTTCGATTGCGCAAATTATTGTGCAGTGGGAAAAAAAATCTACCGTTTTCTGTAACAATCTGTGAAATGTCCACGATTTTTGGGGGCGGAACCTGCGAAACCCAACCCAAGTCAATAACAAATTTTGAAGACAAAAAAATTGTAAGAAGGCGGAGCGTAGCGTAAATGCGGGAGAAGCGCAAATGCGTTGTGCGCTCGGTAAATTGGCGGATGTTAAGAGTTTCTTTGAATATTCAGGTTTTTCAACTGCATTTGAACACTAACTGTAATTATACCTTACATTGCCATTTTTATGTGAGCAGTCAATGAAGAGATTTTCTCAGTAAAATCTGTAATTTCTTCTTACTTAATACGGAAAAAAATTTATTTCAGTATTAAAATATTCATTAAAAAAATTAAAAATAAAATTAAAAAAAACTAGATATCTATAGCAAACTTTTTATACTTATATAGATACTTAATAATTAGTAACTAATTAGTAATTAATCTAACGTGTATTTAAAATCTATCTGACATGACATGTTTGAACTACTTAGTTCAAATGGCCCGAAAGATGGTACCTAGACATTTTCGGGTAGGTATTTTTTTTACATTTTGCAAGTTGCGATTTTTTTTGCAAAAAATGACCTTGACCAGTATAAGTACCTATTAGGTATTTACTCTGTGCTCTATACCTTGAGGCATTCTGATTTTTTTTGCATGCCAAATTCTGGTTGTAGCGCTTTTTTAGCAAAACAAATGAGTGAGTTTTGAAATTTTAATACTTTGAAATTGAAATTTAAAAAGTAAAAAAATAATTAGCTGTATTATTTAGTCGGGTCTTTAACTTTGCCAGGCGCTTGTAAAACTGTTTTCAAAAAATTCGAATAAATCTAGGTATATTTGATGCAAGTTGAAATTTTTACAGGTTATTACAGGATTTTACAGGATATATTTATAATTAAAAATAAATGTTCTAAAAAATTACAGATAATTTTGGTGGAACTTTCTACCTGCCAGGCGATCAGAAAATATAAGGGTTGATTTAGTCCCACTACTCCACAGCCAGGTATGTATTTCTTTGTTAGGGTATTACTTATAGCAGAGTTATAGGACAAGTTTTCAGAGCTTGCCTTAAGTAGGTACTTACCTACCTGGAAATGTCTACCATCGTCTACCGCGGAATATATGAAATGTCCTAGATCCGTCCGTACTAATATTATAAATGCGAAAGTTTGTATGGATGTATGGATGTTTGTAACTCCTTCACGCAAAAACTACTGAACCGATCACCATGAAATTTTGCATATTGTTTGGGACATCAGATAGGACATAGGGTACCTTTAATCCAGAACGCGGACGAAGTCGCAGGCACCAGCTAGTATAATGATAATATAAAACAGATAATGATAGAGTGGTTGATGGGCACACTACCGCCCTCTTTATCCTGAAAGGCACGTCGCACTTTGACAGTTCGGGTGCGCCGTCCCAATGAGCAGTGTCCGGTTACGGACTCCCGCGGCGGAGTTGCAAAGAGTGATGTTCATCCTACCTCGCAACTTCGCCTATACGGACGCGAAGGACGCCAAGAGATTTAGCCGGTAGGTCTACCCCACTACTATCTGGTGGTGGGAGTTCGAGATAACCCACCGGTCTGTTTACGGACCCCCGCGGCAGAGTTGCTCAAGTGTTCGTCCTACCTCGCAACTTCGCCTATACGGACGCGAAGGACGCCAAGAGATTTAGTCGGTAGGTCTACATCACTACCATCTCGTGGCGGTAGTCCGAGATAACCCACCGGTCTGTCCCCAGGCCTGTGGGTATCCGTGATGTATTCATCTTGCAAAAAAAAAGAAAAATGTGTGTGTGTGTGTGTGTCACACACGACAGGAGTTAACTCCTTACTTTACTAACGATAAATAAATAATTTAATAAATACGAAACGAACGAATAAATATCAGCGCCATTTCTATTCATATTATGAATCACTAGCTGATGCCCGCGACTTCGTCCGCGTTCTGGATAAAAGGTACCCTATGTTCTTTCTGGTGTCCCAGACAACGTGTATGCAAAATTTCATGGTGATCGGTTCAGTAGTTTTTGCGTGAAAGAGTTACAAAAATCCATACATCCATACAAACAATCACATTTATAGGTAATACTAGCTGCTGCCCGCGACTTCGCCCGCGTAACTTTGTAAATTATATTAATTTTATACTAAAACCTTCCTCGAGAACCACTCTATCCATAAGTTATTCATAACCGCATTAAAATCCACATACATAGGGACAGATAGACAGACAGGCGCGGCGGAGGACTTTGTGATTATAATATGTAGTGTTAGTATAGTACGGATTTGCTTAAACTATATAGATACCGGAGCCATTTAGTTTCCGCAAGGATGTATTATTACGTAACATACACTCTGGTGCAATGAAATCGCACATGTAAAGATTTTTTGAAAAGTATTGTTTATTTTTTTTATTTGAAAAGACATATATATATATTTTAAGTGGGATGAAAGGCTATTTCAATACCTATTCAATGATACCATATAAGCGGTAATAAGCTTACCTTACTGCCGAAAAGAGAAGCAAAAACAACAAATACATTTTTATCAGCGGATTTTTGCTTAACTAAAAAGTTCGAAAATTGGGGATTATTAAAAAAAATCACAAAATGTAGTGAAAAAACATTTATTAATAAGAAGTGTTACCCCCTCTTGCCCGAATAACCGCTTGACACCGGTTTTCCATAGACTCTATTAAGTGTTTGACAAAGTCTTGTGCTATGGCTTCCCATTCCTCCTTTAGCGCATTTTGTAGCTCCAGAAGATTGGCTGGAGCAATATTTCTGCCTCTTATTTTTCTTTTTAACTCGTCCCATAAGTGCTCGATCGGATTAAGGTCAGGGCTTCGAGCTGGCCACTCCATCACGGGGATATTTACCTCTTGCAAGTATTGTTGTACTATAGCAGCTGTATGGGGTCTTGCATTGTCATGCATAAAGAGAAAGTTCTCTCCAACAAAACCGCTAAATGGTACGACATGTTCCTGGAGAACTTCCTCAATGTACCGCTGAGATGTCAATCCTCTTGTTTGTCGCCTGATATTGGCCCCCGTGATGAAGACAAGCTCCGTTTTCGCTTCGAGTGAAATGCCTCCCCAGAACATACACGAACCACCGCCGTATGCCACACGTTCTGTGATGCAACACTGGGAGAATCTCTCTGTAGGCCTTCTATAGACCCTTCCTCGACCATCATTGCCGTGAAGACACATCCTGGACTCATCTGAGAACAGGACTGCTCTCCATTGGTCGAGTGTCCAGTGCACATGTTCTTGTGCAAATTGAAGACGGTCGCGGCGGTGAGCTGGTGTTAGATTAGGAGCATTTACTGACCTACGCGCAGTCAGGCCACCTTCGGCAAGTCTTCTTCTAACTGTCCACCGGCTGACTTCCACTTCACGTACCTCTTGAAGGTGTTGTGCAAGATCAACGGCAGTCAGTCGTCGATTTCGCAATGACGTCGTTACGAGAAATCGGTTGTCCCGTTGAGTTGTAGCTCTGGCGCGACCAGATCCTCGTCGCCGTTCATAGCCACCAGTCTGCCGATAGCGCTGGTATACACGACGAACTGAATATCGGCTGATATTCAGCTGTCTAGCTACTGCACTCTGGTTCTGGCCTGCTTCAATTAGAGCAACGACTTGAGCGGCTTTTTCCGGAGTAGTATCCATTTTCTTCAGAATGTTGCAACTGTAGTCACTAGGCGTCCTTTCACGTAGAGCGTTGAAATGCAAATGATGACGTTTTACTCAAAACAGGCCTTTTTATACCTGCAATTGCTATCGCAAACTGCAGTGCGCTAAGTAAGCAATTTTGGGGTTTGTTGTTTTTGCTTTCCTTTTCGGCAGTAAAGTAAACTTATCACCGCTTATATGGTATCATTGAATAGGTATTGAAATAACCTTTCATCCTATTGTAAAAAATATGTGACTTTTTAAATAAAAAAAAAATAACACCATATTTTTCAAAAAAATGTTTACATGTGCGATTTCATTGCACCAGAGTGTATTTTAGTTTCAGTTACTGTTTAAATGGCACAAAATAAATATAACGCGTAACGCTAGACGTGTGACACTTTTGATATTAATCCTATAAATTTTCATACCGGCTTATACTATACTAGCTGGTGCTTGCGACTTCGTCCGCGTGGAATAGTTATTTGGAAATCATTTGGGTATCCGAACGGTTTTCGCAGCGCACGCAACGGAAGCCCTCAAAGATGAATAATTTTCCCCGTTTTTTTTCCCACATTTTCGACTGTTTCTTCGCTCCTATTAGTCGCAACGTGATGTTATATAGCCTAAAGCCTTCCTTGATAAATGATCTATCCAACGCAAAAATAATTGTTTCAATTCGAACCAGTAGTTCCTGAGATTAGCGCGTTCAAACAAACAAACAAATAAACAAACAAACTCTTCAGCTTTATAATTTTATATTAGTATAGATGAAAATCGATTCTAAAGGAGTAAACTCCAAAAAAAAGGGGGTGGGGGTGGGGACAGGTCATGACGGTAAATTTAAGTTTGCCGGGTCCTCCCCAATTGCTCTCGGAGTAATAATTGCACTCGTCTTGATTCCGGCGACGGCATTCGTCGCTTTTTTGACGAATGACTTTAGCCCGTTCGTTTCTTATAAAGACAAAGATATTTGGCAACGCATCCATCTACGAAACAAATGGATATGCCATGTTTTTAAATTTTTTTTACTATCTTTTATAAAAAAAAATTCGTGTGCGGCTTGACCGATTTTTATGAAATTTTATTGCTACCACAGGTTTTCCAGGAGTTTGATTTTTATTTTGAGATAAAATAATAATATTAATAATAGTAAAATGTTGGCCAAAGTTTAGTCAAATGATGATGAAGCTTTGGTCAAATGTGTGTAATGTGTGAATATATTTATTCATTTTTACCTTCTGCGGAAGATTCCCAGGCCTCGGCTGATGAATTACAAATTCTCCCTTCTCATTCTTCACTAACTCAACAACTGAGTCCTCCAAATTGGGGACTTCTCCGGGCCTCGGAGTAGTATGAGACTTCTTTTGGATTTTCTGCGGATACTTCATACTGTGAGCCCAGTTTTGGAGATATTTTCCGGGGTGTGATTGGAGGAACTGAAAAAGTAAAAGAAAATTAAATATAAATATCTTCACACATTCCACACAGCACCATCTAGTTCCATATTAAGCAACTAATGCTTGTATTATGGATACCAGACAGTTATAATACTACATAGATTACTTTTTTTTGTAAATACATAGGTACATATTATAAATACAAACATCCATGACTCAGGTACAAAGGTAAATGTTAACACATAAACATTTGCTCCTAGCGGGATTCGAACCCGCGACCGCTTGGTTAACAGCTAGGGTCACTAGCCACTAGACCAAACGCGTAATCAAAATAATACACAAATTCTCTATCTCTATCTCTTCGTGGCTCCGAATTGAGTTGAGGTAGTTACGAGTGCTAAAGAAATTTTTTTGCGATCTTTTTCTCTGGTCCTTCGGTTTTTCGGTAAGACGTCAGAGTCGGCCGTAAGTGCATTCCGGAATACCACCGGCTTACAAAAGAATTTCTATGGACTCCCATTAGATTTGAAACGTTCATTTATGATGTTCTCAAAGCATAGGACACATTCCGGGAATGTTTAAGTATGTTATACCTAAACTAGCTGGTGCTCGCGACTTCGTCTGCGTAGAATAGTTATTTTGGGAATAATTTGGGTATCTCGAACGGTTTTCGCAGCGCACGCAACGGAAGCCCTCAAAGATGAATAATTTTCCCCGTTTTTCCACATTTTCGACTGTTTCTTCGCTTAGTTTCTGAGATTAGCGCGTTCAAACAAACAAACAAACAAACTCTTCAGCTTTATAATATTTTTATTATTATTATTAAGCCTTTATTTCAGATAAGAGTAAGTTTACATTGTATAAATATAATTTACATCTTTTTTTTTTTATTTTTTTTTTTTTTATTTTTTTTTTTTTTATGTTATTAGCTATACAAATATATAAGATACTAAAATAAAAGTATACAATTAAAAACATTGTTCCTTTTTTTTTTTTTTTTTTTTTTTTTTTCTTTAAATTAATTTTGTTAATATTTTTTCTTATCTGTTTGCCCTTTGACATAGGCCTCCTCCAAATACTTCCATTCTTTCCTGTTTCTAGTTTTCCTGGGCCACACATTTCCTGCTGTTTTTTTCAAATCATTTGCCCATCTCATATGTTGTCCTCCCCTGCTCCTATGGCCTTCTCTAGGGTACCAGTGAGTTATCAGTTTGCTCCATTTGTCTGGTCCTCTTACTAGGTGTCCTGTCCATCTCCATTTTAATTTTCTTATTTTTAACGTTACATCTTGCACCTTGGTTAAAGTTCTTATTTCTTCATTTTTTCTCTTTTCCACCTTTCTTATACCCGTAAAGCTTCTTTCCATTGCTCTTTGACAAGATTGAAGTTTATTGGCCTGTTTCTTCGTTAGTGCCCATGTTTGACAACCATACGTTAACACTGGTAAGATGCAGGTATCAAAAGTCTTACTCTTTACTTTGTAGTGTAGATGTTTATCTTTCATTATTTCTTTAAGTTGCCAGTACCTTTTCCATCCGTTTGTCATTCTTTGTTCAATTTCCCTATCGTGGAGGTTTTTAGATGTTATTATTTGACCTAAATAGATATATTCACTGACATATTCAATGCTGTTTTGTCCCATTGTAATAGCCACGGGTGTGTCGTTTGTCATTATTTTGGTCTTATCAATATTCATTTTTAGGCCTGCTTTCTCACTCTCTATAGCTAGGTCGTTGAGCATTATGTGTAATTCTTGAGCAGAGTTTGAAAACAGCACAATATCATCTGCGAACCTCAAATTTGTTAGGCATCTTCCATCTATATTAATTCCATAGCTGTCCCAGTTCAAACTTCTGAAAACCTCTTCCAGTACTGCAGTGAATAATTTGGGCGAAAGTGGATCCCCTTGGCGTACACCCCTTTGGATTTTAAAGCATTCTCCTTTTCTTTCTAACTTTATACAGGCTGAACTATTTGTATATATATTCTTAATAATTCTTATATATTTATGCTCAATGCCCTGGTTTAGTAACGCTTCCCAAATTTTGCTGTGAATCAAGGAGTCAAAAGCTTTGGTGTAATCTACAAAGGCAATGTAGTAGTTTTTGTTGTATTCTCTGTATTTTTCCATCACCTGCTTCACTACATGTATGTGGTCGATTACTGAGTAGCCAGCTCTAAAACCTCCTTGATCTATTGGTTGGTTTTCATCTAGTTTGCGCTCTATTCGTTTCAAAAGTATTTTTGCAAAGAGTTTGTATAAGTTGGACATTAGGCTGATAGGTCTATAGTTGCCAACATTTAACTTATCTCCTTTCTTGTGAATAAGTATAATACACGATTTTGTCCACTGGATTGGAATAATTTCCGTTTCCAGAATTTTATTAAAAATCAAGTCAAGCACGGGAATGATGTTCTCTTTTGACCCGATTAGTAATTCATTCGTTATTCCATCCACTCCCGGCGCTTTATCTTTCTTTTGTGTATTAATTGCTACTTCAATTTCTTCAGGCAGGATAGGAGGTGCTGTCCAGTCATCATCTATGATAGTTTCTTCATCTGCGTTTGTGTATTTGAACAATTCTCTATAGAAATCAGTGGCAATACTAAGTATATCTGACCTTTGGCTTTTTTCATCACCCTCTTTGTTTTTCATCTTTAAGATCCACTCGGTTTTTTCTTGTAATTGTTTGTTTGCCTTCTTGACTCCCCCTGTTTGTAAGATATGCCTTTCAATAGTTTCCATTCTGTGTTTTTTCCTATCATTTCTCAGTGCCAAACTGATTTTTTTGCTCAGTTCAGATATTTCCTTTCTATATTTATTGTTTTTAGGTAAGTTAATTAACCTACCCCTTTTTTCTAATAATGCCTTTGTCTCTTGAGAAAGACAGGTTCCTTTAAAGCGACATGTTTCAGTTATATTTTTGGTCGAAGTTTGTAAGAGCAGTTCTAGTTCGTTGTATTGTTTTTGTAGATCCGCCTTGCCTTTTTCTTTTGCGATCGCAGTGACCCCCAATTCAATCCTCATACATATTTCTTTCATTTGTTCTTGAGTGATTTTATGTATGTCCATGCACATCTTTGGCCTAGTGTTTCTCATCTGATTATACCTGAGATTTGCTCTAACCATCCTGTGGTTGGTGTTGAAGTTTAAGTTTACTATCACATTTATATCTCTGAAGTGTTTAGGGCGGTTAGTGAGGATGTAGTCAATCTCGTTCCGATACTTCCCGTCTGGTGAACTCCAAGTCCACTTTTTTCCTTCTTTTTTCTTAAATATGCTATTTAGGATGGTAAGTTTATTTTCCCAAGCAAAATTTATTAATCTTTTTCCATTTTTACTTCTTTTGCCATGGCTATGTAAACCTAGTATGGCTTCCTCATTAATTTGCCTTAGGCCTGTTTGGCCTAAGGCCTAATTTCTATCACAAAGGAGAAACTGCAGGATTATATGGGGTTGGTTTCTTAATTAAAAAATATCTCGCACACAATATACAAGAAATTATAGGAATTTCAGACCGAATTGCAATACTCAACATAAAACTAACAAATTATAAAAATATGTGGTCAATAGCTCAGGTGTACTCGCCTACGGAACAAGCCAGCGATGAGGAAAAGGATAAATTTTACAGCGATCTTAATGATTCCCTACGTAATTACGCTCACAAAAATTTAATTGTCATGGGGGACTTTAATGGCCAAACAGGCCTAAGGCAAATTAATAAGCTTTATAATATTAGTATAGATTTAATCATTTCACAAATTTTGATCTAGAAATTGTCTTTGTAATAAGAAAGGGTGACGAGCTAGTTTTGGCAGCCCTTCTGGTGGCAGTAGCCATCTTGAAATTGTTATTTCAAGAGGGCTACTGTCATGCTGTTGCATGACTGTGTGGCATGATATAAATTATGGTAACCTTGACCTTGACATATTATGGCTCAAAGGGCTCAATTAAATAGAAAGACAGTGGTTAAATATATAATTTTACTAGCTGGTGCCAGCGACTTCGTCCGCGTTCTGGGTGAAAAGTACCCTTTGTCCTTTCTGGTGTCCCAGACAACGTGTATGCAAAGTTTCATGGTGATCGATCGGTTCAGTAGTTTTTGCGTGAAAGAGTTACAAACATCCATACATACAAACTTTTGCATTTATAATATTAGTAAGGAAGTACGGATTTAAAGCTTGTTTCAAATATTTGTTTAAGTCTGAGGAAGAATTGTAAGAAAGAAATATAAGAGGAAGAAATTATTATATTACTAGCTGTGTTCGCGACTTCGTCCGCATGGAATAGTATCTCAAACGGTTTTCGCAGCGCACGCAACGGAAGCAATTGTCCCCGTTTTTTTTTCCACATTTTCGACTGTTTCTTCGCTCCTATTAGTCGCAACGTGTTGTTATATAGCCTAAAGCCTTCCTCGATAAATGATCTATCCAACACAAAAAGAATTTTTCAATTCGAACCAGCAGTTCCTGAGATTAGCGCGTTCAAACAAACAAACAAACAAACAAACTCTTCAACTTTATAATATTAGTATAGATTTATTATTTATTATCAACGGATTACTGGCTGGACTAATCTGAAGATTGTCTGAAAGTTTCATCAAAATCGTTTCAGCAGTTTTGGAGTCCATACATACATACACACACACTATTACCACAGCATACTTATTTCAGGAAATAAGTATGCTGTGCTATTACACACATTGCTTTTGCCTTTTATATATATAGATAGATCAATAAAGGTTTTATATGTTTAATTTAGTATGTTAATTATTAAGTTTAATATAATTAAGTATATTAGTGAGACAAAATGGCGAGGGTCACAACAAATTCGTTTTTTTTTTTCGTTGTATGGAACCAGAGCAATGAATGGACCTTAATTATATTTTTGGCAATAATAAAGCCAAAGTATCAAAATAATTTGACTATATTGTTCACGGGTTTGAGTGTCGAGAAAGGTCGGAAGGTATTGTTAAGGGGAAGACATCGAGTTTTGAGTTGATATAATTTTTTTTTTAATTTTTTTTTTATTAAAACAATGACTTTGTTAAGCGCTTAATTCAACAATAATATAGGAATAAATATTAAAATTAAAATTTTAAAAGATTTTTAAAATATTAAAATCTAAACGCCAATAACGGACTTATTTTTATGATAAAAATAACTATGAACTCAAAGATAATTGATTGGTATCGCTGCGTTTGACTAGATAGAGCGCTATACAAAAGCAATAGCTCGGAAAATGTGGCAACATTTTATATTTTTTTAAATCGTCACTTTTTATCACTTTTTACCCAGTTTAATTATATTTTTACACAGTTTCACTATGCAAACTGGTATTTTATTATGCCTAAAATTTAATAAAACAATCGGCACTGGCTCGGGTACGCCTAATTCGACGTAGTATTTTTTGCCGCATTTTACAAGTACGACGGCGGTATCTAGTTGAGCGCAGCGAGACCAATCATTTATCTATGTCTTATCAGTTCAAGTGAATAGGTATCTTCTGGGTGAGCTCGCTCCATCATAGGCCTCATCTTCGCTTCACAGCTGGATGTTGGCCAAGAGCACACCTATCTCTATTAAAAAAAATGTTTGTCAAGATGTTCCCAAGATGTCGCGTGAGTGACTTGGCCTTAACTGAGTATAATTATGTTCCAACATCATTTATAACCGTCCATCATTTGGTCACATGACATCAATGCGCCAATTTTCATTAATAATATAATAATAATATTATGCTTATTATAATTAAAAATGTAACAAAACGAATATAACGCATTACTGCTTTATATTTTGAAAAAAGTTATCAAATTTCATTTTCAGCCAAACGAATGTGGTAGGGCCATTGCGTTTCGCAGTTACTTGGGCAGCTTGTCTAGCGGGAGTAACCACCCACTTACAAAAGACCAACCATGAAATAATAGCACGTGTGCTGTTCTACTTACTTATTAAAAAGTAAAATTCACCTCTTCTGTCTGTATAGGTATACTACTCTACTAGCTATTGCAAGCGTCTTCGTCCGCTATAGTCTTTCTTGATTAATGGACTATCCACTATCTAACACAATAATAATTTTTCAATTCGAACCAGTAGTTCCACAGATTAACGCGTTCAAACAAACAAACAAAACACTCTTCATCTTTATAATATTAGTAAAAATAAGTACCTATAGATTGTCGGAAATTTATTTAATCCATTTACATAGACGGAAAGAGAGATTTTCGAGTTATTTTTTATTAATAATATGTTTTCACTTGGCTAGCATCTAATGTAGTATATCAACTGTCTGGTATCCATAATACAAGCATTATAGTTACTTAGTGTGGAAGTAGGTGGTGCTCAAAGATAATGGATTGGTCTCGCTGCGCTCGACTAGATAGAGCGCTATACAAAAGCAATAGCTCCGAAAATGTGGCAACTTTTTATTGTAGTGTGTGTAAAAAATCAACACTTTTTATCACTTTTTACCCAGTTTTATTATATTTTTACAGAGTTTCACTACGCAAACAAGTATTTTATTATGCCTAAAATTTAATAAAACATTCGGCACGTTCACATCACAGACAGTTTGCAGTATGACTGGCTCGGGTACGCCGAATTCGGCGTACTATTTTATGCCGCATTTTACAAGTACGACGGAGGTATCTAGTCGAGCGCAGCGAGACCAATCATTTATCTATGGTGGTGCTGTTTGGAGTCTGAAAAAAAAAAAACAATATAAAAACGATTGGTTGGTGTAACCAAAAACAATAATTGTTCCACCATTAAATATGATTAAATATGATCAACAGTTAAACATATTTATTAAAATAATTATTTTAAAAATCATGTACAAGAGTTACGCTGTAAAAATGGAGGCCATTCTTTAAAATGCTTAAAATATTCCTTGCATGTCCGCTCTAGAGTCATCAATAACAAAAACTATTCGAGGCACTTCACTGCATACGACACGACTACGTTACGTTTAATTTACACATTATGTAATCTAATTGTTATAATGTGATGCAACGCAACGCAACGCAACGCAACGCAACGCAACGCAACGCAACGCAACGCAACGCAACGCAACGCAACGCAACGTAACGCAACGTAACATTTTGGCCAGGCATTAGTATTTTCATTTTATTTTATATAACAATCTTTTTTTCTGGATGAAAGGTATCCTTTGTCCTTTCCTGTATCCCTGTCAACGTGTATGCAACATTTTATGATGATTGGTTAAGTAGTTCAAGCCTGAAAAGTGAAAAGGTAACAGACAGACAGACATACAAAGTCATTTTCACATTTATAATATTATATATATATATATATATATATATATATATATATATATATATATATATATATATATATAGTAGTATATAATTCTACAATCCTTCTATATATAGTATATATAGAAGGATTGTAGAAAGTAGTGTCAGCAAGCAACATTCTATTGTTTAAGTAATTCTAATATTTTTGTTACCCATGAACATGAAAACAGATCTGAGGACCTAGTACGAGTTTTACACTATCAAACGCGTCGAAAGCGTAAACGTCAATTTGTATGGGAATAAAGCAGCTCTACACGTTAGCACAGATTAAATAATAGTTACTATCGACGTTAGCCACTGGGTGGCGCCTACTTCATTGATCGAGTAAAATTCTCACTAGGCGAATTTTATTTATTTGTAAATGGAAAAAGATCATTAAGTACTTAAAATTACTATTTTTTATTCCGAATCGTCTCAAAGTCGTCACGTGTAAACACAATGACCTTTTTAATGTCAAAATCGGTTAAATATGCCACAGTGACTTATGAGAGTGCCGGTGGCGGAATGTCTTTACAATATGTTTTTTGTTTGTTGTTCTTTTTTTAAATATACATTTTTTTTATTCTGTCCCACAAAAAGGGTAACCTTCGGTGATTCATCCTTGTTTGTGCATCTCATGTGGTATTTATACTTTTTTATTTTGACATTTTTATTTTTTTTTATTATTAAATTATTGCTAATAGATGCAGAGGTAAAAATTTAGAAGCAACTTTGGGAGGTCAAATAGGATCATCCTTCATCTCCTTTATGACCAAGGCCCACTCATAGTCAGGGAAAAATTTTGGAACACATTATTTCGTACAGTTCGTTTTTCTTGTTTTGAATATAGTTTAGTTTCATTAGAACACTGTTACACTTTTGACCCTTCCCCTGCCTAAAAACCGATTCGAGAAATAGGGGGTAAAATATTTTATTGAAAAACCTTTTTTCCATAGACAAATGATTGGTCTCGCTGCGCTCGACTAGATACCGCCGTCGTACTTGTAAAATGCGGCATAAAAGAGTACGCCGAATTCGGCGTACCCGAACCAGTCACACTGCAAACTGTCAGTGATGTGTACGTGCCGAATGTTTTATTAAATTTTAGGCATAATAAAATACCAGTTTCCGTAGTGAAACTGTGTAAAAATATAATAAAACTGGGTAAAAAGTGATAAAAAGTGACGATTTTTTACACACACTACAATAAAAAGTTGCCACATTTTCGGAGGTATTGCTTTTGTATAGCGCTCTATCTAGTCGAGCGCAGCGAGACCAATCTTGCTTTTTTCCTTGCAACTTCTATGAATGATGCTGTTGTCTTTCGTTGAATGAGTTGAGTGAGTAAAGGAATGCCAGAGCTCACAGTCATCTCTTTACCTCTTGACCGTCTGCCTGTCTGACGACCTTTACTTAAAAAAAAAACAAGCGACCTGTTGATTTTTTTATGTAAATGTGTAGACCTTGGGTTATTATAAAATATGTGATTTCGTGCAAGGTATAGAATATAGCCAAGCTACCGACAATCATCCACAGATTTGTATTTGTATAAGAGATTTGTATTTTGTATTTTGTTTGTAATGAATAAACTCAAAAACTACTGGACCGATTTTAAAAATTCTTTCACCTTTAGAAAGGTACGTTATCAGCGAGTAACATAGGCTATAGCATAGATGAAAGATTGGTCTCGCTGCGCTCGACTAGATAGATACCGCCGTGGTACTTGTCAAATGCGGCATAAAATAGTACGCCGAATTCGGTGTACCCAAGCTAGTCACACTGCAAGCTGTCTGTGATATTTACATGCCGAATGTTTTATTAAATTTTGGGAATAATAAAATACAAGATTGCATGGTAAAACTGTGTAAAAACGTAACAAAACTGTGTAAAAAGTGACGATTTTTTACACACACTACAACAAAAAGTTGCCGCATTTACGGAGTTATTGCTTTTGTATGGCGCTCTATCTAGTCGAGCGCAGCGAGACCAATCAATTATTTTTTTTGCTATTTTATATAAGTATACTTATATTTAATATTTCATGTTACGCCGGCGAAGTCGCGCGCAACAGCTAGTACCTACTTAATTTAAGAAACAAATCAATAAAAACGAATACAAGCAGTATCCCACCATTATTCATTTTAAATATATATAGTTGTAGATAAGATCAAAAATCAGGTTTCATATTCAATAATAAAAATAGATTTAATCATGCCTGCCTCAAAGGACACCCGGATGCGATCAAAAGAAATTATTATAACCACAAAAATGTATGAGAAGCAATCTTTGCCTAAAAAAAACTACGGCCATAGACTAAGCAAACATTGAAACGGCTGTAATATCATTTTTAAATTCTTTATGATATCTTCCAAAGACAGTTTGTAACTGGCTTTAAAAAAGAATTCTGTGTTGCGTTCCTTTTTTAAAAGGCTACGTTAGAGCGAGATAGGTAGTCGAGACTTTAGTGGTCTAGCCTGAAGATTAAATTCGATTTTTTGGCACGAAATTTGTTACTTGTACATAATTACTTATATCTCTTTATTTATTCATTTTATTTAATAGGAAACTAACCTATTAGAATAAGTTAAAATTTAGATTAGAAATAAGTTTAAATTGTAAAAAATAGTGCAAGGAATAAAGGGCTTTTTTTATTATTATTTATTCATTTAATCATCTATTTATTTATTTATTTATTTATTTATCTATTTACTCGTATTTATCTATTATTATTCTATTATTTAGACGACACGTTTGGTCTAGTGGCTAGTTAGTAACCCTAGCTGTTAACCAAACGCTCGCGGGTTCGAATCCCGCTAGGCGCAAATGTTTATGTGTTAACATTTTACCTTTGTACCTGAGTCATGGATGTTTGTATTTATAATATGTATGTATTTACAAAAAAAGTAATGTATGTAAGTATATCAACTGTCTGGTGTCCATAATACAAGCATTAGTTGCTTACTGTGGAACTAGATGGTGCTGTGTGGAATGTGTGAAGATATTTTTTATTTTATTATTATTCATTTATTTAACAGCTAACCTTACAGCGTGTAACTGTTTACAAAAATTTACAAAAAATATTATATTACCTATAGCCTATTACAAGGTTAGACAAATAAAAATTTATAAGTACAAAAAAAATTATTAAAAAATAATTAACATTACATATAGATATTATAGACACATATTATACACTAGCTGGTGCTCGCGACTTCGTCCGCGTGGAATAGTTATTTTGGGAATCATTTTGGTATCTCGAACGGTTTTCGCAGCGTACGCAACGGAAGCCCTCAAAGATGAATAATTTTCGCCGTTTTTTTCCACATTTTCGACTGTTTCTTCGCTCCTATTAGTCGCAACGTGATGTTATATAGCCTAAAGCCTTCCTCGATAAATGATCTATCCAACACAAAAAGAATTTTTCAATTCGAACCAGTAGTTCCTGAGATTAGCGCGTTCAAACAAACAAACAAACAAACAAACAAACTCTTCAGCTTTATAATATTAGTATAGATTACACTCAATTTGTTCATTGTCAAATTACTGAGAAAATCTATCTATCTATCTCATTAGAACAATTAATTTGAATTCGTAAAATCGATTCGAATATTAGTGTATACAATCGGAGTTGGCCGCTCGATCGTTTTATCTCAAAGCGCGGGCAAGCGAAAGAGAAACAAAACGGTAAGTTCTTTTTTTAAAATTTAAAAATGTATTCCTTTTTTAAATAAATAAACGTTCCGTCGCACGCAGTGAGACAAATGTGAGCCATTCGTTTTGTGCATGTATTTAGACGTACAAAATCCTTTGAATCGTCTAAACCCTTTTTTTTAAATGTTTTTTTCGTGCGCACACGAATAAGTAGGTGTGTTTTATCTTATCGGAGTGATTTTTCGTACGAAAAATTGCTTTTATCTTGTATTAATGATTTTTATAATTTTTTTTTATAATATTTCAAATATGGAAAGAACACTTTTAATACTTAAGTATAATATGGTAGAACTTACCTATACTTTAAACCTGTGCTTTAAACGCATTAAAGTATGTTAGGAGAATATCTTTAGCAAAACTGATCAAAACATAAACACATACTCGTACCTATAAGATATACATTTAACATATAATATATACACAAATATAAAAATAATATTGTTAAGTTGTGTAATGGTTTAGTTATATAAAAATCTTGTTTTATATATATAAATATGTATAAAGATTCTCTCGCCTTATTTATATATATTTCTCTCTTTTTCTAACTTACTACTACATATGGTGTAAAATTGTTTGTTATCCCTAATAAAATAAAACAGTGGCACTCTGGGAGTGCCGACAGAAGTTAAAACTTGATCAATTAACGTAACGTAACGTGTCGGTTACGTAAATATCGATTTTCGGGGCCTTTATTTACCCCGATTGTACATTGGCGCTTGAAGTCGTCTGCTTCATTATTATCATAATCAGCCTGTGTCTCTCCATTGCTGGTTGTAAGCCTGTCTCAAGGCTCGCCACCAAGTAGGTACCTACGGTCTTATGTTCTTCGCATCCAGCCGCTTCCTGCGAAGCCTTCCAGACTGTCCTTTTTTCTCCGTAGGAGAAGGAAATCCATCATAGAAACTGATGTTCCGAGCTTTGCATCACCACTCCCAACTCCACTGGGAATCCATTGACCTACAGACTATAGTCTCCTCCTAATCCGATGGCTACTCTTTCTGTGGGCTTAGAGGAATTTCTTCAAAAGGGCGCTGTCATTTCAATTTAGAGCGAAGCCTCTAAATTGAAATGACAGCGCTTCATCTCACCTTTAATCCGTTTGGACATTATTGCACGAAGCATTGTCGCTACGCTATTCCACCCTTCCCAGGCTGCGCTTTCCAAATCGGGGTCTCCATTCGAGAACTCTTCTACCTTATATATTGTTTATCCGCTTTGCGACAGAAGTACGTGTCCGGCCCTTTGCCACTTCTACTTGGATATATCGACAACCTTCGTTCTTCGGCGAATTTTAGAATTTCTGAAACTATCCACCAAACTAACTCGTTTGCTTGGCCATCAACAGTTCTCACTTCAATGAAGAACACAGGTAAACTTCAATGAAGAATTCTACTTGCACGCTTGAAAGTTGAAGCGGAAAATAAAACAGCGAGATGTGTTAATATTTCGTTAATATTTCGTTCAAAATTTTTTGAGGGCGTCGTTCTTTTGGGCTTATTTAAAAGGGACATTGTTTCTTTAAGGACACGTTGCAGGCGTGTTGTATGGTGAAGCGCCTGTAGTTATAGGAACCCGCTGTTAGTATGAGAAATATTAAACAAACACATGTTCATAAATTCAACTCGGCCAGCCTTACAACCTGCGCGCTAGAACAATGTGCGTGCTTTTCGTTTGCAGAGCGCGTAATGCGAGTTATACTCTATCAAACGCATCGAACGCGTGAACGTTGACCACTAGGTGGCGCTGCTTCATTCCCATATAAATTCTCGTTTACGCGTTCAATGCGTTTGATCGAGTAAAACTCGCAATATGCACCCAGGACTGATTTTAATTCATCCAAAGCTGTAGGACATCCACAGCTGGTTTTCCAGCTTTTCCAGTTGTTTTGTTTCGGTAAGTGGGTAAGGAATATCAGAACCTACATCTTACCAATACCTTATCCTACTGTAGTCAGCAACGCTCTTGTAGCACCTGTGGCGTTGCTTCATCACTACATAGTATAAAACAAAGTCGAATCCCGCTGTCTGTCTGTCTGTCTGTCCCTATGTATGCTTAGATCTTTAAAACTACGCAACGGATTTTAATGCGGTTTTCACAAATGGATAGAGTGGTTCTCGAAGAAGGTTTTAGTATATAATTTACAAAGTTACGCGGGCGAAGTCGTAAGTATTAAACAACCATTTAATTAAATATGAAGGCGACATCTGGTACGATTTTTAGGAACAAACAAGGCTGCATAATAAGGCTGCAGAGGGCGACATCTGGTAAGAACTTACGTAATGTTATTAATTTAAATTAACAGATGTCTCTGACGCGAGATATTTTTATATTTATCTTTACTAATATACGTTACAAAGTTACGCGGGTGAAGTCGCGGGCAGCAGCCAGTTCGTATATAAACCTTAAAAAGTTGGTATAGTATTATAAAAAATAAAGCACTTGTATATTGCGAACCGATAATACAATATTATTTATATATCCGTGGAAACTGTTTTCAATTATATCATTCTGTATGTATCGCCTTTTATTTTAGGGTAAGGATAAAATAAAGAAATCCTTAATATGGACGTACCTCAATAATTTCTTTAGGCTAGGCATTGCAACCAGGTCATTGTACGGCATCAGACAGTGGTCTAGATCACGCATGTCAAACTTTGAGAAGTACAGAATGTCAGACCACGTAATTATAAATTAATAAGAAAATTGAATTAGCTTCTACTGTTCTCGAAACTTCTTTGTGCGCGATGACTAAGATACCGTTGGCTATAGTTTTTTAGTTTTAGTTTATAATTTTTTATGTATGGCTTGCAACTAAGGCTTGCAACTTATCTATTTATTTCCTATACTAATATTATATAGAGAGAAGATCTGAACGTAATGAATAAACTCAAAAACTACTAAACCGATTTTAAAAATTCTTTAACTTTAAAAATGCTACATTATCAGCGAGTAACATAGGTTGTATTTTATGAAATTACGCGGACGCAGTCGCGTGCAACAGTTAGTCTTTTGTAAACTGCAAACTCCAAGTCATAATGTACTATGGTATTAATACCTATGACTCGTTAAATGAAGAGAATAAAATAAAAAAATAAGGCTTATCCACATTTTTCTAATGACCAATTTGAGTTTTAAATAAAAATCACATGTTTCGTCCTTGTAACTTCAATTAAACTCTATGCATCGTGTTTTAAGTTTGATTTTGCGTCGCTCATCAATACGAATGATAAATAAAAAATATTTTTTTCAATGCAAAAATTAATATGAGATGTTTTTTGGAATCGTAAAATGCAATGTCGCAATACGGGCGATGGCTCGCGATAATACATGACCGTGCGCGTGAAGTAATGGCTTGTTGCGGTTGATGCGGTCACTGGGTGTCAGGGTTCCGGGTTCAGAACCCATAACAATGGCAGGCCACATTTTTTTTTCTTTTTAACTAGCTTCTGGTTGCGGTGAGGATTAGGCACGCATGTTTTTAGCATTATTTTTTTTATTGATAATATCCGGGCGTCAAAGGTGGATCAATTCGCATTCTATCCATAGAGAAATTTTGAGATTTATTTTCAAAAAGTATTTTTTTTTTGACAATGCAGAAAGGGTTTTAAGAATTCAAAGGATTTTCAAAATCTGTAAGAAAAAGACAGAGGTGGACATGAAACTTAATTTGTTATAACTTTTTAAAATATAGCCTATATTACTCGCGTTCTACAGGTTAAAGAATTTTGAAAATCTTTCCAAGAGTTTTTGAGTTTATTCAAAACAAACATACAAATCTTCTCTCTTTCTAATATGAGTATAGATATGGCTACTGTTAAGACATTTTAAGACTAGTTAGGTAAGTATGTATATTTTATACTTAATTGAAACTAGTAGATATTTGGTTTTTTTAATTTTTAATTATCTATCACTACATAGTATAAAACAAAGTCGCTTTTTCTGTCCCTATGTCCCTTTGTATGCTTAGATCTTTAAAACTACGCAACGGATTTTAATGCGGTTTTCACTAATGGGTAGAGTGGTTCTCGAGGAAGGTTTAAGTACATAATTTACTAAGTTACGCGGGCGAAGTCGCGGGCAGCAGCTTTAATTTTATTAACACGTAATTTTATAAACTATAACTAACATGTAGTGCCATCTGTTAACAGACTTTTTCCATTATTCGAAGTGAGATTAGATGAATTAGAGTACTACATTGCTTCAAACAGAATTCCCTAGATGGCGTTGTAAATTTTGCATACACGTTGTCTGGGACTCCAAAAAGGATATAGGGTACCTTTCATCCAGAACGCGGACGAAGTCGCGGGCACCAGCTAGTATAATATAAAAGGCGATGTATGTATGTATTTATTTATGTATGCATTGTATGATGTATGTAAGATAGAACATTGTTTGTATGTTGTAGAATGATAAGGTCTGTTTTCCTTTGAAAATTCAAAGTGACAATTTCTATTGCTATCTTTATTAGCGATGACAAATTATGTCAATCAGTAATCAATACCTATTTCAAATCTAAGCCTTAGCAAATTTTGAAATGAATGGAATTTGTAATCGAAACTGATAAAGCACCTTTATTGTCTGCTTTACATCATGCAGTTACCACAAATATTTTAAATTATTATTTCAAAACTCAAAGAATTAATTCATAAATCGGACCTACCTCACTGTCTACTGGACAAGTTTTTTGATAAAAAATAAAAGGTTACATCATAAAATTAAAGGCTGATACACACTAGTGTAAAAGGTTCCGTACATTTTAATCCATCTATTTTATTTTACACTAGCCGTTGTAACTTTATAAATAAAATAAAATAAATAATAAATAAATATATTCACACATTCCACACAGCACCATCTAGTTCCAAAGTAAGCAACTCAATGCTTGTATTATGGATACCAAACAGTGGATACAATACTTTTTTTTTGTAAATAGATACATACTATAAATACAAAACATCCATGACTCAGGTACAATGGTAAAATGTTAACACATAAACATTTGTCCCTAGCGGGATTCGAACCCGCGACCGTTTGGTTGACAGCTAGGGTTACTAGCCAATAAACCAAACGTGTCGTCGTTAATAACAATAATAATTAATAATTAATAACAAGCGACCCGTTCATGGCTTAGCATGGATGCATTTTCTTTTGAAAATTATTTACAAAACCTAAAAAAATCCAGTATAATATCCGGTTAGCGTAAATATATCATCATCATAAGAATCTACACCGTGCGATTAGCGTGCCAAACGCACAAACAGACAAATGAAATAAAAAAATTAAAGAATATTTTTTGACACTACATGTATAACTTGTTTTTTTTTTTTAATATTTATATTTATACCCACTTTAATTTTATTTATACTATGTATATTTATTATACATAGTAGGTACTTTAGTTTGAGTTTGATACTGGGTCAAAAATGCTTCTCAAAATAATATAAGCATTTATATCCTGCTTGTACCTACTCGTATTATTTCATATTTAAAAAAAATCAAAAACCGAAATGGAACCCCAAATATCGTGAATCACACCCCGAAATCAAGCCACTAAATAGATAAGCACCTATTATGACAAACTAACGAAAAAAATGATGTTAGTGGACGCGGATGACAATAGCGAGTACACGTTGACTTGGATAAGCGATAAGCGGAGCGACGAGCTGAGCGATTTTGTTTTAAATTTTGAAAACAATACCGGCCTATTTAGTATAATACTAACTAACTTAAAAAAACTGCCTTACGGTTTAAAGTAAAAAAAAAAATATTAGCTAAAAAACAATCAAAATAAATAAGCTTACAAATACTTAACTCCGACCACAGCTTATATGAGCCGCATTTTCTCTTAGCTTTCTTTCGGCTCTGACTTCTTTCCTGAGTTTCTTTCGGGGTTTCTTCTGAGGATCGTCATCATCTTGGCTTTTCTTTCGAAACCCAGGTAGATTTAGAAGATACTCGTGAACATACCCCGAAAGAAACTTTGTTTCAAGACAGTCTTCTGTGAGATAAGATGCAATGGTTGCGGTTGCCAGACTTTTTGGGGGCCAGTGCAAAAATTATAAGTTACTAATATACTTACTTACTATAGACAAGGAGAGTTTATCGATAAAGATATTGTATTTGTTTTGTTACAGTGGTCACACCATGTCTCCCGGGCAGGCAGACAATAAATCAGAAAGATAGGAGCTCAAAGCCTCCCGAACAAAAGGCCTGCGCATCGGACATCGGCTGTTAAGGGAAAGCTCTGCTGTGTTTTTTAGTAATGTAACGTAATTGAGTACTTATATTAAGTTAGATATAGAATCCACACTTACCGAAACACGAAAGCACAAGTGCTATTTTAATGTGGTCAAAAATAAGGGCGTGGTTCTAAAAAACTGCGGATCGCGTTATGCTCTGACATTACTGTAGACTGTAGAATCTTGTATAATATTGTAGAAGACCATATTAATAAACAGCACATGTGCTGTTATGTTTGGGACTTAAAAAAATATTCTAGACTGTTCCATACCTATTAAAACATAATAAGTAAAAAGTATAACATATTTTTTATATTCTAAGGGCCTCTTTCACCATCTGTCAAGTAGGCTTCCGTCATTTAAAGTCACTGGGGATGATGGAGTGGAACTGATATAACTTTGTTTGTACGATAAAAGTCCCAAACATTAAAAAGAAAATAATAAGAAAAAATCGCCCATCGAAGGATGCAATAAACCGAGTGAATAATTTAATAATAGATAAAAGCTAAGAATAAGAAATAATAACAGGCGCACGCTGGTGCCCGATGCCACGCGTTCTGGATGAAAGGTACCCTATGTCATGTCTCTATGTCCTGTGTCCCAGACAACGTGTATGCAAAATTTCATGGTGATCGGTTCAGTAGTTTTTGCGTGAAAGAACTCACATACATCTATACATCCATACATCCATACATCCATACATCCATACATCCATACATCTATACATACATACATACATCCATACATCCATACATCCATACATCCATACATCCATACATCCATACATCCATACATCCATATATCCATACATCCATACATCCATACATCCATACATCCATACATCCATACATCCATACATCCATACATCCATACATCCATACATCCATACATCCATACATCCACACATCCACACATCCACACATCCACACATCCACACATCCACACATCCATACATCCATACATCCATACATCCATACATCCATACATCTATACATCCATACATCCATACATCCATACATCCATACATCCATACATCCATACATCCACACATCCACACATCCACACATCCATACATCCATACATCCATACATCCATACATCCATACATCCATACATCCATACATCCATACATCCATACATCCATACATCCATACATCCATACTTCCATACATCCATACATCCATACGTCCATACGTCCATACATTTATACAAACTTTCGCATTTATAATATTAGTACTGATAAAATTATAATATAAAATTATAATATAATGAAATGTTACTTCGCCTTAAGTGAATACAGTGTTAAGACATTCCAAAGGTAAGAATTCTCTGCGACCGACGCGATGGACGGTTTGAGGGCTATAGTTAATGATATACTGTGTGTCTATATGGTACATCTTGTGTTTGTTTTTTTCTTACAACTCCGTGTAACTCGATAGATAATATTGTTAAATGTTAGAACTGGGTAAAAAAAGCCGGTGACCTCAGTCTATTTGTGATGTATTCGGTAATAAGCCTTTTTTGGAATTTTTTTTTAGAGGATTTTAGAGCCTGGGGACAGACCGGTGGGTTATGTCACAGCATAATTATTTCTAGGGCTATCGCGTCTTTCAAATTTTAATTTATTATATAAATCAAAATGGTGAATACGGCATGTGCTGTAAGTGCGTGCAAATCTTTATCTCGCATAAATAAAGAACTAAGCTTTCATCAATTTCCGCACGATGAAGAAAGGTACTTAAGTACATTTTATATTACTTAATTTGTGTCAATCCTTCCGTAATTTGTAAATACCTACACAGGCGGCGGTATCGCCCAACATCAAAGGCGTCAGCCTACTTTACGAAATAAGTATGCTGTGGTTATGTCATATGTCGGACTCCCGCCCTGAGATGGTATTGGGGTAGATCTAAGGACTAAACCTCTTGGCGTCCTCCGCGTCCGCGTCCGTCCGTAGGCGAAGTTGCGAGGTCGGACGTATACTCTTCCGCAACTCCGCCGCGGGGCTCCGTATCCAGAAACCGGAACTTAAACTATAATATAAATAATAAATAAATAAATATATTCACACATTCCACACAGCACCATCTAGTTCCAAAGTAAGTAAATTAATGCTTGTATTATGGATACCAAACAGTTGATATATTACATACAATACGTTTTTTTTAGTAGTTTTTAGTAGTGTGTGTGTGTGTGTGTGTGTAAAAACCATATAGGCACACACATAAAAAGAGTTTGCAGGTACCTAGAGTAAATGTTATAACTACAACACACACAGAATCCATATATCACTCTAAGATTACTAATATTTTGATTCATCTCAAGTATTGCTTGATTCAATGGCTAAGCTTTGTTATAACTCGACTACTTCATTCGGTTCACTGTCAGTCCTATTAGTGTGTTTCAGCTCCGACACACGACTGGAGTTTACTCCTTACGAACGTTTATAAAATTTAAATTTTCACAATTCGAACACGCCGAAAGAACATCATTGTTCTTTTTTAAATAATATTGTGTAGATGGCGCATTCGTACTCGCATTCGTGTGACAATTTTAATTTTACTCCCATAAATTTTCAAACCTCATTTTCATACATTCATACCACGTACTTCAGTGAGTGAGTAAGGGATGCTAGAGCCCTTATAAGGTATAAGGGCTCTAGCATCCTTAATCCTGAACCTTACTATGATCGTCAGCACTTGTGTCAAATGAGCCCTCAATGAACCCTCAGCCTGTCCTACGGCCACACACAACCACGCATATACAGATTGAATGAATAGTTGAATATTAGTATAGAATGTTATGATATCATTCTATAGCTTAATATATAAAGGTCATTATAACATAAAAAATGTTTGAGAAATTTAAAGATTATATTTGACAACTTTAGTTTCTTTTCGTTTTTATTTTTTATTTTTATACATCTATAAAATCTACTTACAAAGACTATCGTGTGTGATGATTGTTTTTAAGTTGTCGAGTTATAATGATATGATACTTGAGGTACAGTCAAGTACTCGAGGTGTTATCGACATCGCTTGCTGCCGTCGAAAAATAACCGAGCCGTTGTGTTTGCTTGTACAGTCGCGTTGAATAGTGTTTTAATTAAAATAATAATTCTAAAATAGCCCATTCTCTTCTAATGTCTTTCTTGATTCTCTTATACATAAATAATCTTATACATAAATAAAAGTAAATCTTATACATAAATAAAAAATAATAGCTAAATATATTGCTCAACGCGAAACTCGAGAATGGCTGGACTAGTTTTGCATTTTTTTTGCAAATATTTGCAAGTATTCAAAAAAATTGGAATTTTTTCCTGAAAAGAGTAAAGCCCTCATTTTCCTTTTTTTTTCATCCTAAGTATAAACTAACCCCTATAAACTTTCTATTGAGCCCAAACACGCTATATCTGTAATAAGTTGCAGAGGATTTGGGTGTCCCGCAGACTACTTTGTAGCATCTTGATGCTGCAGCATCTCGTCAAGGTTACCTATCATACTTACAATTTCACATCAAACGAACCTGTAGGAGTTAGTTACATTCCTAGGTCAGCTAGGCAATGGGCTGATGATCCTAAAACGCCTGAATAGATCTTCATAAATTATAGCTAAAACCATCTCGATCACTTCGATCACGTCGAACAAAAAAAAACGGAATAAATTCGGTCCATCCAAATGGGAGCTACGATTCCAAAGACAGATACACACATATACACACATCAAGCTTGGTGTCTATAAGATATTAAAGGAAAAGTAAATCTGAATAACACGCGATTGGTTGTCACGAGACTGACGTAACAAATTTTCGGCAAAAATTCTGTCCGAAACCAAAAATGCGACACGGTCACTGACCGGAGCGGTCAATTTTTCAACATTTTTTTTCTCTCGCGTCCAGCCTCCGACTTACATAATCACGGGAATCGAACCCCCTGCCCGTTGTCAAATTAACATTGTTGTAGCATGATGGATTTCACACCTGCCCGGGTAAAGAATCGTTTAGATTGGTGTTTATAAAATATGTAGGTATATCTATAAAATGTTACTAACATTACTTATAAATGCGAAAGTTTATGAACATGTATGGATGTTTGTTACTCTTTCATGCAAAAATGGCTTAATTATTTGAAAGGAACTCTATTCCAGATGGTCATGGGTATCTAAGAGGTCTCAAACTTGGATTACTCATTGGGCTAACATCATAGCATAGATTAGATCATAGATTCTGTATTTGAACAGATCAAGAAAAAAACATTTTAAATAAAAAAATAATAAAGAAAAAACTAAAGAAGTTTTTGGTTAGGAAAACTTATTATGCTCTGGATGAGTTTTTAAAGGACACGTTCTAGAATAGTGTTCTGATTCATGTTAAATTTCAAATTTGACTGATATATATATTTTCCACACCAAATGTGGTAAGGTGGTAACATGCTGGGACGTTGTATTATTTATTATAATTATCTGGTTTTACAGTTATGTAAACTCGACAAATAAAGTGCTTTATCACCCTAAGATTGAACATTCTTTGTATGTTGTAAAATGATAAGGTCTGTTTTCCTTTGAAAATTCAAAGTGACAATTTTTATTGCTATCTTTATTAGTGATGACAAATTTTGTCAATCAGTAATCAATTCCTATTTCAAATCTAAGCCTTAACAAATTTTGAAATGAATGGAATTTGTAATCGAAACTGACAAAGCACTTTTCTTGTCTGCTATAAAGGCAAACAAATAATTTGAATTTGATAAAATCATATCTTCCGGATTTGATGCAGTGATGCAAGATTTGGTATTTCAGTGGATCCTCCGCTTTCAGGCGACACGGTTACTAGACTATTAAGTTAAGATAGGTACATAATATCACATATTATTAAATAGTGCTACGTATGTTTAAAATAGTGATAATCCATTTGCTCTCGGGCGAAACCGGGGTGAGTCAGTCTAGTATATTGCACACACACTGCACAAAAATTTGAAGAAAAACTCAACCAATGTGTACGTGCCCTTACTCATCAATCATGATTGCGAATTTCCGAATCATTGATATAATTAGATTTGGAAAAATAAATAAAAACAAAATGGCTGCCGCGTCGTCCGGCTGAAAAGATGGCCGGCATTGTTAAACATTATTACGCCGTGTTATTAATGAGTTTTATTTAAAATATTTTTAATTTAACTCTCCTTTATTTGCGATAATGAGAATAAAAATTGATGACTTTACGAGCCAAAAATGCATTACAAGACATTTATTATTTGATTGACATTTTATTTTTAAAAGTTATCGTGGCATGGAAGGAAAGTAATTTAGGTTTTTTGGTGGATCAGCATAATTATTAGGCTTTAACCAAATAGTGTTAAAATTGAGGGAGTGATGCAGTTAGGATGCTATAATATGCTATAGTATATAGTATGCTACAAAGTATCCTATAATGTGCAGTTAATTTAGTCCGTGTTAGCTGGTTTAATCTTAGCAATATTACAAACTAACTAACCGTTCCCGTCTGCGCACGGATGGAATTATTTCTGCAAGTTATATGAATAATTTTTTTAACATCTAAGAAAGAGAGCTTGTTGACAAAACCACGAGCAAAAGCTAGTTGAACAAACACATAAAATTAATTAATTTATTAAACAGTTTTGTGTGCGACTGTCCATTTCTTTAGACGTTGAAATAACACTTGAGACGAGCAGCTAGAAAATTTACATCTTAAGTAAACACGGCCGACAAAAAACTAAATTATTAGAAGGCGTTCCTCGGTGATTCATGATTTATTTTTGCCTACCAATTTTTGGAGGCTTATGGGGCCTCTTTCACCAACTGTCAAGTAGGCTAACCGTCATTTAAAGTCACCTGTCACCGGGAATAATTTAGCTGATATACCTTTGTTTGTACGGTAAGTCCCATAGATTAAAAAGAAAATAAAAAAAAAATTCGCCTATCGAAGGATGGGCGAGATAAATTTGTGCGAGTAGGACATTAACTCGCCGGTTCGTGCGAGATGAATTCCGGCGAGTACCTAGTCTAGAACCTCTTCAGTTTTATAAGCTCTTGGTCTACTTGATGATAGACGGCTATCGTTGTCTATTGACTATACACATAGCAGAAGCAACGCCACAAGGTGTTCCAAGTGCTCTTCCGGTAGTAAGATTGAGGATACCTTGGTTCTAACGTCTTCATAAAATATTTTAGACTTGTATTCTCTGTTTTTGCAGGTTCTTGTAGCAAACTTAACATTTACGAGCTCATATAACCCAAATATTTTCAAACTTCGAGTGAATAGGCATCTTCTGGGTGAGCTCGCTCCATCATAGTCATCTTATACGGGGGATCTAGGGGGACACAGGAATATAAGAAGAAATTGTTTCAGATGTAGGTAATTAAAATAAACTGTGTGTGTGTCAGCTCTGCTCTGACACACGACTGGAGTTTACTCCTTATTATATGAACGATTATAAAAATTAAATTTTCGAAATTCGAACACGCCGAAAGGACAACATTGTTCTTTTTTTAAATACCTAATAGATATTGTTTACATAGATGGCGCAATATCTCTGAAACTTCAAACATTTATAAAATATTCAAAAAAAATAGATCGTAACTATAACGCATAACATAACGCATTTGTGTAACAATTTTGATTTTCTCCCATAAATTTTCATACCACGGGCTTATAATTAGGTATGCAAATCGATTCAGGATTAAACTCCAACAAAACGTCAAATTTAATTATTCATTTTACTGTAAACCCGACAAATAAAGTGCTTTATCCCAAGATTGAACATTCTTTGTATGTTGTAGAAGGATAAGGTCTGTTTTCCTTTGAAAATTCAAAGTGACAATTTCTATTGCTATCTTTATTAGCGATGACAAATTATGTCAATCAGTAATCAATACCTATTTCAAATCTAAGCCTTAGCGAATTTTGAAATGAATGGAATTTGTAATCGAAACTGATAAAGCACTTTTCATGTCTGCTATACCTACATACTAATTATTAGACTACCACATTAGACACATTTATTAAACAAACATCATTTATAAGAGACCACAGTTCAAACGTGACCATAATTTTATTATAGGGTCATCAATGAATCGCTTCACGGGCATAATTCACGGCATACTATAATGATCTATAGATCATTATAGACCCACCGTTCAAAGAAATCATTGGTAGAAAAAAGACGACCACGCCAGCATGCCAATCTATCTGTCCCTCTCTATCGTACACAATTTGCGGTGTGCGAACGGGATAGATATACCTCTTATTCAGAGTTACATGAAGTTTCTTAGGGCAGTCTTGCGCTGAGCGTGTACGTGTTCGGACGTTTTTTGCTTACGATTTAAATGTTATATTAGAAAAAGTTCCTTCTGAAGTGTTCTGTTCGTAAGAAAACTAAACTAACTAACTGAAATCCAGTGATACATTTTGATGGAATTAATACGATTTCAGTGACCAGTGCGTGATGTGAAATAATACAATCCGGCGAAATCCTATGAAGAATTTGTTCTATTTTAAAGGAATTTCCCTTATTGAAAAGGTTGGTTAACAAATAAAATAATTGATAATTTATTAATTAATTAATAAGCGTTTTTGTTTAATTAATATTAATCGTGTTAAAATACCTTTTAATACACTTCTTGGTTGCATATTTCACACAGAATTCATATATTAGTTAGGGCCTCTTTCACCATCTGTCAAGTACGCTAACCGTCATTAAATGTCATCTGTCACTGGGAATAATTTAGCTGATATACCTTTGTTTGTGCGGTAAAAGTCCCAAACATTAAAAGAAAATAATAAAAAAAAATCGCCTATCGAAGGATGTACTAAACTGAGTGCATAATTTAATAAAACATAAAATTATTTCTATAAGTAGATAACTAATCAACACTTTACTTGTAGTTGGTGAAAGAGGCCCTAAGAATCAATAGGCAATCACTTTAATAAGGCAATTGTGGTTTATAAAACTAAACCGAGTGCATAATTTAATAAAACATAAAATTATTTCTATAAGTATCTAATTAATCAACACTTTGCTTGTAGTTGGTGAAAGAGGCCCTTAGTCTTATATCTGTAATAAATAATTAATTATTTGAATTCAGTAATTAATAAGCGAAATGATTGTGTTTTAATTTAATTACTTTTAATCGTGTTGAAACATTTTTAAAAACACTTCTTATTTATTTATTTAACAAAGCACACAAACAGAATAACTACAAAAAAAATTCGTGAAAACAAAATTACGTGTGTATGTAACAATTAGCCAAATTGTAGTCCTAAATTGTGTGCATATTATGATTAACTTAATTCTAACTAAACACTAATGATAACAATTAAGTAACTAACAACTAACTAACACTTAATTAACAATAATAAATAAAACATAAGCCTACTTAAATATTAGCCCCAATCTAGATTTAAATAAAGGGAACCTACTATCGAATATATCGAGATCCACCTCAGATCCAATCACCATGATCGACACACCAGGGGATTGTAATATTATTACTTACCAACATCTTTCAACTTGTCCTGGTATATCATATTTCATACAGCATTCATAGTAGGTAATTAGTCTTAGGAATTTTCTTCAGTCAAATACCTACCTATCTGTTTTATAACATAAGCTGTTGCACGTGACTTCTTCCGCGTAACTTTTAAAACACTACAGCTGACCCGACAAACGTTGTTTTGCCAAAAAATAAAAAATAAAATTTTGAGGTGGACCACCCTTAACATTTAGGGGTATGAAAAATAGATGTTGGCCGATTCTCAGACCTACCCGATAAGCACACAAAATTTCATCAAAATCGGTCCAGCCGTTTCGGAGGAGTTTGGCAATAAACACTGCGACACGAGAATTTTATATATTAGATAAGCCCGTGTTATAAAAAATTATGGGAGTAAAATCAAAATTGTCAGACGAATGCGTTATGTTATAAACCATGCGTTATAGTTAGTTACGTTCTATTTTTCTGAATATTTTAGAATATCTCTGATTTGATACACAATATTATTTAAAAAAAGATCATCGTTCCGATAGTAGTGTCAGCGAACGGTCTTATAGCGAAGAGCCTCGACCAACATCTTAAGAGTCTCTCGCTAGATGGCTGGGTCAAGAGACAGATACAGAAGGCGGTACTTCTTGACACGGCACGAATTGTCTGGAGGTTCCTCACTCTGCAGCCCTAACCACCGGTAGCTTGGGCCTTGCCCCGCTGCCTGCGGACGACTAGTTTTAAGTTTTTTTATAATATTTATTGCTTTTTATCTATTAATACTAATATTATAAAGCTGAAGAGTTTGTTTGTTTGTTTGAACGCTAATCTCAGGAACTGGTTCGAATTGAAAAATTCTTTTTGTGTTGGATAGATCATTTATCGAGGAAGGCTTTAGGCTATATAACATCACGTTGCGACTAATAGGAGCGAAGAAACAGTCGAAAATGTGGAAAAACGGGGAAAATTATTCATCTTCGAGGGCTTCCGTTGCGTGCGCTGCGAAAACAGTTTGAGATAGGTACCCAAATGATTCCCCGCGGATAACTATTCCACGCGGACGAATTCGCGAGCACCAGCTAGTATAATATATATTGTAAAAAAAATTATAATTAAGAATTAAAATAAATATATGCAAATAATAAAAAAAACAATCACACCGTGTGAACGTTTAAATGTCTATTTACATAATACCAATAAATTTAACTAATTAATAATTAATAAGGCGCACGTTACAAATTTTAATTAATTGGGTTATTAAATAACTTATGTTCAACAACACGAAACTTTTGATAAACATCTATAATCGTTTATCTCAATTAAGTTGTTTTAATTGGGTTCAAGTTTAGATAAAGTTGATATTTACATAATTTTATTATGTAACTAGTTGATTTTATAAATTACTAGCTGGTGCTCGCGACTTCGTCCGCGTGGAATAAGTAGTTATTTTGGGAGTCATTTGGGTACCTCGAACGGTTTTCGCAGCGCACGCAACGGAAGCCCTCAAAATTCGTGAAAACAAAAATACGTGTGTGTGATACTTAGCTAAATTGCAGTCCTAAATTGTGTGCATATCATGATTAACTTAATTCTAACTAAACACTAATGATAACAATTAGCCTACTTAAATATTAGCCTTAATCTAGATTTAAATAAAGATAACCTACTATCATATGTATAGCAGACAAGAAAATTGCTTTATCAGTTTTGATTACAAATTCCATCCATTTCAAAATTCGCTAAGGCTTAGATTTGAAATAAGTATTGATTACTGATTGACACAATTTGTCATCTCTAATAAAGATAGCAATAGAAATTGTCACTTTGAATTTTCAAAGGAAAACAGACCTTATCATTCTACAACATACAAACAATGTTCAATCTTAGGGTGATAAAGCACTTTATTTGTCGAGTTTACCTACCTATCTCTAATAAAAAAATTAACTATAACATTAGAAAACAATAAACATAGTTTTATAGATTCCGACTATTTAACTTAATATACTTACTTACTATATTGAGTTAAGTAAGTAACATAAACTATACTTACTTGATTAAGTTTTTACGAGTTAGTTCTCAACTTACTCCTGTAAAATTACGGTTTTTGAAATGCCTCTAAAGCCGTTCCTCACACAGTTTCTAACGTTCAGATTTCAATCTAGATATTTAGCCTTAGTCCCCATTCTTAAAATCTAGGTCATATCCGTTGCACAATAAATCCAACTAGATGACTAGATAGTAAACCACGGTGACTAATAATTTGAAATATCTGTTTTCTTGTCGCTAAATCTAGACAATGTTGCAATATTTTATATATATATATATATATATATATATATATATTTCCTACTATCTGTATCTGAATAGGTAACTACATCTGTTCTCTACATTGTATAAAACCACAGCATACTTATTTCCTACAGTAGGCCGTTGCCTTTGATGTTGGGCGATACCGCCGCCTGTGTAGGTATTTAAAAATTACGGAAGGGTTGACACAAATTAAGTAATATAAAATGTGATTAAGTACCTTTCTATATCGTGCAGAAATTGATGAAAGCTTAGTTCTTTATTTATGCGAGCTAAAGATTTGCACGCTCTTACAGCACATGCCGTGCCGTATGCACCATTTTGATTTATATAATAAATTAAAATCTGAAAGACGCGATAGCCCTAGAATATTTATCCCAAGCTACTAAAATCGACGAAGTATGCAGCTTGGGCACGTCCCACTCGCGCCTCACCCTCACGCCTCGCACGATTGCCCTGTCTAGACGTCTCCGTCGGCCTACTGTATGAAATAAGTATGCTGTGATAAAACAATGTCGCTTTTCGCATCTGTATGTAATGTATTTCCGAACCAAATATTTTCAAAATTCTCGGGAGTAGGCATCTTTTGGTTGAGCTCGCTCCAACAGCGACTCCAACACCAACTCCAACTCCAACTTATAATGACGTGGTAACCGGATCTGAGGTGGATTTTGATATATTCGACTTAAGGTTCTATTTGTGTAAAAGTAGATTAAGGTGTGTTATTGTTTTAATTGTTATTGTTAATTTAGATCATAATTGTTTAAAAACTAAGTCAAGCTATGTAAACTCGACAAATAAAGTGCTTTATCACCCTAAGGTTGAACATTGTTTGTATGTTGTAGAATGATAAGGTCTGTTTTCCTTTGAAAATTCAAAGTGACAATTTCTATTGCTATCTTTATTAGCGATGACAAATTATGTCAATCAGTAATCAATACCTATTTCAAATCGAAGCCTTAGCGAATTTTGATATGAATGGAATTTGTAATCGAAACTGATAAAGCACTTTTCTTGTCTGCTTTACACTATTTAGGACTGCAATTTAGTTAACTAACTATCACACACAAGTATTTTTGTATACATGATTATAATTCTGTCTGTGTGCTATATTAAATAAATTAAAATTAAAATTAAAAACGGATAGGAAGTCACGAGAACCTTAAGTCGTATTATCAAAACACTGGTAGGTACGCACTAAAGTCGTGGGAACAAGACAATGAGTAAAAGATAAAAAACACACAGAAAGAAAAATGGTCACTCATGACTTTTGACCGTGCCTAATAACCTAGGGGTCACGAATTATAACAAAAGACAGTCGAGGAGACATTATTCTGACCATAGACAAACTTTTTTTTAAATTTTCATTTCGGACATCGATACGGTCGAACTTCTAAATACATGTCATGACTGAGTTTCGTGACTGAGTTATAATGACTCGGAAATCATTCATGACAGCGAGGTAGTAAGAAGAGTGGCTCTTTTGTTTGAATACTTAGTCAAAATAATTATAATAGAAACTATAGCTGTTGCACGCGACTTCGTCCGTGTAACTTTATACTAGCTGACCCCGCAAACGTAATTTTGCCAAAAAATAAAAAATAAAAATTTTGGAGTGGACCACCCTTAACATTTAGGGGTATGAAAAATAGATGTTGGCCAATTCTCAGACCTACCCGATAAGCACACAAAATTTAATCAAAATCGGTCCAGCCGTTTCGGAGAAGTTTGGAAACAATCACTATGTGACACACACTACAATAAAAAGTTGCCACATTTTCGGAGCTATTGCTTTTGTATAACGCTCTATCTAGTCGAGCGCAGCGAGACCAATCAATTTATCTTTGTGCTATATTTTATAAAGCTACGTGGGCGAAGTCGCGTGCAACAGCTATTTTATAATATTAGTATGGATTAGAATAATACTTAAAGTAGAATGATGATTTTCTTAATAAACAGAAACTCTTTATAAGGATGGTGGCGTGCCATCGTGTCATACTAAACAATGATTCTCGAACGAATCTGATTCGTGATTAAGATAAAATAAATAAAAAATAGTGAATCGTGTTGGCAAAATGAAATTTTTCAAAATGATTTTGCAAAAAAAAATGCTCATTGTTAATAAAAATATTGATTCGGACGGCGGCTTTTCTTTGTCTAATTTCTAAAAGGTCAGTGGTTGACTTGAAGATATTATCAACACAGCATACTTATTTCAGTATCAATAAGGGTCACCTTGTGACTAGTGTTTGCTCGCAATTCTGTCCGCGTTCTAATGCCGGCCATAGACCTAACCTAAAGCCCTAAAATCGGTGGAAATATAGGGGCAGTGGTGGGGAGTCCCCTAGATCTGGTGCCCGCGACTTCGTCCGCGCTGAAAAAGAAAATATATGAGTAACTAGCTGGCGCCCGCGACTTCGTCCGCGTGATAAAAGTAGCCTATCCTGTGCCCCGTGCGTCTAAATGTTTATCTACCAAGTTTCATGAAAATCAGTTAATTCGTTTAAGAGTTATGGAGGAACATACAATACCAACACTTACAGATTTATTATCAGTACTAGCTGGCGCCCGCGACTTCGTCCGCTTAAAAAAAGTAGCCTATCCTGTGTCCCGTACGTCTAAATGTTTATCTACTGAGTTTCATGAAAACCAGTTAATTCGTTTAAGAGTTATGGAGGAACATACATACATACAATACCTACACTTACAGATTTATTATTAGTATTGATAAAGCACTTTTATCTGTGTGACGACGGTGGCGCCGCCACGCGACAGTGACGCCTAATTCTTTATATTTTTAGACGATCACTCAGGAACAGTACTTACTTTTTTTCTAGATGAAAGGTATTATGTCCTTTCTTGTATCTCTGACAACGTGTATGCAAAATTACATGATGATCATTTGAGTAGTTAATGCGTGAAAAGGTAGCAGACAAACAGACAGACAGACAGAGTTACTTTCGCATTTATAATATATTAGCAAAGATAATTAATTGATTGGTCTAGCTGCGCTCGACTAGATAGAGCGCTATACAAAAGCAATAGCTCCGAAAATGTGGCAACTTTTTATTGTAGTGTGTGTAAAAAATCGTCACTTTTTATCACTTTTTACCCAGTTTTATTATATTTATACACAGTTTCACTACGCTAACTGGTATTTTATTATGCCTAAAATTTAATAAAACATTCGGCACGTACACATCACAGACAGTTTGCAGTATGACTGGCTCGGGTACGCCGAATTTGGCGTACTATTTTATACCGCATTTTACAAGTACGACGGCGGTATCTAGTCGAGCGCAGCGAGACCAATCATTTATCTATGTATATTTAGTATGGATATAGGCAGTAGGTATTTAATTTATCTTTGAAAATGTGTTTAATTCAAATCTATGCGAAATTCTTATTATTAAATTGACATTGGTGACTATTTGTGTTAAGTAGGGAAAAACTCGCCAAACGAGTTGTCGCGGCGCGGGCGAGTTGACTAAAACGGGTCAATAAATTTGATGGTGTTACACAAATTTGTAACTAATTCTTTTTATTAATCTTTTTATTGGCGATGTGTCTCTCGAGAGATGTTGTACGCCATAAAATACCTGTTTATTTGTTTAGCTCGATAATGTTCTTAAAATGTTCGCTCGGAAGGCGAGAGAAGCAGGAGAAAAATCAGTAGCAATATCCTTACTAATACGAATACTAATACTTATTATAAATGTGAATGTGAGTTTGTTTGTTTGATTGATTGATTGATTGATTGATTGTTTGTTTGTTTGTTACGCTTTCATGCAAAACTACTTGAACCGATCATCATGAAATTTTGGGGGTGGACCACCCTTAACATTTAGAGGTATGAAAAATAGATGTTGGCCGATTGTCAGATCTACCCGATAAGCACACAAAATTTAATCAAAATTGGTCCAGCCGTTTCGGAGGAGTTTGGCAACAAACACTGCGACACGAGAATTTTATATATTAGACTAGCTGGTGCCCGCGACTTCGTCCGCGTTCTGGATGAAAGGTACCCTATGTCCTTTTTGGAGTCCCAGACAACGTGTATGCAAAATTTACAACGCCATCTAGGGAATTCTGTTTGAAGCAATGTAGTACTCTAATTCATCTAATCTCACTTCGAATAATGGAAAAAGTCTGTTAACAGATGGCACTACATACGTACTAAATTACGTTACGTGTTAATAAAATTAAAGCTGCTGCCCGCGACTTCGCCCGCGTAACTTAGTAAATTATGTACTTAAACCTTCCTCGAGAACCACTCTACCCATTAGTGAAAACCGCATTAAAATCCGTTGCGTAGTTTTAAAGATCTAAGCATACAAAGGGACATAGGGACAGAAAAAGCGACTTTGTTTTATACTATGTAGTGATTACATAGGTATAGTCGGCGTTGGAAAAGGTTCGTCACCTTAAAGTCGACATTTGCTGTGTCTACGACTTTGATAAAGGAATAAATTTGAAAACTGACGAAGGTTTTCTTGCCCCGACTGTACCTACTTACTATGTGAAAGAGTTTACGCGCTCTTTTATAAAAATAAAATAAATCAAAATAAAAGAATACTCAAACAAAAGTTCGCGCTTACTTTGAAATTTGATATTTGTCTTAAGAATCTTTGTTCTTGAGAACAAAGCCTGGAAAATTGATTTGTATAATAAACTTCATTTAAAATTACCTTAGGGTCATTTCGCAGTCATTTGGGTCATTTCGCATTCATTTGGGTAGCCTGTCTGGCGGCAGCAACCACCCCATTGCAGAAGACCACCAAAGTTCAATCTAAAAGATTAATAAATAAAAAAAATCTTTCTCGTCACATTAATAAGAATTTTCTTAAGTTTCTTACTTAAGAAACTTAAATTTGTTAACTAATTAATAATTACTTAACATAAGTTCCGTACTAAAGTTTCAATCGGCTATGTACTAATTTAATTAATTAATTTACTATAGCTACTAATTTCTTTTTTTAATTTTTTTAATTTTTTTTTAACACTTAAGTTTTTTTATAATTTTTCGTATTTATAATATTTAATAATAAATCACTATCTAATATATTTATATCTAAAACTAAGTTATATATTTTTTTCACAATATTAAACAAAAGCCTTACAAAAACTTTTAAAGCAACTTACAGCACATATTTATAGATAGCGTGTTTGGGCTCAAAGGCTCAGGGGTTCGTTCAAGTATAATTTTTAATTAATTACCTATAGTTATACCTATAGTTAATTAAGGCGGTGTGCTAACTGAAGACATAGAGTAACCGGTGAGTACACCGCCTTATAGTGGGGGAACCCAAGAGGCGATATTTGGGATTTACTCGAGCGCGTCAGATATTGACCAATGTAATATCTGACGCGCTTATATACCCTACGTACGTGTCTGGTGTCTGCGATAACGGATATTGTGTTAATCTAGCGGCTTGGATGGTGGGGTTGGTGGGGGTTGGAGTAAAAATTTAAATACTACTCGAGCGCGTCAGTTTTTCAGAGGGAATGTTAAGTGAACCCAAACTAAACAATTAAGCTCCCATTTAAAATACAGACAATTTGGATGTAACGCGACCTCGTGGCAGCTTTGCGATTGCCATTTTGAAATACTCGAGCGCGTCAGATTTTCATATACTTAGAGGGCTTCCGGATCATGCTGATTTTTAATCTGACTGATTATTTCTTAATACTGCGTCTACAAACTTTTGAACGCCTGTAGAAGCTCATGCGTTGAAAAGCAATGACAATAAATCCACCAGTGCTCTGTGTTGAAAAGAGAAACATCATATATAACCTTCAAAATCCCACGACGCTCGAGTCTTCACATTTAGCATCGTGGGCTCCCCTACCATTAAGTACAGGCTGGTAATAAGCACAGAATAATTAAAAACAATACAAAATCGGGGTCGGTTCATTCTAAAAGCATAAATGTCTAATTGTGTTCCGATCTCTCGTTCGAGGAATAAATACTCGAGGGTTCTATACAAAGAAATTCCTTCATCATTAACTCGGAGACAGAATTTGCCAACCTTTTTTCTCGAGTTTCGACGACCGCGATCCGAATACTGAATTTAATTTTTCGAATACGCGCGTTTCAAATGTCGTTTCACTTTTTGAATAATTCCGTTTTTAATTTTCAACTTTATGTCTAGATGTTTAGAATACATTTTCGAGCGTCTATTTGGCCTAGTGGTGTACGCGTATGTAATTTATTTTTTTAAATCTTTTTTTCTCATAAACACCAACGTTTTACAAAATGTTACAAACGTCTTTGCGCGCACTTTTTTCATTGTCTCACTTTAAGTACTTAGGTATGTTTCTAAATTTGAATTTTTTTGACTGATTTTTCTTCTTCACATTCACTTCACCACACACACAGTCACATACACACCTACATCAGACAATCACATTTGTGACAAATTTAAATTTACTTTATCTTCAGTTTAATTTTAATTTTTTTTTTTTTTCAAATAATATTACATACTTTATTTTTGGTTTGTTTTGTACATTATATTTTTTTTATTTTTATTAATTATCTAAAATTGCCTGCGATGAGAAATAAAAATATATAATAATGCCTGACAAAACCAATAATATAATTTATTCAATGTGTTCCATAATTCGAAGGAGTAATTAGTATATTATACCTTTTTCCGCTTTCGACTGTACTTCAAATATTCATTGAAAACATTTCGAGGTATATAATACACAGTAATACACATAATATCCAGTCGAATGCGACAATATTAATGATTTTCAATAGAGATGTCTATTCCGAACCGGTTGTGCCTGGAATCGAACCCCGGACCCGGTATATTTAGGGTTCGGATAGATAGCATCGGGCCGCCCGCTGCCCGGTGGTATTCCAAAAATTTTTAACAGAGATAGCCGGGGACGGTCTGCAAAACAGTTCGATGTCAGCTGTTTTGGTTGACTCATTGAGAGGCTGATTTCAAATCATTGTGAGTCATTGAAAGGTGACTCATCCTTTTTTTAACGTTGGGAAATCCTCTTGGATACCCGGCAGTGTAGGAGACACTGCGGGGTTGCGCCGGATTCGTACCGGCTAAAACCCAACGAGTCAGCCACACTGCAAACTGTCTGTAATGTGTACGTGTCGAATGTTTCATTAAATTTTGGGCATAATAAAATGCCAGTTTGCATAGTGAAACTGTGTAAAAATATAATAAAACTGTGTAAAAAGTGATAAAAAGTGACGATTTTTTACTCACACTACAGTAAAGTTCACTTTGTTTCACGGAGCTATTGTTTTCAGATAGCGCGGTGTCTAGTCGAGCGTAGTGAGACCAATCATTAATTTATGGAAATAAGTAGCTGACTCGACAAACGTTGTTTTACCAAAAAAAAAAATTGGGGTGAACCACTTTTAACATTTAGGGGTATGAAAAATAGATGTTGGCCGATTCTCAGACCTAAGCACACAAAATTTCATCAAAATCGGTCCAGCCGTTTCGGAGGAGTTTGGCAACAAACACCGCGACACCAGAATTTTATATATTAGATATTTATATTTTTCGTTTTTTCTACTGACGCTACCGCAGAAGCGTCAGCCTCATATCATTCAAGCTCATATGTATACCTGTGTTTTTATTTTTTTTAATTTTTTTTTATACCCACCAGGCAACGGCGAGCAGCGTAAATGTGCGCATAATAAAATATAAGTAATGTTACATTTAAGATTGTTACAATTTTAAGATTTATCGCTAACCGTTGGAGTAAACATTTTAATTAACTTTTTTGCTTAGTTTTCTTGACTTGTACTGACTTTATTTTTACTTAAAAAAAGAGTTAATATCTGATAGGAAAGTAAACGGTCTTCAGTTTGGTTGTCGCATATTTCTATACACCGGTTAAAAATTATTATCAATGTTTTAAATTATGTTAAAATTTATAACTCTGTCTGTTCGTCTGTCTGTTACCTTTCAGGTTATACACCGGTTAAAAAATTATCAATGTCTTAAATTCAGCTTAAATTATCTTAAAAATTATCTCTGTCTGTCCGTCTGTCTGTTACCTTTCAGGTTATACACCGGTTAAAAAATTATCAATGTATTAAATTCAGCTTAAATTATCTTAAAAATTATCTCTGTCTCTCCGTTTGTCTGTTACCTTTCAGGCATTAACTATTCAACCGAACCGAAATTCCATTCATTTCAAAATTCGCTAAGGCTTACATTTGAAATAGGAATTGATTACTGATTGACATAATTTGTCATCGCTAATAAAGATAGCAATAGAAATTGTCACTTTGAATTTTCAAAGGAAAACAGACCTTGTCATTCTACAACATACAAACAATGTTCAATCTTAGGGTGATTCAAGCACTTTATTTGCCGAGTTTACCTACTTATTCCAACTTATTATGAGATATATAATTTTATATATTCCATCGATCATTTCTGACATGTGTCTTGAGTCAAACAGTAGACCCATTTGTATTTATACAACCTCTTATCTAACATCTTAATACTACGGATTAAAAGTGAATAAATTTCTTAATATGACATTTAGGAAAGGCTGTCCGGTGAGTGATTAAGTTGGTCTATTTGTATTAAATTACTAGCGACCTGCTCCTGGCTTCGCCTGACGAATGCAATTTTTGGAGTTTTGCATAGCCGTGGTATGAAAATTTATGAGTTACTAGCTGGTGTCCGCGACTTCGTCCGCATTGAAAAAGCAATATATCGCCTGACATCGTTATTGCTATTACACTTAGTCAGGAGTTAGTTTCCTTAATTTTAGATAATCCCTCGGGAGCAGTACTTTTTTTCCGAATGAAAGGCCACATAGATAGACTATGTTACTCGCTGATAATATAGCTTCCCAACAGTGAAAGAAAAGAATTTTTCAAATCGGTCCAGTAGTTTCGGAGCCTATTCAATTCAGACAAACAAACACACAATCAAATCTTTCTTCTTTATAATAATATTAGTATAGATGAGAATCGAACAAGCCTCTTTGACTACTTATACTAATACTAGCTAGTGCCCGCAACTTCGTCCGCGTTCTGGATGAAAGGTACCCTATGTCCTTTCTGGTGTCCCAGACAACGTGTATGCTAAATTTCATGGTGGTCGGTTCAGTACTTATTGCGTGAAAGAGTTACAAACATCCATACATACATCCATACATCCATACAAACTTTCGCATTTATAATATTAGTACGGATGTTTATGCGTTATAGTTACGTTGAATTTTTCAAATTTTTAGAATATCTGAAGTATCATAGATATTGATTGCGCCATCTACACAATATTATTTAATTCATAATATTTTACGCCCCGAATAGCAGAATAACTAATAAAACTGAAATATTCACGAAAAAAATTATGAATTAAATTAATTTTCTCATATTTTTATATGGAAAGGGGGCCTTTATTCCGAGGCGGTACGAAGTTCGCCGGGTCAGCTAGTTTATAATAAAACAAAATTTTTTAATGATTATTTTAACTTTGAAAATCTTAATTTCAATTGATTAGATACAATTTTAGATTGCAATAAAGTCTAATATTTATATTCCCGCAATGCAGTCATTTTACCAATAATGGAGGCATAAGAATACGTGACAGTTTACAGCGCTGTGTGGTCGGTAATAGTAAAACATAGAAATAATTATAATAAACCACAATAACAACTGGATATTTCGTTGTGTATACCATTAATCATTAATGACTGCAACTCGACCGTTTGCTTGGTTTACAATCGCTCGTAAAGTTTAAGTGAATACGGTGCGTCACACGTGCAGCGGTTTAAAAACGCCCTGAAACCGCGTCATCACTCTCCACGATCGCGCCGTTTTTATTACAGGCGTGGAGAGTGACAGAGAAGCGTTGTGTGTGCTACTCCATGTGACAGAACAGATGAGGGTATATATTTCTAATGAAGTATCTCGTATTAAATTCATAATATTTTTTATTATTATTAAATTATTATTAATTTCATCCATATTATGCTGTCACGAATATTTTCACATAGATTTAATATAACTATGAATCAATCTATAGATGGTTCTCAATCTTAGACCTTATAATATAAAAGATCCTAAAGTGTTAAGGTTTAAATCAGTCATGCGATAATATTATAACTAGCGAGTCGCCCCTGGCTTCGTACTGATTTTTTCTGCAAATTATATAGGTATTTAAGCCTTGACCTTCCTCGCTTGACGCTCTTTCGATTAGTGCAAAACCGCATTAAAATCTGTTTCGCAGTTTAAAAGATCTAAGCGTACATACAGAATGACAGACGGCTGGAAGCGACTTTTTTACTATGTAACCATAAATCTACACGAATCTTTTCATTAAAATTAGAGATTAAAGTTCCAGTGGAGTCTCTTGGAGTAATTTTGTTTGAGACCCGGTATCTACAAAATTGTTCATCTAAGATCGCTGTTAAATGTTAAATAAGAAAGAAAGAAGAAAAGAAAGGAAAGAAATTTAAGGAAATCCGAATGTATTTACAGTACTACGTCTAACAAGCTAATAAGAAAACATGAAAAATATATAAAAACTGACAAATTATAAAAAGAACACTGATTTTAATAGAAATATGAAAACGGCCAGTGGTGCTTCAAAAAGGTCGTCTACAATCGCAGTACCTACTACAATTCTACAAATAATTTGCGACATTTGTATGAGACGCGGCGGCCCACCGTGCGTCTGAAGCCACTTTAATTTGAAGTACTCGTATGAATCGCTTGATTAAATTATGACCAGTATTGCCCTCCGCTAGAAGCAATCTCGTTCATTAACCTCTAATTACTTTTTTCTTCATTTCTCTCTTTCTTTTATTTAAATTCAGAACAAAAAAAATTAGCACAATGTAATTAAATACTACTACAATAATAATACTTATAACAAAACTAGCTAATGACGGCGACTTTGTCCGCGTCCCACTGGAACAGTACTTTTTCTGGATAAAAGGTACCCTATGTCCTTTACTGTATCCCTGACAACGTGTATGCAAAATTTATTAAAGAACAGTTGAGCAGTTGAGGAGTGAAAACGTAACAAACTTTGATAAAACTTCGTAACTATGTGTAACTAGCTGGTGCCCGCGACTTCGTCCGCGTTCTGGATGAAATGTACCCTACCCTATGTCCTTTCTGGTGTCCCAGACAACGTGTATGCAAAATTTCATGGTGATCGGTTCAGTAGTTTTTGCGTGAAAGAGTTACAAACATCCATACATGCATACAAACTTTCGCATTTATAAATTACCCGGGCCAAGCCGAGAGCGTGTAGCTAGTATTATTATATGACTGTATTTTATAATATTTAATGAAATTTCTAATACAAATAGTCACTCGCTCCATTATCTTTCCTTGGAAGTACCCCACACCGTGATATTATTGTTTCTGTCCACCCACTCGTATCGGAGACGAGTCAGGGAATATATTATTATGTCCTGAACGTCTGGGTGTGCGCATTTCCATTTTCGTTAGTATTATAATATTTGTTAACTAACTAATAACTAGTTAAAAAAAATATTGTTAAAAAAAAACATTTAAGTACTTAATGAAGATATTTTAAATTTAAATTTTCACAATTCGAACACACCGAAAGAACAACATTGTTCCTTTTTTTTTTTTTTTTTTTTTAAATAATATTTTGTAGATGGCAATGTCTATGTCTATGAAACTTCAGAGATATTCTAAAATATAAAAAAAAATTGAACCTAACTGTAACGCATAACATAACGCATTCGTGTGACAATTTTGATTTTACTCTTATAAATTTTCATAGGAGTAATTTTCGAAAATCGGATAGAAATCGGTCCACCCGTTTGCGAGCTACGATTCCACCAGGATTCCACAGACAGATACACATGTCAAACTTGTAGGATTTGCGTCCCGTTTTTGCGTCGGGCGCCGGGTTTTAAAAATATCAATGTAGGGTAATCAAACTGTATAGACAACCACATTGTTAGATCAAATGTTTTCTACCCATAAACTGGTTGTTATTTTTGAGAGCTTTATCCTATAATGCTCATAAAATAACGTATCTATGGTTAGGTATAGGTACTTCATAAAATTTAAGATGACGCGTCTAAAATTTAATTATAATCTGTGGCAATAAGTTCGTTTATCATTAATCATTTGAATTAGGAATCGTCGGCGCAACGTCATCGTGACTCGTTCCAATTTTGAATGCGATCGTCTGATTGGCTGCTCCTCTTATGCGATTTAAGCATAGATTTATTTCATAATATAACAATGTTATGCTTTACAGTGTCCTAACTTCCTTACATAGTATAATTTGAAGTGTCTGTCTGTCTGTCCTCTAATCTAACTCCTTCTATACCATGCAATTGATTTTGATGCAGTTTTCAACATTAGTTAGATAATTTTTCCCGGAAGGTTAGATATCTGTATTACTAATATTATAAATGCGAAAGTTTGTATGGATGTATGGATGGATGTTTGTATTGTAACTCTTTCACGCAAAAACTACTAAACCGATTACCATGAAATTTTGCATACACGTTGTCTGGGACACCAGAAAGGACATAGGGTACCTTTCATCCTGCTCCCTAGGGTCCTGCTGAAAAAAAGTCCTGCTCCCTAGGGATTATCTAAAATTAAGGAAACTAACTCCTGGCTAAGTATAGGTAATAGCAATAACGATGTCAGGCGATATATTGCTTTTTCAGTTGAAGCGTGAAAAGGTAGCAGACAGACAGACAGAGTTACTTTCGCATTTATAATATTGGTATGGATATGAGTAATATGTAAATCCGTAATAATATTATTAATGCGAAAGTTTGGTGTATTATCAGTAGTTCGGTTGAAGGAACTAGTGAGACTTTTTTTTTCCAGTACTTTGTATGGATGTTTGTAACTCTTTCACGCAAAAACTACTGAACCGATCACCATACAAACTTTCGCATTTATAATATTAGTACGGATTGCATTCAAAAGAGGGCTCAATCAAACAAACTTATTAGTTTATAGGGATAATTAACAAGAGACGTATGCGTATACAAAAAAAGAAGCAAGAACCAAGAGACCCGTGACACAAAAATGTTTTACAAAATTCTTACAAGCAAAAGAAAAAAAAGGCCAGCCAACGAGGAGGGCAAAAAGGTAATAAAAAACAGGCCGTCTTTGCTCCGATGATTACAAAAAATTTAGTTGACTTAGACGTATCTGTATGGAGGGGTTATTACTTATAATAATATTTATGTATGTTTATTTTATTTAATTTTTTTATTTATAAATATTATTTTTAATAATGTTTCATTTAATCCTAAGTTCATTTGTCAAACTAAATAATTTTTATATTTAATAATAAAAACATTTATTTAAGCACATTAAAATATTCTTTAATTTAGTCTTTATTTCATGAAGCTAGGTCAGGTACTTATGAAGTTATTGAAGATTTTCTAACCGACCCTTTTTCTTTGCGGTCCAGTGTATTTACATATTATAACACTAGCTGGTGCCCGCGACTTCGTCCGCGTTCTGGATGAAAAGTACCCTATGTCCTTTCTAGTGTCCCAGACAACGTGTATGCAAAATTTAATGGTGATCGGTTCATTAGTTTTTGATGGCCAGCTCTAGAATCGTTATGTCGACCAAATTTTTTGACAATATTTTTAAAAATTAAGCGCTTAAGGGTATTATTTTTATTTAATTTTTGCAAAATTTTCATTTTTGTTTTTTATTTTTACTAGGCTATTTGCCCCCGGATTCGCACAAATGCAATTTTCTGGAGAATTTTTCTCATCATAAAGAACCTTCCTCTGACTTGAAGGAATATTTGAAAATAAAAATTAGACAAATGGGTCTAGTTGTTCTCGAGTTTTGTGCTTAGCAACACATTTAGCGATTAATTTATACCTACTATCAGTACTAATCCTACTAATATTATAAATGCGAAAGTTTGTATGGATGTTTGTAACTCTTTCACGCAAAAACTACTGAACCGATCACCTTGAAATTTTGCATACACATTGTCTGGGACACCAGAAAGGACATAGGGTACCTTTCATCCAGAACGCGGACGAAGTCGCGAGCACTAGCTAGTATATTATATCATGATACAGCTTACATTCAGGCGATGTTACACTATTGATGGCATGTGGCTACCGTCGCCTATATGTAACGCCACAACCAAGCCCCTCTCGGGTTCTGAAGGTATTTTGAAACAATCGCTCAAAAGTTTGTAAACACAAAAAACCAAATAAATATAAAACATCAAATTAAATAGGCTTCCATAATAACCTATCATTAACACGTCCATAAAACAACCTAAATTTATAAAGGTCTCCAGGTAAGAAAACAAATGTATGTATTAAGAAAAAAAAACACGGCACGCGCCTCTTATGGGGCGTGTACCGTAGCCACTTCTCTTTAGAAATAATTACAGACAGACGTCCAAACTAATTGAATTGTTATTAAGTAGTAAGCGGATGGATAACTGAATAATTATAATGCGGTTTTAGTAGCACTATATAATTTAGTTTGTTAACTCGCACAGGCGCACGCCGGTTTTGTGTGTGTCTTGCTTGATGTGTCTTTATATTAGGTATGTCTTTTACAGACTAATTTACCAGTTTTGTAAATAAGTAAATAATATATTATATAAAAATAGCTGATGAAAGCGACTATTGAAAAATGAAAAGACACCTGAGAAAATATATTATACTAGCTGGTGCCCGCGACTTCTTCCGCGTTCTGGATGAAAGGTACCCTATGTCCTTTCCGGTGTCCCAGACAACGTGTATGCAAAATTTCATGGTGATCGGTTTAGTAGTTTTTGCGTGAAAGAGTTACAAACATCTATGCTCTATCGTAGAATATCAGAGATAATTATTACGAAAGTTGATAAAATTAATACAAAACGACATAAAATTGATATGTACAAGACATGGAAGAAAACTAGCCTTTTTCAAACATAGAAGAAGGCTTCAGGGAAGGCAGCTTCCCTGCCACAGATTTTATAAATATGATACTTCTATAGGTTTATATTGTTCTGTGGGCGTGTGAGAGAAACATACTTAATTATTATTTAAGTATTAGATAATGAACGGAAGCAGAGTATCAATGTCAATCAGAGAGGAGATTATAATACTAATATTTGACATGAAATATTAAACACTCTTCGAAACAAAAACAAGTTCACAAATATGTCTCAGATTAATGTATATTTTTTTTATATACTTTGTACAGATACATATTTTTTTGCAAATTATATAATACTAGCTGTCGCGTTCCGGATGAAAGGTACCCTATGTCCTTTCTGGTGTCTCAGACAACGTGTATGCAAAATTTCATGGTGATCGGTTCAGTAGTTTTTGCGTGAAAGAGTTACAAACATCCATTCATACATCCATCCATCCATACAAACATTCGCATTTATAACATTAGTACGGATAGTACGGATATGTCGTAGTAAGTATAGTCAGAAAAACGGATTTTTGCAAAAACCCTAGTCCGATTGCAAAGAACCGGATAATAGGAAACTAACAACAAATTTTGTAATCATCCAAGGTACTTTCAGGATCTTTGAAAAAATCCCATTTTGTTTAGGCTGATTAGATAATGAAACGCTGATTAGTCAATGATGTACTTATAGCTTTGTATAAGGAAAAAGTAATATAAAAAGATTTTCTTTTGTTTCAGATTACAACAATGAAAACATCAGAGTAGAAAGTTCCTGTAGAGACAAAGATGGCGAAATCTAATTCAGAAGATACCATCAACGCTAAAACCGATAGGATACCTGACGCAGAAGAATCAACAAAAGACTATTTTACTCGTACAATTAACATGGAATCAACAGATAGCAATGATTCTAAAGACAAACCCGAATATATATTGTACAATTACGACTTTAGAGCACAAATAAAAAGAAAATATAGTAAAAAATCAAATGGATGTTACAGCTATTGCCTCTTAAGTGTCTGCGTTAGTTTTCTACTCGGTTTATTATTAGGAGTTATTCTAATGAGTTCTAATCAAACACAAAACGTTCCTACTCCTAGAAAATTACTAGTAGTTTCAAATGAGTTCTCATCTAGAACTTTGAATTCCCATAGAACAGAACTCAACGAGGTTAACAGTGAAGATGTTAGAAATAGGAAAGGACGCGACAAGTTCGCTTCAGTATCATTTACTGGATCAGTGGAACCGCATAAGTATAATAAAGAAGTTTACCCGAAAGGTTTAACTGAAGACATGAAGGATATTTTAAAAGATAACAAAATTCCTAATAAGAAACATAGTCTTAGTAATATTAACAAAACGTTTGTTCCTAATGAGAATACTGTACTATATGGTAATGTTTATTGGGGTCCGGAGGTCGAGGATTCTATACCTCAAGGTTACGGAAAAGACACATCAGAGATATGGGAGAAATATGTGGATCAAAGTGAAGTAGTTAAAATGGAAGCCGGCTGTGGACGAATGCAGAATCGTCTAGTCACATTTAAAGATGGTATCCAAGCGTGTGTGAGATACAGACAGAATACGGATCAAATCCAAGGCGAAATCTTCAGTTTTTACGTTGCAAATCTACTTAATCTCACCAATTTAGCACCGTCGGTTGTCAAAATCGTAGACCTTAAGGACAAGCTTTGGAAGAATGTTTTATCAGATATATCTGCCGCTCAATGGAACAGCAACAGAGCGGTTGTATTGACCCAATACATACCCAGTTTAGAGTCTGCCACGATACCTGAATTATTCAAACCTTCAAATAGACATTTGAATAAACATGACGTAAGAAAGTTGTCTTCGAATAGAGAGAAAGATAAAGAATTGTTCATTGAGAAGCTGAAATTCAAAAGTAAGAAAACATCTGACGTTCAAGTTGAAAGTTTTGATCATATAAATGAAAAATTAAGTAAAAAAAGTATAGAACTATTCGTGGAGTTAGCCCAGTGGTCTGATTTGATAATTTTCGACTATTTAACTGCCAATTTGGACAGAATTGTCAACAACTTATTCAATTATCAGTGGAATATTAATATAATGAATGGTCCTGCACACAATCTGGCGAGAAAAATGGATAGCGGTCTTCTTTTGTTTTTAGACAACGAATCTGGCTTGTTGCATGGTTATAGATTGTTGAAGAAATACAACGTGTACCACAGTCTAATGTTGGATAATCTTTGTGTGTTCAGAAAGTCAACTGTAGAAGCCTTGAAAAGCTTGTACGAACAGCAAGTTGTTGGTGTAAAATTGAACGAAATGTTTCATAGGAAAAACAACCCTGTTATAAGGGACATACTGCCTCCTTTGCCAGAGAAGAATGTGAAGGTATTGCAGGAAAGAATAGGAAAAGTTTTGAGTCAAATAGAAAAGTGCGAGCAAAGTTTTAGTTAGCTGTTTTGCTTTTTGTCTCCCTAGGTTTCGTTATTCATGAATTTTTTCAAGAACATTAATTTTAGATAGTACCTACTTCAAAAATTTTTAAAATATAGTCTGAAAATAATTGTTTTTGACATCTAGAATCAAAAAACTTATTTGTTTCTATAGTTTTTCATATTTTTTCTATAAAGAACCCTTTTTGATATTCATGAATTTTTACAAGAACATTTGTAGATAGTATTTCAAAAAATTATAAAAAAATGTCTGAAAATATTTTTTGTGACATCTTGAATAAAAAAAACTCAATTTTTTTCTATATTTTTTGAATTTTTACATGAACAACAAGAAAATTTGTAGATATCTAGTAATTTCAATAAAAATAGTCTGAAAGTAATTGTTTTTGTCATCTAGAATTAAAATACTCAATTTTTTTTTTCATATTTTTCTATAAAGAGCACAACGAAAATTGTAATGGAATATTTATTTTCTAAATTCATTAGAACATATCTTTTGTTTATGTTATATTGAACTATTGAATAAAAAATTTTCGAATTTTTTGGAATTCGAAAACTAATGTTACAGTGATAATAGATTTAAAAATTAATTTAATGCTTCTATTATGTATGTAATTTTTTAAATATCTAAATATAGTTTTTTTTATTAAATAATGCCGTGAAGATTGATGCAATTCATTTATCTTGTAAGCATTTTTCGATACCAAATATTTTATAATTTATATTTAATTAATGTAAAAAAAAATTTACACGAATGTGCCAGTTGTGTAGTTTATGTAATTGTAATGTAATGTAATTAATTGTTTAAACGTGATATTTAATTATTACTTTAGCAATATAAAAAAAAATTGTAAATATATTTTTAATTTATTTTTTTGGACATATTAAGGCGTTATTACTAAACCAATAATTATACAATACTTACATATGTACTCGCATAATTATTATCATATTCTATATCTTCTGTAATAATATATGTAATGTAAAGCAGACAAGAAAAGTGCTTTATCAGTTTCGATTACAAATTCCATTCATTTCAAAATTCGCTAAGGCTTAGATTTGTAATAGGTATTGATTACTGATTGACACAATTCGTCATCGCCAATAAAGATGGCAATAGACATTGTCACTTTGAATTTTCAAAGGAAAACAGACCTTATCATTCTACAACATACAAACAATGTTCAATCTTAGGGTGATAAAGCACTTTATTTGTCGAGTTTACCACACTTAGATCACATACTTAGAAATATAATTATACTTGTTGTTACTTATTTAATTAACTCCTTTTTAATTAAATTGTATTTTTTAAAGAATTTCTCTCTGTATTCTTTTTTGGTTTTAAAAAAAGAGGTTTTTTTGGTTCATTTTTTTTTACAACATGTAATATTTCTTATTTGTTTAATATTTCTATTAAATTCATGTTATCCATATTTTATATACATATATACATGTATACAGTCTGAATACTTTTGCTGTAGAGAATTCTTATTATTATCGTCATCTAGATAACTTACTAAGATTTCTGCGCAAGCGCATCTGTTAAAAGCATTGCACATTGAAACTGTAATTCAAAAGCTAAACAATAAAAAAAAGAAAGCTTTCTTTTAAAAGCAAATTATGTATATACTTTATTAATTTATACACATTTAAGGCTGATCTTTATTAAATTATGTAAAAAATATGTAAATATTTGTTTTTGAAACGGTGTAGTTATAATAAATGAATGATTTTCAAACATAATGTCCATTGTTATTTATTGAACTATCCCAGAACTGTATTTGTAGTCATAATACAATAACAATAACTCGACACGAGTAGAGTAAGGCCAACGAAACAACGCAAAGAATGTAAACATTTTATGTTCATAATATTTTTGTCTTCCAAGCAATATTTTTTTGTTTGTTAACCCAAAGATAATTGATTGGTCTCGCTGAGCTTGACTAGATAGAGCACTATACAAAAGCAATAGTTTCGAAAATGTGGCAACTTTTTATTGCAGTGTGTGTAAAAAATCGTCACTTTTTATCACTTTACCCAGTTTTATTATATTTTTACACAGTTTCACTACGCCAACTGGTATTTTATTATGCCTAAAATTTAATAAAACATTCGGCACGTACACATCACAGTCAGTTTGCAGTTTGACTGGCTCAGGTACGCCGAATTTGGCGTACTATTTTATTTTATAAAGGAATTATTTTTCACAGTTTCGTAATTAACTTTCAAACAAGAAAATTTATTTGCAGTTTCCGTAATCGAGTTTCGTAATTAACTACGAAATTTCAAGACAATCCGTCGTCTAGTTTTCGAAATTTTGAAGCATACACAATTTGTATTCCTGTTTATACGATTTTAATAATAAATGGAAGGCTAAAATGTCTAACTAAACCATGACACACAGTAGAGTAATCACAAGTTTCATGTTAAACGTAAATGACTAAAAAAACGCTTGTAATTGATGTTAACACAAGTAGATACCAAAACATTCTTCTCTTTAGAAAACCCAACAAAACTCCATTATGCGACAAATACCATTTTTTTTTTCAAAAAGTGACAAAAGCTGGGTGTGCTATTCTGTTAAAATTTGAGTTGTCGTTAACTATAGAATAGAAATCTTTGCATACAAAGACGTATCAGCAAATTCGTCATACATATATTATATAAATCACCACCAGAAAGGACATAGGGTACATTTCATCCAGAACGCGGACGAAGTCGCGGGCACCAGCTAGTATTATAAATGCGAAAGTTTGTATGGATGTATGGATGTATGTATGGATGTTTGTAACTCTTTCACGTAAAAACTACTGAACCGCGATCACCATGAAATTTTGCATACACGTTGTCTGGGACACCGGAAAGGACATAGGGTACTTTCATCCAGAACGCGGACGAAGTCGCGAGCACCAGCTAGTCTAATATATAAAATTCTCGTGTCGCGGTGTTTGTTGCCAAACTACATTTTTTTAAATTTAATTTTAATTTTAATTTTTTTAATATTATTATTTTTAAAATTAAGTGTAGGGTATTTTAAAGATGACAAAAAGATTAGTATCCTGATTTTCTTTAAGGGTTTTTTCTCATGATCGTCATCTTAGCTTTTTTTCGGAAACCCTGGTATAATGACGATCATAAGAGTTTCTTGTAGAAACCCAACTGATAAATAAATATTTTGATTTTGATTTTGAATATTGTCAACGTTTAAGTTAAGTAGCATTTGGCGGATGCCGCCGCAATTACAGGAGACACAGCCTGCACCTTAAGCTAACTCTAAGCAACGTCCAATGTAACGTAGGTACTAAGCCTTTTTTTGACGAGGAAAAATCCGCTTACAGATTCCCTACCGGAGGCTAGGCGGAAGGGATATGTGGGGGTCGCCCAGCACCTGATCATAGCGGCACTGGGAATACCCACTAAAACTCCCCGATGCCTCCTTGCCCTGTCAGCGGGGTGAACCGGGCTCTGCCGAGGCAACAACTCCGATCCACCCCCAGGGCAGCCTAGCCATTGCTGGCTAGACTAACGCCAACGGAGGATTGCCCGGAGACACCCAGGCAATCCCCAGACGGTGGGACCTTGTGCAGGCACACATAGTTACAAGAGACACAGCCTGCACCTAAGCAAGCTCTAAGCAACGTATAATGTAACGTAGGTACTAAACCTAAATCTAATCTAAACAACGAATGAGAGTAACTGATGAGAAAACATCAGAGTTCCGTTAAGTGTTTGTGGGAAATTGATTAAAAAGAAAATCCTTAGCACAGTTAAGACGAGATTTCCTTGAAAATGCCACGAAGATGAGTTCTCTCGCCTGTTTTGGTATAATGACGGACGTTACTCATAATGGGAATGCAGGCTTTACAAACATAGGCTTAACTGTGAAGATAAGAGTATTTTATACTTGACCGTTGGTTAGAATGTAAGAAATATATATTTTTTAATGTTAAGGTCGATAGACAGGCTGACGGTCCACTTGATACCGTCGTCGTCTTAATAAAAGCAAGCTCACAGCTGCCTTCCTCGTAACGCTAATTGGCGAGTAAATGTTACGAGTATGTTGTTTCAATTTCATTGAAATTACCCATTGAGTAATGGCTACTCGAAGAAGGTGAAACTCGTCTACGCTTTCTTACCAGTGACTTTAAATGGTATTAAGTCTACTTGACACTTTACTCAGAGATGGCGAAAGAGGTTCTAAGCTTACTAATATATTAGTACAGATATGATATCTCTCAAGCGACCGTTTTCTGCATGTCTTTATATAAGCTAAATATAGTAGGTATACTAGCTGTAGCCCGCGACTTCGTCCGCGTTCTGGATGAAAGGTACCCTATGTCCTTTCTGGTGTCTCAGACAACGTGTATGCAAAATTTCATGGTGATCGGTTCAGTAGTTTTTGCGTGAAAGAGTTACAAACATCCATACATCCATACAAAATTTCGCATTTATAATACTAGCTGGTGCCCGCGACTTCGTCCGCGTTCTGAATGAAAGGTACCCTATGTCCTTTCTGGTGTCTCAGACAACGTGTATGCAAAATTTCATGGTGATCGGTTCAGTAGTTTTTGCGTGAAAGAGTTACAAATATCCAAACATACATCCATACAAAATTTCGCATTTATAATATTAGTACGGATAGAAGGCGTGTTATTAAATTATTGGAGGTGCTGATTTAAGAATTTTGAGCAACACCTTTTGTGTCTAATAATCCACATTAATTATGTGTCTGTCTATCCGAGTAGACCCACCAAGTCGGCGGACAACGCGACACCAATATATTTGGAAAAATGCAAATGATGTCAAATGAATTTTAAATGGATGGCGTTATCCGATAATAGCAAAAGTGCTAAAAAAGTGCTAATAGGGAAGGAAACTTAAAGTAAGTATTATAGGTAAAGTAAACTCGACAAATAAAGTGCTTTATCACCCTAAGATTGAACATTGTTTGTATGTTGTAGAATGATAAGGTCTGTTTTCCTTTGAAAATTCAAAGTGACAATGTCTATTGCTATCTTTATTAGCGATGACAAATTATGTCAATCGGTAATCAATACATATTTCAAATGTAAGCCTTAGCGAATTTTGAAATGAATGGAATTTGTAATCGAAACTGATAAATCACTTTTCTTGTCTGCTATACCTATGATACTTACTTTAATACCTATGATACCTACCTACGTTACTTAATAAAATTGCTTATTATATACCTTCTTAAATTAAATAAATCTCTACATATGTAAAAATTTCGTGTTACATGTTTGACGTCAACGAACTTCTAAACTACTGAACCGATTTTGATAAAACTTCGTTACTATGTGTAATTTTGTCCAACCTAAAATATAGGGTTTTTATTTTGAACCCGGACGAAGCCAGGAGCGTGTAGCTAGTGAAATTATAGTTATTAACAATAGCACATAGTTTACATAGATTGCGTTACCGCTCTTACCGACTGTCACCTGTATGAGGTGATAATACTGGCTGGAGCCATACATTCGTTTTAGTTGTCACCTCGCACGAATTTATTTCCTAAGCATTATTAAACGCATTATAATTTTTTGGTTTAGTTGTCATTTCGTTTAGAGCCAACTTTAAATTTAAATATTTTTAGTAGTCATCTCGCACAAAAATTTTTTCTTGCGTGCGACATGACACCTTCAGAAAATCGTAGTAGGCGTTTGGCACACTTTGGGTTTTATTTAAGAAAAAAATTAAAGGGTGTAGGTGTAAAAAATGATATTATATAGGTAAATCGAAAGATAAATATAAGTAAATATAAATATTTACACATTCCACACAGCACCATCTAGTTCCAAAGTAAGCAACTTAATGCTTGTACTTATTATGGATAACAGACAGTTGATATACTACACACAATACTTTTTTTTTTGTAAATACATACATATTATAAATACAAAACATCTATGACTCAGGTACAAAGGTAAATGTAAACACATAAACATTTGCCCCTAGCGGGATTCGAACCCGTTAACAGCTAGGTGAGCTAGGGTTACTAGCTACTAGACCAAACGTGTCGTCATAAAAAAATTAAATAATTACTTATTTTTTGATTAACATTTACTTAATAATACCATCCAACTAAAATACACAAACCATTCCATTGGCAAGTTCATTGATTTCGTTAATAAATTACTTCTCAAGCGACTTATTTGAATAATTTCACAGTTATTGAAGACGCATCGGAACAGCGACTCTTGTGGAGTCGCCACTGTTTTATTTTGTTTATTTTTCAATGCACAAAATTCAAACAAAAAAATCAATTAGAGTTTAGTAATCTGAACCAATACATGTGATATTTATGTGAAAACCACAGGCAGGAACAGTAGGCAGGAAGTGTAGACTCAAATGTGGCAACCCTTTCCTGTTGCATAAGGACTTCTAGCTAGCTCCCCCCCTGGGTACGCCGGGACCTTGTCGCGGTAGAGGTTGCTCACCCTTGGCCTTGGCCCGGCCTCGGGTGCTAAGGAGGCGTACAACCGAGCGTTCCGAGCGGGCTCCCAGGCAGGAGTCCGTAGAGGAGCGCTTGCGGGAGGGAACCCTCGCGGGCTCCCTCTCGCATTTGGAGCTCGGCAGCACTCGAGTGCGGCCTAATGCTATTGTTTGGGTTCCGCACGACTTGTGTGCGGAATTTGAGAGGCCCCGCGTCACCCTCCGTCATTGGTGTTCTGATTCTCCGCACTCTTTTTGAGTGCGGACTTATTTGATGAGCCAGGCTGTCTAGAGAAGGCGGGCATCAAGCCCGTCTTCTGTAGATAGCCTAGGGGGATCTTGCGCACATGGTTGGCTAGCTGTGTGTGCCTGCAAAAAAAGGACTACTAGCTAGCTACTCCTCATAGTAGTACATAGCTACTACTCATAATACTACATAAGTATGCTGTGCTACTACTACTACAACTATCATACTACTACATACTACTACTATCATACTAGTATATACTAGCTCGTGCTCGCGACGTCGTCCGCTTCAGTATACCAATTTTCTAAATCGTATTTAGTAATTCATATAGGTACTTAGATATTAAATTCATTTTAGTAACAATTTGTAAAAATATAATATAAGTGGGAATTCTTCGATAGATATTACAGGTATTATCATATATTATTCATTAACTAAGTTAAGTATTTCTAGAAGTACTTATAATTTCTTAAAATATTTTTTTAAATATCTCTGTATATTTCTCTGTTCTGCGATATTTGTCATGATAGGTGTTCGGATGCCATTCCGAAATGAGTTATACGCCAAAGCAACAGTTTGAACAATCCAAATTAATTATTTATGCAATTCAAAGGAGTTTAATATCTATGCAATAAGACATAGATATCATTTTAATTACGACACATTACAACTAATTTTGTAAATAAATACCAATAAATAATTACTTAGTTAAAAATTCGTAAAATTCGTGAAGGTGACTAGGTATAGAGTTTCATGCACAGATTTTAAAAAATAATGTGAAATTTTGAATGTCTGAGGATAGGTTTTGTTGTTAGCTAAGTAGGAACTACTTTCCGCAGTCATAAAATGGCAGTCCAAATCCAGAACAGAGTTAATTTTGAAAAGTTCATTTCCAAAGTTGACCCCACCGGGAATCGAATCCGGGGCCCCTGAGACGTTAGGCAAGCATCCGTACCACTTATCCAATGGGCTCGCCAAAGACTCACTATCTTAGACGTACTTACTGTCATAATACGTACTGTCTTACTGCCTTTAGACGTACTGTCTTACTGCCTTTAGACGCACTGTCTTACTGCCTTTAGACGCACTGTCTTACTGCATTTAGACGCACTGTCTTGCTGCCTTTAGACTCACTGTCTTACTGTCTTTAGACTTATTGTCTTACTGCCTTTAGACGTACTGTCTTACTGCCTTTAGACGCACTGTCTTACTGCCTTTAGACGTACTTTCTTACTGCCTTTAAACGTACTGATTATTACCCAGCTTATGACTTAATGCTCTGCCACGACTAAAGCTTCGGTCACACATAGCGAGTACTCGCCGCGAATGCATTCGCTGCGAATAGTACTCGTAACGACAATTCGCTGCCTGCCTGTCACACGTAGCGAGTTTATACACGCGAATTTCGATATTCTGTCTGTGCGCAAATTGAAATATGGAATGGCTATTCGTAGCGAGTACCCTGTCACACACAGCGAATTCTCGCGGCGAGTCGCATTCGCGGCGACTAAAATTGAACATGCTCAATTCAATTTGCGGCGAATTCAACTTGCGGCGAATGAATCTATTCGCAGCGAATAGCCTGTCACACCCAGCGAATACTCGCCGCGAATACCTATTCGCCGCGAGTATTCGCTGTGCGTGACCGAGGCATAACATAGTCACTAGTCGTTCAATCTCAATGTACCTACACCTAGGCCTGCGACGACACGCAGGCACAGATTAAAATAATAGTTACTATTGTACGCAGGCTTTGTCTAAACATTTTAAAAGATTCCAGATTCACCAGGTGACATACATATACATGCCAGATAAAGTGAAAAGTTGAGTGTGTAAATAAAATATAATGAAACAGTGAGCACTTAGAGCCGAGTGGGTTCAACGACCGATTGTATTAAAATATAGGTGAGTGTTTGCGGACAGAGATTGAAAGGGTTCGCATGCATTTAGTACATTGCTATCTTACGTTCTCAAGGCTTTACTTTGCCTATATATATAATTTTATACTACCTATCTATACTAATATTATAAGGCTGAAGAGTTTGTTTGTTTGTTTGAACGCGCTAATCTCAGGAACTACTGGTTCGAATTGAAAAATTCTTTTTGTGTTGGATAGATCATTTATCGAGGAAGGCTTTAGGCTATATAACATCACGTTGCGACTAATAGGAGCGAAGAAACAGTCGAAAATGTGAAAAAAACGGGGAAAATTATTCATCTTTGAGAGCTTCCGTTGCTTGCGCTGCGAAAACCATTCGAGATACAAATGATTCCCAAAATAACTATTCTACGAGGACGAAGTCGCGAGCACCAGCTAGTGCAAATATATATGGTTTTGTTTTTATTAGATATAGGTTTGCTCTTAGCCAAATTAGCTGTGTAGCAAGGATGAGGCCTATGATGGAGCGAGCTCACCCAGAAGATGCCTATTCACACCACGAGAACTTTGAAAATACTACTATACTAGTAGTGTTACTCGGTTTCGGCCGCCCTGAATGCCTAAAGCCTGATATGCTGTCTTTTAATTAGTAAGGGCCTCTTTCATCATCTGTCAACGGGAATAATTTAGCTGATATACCTTTGTTTGTACGGTAAAAGGCCCAAACATTAAAAAGAAAATAATAAAAAAAAATTGCCTATCGAAGGATGCACTAAACTGAGTGCATAATTTAATAAAACATAAAATTATTTCTAAAAGTAACTAATCAACACTTTACTTGTAGTTGGTGAAAGAGGCCCTTATATTATACCTACCTATATTTTGTTATACATAAACCAAATGTTACAAATCCTTCCAAGAATTAAGGTTTAATAAAAGCTGAACCCTAAAAATGCCTTTCCACTAATATCCTGCTAGGACACTTAACGGCAGGTACATTTAAAGAAAAAACAGAAAATGAATCATCCTTGCTATCTACGCCTTAAACCTTACGATAAACGGAGTAAAGGTTGGTCAAAGATTAGAGCAGGACAGACAGGTGAATTACTCAACATTGTATTGTTAGCACCCTCTACTTCGGGTACATTAATTAAACCACTTTATGTTTAGTACTGTTACATTTTTTTTTTATCTATCCACTAATTGTTTTTCATTCACAGTCGCACAGCCGGTAGATAGATATAGTGTTCTGTCGTCTCACATATATATGCTGCTCTGTGGCGTACCTTTGATAAGCGGCAGTAGCACTCGTGTTTCTTTTGGTTGTCTATGGCGTGTTTATTGCACTATGGTCCTAGGTTTTTTGTTAATTTTAAATAAAGGCGGCAAAATACTTTTATCGTCCGACCGATATATCAGAACTACAATTCCAAATAAGACAACGATGGCATAAGACATAAGACAACGACCTCCCTTCGCGGACGCGTTCGTTCAACTGACCATTTTAATATCATACCACCGAATGAATCTGAACGAATGAACGAATGAATGAATGAATCAGAGCACTTTTCAATCAACTTCAGTCGAGATAAATAGCAGACATAAAGTGGCAGGGCACACATTATTCCACAGTCATAAACTGGCTCATAAACTCATAAACTATATAAAAAATCGTATACAACTTAAGTGACATTCTGTGAGTGTATTTAATCTTTGAGCCGTCGCATATTTGCCGGGAGGTCTTTATACTGACACGTAGTACCAGAGACATCTTAAAGTGTTCCTAATGTTTAAAAAATGGGTGTGTGTTTGTTTACAAGGCTACTGCACTCAAACTGCATGATACATGGTCTTCCATGTAATATCCAATGACATTAATATGTAATTCAATGATTATTGAATTATAATCATTCATTGCTATTGCTTTGATGTAATACACAATTACATCAAAGCAATAGCTCCGAAAATGTGGCAACTTTTTATTGTAGTGTGTGTAAAAAATCGTCACTTTTTATCACTTTTTACCCAGTTTTATTATATTTTTACACAGTTTCACTACGCAAACTGGTATTTTATTATGCCTAAAATTTAATAAAACATTCGGCACGCACACATCACAGACAGTTTGCAGTGTGACTGGCTCGGGTACGCCGAATCCGGCGTACTATTTTATGCCGCATTTTACAAGTACGACGGGGGTATCTAGTCGAGCGCAGCGAGACCAATCATTCATCTATGGGAATGAATTTGAAAACTAACGAAGGTATTAAGGACCCCACTGTACTTTCGAAATCCAGACCAGAGCCAACTTTGAAAAGTTCATTTCCAAAGTTGACCCAGCCGGGAATCGAACCTGAGACGTTAGGCAAGCACCCTTACCACTCATCCAACGGGCTCGTCACACTGTCTGTCGACCTTAAGATTAAAAAAAAGTTTTTTTTCTGCTAGTTCATGACAAATCTACCTGCTTGATTCATTGCTTTAATAAATTTAAAAAAAGTCATAACAAAATTTTGGAGATTCTAATGGCATCTAATTAATTATATTAAGTATGATTATTATAGTCGGTAGTTTAAGCCGAGAATGCGGAGATAATGATAAATCAGGTATTATAGTAGTTTTTTGACAACCGTTAGTACGAATTTAATTGCATACGTTTTGATTTTTTGATTTTATTGAAACACTAGCTGGTGCTCGCGACTTCGTCCGCGTTGAAAAAGCAATATATCGCCTGACATCGTTATTGCTATTATACTTAGCCAGGAGTTAGTTTCCTTAATTTTAGATGATCCCTCGGGAGCAGTACTTTTTTCTGGATGAAAGGTACCCATTCTGGTGTTCCAGAAAACGTGTATGCAAAATTTCATGGTTATCGGTTCAGTAGTTTTTGCGTGAAAGAGTTACAAACATCCATACATATCCATACAAACTTTCGCATTTATAATATTAGTACGGATAGTACAGAAGTACAGATACAGACTAGCAATTTTTTAGTTTGTGCTCTTGGTGTACCTTTTGAAAAATCCATACTAATATCACCTAATATTATAAATGCGAAAGTTTGTATGGATGTATGGATGTATGTATGGATGTTTGTAACTCATTCACGCAAAAACTACTGAACCGATCACCACGAAATTTTGCAAACACGTTGTCTGGGACACGAGAAAGGACATAGGTTACCTTTCATGCAGAACGCGGACGAAGTCGCGGGCACCAGCTAGTAAATAAATAAAATATCTTGTTGATTCTATGATGCTCTTTATAAAATTTTGTCTATGGCTATGCAGACAGAACTCAATCATCCACTGTGCTGTTTTATATGCTTCAATAATTTTACATTTTTATATACTACATATAAACAGTTTAGATACTTAATCGTTATTGGTGAAATATTTCTAAATTTTTTACATGCCATCCGCCATTTTCATAGATAAGACTCGCCCTATCTATTGTGTCTGTCGTCGGCACATCGTAAAATTAGGCATATCATGATATTCCTGGGCAGATCATATTTCTGTTAAAACTGAGAGGTCAAATTTATTTCCATATAAACCTAACACGCTCCTCCTCGCTTTGCTTCGCTCCGCTCCTCGTCACACTTATTTTTGACTTTAGGTGAAAGATTTTTGATTTCATACTTTACTATCTGCCCAATTCTACGATGTGCCCACGACATGTCCATAGGTACCTACTAATATTATAAAGAGAGAAGATTTGTTATTGTATGTTTGTAATAAATAATAAACTCAAAAACTACTGGACCGATTTTAAAAATTATTTTACCTATAGAAAGCTACATTATCATTATCAGCGAGTAGCATCCGTACTTCTGTACTAATGCGAAAGTTTATATGAATGTATGGATGTTTGTAACTCTTTCACGCAAAAACTATTGAACCGATCACCATGAAATTTCGCATACATGTTGTCTGGGACACCAGAAAGGACATAGGGTAGGGACCTTTCATCCAGAACGCGGACGAGTTCGCCGGCACCAGCTAGTATTATAGATGTGAATGTGAGTTTGTTTGTTTGTTAAGCTTTAACGCAAAAACCACTGAACCGATCACCATGAAATTTTGCATACACGTTGTCTGGGACACCAGCACCAAAAAGGACATAGGCTACCTTTCATTTAGAACGCGGACGAAGTCGCGGGCACCAGCTAGTAGGCTATAATTTATAAAGTAACGCGGGCGAAGTCGCGTGCAACAGCTAGTATTTTATATTAAGAGTGTTCGGTCACTGTATCGAACGAGTAGACAAACAATAATTATTTATTATGATTAATTGTTTAATGTTAGTGAAATAGCAGGAATAACTTAGTGTGGCGGTCGCGCAGCGGGCACATTGTTAAATACACTATATTTCTATTTCTAGGGGCCCGTACGTGTATAAGAAAACCGTACGCGTATAAGCGGATACAGTTGACAGTCGCTTTATTTTGTAATAATAACTAGCTGACCCCGCAAACGTTGTTTAGCCAAAAAATAAAAAATAAACGATTTGGGGTGGACCACCCTTAACATTTAGGGGTATGAAAAATAGATGTTGGCCGATTCTCAGACCTACTCGATAAGCACATAAAATTTCATCAAAATCGGTCCAGCCGTTTCGGAGGAGTTTGGCAACAAACACTGCGACACGAGAATTTTATATATTAGACAAGCCGGTGTCCGCGACTTTGTCCGCGTTGACCGCATTATAACGCCTGACATTTTTATTGCCATCACATTTATGTCAGGCATTTGTTTTTTGTTTTAAAATATTGGATGATCCCTCGAGAGCAGTTTTTTTTTCTGGATGAAAGGTATCCTATATTCTTTCCGGTATCCCTGACAACTTGTATGCAAAATTTCATGAAGATCTGTTCACGTAGTAGAACTACATAAGTAGTAGAACCGAAATAAACGTAAAAACGTTGCTAAAGCGGTGTTTATTTGTTCTAGAAATAAGATTTATCTGAGTTAGAATTGGTAATTTGGGCCTATAAATGTTACATTATTAAATATTAATTATTTTAGATACTTATGTAGTTCCATATTAAAACATATAATAATTTAATGAGGCATTGTCACACACATGATTTGACACTTTATAAAAAAAGCTAACATTAACATACGGAACCATTTGTAATATATCAAAGTTCTTTCTTAACTGTTTTATTCTTTATAACTTAATGTGCGCATCGAATCACAATATTTGTTGTTTTGTATTCAATAATAAATTAAAATATATACCTACTTTAGGTACACATAACATACAATGTGAAAGTGTAGACATAATTTTAGTCTTTTTTTTTTAAAGTCAAGGCAGCGCTTGTTAGCGATCTCACTTGATGTAAGGTGCAGATGCGGCCGAAGGTGGACCACGCTTAGCTAGTAGATGCCCATTTACCCTACGTTTGAAGACCCCGAGGTTGTAATTTTGGGGAAACACAGACGCAGGCAGTGAGTTCCACTCCTTAGCAGTTCGGACAAGGAAGGTGGAACTGCCAATCATCAGTATTGGCAAACTAACTTTTGTGTGCGCATCTCAGGAACAGATATAACGCCTGACAGAATAAGTAAAGTAATATTACGTATAACATTATACTTTTTCCAAGTATTGGATTTTTATATTTAGATAGCTAGCCTTATTGTCTTACTGGAACATTTAGCCTATGTTCATCTATAAAATGAAATTTTATTCCAACTATTGGTAAAAGTTTTGAATATTACCTCCTACATACAAACAAACAAACAAATATACTGTTAGCATCTTCTATTTATGTAGACTGAAGTTGATTGATTAAGGCGGAAAGTATAGTAAAGAGTGCTCTGTGACGTTGCAAAAGAGTTGCTCATTCATTCAGATTCATTCAGTGGCAAGTGGTATCATATTGAAAGGGTATCAGTCCATATGGATGTTTGTAACTCTTTCACGCAAAAACTACTGAACTGATCACCATGAAATTTTTCATACACGTTGTCTGGGACACCAGAAAGGACATAGGGTACCTTTCATCCAGAACGCGGACGAAGTCGCGGGCACCAGCTAGTAGACTATAAGGTACGAAGTGTCCCAAGCGTATTAAATTACATTATGGTTTTGCGCGAATTTAACAAAAGAGTTCTGCTAAGCTTGGCACCGAAAAAAAAGGACGTATTCTCTATGGATTAGCATTCACAATAGAATTCGGCGCTTCGAATTTCAAAAACTAAATTCCACACGTAAAGGTACACATGCCTTTATGTTACAAAAGGTCAAAGGAATATCGACTTTACCCGCTTTGAAATAAGGTCTTTCCAATCTTGCAATCTCAAAGGCGTCTAATCTCTCGTGGACAAATCCAAAAGCGGTACGAGAAATTTATTGTCAAGCAAATTTCAACTTTACTCAAATTGGGCTTAAATATAAATTTCCATATTAAATAATTGTAAAAAGATAAGATTTTGTTGTGCACTTTGAAAATTGGAAACGTCAAAATAACAAAAGAAAATCTGTTATAAGAACACTTTGAAATTAGAATCCATTTTTGTCAGATTTAATAATGTAGGTAAGTACAATTTGATCGCTTGCAGCTGCCACAAAATTTTTACTTTCTTATTAACAAAATAGAATATCTTCATGAATATGAATATGAAGATTTACGGCCTTATTCATAAAAAGTTATAGAAGGCTTATTAGCTTGTTATAAGAAATTTACCAAAAAGTGTTATTCATAAACGTTCAATAGCAGCAAACCGCTTAATAAGTGTTTCATAAAGTTATTGAAGCAAGGACCCTACTATAAGCCTCTAATAAGGGAACAATTCAAGATGGCCGACTTAAAACAGCTGACCGACTGACTGATTTCTATTGATGTTTGATGTGGAGTTTGAATTTTGATTGATGTTTGTTTGTAAAGGAATTAGCAAATAATAGTTTAAATTACATAATTATGTAAGATATAACATAATAAGTGATATATATAGTAAAAATACAATATATTTTTCAAGTAATTTATTATTTTCTCATAACAATTTTCTTTTGCACTAAAATTTCTTTTAGGTCCAATATTCTCCCTTTCTTCTCTTCATTTTTAATTTGGGCTTCATGAAGCTCCTTCCGACACTCCATTTCATGAAATAAAAATGAAATAAAAGGCTGAAATAAAAATAGCACATATTATTATGTGTGGTGATGAAATATTATGTGGGATGTTTATGTGGCATACAATATTTTATAGATATGAGCATATTAGAGCTATGTGAGCCCGAAGGCTGTGGTGCAATAACACACTATCAACTTTGCATTGTCATGGTGTTATGTGATATTGTCCACACATAATTATTTATTATTTCTCCACTACATATTATAATACAAAGTCCTCCGCCCTATCTGTCTGTCTGTTTGTGATAAACTCAAAAACTACTGCACCGATTTTCAAAATTCACAGTTAGAAAACTTTGAGAAAAATAAAAGTGGTTCCCTCATGACAGCAATGCTTACAATTTCTAATAAAATAATAATAATAATTTTTTGTTTTAAAATTGCATCATGCGATCAGTCCAAAGAATATGAGCAGATTTGTTGAAGGTGTTTTAAAAATAATAAAATAAATATATTTATAACAAATGAAAAATATTTAATAAAATAATTTGTTTAGGTTAGGGAATATTAAACAGCTTTCTAACTACTCTAGCTTTCAGCTTCAACTAGGAATATTAACTAACATTCATGGGAAAGCTAAACATGAAATTACCTGATTTATTTGGTCTGAATCAAACTCGTTTGTATCTATAATGAATTCGTTTGGGAGCCACGAACTTATATCTTCAGCGTTGTCTGGCTTCCTTGGCGGCGGTGGACCACCACCAGTCAACAGTTTGTTTTCTTTCTTCTACTTTTTGTCGTTTTTGGGTCATCTTTAAAATGCCCCACTGCGATTTCAGCTGAGTAATGGTACGTGTGGTACCATTGCACACACCTACTATTGAAGCTGGAAATAATGAACAACTTTAACAAACATCTAATATAACAATAACGTACGCATTAAATATGTGTTAGTTCATGTCTTAGCAATTGCCAAACTAAGCTATACATACCTGACTTGTAAATCCGCCCACGCTGCTTGTATTTTGTAATTGCAATTAATGTTCGTATTTTTATTTTCGATCGCTTCAACTCTCTCCCTCACCAATTCCAACAATAGATGCTACGGAAGTAAACGTAAGAAATTAATAAACAGAAAATACTATATAAACACAACTAATGGCAAATAAATATTTTTTTAAAAAACACTCACTTTATCTTCCTCTGACCAATTTAGGCTTCTTTGCCGTTTTTTATCCACTTTTGGATTCCAAAAACTTTTCGAATCAAAAATTTGACAAAATTAACAAAATCACTTATTGATCACACAAGTAAATTGGGTTATATTTTCAATTTTCATAAGAAATGTCAAAATATCACATAAAAAAAAATCACTTTACTGTCATTTGGGGCGTGGATACAGAGATTTTAGCTTTTTTGTCTATGAATTCATCAGAACGGCAACATAACAATGATAAACTAACTAATAGCGACATATTAGTTATGACAGGCTTATGGAACGTTTATGAATAGCAATTTTATAATAAGCTTATTAAGGTCTTATGAGCGTTTTAACTATTGAACGTTTTAAGCCTCTAATAAGGGATTTTTATGAATAAGAGCGTTAGTTTGGATTTTGGATTTTGGATTTTTTTTTTTTAAACTCGAAACTCGAGTAATGTAGGTAGGTACTTTCGTACGTCTACGGTTTTCCTAATTCCTGATTCGATCTCGAATTAGGAAATTCGATCTCGCAGCTACATCTTTGTGAATATCAAGATTTTTGTTAGCAACTTAATGGTCTTAGAAATACCGGATTAAAATATAGGAATTAGGATAGAATGTTTTATATAGCTTGCAACTCCGACTTGAATTCCGTCAATTTGAGATTCAAAAATCTTCGAGGTGGAGTGTCGTATTTTTTTATTGGTGACAAATATCACATGCCTTGTAAAAAAGTGACTAGCATCCAAATAAAAGAGTCATGCCTTGTTTTTATTACGAATTAGTAGGCGTGTGATCGGGCGAGTGTACACTTGCAGTTTGCTCACGAATGTCACACGTCGCTCTTGCACAGTGTAAACATGCCCTTATAATATACAGGTTGAGAAAAATAATTTGTAATCCTTAATAGTTTCATTTTCCAGTACCCTCATTATCCCTTATCCTATCCTGCTAATTCGGCAGCGCATTTGAAGAACCTATGGCGTTGAAAGGGTATCAATCAGTTGAACGAACGCGTTTGCGAAAATAACCTTATGTAAGTATGTATGTAGCTATGTATACCTTATGTATACCTTATGTAGCCACCTACCATAAAGTAACCTGTTTTTTTTATAAGAGATGGGTTAGCTCTTGGCCAACAACCGGCCAGGTGGCAATGATGAGGCCTAAGATGGAGCGAGCTCACCCAGAAGATGCCTATTCACTCAAACCTTGAAAAGATTAGGGTTATAATATGTGCTCGGAAATACAGACGCCGGCAGGGAGTTCCAAACCCTTGCAGTGCGCATTATAAAGGATGTTTCAAAGCGCTTGGTCCGAAAAGGAGGGATTTCGACAAGATGAGGATGGTAGCCAGCCGTACGTCTGTATGTCCGATGGAAGAAAGGGGAAGGCGGTATCAGTTCATGCAGCTCCTGAGCACACTCTCCGAAGTACACCTTATAAAAGACCGTCAGCTTGTATACCAACCTTTAATTAAAAAAAGCTGAGTCGAAACACTATATTTTCATTTATTGGACATTTATGTGCTGATCACGAGGAAACATCTTATATATCTTATAATTATAGCAGCAATTATAATAATAATATATATCTAATAAGCCTTCAGGATGTTATTAAGGCTGCTTCAATAATGCTGCAAGCACTGCTCTTTTTGCGTGTAGGTACTGACAGATAGTTTCCTGGCGATAATTCGCAAAAGAACTGCGTCTAAATCGCCTACGTGGCACCCTTGACAGCATACTGAGATCAGTAATCTTGTAAGATTGTAAGACTACCATATCCAAAATTACTGGATGAGAATACCCATAGGACTTAATAATACTAAAAATTCTTTGCACATTCAACATAGCACCATCTAGTTCCACACTAAGCTACTAATACTTGTATTATGGATACCAGACAGTTGATATACTACATAGATTACTTTTTTTTTGTAAATACATACATATTATATAAATACAAACATGACTTAGGTACAAAGGTAAATGTTAACACATAAACATTTGCCCCTAGCGGGATTCGAACCCGCGACCGTTTGATTAACAGCTAAGGTTACTAGCCACTAAACCAAACGTGTCGTCAAAATAGAAATATATGTACAATAATCTGAAATAAAGTACAAGTAATTAAAATTATAAAAATATACCGATTTCCCATCATCCTGTATAAAGTGTCACTAATGTGTCGGGTGGTCTGTTTTGTTTCTACCTCTCAATCTTATTAAGTATGTAAGTTTATATTCAAAGAAACATAAACACGAACACAGCTCAGTCCACAGTAAATAAAGAGTAATTAAAAAAAATCTTGACATGCTTTGTCTATGTTTGAAGAGGTCCGTTCTTATCAGCTCAAAAAATATATCCTTAGTGTTAGTTAACTGCTGAGATGTGGTGAAAATAACGTTAATTTCTTTATAACTAATCGTCATTTATTTTCATAAAACATACTGGTCTATCATAAGTTATAATAGATTTGGCGTGCGCTTGGCTTAAGGCAGGTTCATATCCTGGAGAATGGACCAGGACAATTTATATTGCACGACATAAAGATCTAGCACTAAAGAAAGTTTGGACTCCTGAACTATTCTTATACTTGTCGCAGTGCCTGTCAGGCCACAGGAACTTTAACTTCTTTTGGAAAAGGATCGGCAAATCGTCAACGGACACGACGTGTTGGTTTTGTGGACACCGCAGAACACACGTTGTTTGTTTTCCCTTAATTCTCTCCGGAGAGAGCCGAAATGAATAAAGATCTATAAGTGGACATAAGCAAGGGGACCATGATCGAAGTCATGGTGCAATCTCATTGCGGCTTACATCGGTGATTAAACTTTTGTAGATAAACATTTAGACGTACTGGACACAGGATAGGGTATTTTTTTCACGCGGGCGAAGTCGCGGGCGCCAACTAGTACTAATAATCAATCTGTAAGCGTATGTATTGTATATACTTATGTATGACTGTATATTCTTCCATAACTCTTAAACGAATTAACTGATTTTCCTGAAACTTGGTAGATAAACATTTAGACGTACGGGACACAGGATAGGCTACTTTTTTCACGCGGGCGAAGTCGCGGGCGCCAACTAGTACTAATAATCAATCTGTAAGCGTATGTATTGTATATACTTATGTATGACTGTATATTCTTCCATAACTCTTAAACGAATTAACTGATTTTCCTGAAACTTGGTAGATAAACATTTAGACGTACGGGACACAGGATAGGCTACTTTTTTCACGCGGGCGAAGTCGCGGGCGCCAACTAGTACTAATAATCAATCTGTAAGCGTATGTATTGTATATACTTATGTATGACTGTATATTCTTCCATAACTCTTAAACGAATTAACTGATTTTCCTGAAACTTGGTAGATAAACATTTAGACGTACGGGACACAGGATAGGCCACTTTTTCACGCGGACGAAGTCGCGGGCGCCAGCGAGTACGATATATTATGTCGAATAAGCTTGCGTACTAATTTTCGGCGGTAGCGCCTTAAAAAATGGCGGACGTCTTTTAATTGTTTTTTTCTGATAGAATGGAATCAGCATGCCAACATTAGTCGACAAACAACTCGTGAACGAAGTCTTGAGCGCTTGTAATCTCAAATATGTTTACCATTCGGTCAAAGATTATTTTAAGAGTAGACTGTCTTATTTATTGATAACTATTTTTTTTAAATTACTAGCGGGCCGCTCCCGGCGTTGCGCGGATATTTTTCTGCATATTATCCTTATACTCGTACTTATATTATAAAAATAATAAAAATAAAAAATATTATAAAAATAGTTTGGGAAATTAAAGAAATGTCAACAAATTTTTTATAAAAATTACGTGTCACATGTTTGTCCGGGATGGACTCCTAAACTAATGAACTGATTTTGATAAAACTTTGTAACTCTGTGTAACTTAAAAGATAGGATAGTTTTTATTTTGAACCCGGGCGAAGCCGGGAGCAGTAGCTAGTTTAACATATATAAATCTTCCTTTTTGGTTTCTGTATATAATTTGCAGAAAATTATAAAATAAAAGTTTTATAACTGAAACACTACAAATTCAACATACTTATCCTATCCTATTATTAATTATTAATATTTAATATTAATTAATTAATTTATTTATTTATTTACGTGACTAGGTAACCCGTACTATACGTACTAATATTATAAATGCGAAAGTATGTATGGATGTTTGTAACTCTTTCACGCAAAAACTACTGAACCGATCACCATGAAATTTTGCATACACGTTGTCTGGGACACCAGAAATGACATAGGGTACCTTTCATCCAGAACGCGGACGAAGTCGCGGGCACCAGCTAGTATAGTTCTTGCATTTCACGAAGGCGAGTGGGATTTACTTGTAGTAAACACTTGTCTGTATATGTGTCACAGTGTGCGTGAGATCGAAAGAGGTGGTGGAAAGAGGTATGGTTAGTATAAAAAAAAATAGAATCCTACAATGCTCGCTCGCAACTTACCGCTCCGTCAGACACGCACACTATAGCAATGTGCGTGTACACGTTCAACACAAGCAAAACTCACTCGCTTACGTGAAATGCAAAGACTATACCTAATTAAAGATGTGTCATTCTGCGTTTTATTCTTTGTCACAAACGCTACCTACGTAAACTAAGCACGTATAAAATATATACTTATATCCAAGTAATATTCGACATATGTTAAATGTTCTTAAATACAACATTTCGGCATTCACTCATCTCTCCGCTGCTTTTTCTGGTGCGATTTTTTCTTTGGAAATTTTTTTAATTGTTAACCTGGCGGCCATTTTGTTAAATGCAGTCCGAATTTTGCGAACGAAATTTAAAAGTTATACATGAAATACTTAAAATGAATGTTTATGTTATGTTTGTGATCAACAAATTGACAAAACAGCATACTTAACATATTAATTTACATTACAATCAATAAGATTATTATTAAGAATTAATAATTAATTAAAATAATCAATTAACTCTATAATACAATCTAAAAATAAGCTTATATTTACAATAAAATCTAATTCTAAATTATGTATATATATTTACACATGATATATTACAAAGCATCGGTCCCTTTGGCAGGGTCCCAAGCATGCTGGCTGCATTACCTCGTTGTATAGCAATACTTATCTGTTGACCGAGGTAATAGCCAGATTTAGAATCGCCGGTTATGTCGACCAAACGCTTCGATAAGGTGTTAAAAAATTTAAACGCGTTGGGACCCCACGGACCCAGAGATTCGACACCGAAGGGATAATTGATGTATAGATTAGATATGTAATCTTTACATATAACTCTATTACCTTAATACTTAACTAATATTATAAAGTGCAATTGTCTTTTATAAGAAGTTACCTTCTTTTATAAGAACTACCTAAGTTTGTAAGTAGGGAAGTTACTTACCTACTTACAAAGTAACTTAAAATTAAAAAAAAATTAAATTTTAAATTTAAATTTAAATAAAATAAAATTCTTTTTAAAATTTGCCCGACAGGGTCCATAACCATAACACTGGTCTTTATATATTTTGTAACACCTTTATTAATACATTATTGTTTCGCAATAAATAATTGAATTGAATTAAACTTTGTAAAACCTAGGTTCAAAATTAGTATTTGATATTTATGTACCATGTGTCTACCGACCAATTTTGTACACTATAGAGACCAAACTCATTTTATATGAAATCACCACGACAGCTACTGGAGAAATACAACAATAATATAATTATGGGACATCCTAACCAAACAACATGTGTGGTTATGCACACGAGCTATCTGGACAGTTAAACAATTCATATTTTTGTAAATCTCCGGCTATAGATCCAGCGCGGGTAGGGGTACGCCGTCAGAACCTCGGCGTACCCGACAATGGAGGTACGCCGGCCATCTCGTGAGACCTTACGTCGGGTGGCAGTCCGCTCCAAGACCACCGCTCGAGTAATTATAATATAATACTTACTCTAACTCCTCACATAAATCCTCTTAATTAATCTTAATTAATCCTCATATAATTAAGAATTGATTGTATTTTTTAAATGAAACCCTGTAAGCATTGAAATTGGTAATACATTCTCAAATTTTTTTAGTGATTCTGTATTTTTGTATGATTTTTGTTTAAAATAAAATAAATGAATTTGACGAGTCCGTTAGATGAGTGGTAAGGATGCTTGCCTAACGTTTCAGGAGCCCCGGGTTTGATTCCCGGCGAGGTCAACTTTGGAAATAAACTTTTTAAAGTTGGCTCTGGTCTGGACTTAGAAAGAGTGTGTATTTAAGGGATTTATATTAAGTTAAATATATATATTTAACCTGGCGTTGCTTGTGTTAAAGGCGACGGCAGCCACCTACTACCAAGTGGACCTTCAACCTGTCTGTCGACTTTAATATAGAAAAATATATAATATAATAAATATGTTAATAATTAATTAAATAAAACAAAATTAAACAATCATAATACATTATTATTAATAGGATCGTTTAATGTCCTCTTGACTCGTGTGTTAACAAATCAAATGGCGCGCACCCGCGCAACAATACAGCGCAAATGAGCCGCCATATTGAAATAAAATAAAAAAAGCCGCCGCGTCAGGAACCCGCATTCCTTGTCCTACGATGACGCTTTAACAATCTTTATACAACCTTTGACCATTATTTATATAAGTAACTAGTTGGTGCCCGCGACTTCGTCCGCGTTGAAACTTAATTTCCGTGTGAGTAATGGACGCCTGACATCGTTATTGCTGTGACGATAGTGGCTTTATATTTTAGACGATCACTCAGGAACAGTACTTACTTTTTTCTGGATGAAAGGTACCCTATGTCCTTTCTTGTATCCCTGACAACGTGTATGCAAAATTACATGATGATCGGTTGAGTAGTTAAGGCGTGAAAAGGTAGCATACAGACAGACAGACAGAGTTACTTTCGCATTTATAATAGTATGGATCAGGAAATTTTATAGTTTAATTTTTTTTACAATAAAACACATTAATTCATTTATTTATTACATTAATAAGGGCTTCTTTCACCAACTCTAAGTAAAGTGTTAATTAGTTACTTTTAGAAATAATTTTATGTTTTATTAAATTATGCACTCGGTTTAGTGAATCCTTCGATAGGCGATTTTTTTTATTATTTTCTTTTTAATGTTTGGGACTTTTACCGTACATACAAACAAATTGACATATTTATATTTAACGGGCTATCAGCCTGTCGATGACCCTAACATTAAAAAAATCTATTAAAACTGTCGATTTGCTAAAAAAAAACTGCCCGAAAATAGCAAAGTGCTAACAGAACAGTGAAACGCATCCGGGATCAAAATGTAATGCAATAAATCTTAGAATTAGTCATACTCGTTGTTAGGTTTGCGTCGTAATAAAAGCTGAGCTATTTTTAGCACACATAAATTAGTTTTTTGCTTATAATTTTGAAATAATTATTTTGAAATAAGAACCCTTTAATGTATCATTTTACATATATTTCACACTAGCTGTTGCACGCGACTTCATCCGCGTAACTTTATAAAATATAGCCTATGTTACTGGCTGATAATATAGCTTCTTCCTAACAGTGAAGGAATTTTTCAAATCGGTCCAGTATTCAACTCGGAGCCTATTCAATGCAAACAAACAAACAAATCTTTCCTCTTTATAATATTAGTATAGATTAGCCTATAGTTTTTATGTCTTTTTCTGTATCCTTGACGTTTGTGCACAATTTCAAGACGATCGGTTTTGAAAGCGTAACATACAGACAAAAACACTTTGTCATTTATAATTTTAATAAATATTGCCTGATCTGCACTTTCTTCCTCACATTTTTTAAGGATCAACTGATCATTGCATGCCTCTTGATGTTGCTTGAGATAAGTGTAAAAATATAGCTTCAATATCGCTGTGAACTTGGTAAGACACGGACCTAAGAACGACATCCCTTCTTCATTGTATTCGCAGGAAATAGCTACACCTTTTGTCACTTGGAAAAAAGGTTTTTGTCGCGTCATGGGGTTTTGTTGGGTTTTCTAAAGAGGTTGTATTTGTTGAGGTTGTATAAGGTCTATAATTAATGACACTATGACGTATTGCTAAAAGCCATGGATTCCTAACACCTTTCAATGAGATTTGTCGCTCCCAATTCAAATAGGGAACAGTATTTTAGTATATTATTTATTATTATTATAATTTTTTATTTTTTTTATTTTAGTTTTTTTTAGTATTTTTATATCGGTACCATCGATATTCAGCTTTAATAATATAAAATATGTCCGTGGGGCCCTGAAGCAATGGGCCTCTTCAAAGACATTTCGAAGAGGCTTGTTGACGCGACGGGAGATCGGAGAGCTGGCGCTTTCCTCGGCCAACGTATTAGTTTGGCCATTCAACGAGGAAATGCTGCCAGCGTCCTCGGTACAATGCCGCGGGGTCCATTTTTGTATTGAATTTTGTTTTTAGGTATAATTTATTTAGTTATTAGTTTGTAAATATTGTAAATTCATTTAATCATTATATTTCTATTTTGTAATAGATAAATTTAAAAACTATTATAATATAAGATATTCAAACGTAACTATAACGCATAACATAACGCATTCGTGTGACAATTTTGATTTTTTTTTTACCCCCATAAATTTTCATACGATGGGCTTATACATTATATGTGTCGTGGGCAAATCGATTCTTAAGGAGTAAGGAGTAAACTCCAAAAATAATACTCACATAATTAAAAATCATTTCATGCAGCTTTCTTCGTTATCGGATTTCGTTAACTTTAATGAAATAAAATATTAATAAAAATAGTTTAAACTCAACAAAATATATTTTTAATAATTTCCTAAGTTATTGTGTTCCATGAGGTGTGTTTGAACAATGGGTGATGTATTCCATAACAAACTAATTAGTTATGGCCGTTAGAGTTGGGAAAATTGAGCAATTGGTATTTTTAGTACCACGATGAATGGTGCAAAAATAGACTGCACATTGCTCCCTATAAAATTTTGAGTATAATATTTTGCTAATATAATATTTTGAGAATACAATAAGCCATTTAATTAAACATTTTTAATCACTCCCTCTAACCCCAAAAAACAATCCACAGGAATAATAAAATACTTATTTTAAAAATACATAGAAATGGGTATTTCTTTTTTTTATGGTCTCGAAGATACCAAGTTCAGATCCGTAGCAACTGGACAGATCCTAGCAGCCTCAACTTTGGAAAGTTCATTTTGATTGGTCTTTATTTAGAAAGTAGTGGCGGGCCACACTCCGTTTCGAAGTCATTTGGGCGGATCGTTTTGCGGTAGTAACCAATCATTACAGAAAACCATACCATTGTCCATACCCTCCAAGACATGTGTGACAATAGCCTTATAAATTACTTTTACATTATCCGTAAAAAAAGCCCACCTGATTCTGGTACAAAAAATTTGGTCTTCCATCGTACAAGCGTCAACTTTTACATCACTAGTCTTATTTTAATATCTTTCATTCAATTCCATTTTTGCACAACGAATGACTTTTCAAAAACCGGAACTAGAATTTTAGTTTTCGATTATCTAATTGTGACTAAAACGTTTTAAAAATACTTATCCGTAAAAAAGCCCACCTAATTCTGGTATTAAAAAATTTGGTCTTCTATCGTACAAATTATCTTATTAATCACATCACTAGTCCTATTTTAATGTCCTTCATTTAATTCCCGTTTCGCACAACGAATGACTTCTACGAAAACCGGGACGTTATTCACGGTACCTTTTTTACGGTCTTTGCAATAAATGGCACGCATTTAATAAGTCGGCGGGTTAACGTTACAGTCAGCACCTTTGCTTAGTTAGGCAAATGGTACTTACCTTGGAGACACTTAAGTAGTGTACTCTAAGTAACACTAGGCAAGTGTTACTTAGAGACACGGACTTATGGAAATAAAACTAAGCTGCTGGCAAGCCAAACGAAGGTATTTTATCGAGTTAATGGACTACTCGCCCAAATTTATCTCGCCCCTAGTTGGGCGAATCTATACTAATATTATAAAGCTGAAGAGTTTGTTTGTTTGTTTGAACGCGCTAATCTCGGGAACTAGTGGTTCGAATTGAAAAATTCTTTTTGTGTTGCATAGATCATTTATCGAGGAAGGCTTTAGGCTATATAACATCACGTTGCGACTAATAGGAGCGAAGAAACAGTCGAAAATGTGGAAAAAAACGGGGAAAATTATTCATCTTTGAGGGCTTCCGTTGCGTGCGCTGCGAAAACCGTTCGGGATACCCAAATGATTCCCAAAATAACTATTCCACGCGGACGAAGTCGCGAGCACCAGCTAGTTATATTTATATAGGCAAATGGTACCTTGCTCCAAGCGTTACTTAGAGAGACAGACCTATGGAAATAAAACTAAGCTAACGAACTAACGAAGGTATTTTTTAGAATTAATGGACTACTCGCCCAAATTTATCTCGCCCAAGTTGGGCGAATTATTTATATAGACAACTCGCCCACAACGGTTATTCTTCAGAGAACATAAAAACTTAATAAAATATCAAAGTTAAAACTTAGACATTATTGATTAAAAAATCAATAACGTTTAGGGCCTCTTTCACCAACTACAAGTTAAATGTTGAGTAGTTACTTTTTAAGTAACGCTAATTGGCGAGTAAATGTTACGAGTTTCTTGTGTCAATTTCTTGAAATTCCCGCGAGGGTTAATAAAAATCAAAATTAAAAAAAAATCAAAATATCCTATATTTCAATAATTTATTATATTATTATTTATTTGCTAAGAAAGGGTTTTTGAAAATTTAACTCAGTGCGAATCCAAGGGCGGGTAACCAGTATGTTATATATATTATTCGTTGCTCATATTTGTATGTTTTTCTTTTTAAGTATATCTGTGTTAGGAATAAATGTTTCTTTCTTTTCTATCTCTATATCTCTATCTTTATCTATAGTTTGGCGACAGTGAGGTCCAATTACCATGAAGCGAATTGGGAGCAGCTAAAAAATGCTATAAGTAAGTATAGGCTCTCACTTGCAAACCAAAGAGTACGCTGACTCTGAATTTGGTAGCAAACATCATTCCCAAGCAATCAGAGGGCCATACGGGAATTAAAACATTTCAAATTAAATATGTTTTGGCTAATTAAATTCGTAGAAAGTTTGTGGTAGCCGGTAAAAAGTGGTGAGTCGGCCGCGGCCGAAAACTGGCCAATAGGAGCGAAGGGCGCGCAAAAAATACATAATTAAAAATTCGAGAATCAAAATGGCGGGAGTTTATCAAGAGTGCTTACGTGCGAATCGGACAATACGGTGCGATTTTTTTGGAGTTTACTTATTAAGAATCGATTTTCACATAATATTTAAAATTAGGTATAATTTAAAATTGTATAAGCCCGGAGTATGAAAAATTATGGAAATAAAAACAAAATTGTCACACGTTCTATTTTTGTTTACATATCGATCGGCAAAAAATATTTAATTACTTTTGAGGTTTTTTTGTTACTTTAAAGGTTTGGTCTGAACAGATCCCTAGATAGTCACAATCGATTGATTTTTATCTATTATATTTTATTTAGTACTAGTTGCTAAATACTTTCTTTTTTAAAAAAAAACATTCGGCACGTACACATCACAGACAGTTTGCAGTGTGACTGATACGGGACTTCGCCCGCTCAACTTTGTTAATTATATACTAAAACTTTCCTCGATAACCATTCTATCCATTAGTGAAAACCGCATTAAAATCCGTTCCGTAATTTTAAAGATCTAAGCATACATAGGGACAGACAGCGGGAAGCGACTTTGTTTTATACTATGTAGTGATTTTGAGGTATTTTTCTATAGACTTTTATCACAGCATACTTATTTCCTACAGTAGGCCGACGCCTTTGATGTTGGACGATGCCGCCGTCTGTGTAGATATTTAAAAATTACGGAAGGGTTGACACAAATTAAGTAATATAAAATGTGCTTAAGTACCTTTCTTCATCGTGCGGAAATTGATGAAAGCTTAGTTCTTTATTTATGTGAGATAAAGATTTGCACGCACTTACAGCACATGCCGTATGCACCATTTTGATTTATATAATAAATTAATTAAAATCTGAAAGACGCGATAGCCCTAGATTATTTATCCCAAGCTACGAAGAACGACGAAGTATGCAACTTGGGCACGTCCCAATCGCGCCTCACCCCTCGCGCCCCGCACGTTTGCCCTGTCTAGACGTCTCCGTCGGCCTACTGTACGAAATAAGTATGCTGTGATTTTATTGTCCGCTTCGCTCTAGTGTTCAAAAATGCTTGTTGATTATAATGTACGGTGGATTCAGGGCGCGCTTTTTTGTATGTCAAATTAGCGACAAAACTGTACGACGATGAAATGTTGCTCTCTAAGTATCTCCGACAGTTCAAGGCCTCACTAAATGATATTTATTAGCTCCTTTGTCTGGAAAGTGAGGGAATTCTAAACATAAATGGGAAACAAAAAACAAAAACACACCACACTGTTCGGACAAGACTATCCGTCACCTGGGGACGTTCAAGTATTAGGCTTATGCTCCACTCCCACACGTAGGAAATCAATATTTTTTAAAATACCTACAAATAATTCCCCTTTCGCACGAGTATGAATATGAATTCCCTGCTGCCACTAATACAAAAGTACAGTTAGCAAAAAGTAAAATAATAACGCTATTTAGGGGGGGAGTCTTGTAAAACGTTAGAGGGATTCCCCTCCCACCCCTGTCCCTCGAGTGTATTTTACGTCATTTTTATTTTGGTCTCCAATTCTCGCAAGAAGCGAGATAAATTTGGGCGAGTAGTCCATTAACTCAAAAATTTGACTGTAACATACTCGTTTTACGTGAGAAATCTCTAAATTACATTTCATTCGAGAATTTAGCGAAAAAAGCTTAAAAATGCACCGTAATCACACATCGATTGATCTTGTAGCAATTCACACGGCAAAAGGTCCAAACCTTTGAAAGTTACGAATGTCATTTAGAAGCACGACCATTGATGTTATAAAGTCAAATGAAGTAAGTAGATATGTCGTGGCCAGATCGTAGAATTGGGCAGATCGTAAACTATGAAATCAAAAATATTTCACCTGTCATAGACAAAGACTAGCACTTAGCAACGGTTGTTGATATATTTTGACTGTCATTAGAAATTACAAATATATGTAAATATTATCTTGAAATTTAATTTAATACATAACAAATTGGCGACGATGTCGTTTGAATTAAAAAAAAATAAAACGTGCACGAGCTACCCTGCGTGGGGTGCTAACGAAAACAAGCAATGCTTTACAAGACTAACAAAGAATATACACTTTCGAAGAAATAGAAACACGACTAAGTACACTACAAAATACTTACCAAGGATTACAGAAATTACAGACACAAATTGAACTAGAAACGGAAGACGAAAACATAGATACGGAAATTCAATACAGGTATGAGGTAGAAGAAATGTACACTATGCTACGTACAAAATTTTCACAAATATTGAATGCTTACAAAATTTCTGAAACAAATAGTACCAACCATGCGGCTGCCGCCTCTTGTTCACAGCGCGAATCACAGCCGAAACTTAACTTTCAACCCTTTCAAGAAAAAGAAACTTTCAAGAATTTTATTAAAAGGATTTCTGTATATTTATTACTAAACAAGTGTAAGGGAGTTGGCCCTAGAGAGCCGAGTACAAGCTCGGAATTACTCCATATCAGGAAGGAAGTGGGAGTTTGGCTCAGTAACCCGCCGTCTAGGAAACGTACACTACGAGATAAGGACGGACAGCGGACGTGTATGGATTCGACACCTTGACCAGCTACTCCCTGCGCCTCTGATTCCTGGGAATAACGGCGGAGGCGTGTCATAGACAAAGACTAGCACTTAGCAACGGTTGTTAATATATTTTGACTGTCATTAGAAATTACAAATATATGTAAATATTATCTTGAAATATAATTTAATACATAACATCACCAAAAGTCAAAAATAGGTGCGACGAGGAGCGGAGCGAAGCAAAGCGAGGAGGAGCGTGTTAGGTTTACATGGAAATAAATTTGAATTGAAAATAAACAGAAATATGATCTGACCAGGAATACCATGATATGCCCAATTCTACGATGTGCCGACGACAGATACGTCAATACGTAATTTTTTTATTAAAATAATACCTACTTTTTTTTGGGCATTAAGCTGAAAAGTTCAAAAATATATCTACTTTTAGAATTTGCATTCGTTACTTTAACCTTTCTTAGCGGATAAACATGTTTCAAATTTTAGTATACTTAGTAGCTTCTGCTGTGCATTGATGGTCAGGACAAATATTTTATAAGTACATAATATAGACCCAAGACTACCCAAGACATACCAAAGACTAATTTCATATTGACTAATTGACGACACGTTTGGTCTAGTGGTTAGTAACCCTAGCTGTTAACCAAACGGTCGCGGGTTCGAATCCCGCTAGAGGGGCAAATGTTTGTGTAATATTTATATTTACCTTTGAACCTGAGTCATGGATGTTTGTATCTATAATCATAAATATGTATGTATTTACAAAAAAAGTAATCTATGTTGTATATCAACTGTCTGGTATCCATAATACAAGCATTACTTGCTTACTGTGAAACTAGAAGGTGCGAGAATGTGTGGAATGTGTAAGAATATTATTTCTTTATATTGTTTTATTACTGTATTGTTATTTCTGTTTGTGTGCCAAAAAAAAAATTTTTTTTATAAAGTGTGCCGATTAGCCTAGTTTCAAAGTGTCAGTCACCGTGCGCGTATAACGTATCTACCTTCTCACCTACTTTATATCAATGGTAACTCGTTTGCTATTCAGTTAAATTTAGTGTGACTTATGTTAAAGACTATTCATCAAACCTTCTCAACGTGTCTTTTGATAAAATTGATGGATTTGTACGATTCTGTCTACGGTAGCAGGTGCAAGTATCACGGTAGTTTTTTTTATAATAGGAAACTATAAGCAGCATTTAACCTAATGCCGAGACATTCCCCACGTTCCCTTTTTACCATATTAGGCATTCGTTAAGTATACTTATTATAGTAAAATGCTATAATAATAATAATAATAATAACTTTTATTTCAGACATATGTGTCATCATTTTTTTTTAATTATAAACAAAAACAAAAAGTAAAATAAAAATTAAAAATTAACACAAACTGACGCTAATTATCATTTTCTATTAAGGGTGATATGCGATTTCACCCAATGTTTTAATATTGGGCAGTCCACCTTCCCAGCAATCACCTTTAACAGCGTGTCTGTGCTGCCTCGCACCCTAGTCATAAGGGATGCTATTCTCATTCTTAATATAGCATAGTAATCTGCGACTCTTGCATTAGCAAACATCCCTGATGCACTACAGTAGCGCGGCAGCCCCAGAAACACTCTGAAAGCATTGCTGTGAGGCTATGAACGAATGCGGTTATTAGTAGAAATGCGGTGATCCTTCACTTGGCTCCCACGTCTAGGATCCCATAGGATCCTAGGATATAATGAGTCATTGAATCCTATCGAATGACAATGGGAGCCAAAATCCAAAAAAAAAAATCTTTGGATCCCATGGGATCCTAGACGTGGGAGCCAAGTGGAGGGAGGCATTTTTTTTTGGATTTCAATCCCATTGCCATTCGATAGGATTCAAAGATAATTATATTATTACCGTGGCTTGCATGAGATTTTTTTTTTAAATTCTTATTTCTTACTCGATAGATATTCCAATGACAAATTTTTACTTGTGAAATTTTCAAATGGTAGAGTATTCAAAATGGTAAAAGAACATTAGTTTTCGGTATAATATTTTTTTGCTGGCGTTTCAGAAATTAACATATCTTTATGTTATCATTAAAATGAAATGGGATTCATTGAGTATAAATTTAAAAACCAATGTCATTCCATTTAAATTAATAATATAAATATTATTTTCGGTAGACTGCATTCCAAAAAATTTGACCATTACATATCTTAGGATTCCATGGGATCCTAGACGTGGGAGCCAAGTGGAGGGAGGCACATTAATGGATTCACAAAGGCCAATGACATTGACCATTTGACCTTCACCGATATGACCTTTAGAATGTTTATATATATCAAACTAATTCCGCACGAAAAACACAAACGTAATCCACACCTCAACGCAGTCACTGAGACACTGTAGCTCCATATATTTAGAGTTCCGAGGCGGCGGAAACAATTCAACAGGCTCGACAAATGTGTTTTTTTGTACTTTTCATTAAAACAACATTTAAAAAAAATAAAAAAATCAATAATTTTTTTTTAAATGACTGACTTATTATTCGGTGCAGGAATCATTTGCGCGCAATAAACCGTTTTCGAAACAAATTTCAATATAAGTCAAATTCTTCTTATTCTTCTTAAATTTTATTGTGGGGTTTCTACTACTTCGATGGAAATTCTAAACAATACATTTTGTTCTTCACATGTTTAAGTATAACATATATTTTTTTCAAACCAATTGCATTGACAGTTTCTTGTAACATATTTTTTTTAAACTGCAAATTTTTAAGATTGGCGTGTGTTTATACCTTAAAGGTAACAAAAAAAACCCCTTTTTTTATTTATTACTTTTATTGAGAATTTTGACTTCATTTCGTTACTTGTACGTTACAATTTTTGTTTGGACACACTTTATATTTAATTTTCATTTACCTAGTTATATCTATAAAAAAAAATCTATCAAATTAAAGTTTCCTTTTATCTTTCGAATCGGTTCAGTCTACGCAAACTGGTCACATCCATTCCATAAATTGCAAACGAAGGCGACTCAGTGAAGTGTACCTGAAACGAAACCATAATAATTATAATAACGAGACAATTTAATGTCGTAACAACTTTTCTTTTCTATACTAATATTATAAAGCTGAAGAGTTTGTTGGTTTGAACGCGCTAATCTCAGGAACTACTGGTTCGAATTGAAAAATTCTTTTTGTGTTGGATAGATCATTTATCGAGGAAGGCTTTAGGCTATATAACATCACGTTGCGACTAATAGGAGCGAAGAAACAGTCGAAAATGTGGAAAAAAACGGGGGAAATTATTCATCTTTGAGGGCTTCCGTTGCGTGCGCTCCGAAAACCGTTCGAGATACCCAAATGATTCCCAAAATAACTATTCCACGCGGACGAAGTCGCGAGCACCAGCTAGTATAAGTATAAAGGTCCTAGCTGTTAACCAAACGGTCGCGGGTTCGAATGCCGCTAGGGGCAAATTTTAGTGTTAACATTTTACCTTTGTACCCGAGTCATGGATGTTTTGTATTTAAATGTGTTATATTTCATTGTGATCGGTTCAGTAGTTTTTGCGTGAAAGAGTTACAGACATCCATACATCCATCCATTCATACAAACTTTCCCATTTATAATACTAGCTGGTGCCCGCGACTTCGTCCGCGTTGAAAAAGCAATATATCGCCTGACATCGTTATTGCTATTACACTTAGCCAGGAGTTAGTTTCCTCAATTTTAGATAATCCCTCGGGACCAGTACTTTTTTTCCGGATGAAAGGTACCCCATGTCCTTTCTGGTGTCCCAGACAACGTGTGTGCAAAATTTCATCGCAATCGGTTCAGTAGTTTTTGCATGAAAGAGTTACAAACAACCATACATGCATCCATAATAAATAAATAAAATAAAATAGCCTTTATTTGCTGACATATATGTTTACAAGTATTTAAATAATGCACATCAGTCCGGTTCTGTATCAACGTGTCCTACATACATCCATACAAACTTTTGCACAAAGATAATTGATTGGTCTCGCTGCGCTCCACTAGATAGAGCGCTATACAAAAGTATTAGCTCCGAAAATATGGCAACTTTTTATTGTAGTGTGTGTGTAAAAAATCGTCACTTTTTATCACTTTCTACCCAGTTTTATTATATTTTTACACAGTTTCACTACATACGCAAACTGGTATTTTATTATGCCTAAAATTTAATAAAACATTCGGCACGTACACATCACAGACAGTTTGCAGTGTGACTGGCTCGGGTACTATTGTGACTATTTTATGTCGCATTTTACAAGAACGACGGCGGTATCTAGTCGAGCGCAGCGAGACCAATAATTTATCTATGCTTTCGCATTTATAATATTATATAAGTACGGACGGATTAGTACGGATTATTTCGTTATATTACTTACCTCCAATTGATCCTTTGAAGAAGATTTACCCTGAAAATATATATTTAGTTATTAATACACACTGTGTCCCAATATTTAATTATATTAGATTAGATGTCCTTGACTTGTTGCTATGACACTTTGGCCAGGCCATTTTTTTATATATTTTTTTTGTTTTTTTATTTTTTTTATATTTTTTATTTGTTTTTTTTTTGTTTTGTTTTTAGATGATCCCTCGAGAACAGCTTTTTTTTTCTGGATGAAAGGTACCCTATGTCCTATCCTGTATCCTAGACAACGTGTATGCAAAATTTCATCATGATCGGTCGAGTAGTTGAGGCGTGAAAAAGTAACATACAGACAGACAGACAGACAGACAGTTACTTTCGCATTTATAACATTAGTAAGTATGGAAGGGACTAATCAGAAGCAGCCTAGAACAGCCAAGAGTCTCTCCCGGTCACAGGAGTAGGTATATGCCTGACCGAGTATCGAACCCCGAGTCAGTTGCAGTGACAGGCAATAAGTTCTTCAACCAAAGAATCAAAGGATAAAAAAAATTATGCATCTACCTCCATTTTATCCTGAGACGTTTTCTGTGCTGAAGATGGTTCAAGGAGCGTTTTCACCTGAAAAGATAATGAATTATATAATACTAGCTGGTGCCCGCGACTTCGTCTGCGCAGGATTTGTACTTCGAGTAGTTTATTTTCTTCTCCAAGCTAAATAAACATAAAAAAAAATATAACGTGAAAAATTTTAAGGACCCCTTTCGTCAGCGTAAAAACGAAATAGCGCTTGATGCATTGTTGCTATAACACTTTAGCCAGGCGTTGGTTTTTTATTTTATTTTTTATTTTAGATGATACCTCGGGAATGGTCCTTTTTCTGGATGAAAGGTGCCCTATGTCCCTTCTGGTGTCCAGACAACGTGTATGCAAAATTTAATTGAAATCCATTCAGTAGTTTTTGCGTGAAAGGGTTACAAACATCCATACATCCATCCATCCATACATCCATACATTCATACATCCATACAAACTTTCGCATTTATAATATTAGTACGGACGGATGTTACTCGCTGATAATATAGCTTACCAACGAGATTCAATTCAGTTAGCAGTATGAAAAAAAAAACACCTTTAGGTACTAACCTCATTTGATCCGCTGTCGTCGATCTTCATCACCGGTGGAATATTGGAACCAAGCTTTTGAGCCAATGTTTGTATCTGTCAATGAAGAAGTACAGTCAAGGGCAATAATATCTGTACGTTTCCAAAGCGGCAAAAATATCTGTACAGTTGAGAGGCCAGAAATATCTGTTCTATAATTCGGTCAGAAATATGTGAGCATTTAAAGGGTCAAAAAGATCTAGACGTTCACGTGGCCATAAATATATGTACAATGTCTGTCAAATATGTGTAGGCTGTAGGCAAATAGGAGGGCATAAATATCCATACATGAAACTATCATATACATGAGAACAAAACGCGTGCCAAAAATATCTATACACGCAACTATTACATACAAGAAAACAAAGAGCGTGTCAAGACTGTCAAGTCTAATTATCAAATATTCTGATGTTTTGCATATTCTCTACTTTTTTATAAGTATTTTATGTGTAGTTTATGTATTTTTTATGAACAGAGCCAATTGCGCATGTGTACTACCATAAAATTTACTTTCGGCACTTTCCTTCTTTCTCTTACAACTCGCTAAAACCTATTTTGTATTTTAACAAAATAGGTTGTTATACTTACTGTTTATGATGTTGACGCACAAAACTAATTCAAAAAACCTAAATTGATATTTAATAAAAATTCATATCGATAAATCTAGGCGTGATAGAAAAAATCGGCCAACGGGAATAGATTCAAAGCATTAAAATCTTCATATTTTTGACATATTTTTTGAAGGAGGATTTCGTTGCAGACCAGTGATTAATTATTAAATGCTCTAAGTTAGTAAAAACCTAAGTGTTCTTTTTAACGGCAAAGAGACATTTATACATACACTAGCTGTGCTCGCGACTTCGTCCACTTGGAATAGTTATTTTGGGAATCATTTGGGTATCTGGAACGGTTTTCGCAGCGCACGCAACGGAAGCCCTCGAAGATGAATAATTTTCCCCGTTTTTTCCACATTTTCGACTGTTTCTTCGCTCCTATTAGTCGCAACGTGATGTTATATAGCCTAAAGCCTTCCTCGATAAATGATCTATCCAACACAAAAAGAATTTTTCAATTCGAACTAGCAGTTCCTGAGACTAGCGCGTTCAAACAAACAAACAAACAAACAAACAAACAAACAAACAAACAAAAACTCTTCAGCTTTATAATATTAGTATAGATTAGCGTAATCGAAAGATTTTCGTACTAATATTGTATAATTACTTAAATTACGAATAAATATCTTCAGTTTCATCGCTACGTCTAGTATAAATATGTTACTGACATAAATTTAGCATTGAAAAAACGCTAATATAATATTCACGAGAAAAGCCATGTGAAAATCGTATATGATATCTGTGAACGCTGTGAAGCAGAATCTAAAATAATAGAATGAAAGGTGAAAGAAATATTACGTTAATGACGCCCCAATCAAAATGAAAGGGACAAACAGATCATATGACAGAATGGTACTCTTTTCGATGATTGTCAAAATTCAAAATACGAAAACTTGTTTGTTTGTACAGATATTTATGCACTCCTATTTGCCTAGATATATTTGACTGACATTGTACATTTATTTATGGCTACGTGAACGTCTAGATCTTTTTGACCCTTTAAATGCTCACATATTTCTGACCGAATTATAGAACAGATATTTCTGGCCTCTCAATTGTACAGATATGTTTGCCGCTTGGAAACGTACATATATTTTTGCCCTTGACTGTACATTACATATTTAGTTTTATATGAAATGTTACGACAGTTTGCATTGTAAACCATCATACAGAAGAAACCCGCGCGCCAAAAAAAAAAAAAACAGCACGGGCAGAGTACACTGCAAACCACACTCATTGCATTGGCCGAAGTAACCACTGCCTTACAGCCATCCCATCCCATCCCATCCCATCCCATCCCATCCCATCCCATCCCATTCCATTCCATTCCATTCCATTCCATTCCATTCCATTCCATTCCATTCCATTCCATTCCATTCCATTCTATTCCATTCTATTCTATTCTACTTACATTAGGATACTGAGATAGACAAGCCCTCGCTCTGCCCTTGCAGGGAGGCGCCACAGCTCTCCCGTAACGGTCTCGATCGGCAGGATCGAACATATAATAACCTGTAATGTAATGAATCCACAATGAATCGTACTAGTACTAGTGATAAACATAAAATATATAAACGAAAAAAAGCTAAGGATCCAAACCTTTGGGCGTTCTGAACAGTGCCACAGCAAAATCTCCCACACCAGCGACGAACACTCCAGCCTTCTCTTCACGGAAAAACTCCTTCAACTGGAAAAAAAATTCAATGCACAGTGGCATCAGTTCAAGCATCAGTTCATGAATTGTCTAGATGGCGTTGTAGGTAGCATCACTTCAAGCATCAGTCGAGTTCAACGTGTGTCTGTCCGATACTTTTTTTTATTATTATAAAAAGCACAATTATTCAATAGTAGACAAAGTCTTATAAGAGATGAAAGACACACACATACCTTCTCAACAAGATCTGTGTCGACAACGCCGTTCTGTCTCGCTTTGTATACAACTACGCGACAAACACAATTGCCCGGTGTGTAGAATTTGCGGAGAATCTGAAATTTTAGATTGAACTTAGAAACAAGCTACTTTTACCAAGGTTATTTTTTTAAAAAAAAAACGTTACCTAACGTGTCATTAGGTCTACAAGTAATTAACCAAACAACAGACCTGCTCGATGGCGAGGATCCTCGCGTTTTTGGGCTTGTAGTGCAGATAGCTGTCCTGGTACAGCTGGTCGCCACTCTCCAATATCTGGTCCAAGGTGGCGCCGCACCATCGGCACACGTCCTCGACGCGAGTCATGGCCACCGCCATCACCGAACACGCCAACGCCTGGAACGACCGTTGACATCTTTGGTAAAGGATACACTAAGACTCTGGATTGCTTTACTAACACTAACAGTCAGTTGCACAAAGCTTCTTTAAAATTGGCATTAATTAACTAGTCCTTATCCCTAATGGGTACATTAACTTTAAAGACGTTTCACAAAACGATTGACGGCCCCTTTAAAGGTTCCTTTAAAGGCGTTAATGTCGCTTTGTGCAACGCTTTTTCTCTTAAAGATAAAGATAATGTCTTGTTTACTTACTTACTTTAGTTAAATTTTAATGGAGCATTAAAGTTGACGTTAATGTAGCTTTGTGCAACACTTTAATAATTCCTTAGGGTTTAAAGGCGACTTTATAATTTAAAGAACGTTTCTGGAACTGGCTGTGAATCTAGTTCATCGTTCACGGTGGTATACCATTGATTATTAGCTATTACATATGGTCCAGTGGCAAACAAAAGCTCCCAGATGAGACTGTTAGTTTAATGTCGATTCATGTTTCTTATGGCCTTTTAAATAATGGAATCACCTTAGGCACTAAGGTCGTCTTTAATGTCAGCCTGTCTGCTGTTGTTTTTAATGCAAAAAATCCTAAAACATAACCTGATATCCCCGCGACGCTGGCGTAAATTTGCGACAAGACATAGAGTGCATAGCAGACAGGAACTGTGTGCCATCGGCCAACACCAACCAACCGCTTGTGTTACGTAATCCTAAAAATAATATTATTGTGATAACAATATATTTATTATGTAGTAACTTAACTATAACTATATTCATACATATTATTGTTTTTTTTTTTTTTTTTTTTTTTTTTTTTATATACTTAAACCCCTCCAGCACTGTGCTGAAGCCTATTTTCGCTACTCATTCATTCCAGTTCTCGCTTTCTTTCCTCTCGCACTTTTATTCTACATACTATACTATGTCTTTCTTTCATCCATCACTCTACATATACATATTATTGTTAGCGCCTGCTATTTGTGTCGACTATAGTAAAAAGTGCTCTGTGACTTTGCAAAAAGAGTTGCTCATTCATTCAGATTCATTCGGTGAGATTGAAAAGGTATGATATTGAATGATATTGGAAAGGTATCAGACAGTTGAACGCACGCGTTCGCGAAGAGAGGTCATAGTTGGAATTTTAGTTCTGATTGGTTGGTTGGCACATTTGGTCTAGCCGCTAGACCAAATGTGTCGTCAAGATTACCTAAACCTTTGTAAACTCGACAAATAGTGCTTTATCACCCTAAGATTGAACATTCTTTGTATGTTGTAGAATGATAAGGTCTGTTTTCCTTTGAAAATTCAAAGTGACAATTTCTATTACTATCTTTATTAGCGATGACAAATTATGTCAATCAGTAATCAATACCTATTTCAAATGTAAGCCTTAGCGAATTTTGAAATGAATGGAATTTGTAATCGAAACTGATAAAGCACTTTTCTTGTCTGCTTTACCTTTTAGTAACTTCTGTTCCTTGTCTCGCTTCTCGGACGCCCTCTGTGCGTCCAAACAAGACTCACTGCCCGGTGGATGTTTTCTGTCCTTTTCGTCGGCGTGCCTCCTCTTACCGTCCACTGTCACCTGGAGGACAATAAATATTGCGACTTTTATTATACACAAAATTTAATAAAACATTCGGCATGTACACATTAACAAACTTGCAAGCAAGTGCTTGCAGTGTGATTGGCTCGGGTGCGCCGAATCTGGCGTAATATTTGTTGCCGCATTTGACAAGTACGTCGGGCAATTATTAATCTAAGGTTTCGTTACTAGATGCTCTAAACTTTAGAGCATCTAGTAACGAAACAAAGATGTGGTGTAACATTTGCTTACCTTGCTTGCAGCCGGCACCAATTTTATTTGTCGTCGAACGTCGAAACGTGACAAATCAGGCTATGTCGCTTAGTAGGAGCAATTTGTGCATGTTAACAAGGGCACTAACGGGGCACTTGCGTCTCAATAGGCACCTTAAAATAATGGGTCTCACTAGTACAGGAGAGTGTCGCTTCTGCCATGAGGCAGAAGAAACACCAATGCATATCCTGTGCGAGTGTGGCCCTTTGATGCACAAGCGTAGTCACATCTTAGGAAGCCACACAATGGCTTGTGAAGATGTGAGGAATGCCTCTATCAAAAAAGTACTACGGTTTCTTGACGTGGTAGGTATTGGTAGAGAGCTTTAGTTTATGTGTGGCGATCACAATATTTCAGCAATGGACGAAGTGATACTGGTACTCTAGAAGACAGAAATAGCCACTAAGCAGATAATAATAATAATAATAACGAAACAAAAATGTGGTGCAACACTTGCTTACCTTGCTTGTAGCCGGCACCAATTTGATTTTGGTTCCCGGTGGAGCTCTCACCAAGGGCGGATCGACGCCGCCCATTTTCTTGATGGGCGACACAACCACAGACATGGCGTAGAGTTGAAAATTTTGCTTGGCACGCTCAACCACGGGCACATTTTGTAAATAGCTGTAGGTAATCAAAATCAATTACAGTCGACTCTCGTTAATTCGAAACTCGCGAATTATTGAGTGTTTGAAATATCAAATGTTCGAAGTTTTGATTTTAGATTAGATTTTGATTAATTCGACTAGATGCTTAGAGTAGACGCGAACTCTTTTGCTTTTTTCCTTTAACAAGTTTCCGCTAGACATAGATAGACACTTTTTGACCAAATTGTCGAGTATTTGACGTCGATGTGTTCGAATTAACGAGTCGTTTTGTTACGTAGCGATCATTTTTTCGTTCGAATTACTTACCAAGTGCATAAAAATGTTTTGATTTAAGTAGTTCGAAATATAAAGAGATTTTCTAGAGAATAATCAAGGGAATAGAAAAATACAGTAATTATTAAATTAAGTATCTAGAGGAATTATTATTGAGTTCTTGTGACAATAATGAGACATTTATTGTCTTTGGTTTTGTTAAATATTTAGTCGATGTCGTTATAAAATATAGAACTCTGCATAATATTTCATTTAAGTATTTTTGTATATAAGTATTATACTTACTTAGTTTTTAATATATTATGTTTCGATTGTTGATTTTCTTTTAAATTAAAGCAAAAATATTTCTACAAAAATGGAACATAAAATAATACATAATCTAAACTAACCCAAACGCCATCAATTTCGGCGAGGTAAACGTCAAAACACATGCAGCTCCATTATCCTAAAGATTTAAATCAATTTTATATACATATTATGTAAAACTATAAACAAAAACCTGTAATCCGTACTAATATTATAAATGCGAAAGTTTGTATGGATGTATGGATGTTTGTAACTGTTTCACGCAAAAACTACTGAACCGATCACCATGAAATTTTGCATACACGTTGTCTGGGACACCAAAAAGGACATAGGGTACCTTTCATCCAGAACGCGGACGAAGTCGCGGGCAGCAGCTAGTAAAATAAATAAAACACAAATTATTGCTATGTATACTTACCTACCTACAACAGGCTTGCTAAACAGAATACAGTAGGTAAACTCGACAAATAAAGCGCTTTATCACCCTGAGATTGAACATTGTTTGTATGTTGTAGAATGATAAGGTCTGTTTTCCTTTGAAAATTCAAAGTGACAATTTCTATTGCCATCTTTATTAGCGATGACAAATTATATGTCAATCGGTAATCAATACCTATTTCAAATGTAAGCCTTAGCGAATTTTGAAATGAATGGAATTTGTAATCGAAACTGATAAAGCACTTTTCTTGTCTGCTTTACATCCTGTAGCAAACCATAGATGGCTTACCTGGCCATCGATCCTGAGTCCCGTGGGTCCGCAGGCGTGCGGCTCCATCATGTAGAAGGAGGGCGCTCCCACAACTCGCCACACGGCCACCGCATGTGGCGCCGACCACAATATGCCGTGGGTGTGAGATTCGAAAAAGCGCTCCAAGGCACACCTTTAAAGAGAGCATTGATTTAAAGCGACAATTGTACAATTATTGATAAGTTAAAAACATCAATGTTTATGGATGGGCCAATGATTATTGCATTGGTCTTGCTGCGCTCGACTAGATAGAGCGCTATACAAAAGCAATAGCTCCGAAAATGTGACAACTTTTTATTGTAGTGTGTGTAAAAAATCGTCACTTTTTATCACTTTTTCCCCATTCTTATTATATTTTTACACAGTTTCACTATGCAATCTGGCATTTTATTATGCCAGTTTCTAGTCGAGCGCAGCGAGACCAATCATTTATCTATGGATGGGGCCTTTCAAACAAAAAAAAAATCACTCCCTAAAAATCTGTTTCGCAAAATCACTATTGATTTTGCGTTGGCGTAATAGTGGCGTACAGCCAACGCTAGCTTAGCTATCCATAATAATATAAATAAATAAATAAATAAATAAAAGCCTTAAGGAACTTAAGGCGCTTAAGGCACTTAAAATACAGCATCTTTTACCTGACACTCATTTCCGTTGGGTGCGTTTGTTCCAGCTTCCCAGTGAACACTTGCTGCAAGTCGTATCTGACATAGTTCACACCGAGAATGAACCTCTTCAAGACCTTCACGATAAGGAACAATAATATTATGCACATTGACCTTTTTATGTGAAGGTCCACTTCACATAAAAAGGTTCTGATGGCAGACAGGCTTACAGTCCACTTGATAGCGGGTGGTTACCGTCGCCCAAGTTGCTTGTGTAACTTCTGGGTTCTAGTTAGGTGCTAGTGCACAAAAGCACAACTTAATAGTGCAGTCGGGGTACGAAAACCTTCGTCAATTATCAAATTAATTCCATTATCAAGTCGTAGACTCTTAGTACCATTTGAAACTAAAGCACTAAGCAGACAACTGACAGACGCTTGAAATGAAATTTTGGCATGATATAAAAATGTCTACTTTAAGGTGACGAACCTTTTCTTACCCCGACTGTACATCCGCGTATCTTTTTTAATCCTTACTAATATTATAAATGTGAATGTGAGTTTGTTTGTTTGTTACGCTTTCACGCAAAAACCACTGAACCGATCACCATAAAATTTTGCATACACGTTGTCTGAGACACCGGAAGGAACATAGGGTACCTTTCATATAGAATGCGGACGAAGTGTATTAATACCTGTAATGGCAGAAGCAAGTCCTCCCCGGGTCTAAACTCGTATCCGAGCGCACCGAGAGAGGCGGTGAACAATTGGCAACCGGTCGCCATCACCTCGTCGACTGTGCGACGCGTCCACAGAGGCGGGCGACGCGCGTGCGACATACAAGCCGCGACAATCGCAGCGCACGACGACTGAAGCACTGCGTCGCGAGTGAACCTGGGGCCGTAGCCAAGAACATACCAATGCAAACGTTTCGTTGCGTTCTGACGAATAGAAACGAAATGAAGCCCGGTGATTGGTTGTTGTAACGCCCACATTAATTTTTTACCAATCACAGGGCCTCTGTACCACGAATTATAATAACATTTGGCGTGTTCAAATGTTCAAATCAAATGTCGTAGTGGACCAGTGACGTTTTTCTGTTGCCAAATAACCAATTGACCATTTTTATCAACGAAAAGGGGTTGTAAACTTGGGAGAATGAAATAAAAATGACGTACAATACACTCGATGGATTCCATGTAAAACATTAATGAAAAGGGATGAAGGGGAAAAAGGGTGCCCCAAATTGCAAATCAAATCAAATCAAATCAAAATCAAAATATTTATTTATCGATTGTGTTTCTAGAAGAAACTCTAGAAACACAATCGATACATGATCGACACAATGATCACAATGATCGTCATTATAAATTTAAATTTACACGCGTTACGTAATACTTGATCGCCCCCTCACTTATTTCAAATTCTTGTGGGAGATTTAAAAAAAAATAATTGATAAGTAGGTACCAACTAACTAATTTACTGTTGATGATTGTTAAACTCACTTGACAATGTCCGGTGGTCTGGTGCCCCTGAGAATTGTACGTCCCTTGGCCGTCTCAACGTATCCAGTGAGCACCTTCCACTCGTACCCCTCGTCCGGTACTGCCCCCTGAGGGGACACCGGTCCCGGTGACTTGGAGAACTCCCAGAACACTTTCACACCAGTCATACAATATCTGGCGCGAGACAAGTTTAACTTGTTATAACACATGTATACCTATAATTAAAATTAGTATATATGTCGTCGCACATCGTAGAATTGGGCATATCATGATATTCCTGGGCAGATCATATTTATTGTTAAAACTGAGAGAGTCGTCTCACTCCGCTCCGCTTCGCTCCCCAAATTTATTTCCATGTAAACCTAACACGCTCCTCCTCGTATTGCTTCGCTCCGCTCCTAGTCGCAGGTATTTTTCACTTTTGGTGAAAGATTTTTGATTTCATACTTTACTATCTGCCCAATACTACGATCTGCCTACGACATATAAACTAACTCCTTACTTTCTATCATTCTTTTTTATTTTTAAATATATACACACATTTCACACAGCACCATCTAGTTCCACAATAAGCAACTAATACTTGTATTATGGATACCAGACAGTTGATATACTACATATTATATTGCTTTTTTTGTAATTACATACATATTATAAATACAAACATAAATGACACAGTTATAAAGGAAAATGTTAACCCATAAATATTTGCATCTAGCGGGATTCGAACCCGCGACCGGAAAAGTGCTTTATCAGTTTCGATTACAAATTCCAATCATTTCAAAATTCGCTAAGGCTTACATTTGAAATAGGAGTTGATTACTGATTGACATAAAATTTGTCATCGCTAATAAAGATGGCAATAGAAATTGTCACTTTGAATTTTCAAAGGAAAACAGACCTTATCATTCTACAACATACAAACAATGTTCAATCTTGTGATAAAGGGGATAAAGCACTTTATTTGTCGAGTTTACATCGAGACTTCGCATTATAACACCTCACTTACTTATTGCTACCGGCTCGACCAGTCTTCTCGATATTACTCTTTATGCATTCGGCCAAATCGTCTACATTGGAGATGAGTATTAGACCGGCTCCGCCTCCGGGAGACGTCCTGCCAGCGGGACCCACAGAGTGAGGTTCCCACAGACAGAAGGACTTATCATCGCTAGCTTTCCATACAGCAACGCAATAATCCTTGCAGCATATCACTCCGTGTTTATGCTGCAAAATTAAAAAAAAAATTAACATGTGTAAACAATGTCAATGTCGTAGCTTATACTAGCTGGTGCTCGCGACTTCGTCCGCGTGGAATAGTTATTTTGGAAATCATTTGGGTATCTCGTGTAACATGTAAAATTTGCACAGACCACTTACGTTGGTCTGTGTAATATATAATGGACTGTGTGTCACATGCATCTGCCATCTGTCGGCGGGGGTAGGAAACGTGAAAGTGGAGGGAGTACCGAAATAATAAAAGCGCGAGCGCAAGCCGAGGGGCTACGCATTCGGACGCTTCCATACTAATTGATATTTTTTACTTAATTAACGACGTTTGCCTATTCGCTCTCCTACCCTCGATTATCCTGAGCTGGAGAATCGAGAAGAAACTGCGACACGATCCGAGCTTCGCCTGTGTGTAGAAGTAGATCGCCGAGGCCCACGCACAACTCTTGCGCGGGCGATTGTACCACTGACGTCGGAAGGCTCCAGTGGCTATCACCTAGTTGGTAGCACCTGTCTCCGGTTCCCGGACCCTTCGTCACGCCGACGCATGTCTACACGCCCTTCGTGCTTTATTGAGTCTGCGCCACGTCTCCACGCTGAGGACCGTCTCTGCTGATCCCGTGGAGCGCCATCAAAGCTGAGTAGATTTATTTATTTGTGTTCTATCAGCCACTCTCGGGGCATCATAACGTCTACGTCCGACTCGTCATCACGCACGTCTTCAACGTGCCATTTAATCTGTAGAATAGCACAAGTGCTAACTGTGCTATTTTGTCTACATTCATTCTACAAGGCGGATCAAGCGCATCCTACCTCCTATTAATTTTGTAATCAACTTGTATAATTTAGCTCTGCACATATAATTGTATTTCAACCTATGATTATATAATAAACTTGTGTTGTGGGAAGTCTCGTGTTTAATTTGATAGGAAAGCCTCTTTCTTCTCTCCAGCAAAGGCGCCCATAGTCTCGTGCCTCTGCTTGCTGAACCCTAGTCGGTGGTAACGATCTGGGGCAGCTAGGTGAGAAACAAGCCAAGCGCACCAGAGGGGTTACACTCGAACGGTTTTCGCAGCGCACGCAACGGAAGCCCTCGAAGATGAATAATATTCCCCGTTTTTTTTTTCCACATTTGCGACTGTTTCTTCGCTCCTATTAGTCGCAACGTGATGTTATATAGCCTAAAGCCTTCCTCGATAAATGATCTATCCAACACAAAAAGAATTTTTCAATTCGAACCAGTAGTTCCTGAGATTAGCGCGTTCAAACAAACAAACAAACAAACTCCTCAGCTTTATAATATTATAGTATAGATATATTACATACATTACTTTTTTTTTGTAAATACATTACAAATTAATAAATACAAATAACATTTTCCCCTAGCGGGATTCGAACCCGCGACCGTTTGGTTAACAGCTAGGGTCACTAGCCACTCGACCAAAAGTGTAGTCATAAAACTATTCAAACTTTTCTTTACCACGACCGCGCCGTCATGAGTCTACAACTCAGAAAGAGAGAGAGAGAGAGAGAGAGAGAGAGAGAGAGAGAGACTTTGGGCTGTAATACAATTACAGCACCTGTCGAAGTAAACCGTCAGCATGACAAAATATGTAGTTTTCGATCGCAACTATAGATTCGTACAAGGCCGAAAAAGTAGTAGATCGTAACTGGTTACGAAGCTCCGGTTACGTACGCGGCCAAACCGTGTATTACAGCACCTGTCGAAGTGAACCGTCAGCATGACAAAATAAAATGTAGTTTTCGATCGCAACTAGTTTCGTAAAAGGCCCAAAAAAGTAGTCGATCGTAACTGGTTACGAAGCTCCGGTTACGTACGCGGCCGAACCGTGTCAGACGACCTTGACACAAAAAAGAACATTCATTGGTTCTATACAACTTCATATCATGATAATAATATAAATGAGAACTTACCGATTCAAAAAATCTGTTAATTCCTTGTTTCAAATTTAAAACTCGCCCACTATCTCCGGCCTTAATGTCACCGGTGACCGCGTTATCTTCCATTTCCAATTTCACCTGTACATGAAAAAAAATGAAATTAATTTATTTTAATATATTTACTAGCTAGTGCCCGCGACTTCGTCCGCGTTCTGGATGATAGGTACCCTATGTCCTTTCTGGTGTAACAGACAACGTGAATGTGTCGTCGGCACATCGTAGAATTGATCATATCATGATATTCCTGGGCAGATCATATTTCTGTTAAAACTGAGAGGCTCGCCTCACTCCGCCTCAAATTTATTTCCATGTAAACCGTTAGGTTAGGTTAGGTTAGGTTAGGCACGAGGCAAAAGTGATAAAAAGTGACATTATTTACACACACTACAATAAAAAGTTGCCGCAGCATTCACCGAGCTATTGTTTTTGTATAGCGCTCCATCTAGTCAAGCGCCGCGAGACCAATCATTTATCTGTGCCTAAAGGGTATGTATTATTAAAAAATATAGCAACACTGAGACTTACGTTAAAGGTGGTGACATGAAACTCTGGCGTCACTTCTGCCGCTCTCATTCGAGGCGCTGCTGTTGCGTTGGGCAGAGACAGCGTGTACAGTCTGTCGCCGTACTTGAGCGCTGCGTCGATCAGTTGCGACTTCCAATGGACATAAGGTTCAATGTGCTCAATCACTATGCCCATTACACAGTTGGCGGCGTCCTTTGAAACAAATAAATATTTATTTATTTCGTAAATACAACATACATATAAACGCGCGCGCGGTGTGTGTGTGTGTGTGTGTGTGTGCGTGTGCGTGTGCGTGTGCGTGTGTGTGTTGTGTGTGTGCGTGGGTGTGTCTTAACCCCCGCCCGTCTTAAAAGTATTTCAATTTAACTAAGTTTATTGACACAGACCTGATAATCCCTGTTGGGGTCCATAAAATAGTTCTCGCTCTGCGCCACCCTGCCTCGAACTGAAGCTATCGCCCGACCGATCCTCATAAAATATTTTCCCATCGCTTCATCGTCGATGGCCTCCACGAGGGCATCCTCGTCTGTTTACACAAAAAAAAACCGATTCTAAGTTATTACTTACTATGACACACACAAGTCTAAAGCTTAAAATGACAGTTCTATTTTTGAAGTGTTAGTGACTTACTCGAGATGCCAAAGTTACTCACATAAATTATTATAGTCAACCAATGACCTTGTCATTTATTTGTCATTCAAACTGTCATTCAATCTGTCATTCAAATGCCACCCACCTTCCTCATCACCGGCAGCTTCGTCACCCTCTCCCTTACCGCCGCCTTTCTTCTCCTTCAGGACAGAGGTCAACTCGTTGGTGATCGTCACCGGGTAAAGTTTGTACGGCGCCAGACACTGCTTAGTGTCCAGGCCACCTTGCAAAGCTGCAAAATTAAACCAAAATAATAATAAAAATTAAAAAAAAAAAAAAAAACTATACTAATATTATAAAGCTGAAGAATTTGTTTGTTTGTTTGTTTGTTTGAACGCGCTAATCTCAGGAACTAGTGGTTCGAATTGAAAAATTCTTTTTGTGTTGGATAGATCATTTATCGAGGAAGGCTTTAGGCTATATAACATCACGTTGCGACTAATAGGAGCGAAGAAACAGTCGAAAATGTGGAAAAAACGGGGAAAATTATTCATCTTTGAGGGCTTCCGTTGCGTGCGCTGCGAAAACCGTTCGAGATACCCAAATGATTCCCAAAATAACTAATCCACGCGGACGAAATCGCGAGCACCAGCTAGTATGTAATAAAAATGAAAAAAAAAAATGAAAAAAAATAACACATTTAATTTGCCCCTAGCGGGATTCGAACCAGCGACCGTTTGGTTAACAGCTAGGGTTACTTACTAGCCACTAGTAGATCAACTCACCGAGCTTGTCCATCAGTTCTCCGGGAGTGGCGCACACTATGAGGGCCGGCGTCGAATCGGGCGGAACAAAATCCGGTTCAGGTTCCTTCTCTTCGCCCTCTGGAGGCGGGAGACGAATGCAATAATTAGTGGCACAAATAATCTATACTACAAGCTACATATCGAGGCTTATAAACTAAAGGGCCACAAATCAAAATTACACTTTTTACATGAGATCGATCTTACCGAAAAAAAAAAAATATTTTTGTCTATTTTTTTTTCTTATTAAATATACATATATCAAATATATGCATATTATACATCGTTAGAAGCGTCTTTTTATGTATCATTTAATGTTTTAAGTACTTTTATAACAAATTGAATACTAGAAGAGATATAAGCATATAAGTAAGTTACTTTTGAATATATAAAAAAAGATAAAAATATACTAAATATGGAATAAAACAACTATAAGTCTTTTTGCAACGTATAATATGAAGGATTGTGATTGTATGTTTGCAATAAAAACATTTTTGGATTTTTTTGGTTTATGGCCCTTTAGTTTATAAGCAGCGAATTATACCTACATAAATAATAAACAAAAACCCTCAACTTTCTATTGAGTCCAAACACGCTATATCTGCTAAGAAGTTGGTTATTCCGCAGACTACTTGATGCTGTAGCGCCAGGTCAAGATAACAGTATATTATACCAAATTTTACATAAATCAACTGATATTAATCTTCAAACGCCTTCAAAAGTCAAATTTAAAAAAAATCCATTAGTCAAGTCCATCCGTTTGGGAGCTAAGATGCCACAGACTGACGCACAAATAGTACGCACAGATACACTGATACACAGATATACCGATACCTAGATACACAGATTCACACATCTTGAACAGGGCGTATGTTCAAGCCTGTGTATAGGATACATCGATACATAGATACACAGATACACATATGGACCTACACACAAACACACACACACACACACACACACACACACACACACACACACGTCAATACTCTATACTCTATGATAATACGCAATCTTCTTACCACCACCCAGTTCCTCATCTTCCTCGTCCGGCTCATCGCCACCTCCTTCGCCAGCCATTTCGTCTTTTATCCGTTGCAGACGAAGCTCATCGCCTGAAATAAAATTTTGTGTCATTAGAAAATTAAAAACCCTTACAAATTTTATAGTATTTGCGCGCCTCCAAGACCAGAGGTGGACCAAAAGGGTGACAATATGGAAAGGCCCACAAGGCAATAGAAAGAGAGGAAGACCCTACGCTAGATGGAAAGATGAAATAAGAAATACAGCTGGCACCAACTGGATTCAAAAAGCCCAATCGAGAGGAGACTGGCAAACTTTGGAGGATGCCTTCACCTGTAGAGGGGTTCTTGCAGAAACGTAATTACACTAACTTAAAACTAATGGTATATAAGTACCTTTTTTAATCCTATGCGCTGTGAGCATTCCCTTGCCCAGTGTTGGGGCTGGATCGAAGGCCACAACCTTCCCGCCGGGCGCCAACCACACGCCCAGTTGGTGGTAGTCACCAACCAGCAGAGTTGTGTGACTTGGTTTCGTCTCGTCGTACCACATCTTGAACAGGGCGTCCTTTATCTCTGCAATATTATCAATTTCATAGTGTTAGGCGTCTGCTATTTATAGACATACCATCTCGTATATCTACCGTTTGGTATATCTACCGTAGATCTATCTCATATTCATATTATTATCTCATATTAGTATTTCATATTTATGAGGTACCGCCCTCTACACGAGGCTTCAGGAATCAATTTTATACTTCAACTTGCTGATTTGCTGATTCTGATTGAAAAAGTATAACAAGTCCAAAATATGTCATACGTTTCATTGGTTCCTCCTTTTCTTCGGCTTCCACCTCCTCATTTCCCATATCACCACCGCCTCCCTCCTCCTCACCTTCCTGATATCAAGCACGAAAAAATGGAAAAAGATATATGTATTTAATTTAACTAGCTCGAAGTTAAAAACGGACATTTGGTAGAAACTGACGAAAGTGTCATTATTGGTTTTCCACATTCGTCATTCCATTCATGACCAAAGCGAGCTAAATTTTCATAAATTTCGATTTATGACGAAAGTGGCATTTGACGAATGTGTACTCAATCATTTCTGGGGTTGAATTTGAAATAGGCCAGGTGTGTTCTTCCTATAGTAGCCAAGAGGGTCCATGCCACCCGACAGTTTTCTGTTGGGTTGTGTTTTGTGTTTATATAGTACCATATTTGGCTGTTTGTGAGTTCCAGTATATATTCATTAAATTAAACGGTGGGTTATATATTTCGTGGCCAGATCGTAGAATTGGGCAGATCGTAAAGTATGAAATCAAAAATCTTTCACCAAAAGTCAAAAATAGGTGCGACGAGGAGCGGAGTGGAGCAAAGCGAGGAGGAGCGTGTTAGGTTTACATGGAAATAAATTTGGGGAGCCGAGCGAAGCGGAGCGGAGTTGGGCGACCCTCTCAGTTTTAACAGAAATATGATCTGCCCAGGAATATCATGATAAATGCCCAATTCTACGATGTGCCGACGACATATACATATTATGTATCCAACCTTTTGTACAAAGTTTATATCCAATTTAGAGGAGTCTGTGAAAAGTAAGTTAAGGTTCAATGTAATTCAATGTTTTTTTTTTTTTTTTTTTTGTTTTTTTAATCTTCACACATTCCACACAGCACCATCTAGTTCCACACTGAGCAACTAATGCTTGTATTATGGATACCAGATAGTTGATATACTACATTGATTACTTTTTTTTTGTAAATACATAAATATTATAAATAAAAAACATCCATGACTCAGGTACAAAGGTAAAATGTTAACACATAAACATTTGCCCCTAGCGGGATTCGAACCCGTGACCGTTTAGTTAACAGCTAGGGTTACTAGCCACTACACCAAACGTGTCGTCAAAGTCAAGTGTGTCGTAAGTCTAGTCGTCGTCGTCGTCTAGTTTTTTATTTACTGTTGAAACGTCCGGCAGTCTAAACGGAAGACGAATCGCCTCTCCGAGTTCTATGGAAAATGTGTTCGCTCCCATCTCAAACTTCTCCGTCAAGTCCTCGGGTAGGATTTCTTTGCGGCCAGTTTTCTTCACGTGATTCAGATAATAATCGGCGCCAGCGTCTAAAATGTAAAAAAATCACAATCTTAACAGGTACCTACGATAATTTGATAGCATGCATACCTGTATTATAATAAAATAAAATAAATATATTCTCACATTCCACACAGCACCATCTAGTTCCAAAGTAAGCAACTTAATGCTTGCATTATGGATATACCAGACGGTTGATATATTACTATATATAACTATTACTATATATTACTATAAGTATATTATACTGTTTTTTTTGTAAATATATACATAATATTATAAATACAAAACATCCATGACTCAGGTACAAAGGTAAAATGTTAACACATAAACATTTGCCCCTAGCAGGATTCGAACCCGCGACTGCTTGGTCAACATAAAATTTCAATAAAATCGAAAATCTCACCGAGGAAATTGTACATGTGATCCCGGTGCATATGAGGTGGTGGCACCGACACTGTGGCAGCCGCGAAAGCAGCCGCAGCCGGCAAGGCAATAGTACGACCAGCCATGTCTTCATTCTGCAAATTTATATACAAGCGTTAGTAAGTACGCTTGCAAAATGTTTAACTTCCATATGTATGTACCTACGTTGTCCGAGTGTGTCAGTGCGTGCGCGTGTGTGTGCGTGCGTGCGTGCGTGCGTGCGTGCGTGCATGTGTGTGTGCGCGCGTTTTCGTGTTCGTGATCCGTTTGTGCGTTTGCGTGTTCAGGTGCATGAGTGTGCTCGTGTGCGTGTGCCTGTGCGTGGTGTGTGTGTGTGTGTGTGTTTGTGTGTGCGTGTGTGTGTGCGTGCATGCGTGCGTTAAAAGAGAGAAAGAGAGGGAGAGAGAGAATGAGTACACCTCACAACGCTGTCAGGGTGGATTATTTTTTGTCATCTATGGAGCAATCGCGCCAGTACAAATTGATTTTATTAGGTACCTACCTATCACAAAAATGTGGCGTCCATCTTGTTTTTTTAACGTAAATTTGAATGAACGCGCCTTCTAGTTTGTGATTATAAAATTAATAGTTACCTGTGGGTTTTCTTAAGCAGGTTATAATATATAATAGTATAAAATTCACGAGTAAGTAATATATAATATAATATATCTTACCCCTATTCCAACTTTTTCTGCTGCTTTTCCCAAAGCAGTGTTCTCGCCCCTTGGTCCCGGTAAAATGGCCGCCGTGCCTTTTGATATCCATTGGAAAGCTTTGTTCTGTAAAAAAATATATAGACTATAGACCTATAGACAGACCGGCAAAAGCACGCAATACGCATGCACATACTAATATTATAAATGCGAAAGTAACTCTGTTTGTCTATCTGTCTGCTACCTTTTCACGTAACTACTCAATCGATCATCATGAAATTTTGCATACACGTTGTCAAGAAAGGCCATACCATAGACACAGCATACAAATAAGTATGCTGTGCCATAGATTAATAATTGGTCATACCTTTCATCCAGAAATATAAGGAATTGGGCGCCACTATCGCGTGGCGGCGCCACCGTCGTCACAGAGATAACGATGTCAGGCTTTATTACTCTTACTCATATTACTTATGTAATATATTTTCTTTTTCAACGCTAAGTGACCACCCCTAGGGCACCAGCTTAATAGTGTATTATATAATTATATTTCTATTTTTTTTTATTTTATTAATTGTGCACGTGGTGTTTATTCACTTATAAAAGTTTTACGCATTTGTTTTTAAATTATTATTATTCTTTGAAAGTAATAAAGTTAGCGTAATTAAACTTATAAATAAATCACGAATTATCATCTCTTTCCATATAGCTAGAGTGCTCTTTACAGGTGGAAATGATGAAAACTCACATCCAAATTAGTTTCAGGTGCACCCAATGCCGTATTCAACTTGGTGGCTGTGACAGAGACTGGTGAAATATTGAAATTGTCGTCCGAACCCGGCGCGAGGTTGCTCTCAATGACCTTGGCCAGTTCGTCCACACCGCCCTTGATGCGGACCAAGCACGCGGCTGCCCTCGGTTCCTCCGAGGGGTAACCTGGGAACATCCGTACTAAGATTATACCCATACTAATATTATAAATGCGAAAGTTTGTATGGATGTATGTATGGATGTTTGTAACTCTTTCACGCAAAAACTACTGAACCGATCACCATGAAATTTTGCATACACGTTGTCTGGGACCCCAGAAAGGACATAGGGTACCTTTCATCCAGAACGCGGCTAGTATTATAATTAATACTAGCTGGCGCCCGCGACTTCATCCGCGTGAAAAAAAACAAAAAAAAAGCGTCCGGCTCGAAGGACCAAATTGTTCCTTAAGTAATACAATACTTAATAATACAATAATTCCTTCCTTAATACAATACCGTTCTCATCGCAGCCATGCGGATCGAAGAAGTACAGATGGTTGTCCTGTTTCCATACGGCCATGGATCCCCCTCTGGCGGTAACCACAGCGTGAGAGTACTCCTTCATCATATGTGCAAGAGAATCCTTTAGGGACACCACATCAGAACCGGGTTCTGGGTGGAGTTTACCTGAAAAATAAAACAACAAATAAAATAACTTCTATTGTAGATGGCGCTTATACCTATGGCCAACTAATGCCCCTCTAGTTCATAAGGAAGGCGATCGTTATGGGGATTTCTTCTCCAAAATAACCAAGCAGTTGGCTCCTATTAAATGAAAAGCCCAGCATCCCTGACTCTGCAATCGGTAGTTTTGCAAAGCAGGCTGTGTTAGCTACCTTAGCTAGCCTAAACTATGTCACTATTTCCTGGGGTCGTAACGTGAGAAGGAAACACCGCGGGTTTTTAGTGAGTAGAAATCTCATATGTGTACCCCATCCGATCTCCCCATGGTAGGTAGCTAGTAGCTACAATGCCTGTTCCTCCTCTTTTATAGCATCTAAAGTATGACATGAGTGCAGAGGATCAAAAATGTTGAAGTTTTGCGTAGAATGAGAGAGAGAGAATGGAAGGGCTAAGAGCGATAAAGGAGAGGAAGCTGCAATAAATCGGGTACGTAAACCCCATCACAAAAGTAGCTATGCGTAAACGTGTGCATAAGCGTGCGCGTGTGTATGCGCGCGTGCGTGCTTGTATGTATGTGTGTATGTGTGTGTGATTGGCGAAATACATTGTAGTCATCAACTAATAGTAATGCTAATTTAGGGCAAACATACGAGTAGGAAGCTCGAAAGACATCCTGGTTGGAGAATTTTGGTTGGTTATGAGCACTCGATTTCGTGCAGAACATACTAAGTTTAAATTAGCCAGTATGATCGCCAACCTTCATATTTCTATGAAATACTTATGAATATAGAGAGGCATTTTAATAGAAAGATAACTGTCTTACCACTATACGCACTGTCCACAACATCTGTCTCGATGCAATCGTATTCGGAAACTCTAAATCTGTCACAAAAAAATAATATTATGGCATTATTAAGCTAAATTATGGCAACACCCGACTGTCTCTTTCTTGCTATATAACCGAATAAGTATAAATAAATAAAAAAATATCTTCACACATTCCACACATCACCATCTAAGTTCCACACTAAGCAACTAATGCTTGTATCACAGCATACTTATTTCGTATATATTATGGATACCAGAAAGTTGATATACTACATAAGTACATTACTTTTTTTGTAAATACAATTACATTATTATAAATACAAAACATCCATGACTCTGGTACAAAGGTAAAACATTTGCCCCTAGCGGGATTCGAACCCGCGACCGTTTGGTTAACAGCTAGGGTCACTAGCCACTAGACCAAAACGTGTCGTCAAATAAATATTCAATAAACAGCTCACTTTAACAATAGCCTCACCTGTTCATTACATCGGCTGCGGCCAATGTACCCGCCGGTATGTCTTCTTCCTCGTCCACCTCCTCGTCCATTCTAGGTGTGTCCAGACTGATACCCATCTTCTCTAGATGCTCCATAGTGTTTTGATAAAGTATATCTCCACGTATTAGACACTGGACGAGAAAAAAATATATTTTTTTTTTAATTTTTTTTTAATCTCTTGGAACTTATACTTTAGAATCTGTCAAGTAGGCTAACCGTTATTTAATGTCACCTGTCACCGGGAACAATTTAGCTGATATACCTTTGTTGTACGGGATTTTTAAATATCCCATTTTGCAAGCCGTATTTCATCATTTTAATTAAATTTGTATTTTAATTGTATTTCAATTAAATAAGGGCCTCTTTGACCATCTGTCAAGTAGGCGAACCGTCATTTAAAGTCACCTGTCACCGGGAATAATTAAGCTGATATACCTTTGTTTGTAAACTCGACAAATAAAGTGCTTTATCACCCTAAGATAGAACATTGTTTGTATGTTGTAGAATGATAAGGTCTGTTTTCCTTTGAAAATTCAAAGTGACAATTTCTATTGCTATCTTCATTGGCGATGACAAATTATGTCAATCAGTAGCGAATTTTGAAATGAATGGAATTTGTAATCGAAACTGATAAAGCACTTTTCTTGTCTGCTATACATACCTCGTCAATGTCCTCCGGGTTCCACCCGGCCGGGTCCACAATGTGAGACATGGCGATCGCTGCAATCGATGTGGGCGTGGCTTGTTTGAAGCGATGATTTTCGGGAAATCTATCGTCGCCCTCGTGGAACGTGCCACGAACGATCCAACGGTTCGGTGCGACAGCTGAAAAGTTATTTGTTCAGGTTAAAAAGAGACCAGCGTCTCAGAGCATTTTGCGTTTAGGTCATAATGCGTTTAGGTCATATTGCGTTTAGGTCATATTGCGTTTAGGTCATATTGCGTTTAGGTCATAATATTGCGTTTAGGTAATATTGCGTTTAGGTCATATTGCGTTTAGGTCATATTGCGTTTAGGTCATATTGCGTTTAGGTCATATTGCGTTTAGGTCATAATATTGCGTTTAGGTAATATTGCGTTTAGGTCATTTTGCGTTTAGGTCATTTTTCGTTTAGGTTATTTTGCGTTTAGGCCAATTTGCGTTCAGGTCATTTTACATTTAGGTCATTTTGCGTTTAGGTCAATTTGCGTTTAGGTCATTTTGCGTTTAGGTCATTTTACATTTAGGTCATTTTGCGTTTAGGTCATATTGCGTTTAGGTCATAATTTTCTACATGATTTATTACTGATCTGCAAATATTTTTATACTGTTACTTTACTTACGCTTGAGCTTGTTCACCGGTTCCGGCATATTCTCTCTCTCAACGACACTTATATCTGTGATGCTGAACGGCTTTCGTTTCAAATTTGGAACACTCTCAAAGAAATGTTCGCAAAGTCTCGACACACGGGTGAACAAGAGCAGACACGCCTTGCCGCCATCTTGGAGGCCGACCTAATATGGACAGGACAGTACAGCAGTTATTACACTTTTCAATTTGTAGGCAACACTTATCAAGTCCTAAGTAGTGAAGAACGTAGTGATCACACTACACTAAATTGATTTAAAAGTCGAAGACATAGAGTTGAAAATAGATAATAGAATCTAAAATCTGAATTGGATCCAATCTGTTCTAACTGCGAGTACACCTTCCGATCTCCTAAATTGGTTTCCTACAAACTGAATAATGTAATAACCGCTTAAAACAAAAGTGAGACATAGTTTTGAATTTATAATCTAACCTTATTTCCGTATTTGTCTGCGGGCCAAGGGTGGTAAACATAATATTTTCCTCCCTCATTCCATATAGCAGTTTCATACTCTCCCGGAATCTGGAATTTATATATTTTTTTAATAATGACCACTGTTCTAACTATATACAGTCAACTCGCTAAGAACCAAAAATAATAGGATACACACATTTATACGTAGGTAACATAGGATGAACATAGGATACGTACACCATGGATGTAGTGCATACACAAACACACCCACACACACACACACACACACACACACACACGCACACACACACGCACACACACACACACACACACACACACACACACACGCGCGCGCGCGCGCGCGCGCGCGCAAACACAATCTTTTTGTCAGGAAGATGAGGAACTATTAAAAGTAGTTTTCTACATTGTAGTAAGCATTAGTTTTTGATAAATCTAAGTATAGAGATAAGTTCAATTATCACAATGTTTAATAAAATCGATAGTAAGCAAGCAAAGAGATCACCTGAAGTATTCCAGCGTCAGATTCCTTGAAGAAAGCCTCTATCCCTCTGCACAAGTCGAAAACTTTGGGATTTGACGATATCAATTTGCCCCAAACCGCTATGCCGCGACCCTGAATAAAAAATGTATGCATCAGCTCAGACACTATTTGATATAATTTAAATTTTCACAATTCCGTACACGCCGAAAGAACAACGTTCTTTTTTTAAATAATAATTGAATAGTGTAATAACCTTCTTAGTATGTATTGAAAAATGTTTGAAAACGAAATCAGACGAGTGAAAAATATTAACGTAAGTATGTAAACTCGACAAATAAAGCGCTTTATCACCCTAAGATTGAACATTCTTTGTATGTTGTAGAATGACAAGGTCTGTTTTCCTTTGAAAATTCAAAGTGACAATTTCTATTGCTATCTTTATTGGCGATGACAAATTATGTCAATCAGTAATCAATACCTATTTCAAATCTAAGCCTTAGCGAATTTTGAAATGAATGGAATTTGTAATCGAAACTGATAAGGCACTTTTCTTGTCTGCTTTACCTTGTGAAAGTATTCCCTGTCTCTGATTCTAAAATTATCCTTAAGTTCGCCGTATACCAAAGGACGAATCGGACCTCCGCGCTCCACCAAAGACTCCTGCAAAGTGTCATTAATATTGTCAATTTTGTAATTATTAATTTTGTAATTAATAATTTTGTAGTTAACTATAAAAAGTATACTATATCTTAATACATTAATCCTTACAATTACTAATATTACTAATATTATAAATGTGAATGTGAGTCTGTTTGTTTGTTTGTTTGAAATGTGTTGTGGAATTTTGCATACACGTTATCTGAACACCAGAAAAAACATAGGGTTACTTTTCATCCAAGTCATCCTTTTCATCCATCCATCCGAGTCCAAGAAGTCGCGGCCACCAGCTAGTATTATAAATGCGAAAGTTTGTATGGATGGATGTATGGACGTTTGTAACCCTTTTATTAGTCCCACCGAAACAAAAAGTACAAATTTGCAATATTGCAAAATTGCAAATTTGCAAATTTGCAAAATTGCATTGAACACAATTTTCGAAATAATGTTACTTACCTATAACCTATAACTAAGTACTAGGAACATAATTATTATACTCACCCTGTATAAATTGTACCCACAATCCAGAGTTTCATCAACTATATCTTCGTTCCAACCTCTGGCCCTCAACCTCCGCAGCATCGCGAGAGCCGAAATACAACAAGGGATGGCCGTGAATGTTTTGAATGTTTGATATCTGTTTGAAATCAGTACTAATCGTTAATCAATTATTAATAACTAGCTGCTGCCCGCGACTTCGCCCGCGTAACTTAGTAAATTATGTACTTATAAACCTTCCTCGAGAACCACTCTACCCATTAGTGAAAACCGCATTAAAATCCGTTGCGTAGTTTTAATGATCTAAGCATACAAAGGGACATAGGGACAGAAAAAGCGACTTTGTTTTATACTATGTAAAGATAATCCGTACTAATATTATAAATGCGAAAGTTTGTATGGATGTATGGATGGTTGTAACTCTTTCACGCAAAAACTACTGAACCGATCACCGTGAAATTTTGCATACACGTTGTCTGGAACACTAGAAAGGGCATAGGGCACCTTTCATCCAGAAAAAAAGTACTGCTCCCGAGGGATTATCTAAAATTAGGGAAACTAACTCCTGGCTAAGTATAATAGCAATAACGATGTCGGGAGATATATTGCTTTTTCAACGCGGACGAAGTCGCGAGCGACGAAGTCGAGAGTTCGTATGGATGTTTGTAACTCTTTCACGCAAAAACTACTGAACCGATCACCTAGAAATTTTGCATACACGTTGTCTGGGACAGCAGAAAGGACATAGGGTACCTTTCATCCAGAACGCGGACGAAGTCGCGGGCACCAGCTAGTACATAATAAAACCAAGTTAATAAGAATATACTTCAATACATCCTTAGTTCCTAACCACAAAAAACTTCCTTAGGGTCATTCCTGGAGGAGCTAAATTCATTTCACTCAGGAACTTGCAAACTTTTTGGTTTCTTTTGGTAAAAAAAAACCTCTATCAGGTAAACAGTCAGTCAAGTAGGTATATAGAGTGGACAGTCGACAATATTTGATACCTTCTCTCTCATTGGCCTCATTTACCCAACTAACTTTTACCTCTTTAGTCTCATTAAGCCGACTAACTTTTGTCTAATAGGCCTCATTTACCCGACTAATTTCTTTAATATTACCCTCATTTACCCGACTATCGTCTCTCTCATTGGCCTCATTTACCCGACTAATTTCTTTCTAATTGGCCTCATTTACCCGACTAATTTCTTTCTAATTGGCCTCACTTACTCGACTAATTTCTTTAATATTGGCCTCATTTACCCGACTAATTTCTTTAATATTGGCCTCATTTACCCGGCTAACTTCTCTCTCATTGGCCTCGTTTTCCCGACTAACTTCCGTCTCATTTGCCGACTAAACTAAAGCAAGATCTCATTGTCCGCCGCGACCTGGCCGCTAAGTGCATATATTAAAGCTAAAAATAAATTTATCATTAAAAAAAAAACATCTAGTCACCTGTAACTGGCCATATGTCTGGTTCCTCTCAGAATCCACTTCTCCACATCCATCTGCACATACTGCGAGTGAAAATTGGTGTCAGCAACTTCAACATAACTGTGCAGGATCGTTTCCGACTTGGGACGCGGTAATATGTCGTCTCTGAAAGCGGCACACATTTTGAGACACTAGACATTTTGGTACAATAGACATTCTGAGACACTTAGACATTGTGAGACACTGGACATTTTGGTACTAGGTACAATAAACATTCTGAGACACTTAGACATTGTGAGACACTGGACATTTTGGTACTAGGAACAATAGACATTCTGAGACACTTAGACATTGTGAGACACTGGACATTTTGGTACTAGGTACAATAAACATTCTGAGACACTTAGACATTGTGAGACACTGGACGTTTTGGTACTAGGGACAATAGACATTCTGAGACACTTAGACATTGTGAGACACTGGACATTTTGGTACTAGGTACAATAAACATTCTGAGACACTTAGACATTGTGAGACACTGGACATTTTGGTACTAGGTACAATAAACATTCTGAGACACTTAAACATTGTGAGACACTGGACATTTTGGAACAATGGACATTCTGACACTTTTGACATTTTTAACCTGAGCCACAATTTTTTTGTCAAAAAAAAAGTACCTACTCATAACTCGTAAAATGTTAACACATAAACATTTGCCCCTAGCGGGATTCGAACCCGCAACCGCTTAGTTAACAGGACATGTGTGTCGTAAGACTGCAGGCATATACCTTCCAAACGTGTGAGCATCAGTCTTGGGACAGTACAGAAAGAAATCTTCCCCTCTCATTTGCATTATCTGATCGTGAGTAAGGGCGGCGGGAGCCCTTTCCGGTGCTACCGGCAGTGTTGGGGGTGCCTGTGAACAAACAAACATAAGAATTCATTCCAACATAAGAGCATTTAGGACATTTCAAAGTTTTTTTTTTTTAAGTAGTGATGGGTTTGCTCATCATGGGGCCTATGATGGAGCGAACTCGCGCAGAAAATGCCTATTCACTCAAACTTTGAAAATATTTGGGTTATACGAGCTCGGAAATACAGGGAGTTCCAAACCTTGGCAGTGCGTTTTATAAATAAAAAGAGGATTTATAAATAAACTAATGATGTTTTAAAGGATAAAGAGGGATTTCGACAAGATGAGGATGGTAACCAGCCGTACCTACGTCTGTATGTTCGAAGGAAGAAAGGGGAAGGCGGTATGAGCTCGTGCAGCTCCTGAGCACACGCTCAGAAGTACATAGGCATCTTTAAAAAGAGACATAGGCAATTTTGCGTCTAGTTATAGGACTAGTTTTAATTTTTTGTAAAGCATAGATCGCCAGACAGGCTGACGGCGTAGTGGTAACCTATAGCCACCTATACCATCAGGTGGACCGTCAGCCTGTCTGTCGACCATAACATAAAAATGAGAGAAAAAAGAACATACCTCCTTCGGCGATTTCTGGTAGAAACTGTTCACTTTCTTCCTAGAAGTCGCTCTCGAAGTGGCCACACTAACTGCACTTAACGAACACAGCGGATATTCACCCTGAAATTTTTAAACGTAGACAGAATTTACTAACAGACAACATATTCCTACGATAATCTGTGATTGAATTGAAGACTCCTGGGTGCAGCCTGTGGCAGGAAACTTTGCTCTTCCATAAAGGCTAGTAACCAAAATAGTAAACAAGAAAAAAAAAGAAAAAAAAATAGCTTGTCAGCTCCGACCCACTACTGGAGTTTACACCCAATTTCCTACTCCTACTCTTAATACACATAATTTGAATTTTTGAATTTAAATTTTGATTTTGAATTTGAATTTGAATTCGGAATTTGAATTTAAAATTTGAATTTTTTCTATGTGAACGGTGCGCAAGGTATGTTGCGCAGAAGAACGTAACGCTTGTTATTTTATTTTATTTATATTTGGGAAACATAGAATAATTATCTCGATACACATTATTATTATACGCTTGTATCAATTTTACTCCTCATAAAATCTCCATACCGAGGGCCTTAATACCTTATATGAACAATCGATCCTTTTGAAGTTTACTACTTCAAAAATTATCCTTTTCAACTCTCCAGCACGAAACAGGCACCAAACGCACCCTGCGTTTGGTGCCTAAAAACTCGCAGAAAAATCGATTTCTGATGCGAACCTGATACGAAATTCGAACACGCTATTTAACTCACAGGAATAAACTTTTGATTTTATAGTATGTCCAGCCATAGCCAACTAGATTCGGCCGGCCATAGCCGACTAGATTCGGCCGGCCATAGCCGACCAGATTCGGCCGGCCATAGCCGACTAGATTCGGCCGGCCATAGCCGACTAAATTCGGCCGGCCATAGCCGACTAGATTCGGCCGGCCATAGCCGACTAGATTCGGCCGGCCATAGCCGACTAAATTCGGCCCGCCATACTCGCTGTTGAGGTGAAAAGTTGTGTTTAACACGAGAGCAAATTTTTTTATGGCTCGTGCGTGCCTTTAAATCACTCACTTTTCTCAGTAGTCTATATTAGAATCACTCGCTACGCTCGTGATTCAATTCTATAGACTACTTCGCTAGTTCGTGATTTAAAGTCTGCACTCGCAGCAAAAAACTATTTTGCTCTCTAGTTGAACAACGTACTATTATATGCACAATACCTCTTTAAGTTTCTTATCGATAAGTGAATTCTTGTAATAGTTCTCCCACTCGTCGCGACAGTGCAACTTCAAAGCCTTCAAATCCAAGTCGTAGCGAGCTTCGCGATCCAAATGTTCCTTTTGAACTACCTGCAATATTTTTACATAAGGGGTCGTTCATGTTTCAAAATTTCATGATCATCGGTTTAAGGCAAATTGAATTGAAATTGTAACAGACAGACAAAGTTACTTTCACATTTACTTATTACTTAGTATGGACACTATCTGTCTCTGTTATCACAATAAGTGTTTGATATTGGATTTGTAGGGGGTTGAGTTGAGTAGCCTATCCTGTGTCCCGTACGCGTGTTTCCGTTTCCACGTTCAGTAGGAGGAAGCGTTGGATTCAAATCAGCAAGGATTTGTAATCACATTTCTCTCAACAAAACCTTGTTGATTTCGAGGCACTGAGGTGCGAATTCAACTAGGAAATGTAGTCGTCGAACGCTTTACAAACCCATGTTGATTTCAACTCTTCGCTTCCTTTTATTGGACGGCAATAACGTTCGTTTGAGAGGCGGCACGCGTCGCTTCTTTAAGTTACGCGGGCGTAGTCGCGGGCAGCAGCTAGTTTATAATATATAGAGATTATACAACTTACTTCGATTTTGGTGAGGACTATTGGCGGTTTGGGAGTTCCCTTCTTAGCGGAATCCAAGTCACCATAATTCGCGAGGAAATCAACCACAAACGAATTCACTCCGGCATAACGGAGAAATGCTCCTGCGCCTTTTCTGAAAAAAGGAAAAAGTACTTTAGATGGGAATATTTAACGCCAGTATTCCTATTCCTATTATTATTCCTATTATTATTATTCCTATTTATTCCTATTCCTTCCGGGATAAAATCAAATATCTTTCAAACTAAATAATTAATGCAAACTAATTGTTCCTTCGGTGTTATTAGTTGCAGATGTAGCTAATTAGCCTATAAGCTTCCTAAGACCCTAAGAAATAGCTGAGATTACTTGAATCCGCATCGGCAACAACTCTTCTCAAATCCCAATAGATTTGTGAGGTTGCAAAGGCAAGAGATTTTCTGGGACTTTTTGGACAACTTTTTCTGTATGTTGTAGAATGATAAGGTCTGTTTTCCTTTGAAAATTCAAAGTGACAATTTCTATTGCCATCTTTAATAGCGACGACAAATTATGTCAATCAGTAATCAATACCTATTTCAAATTTAAGCCTTAGCGAATTTTGAAATGAATGGAATTTGTAATCGAAACTGATAAAGCACTTTTCTTGTCTGCTATACTTGACCGTTTCGTAACCTATCAAACCAACCAAATAGTATATCTCTGCGAGCAAAATGGACTTGACTGCTTTCGACTTGACGGACTTGTTTTAAAAAACTAAGAAAAATTATAGACTGGACTTAATTTGACTGACTAGTCTCGGGATCTGCTACTTTTAATTTTATTTTCAATTTTGCCTTTTTTATTTTTTTAAAAAAGGCTATCACAAATTGCTATTTTTACCAATGACATTGACAAAATCATCCGCGAAGATCTGACGGAGCCAAGACATTAAAAGAGAAGAACCCATCAAACACTTACACCGGATTGGGTTTTCCAAATTCATCGAGCATGTGCGGATCAAAGATGTAACAGATGGTCTTTGCTTGACTTCCACTCTCGGGTGCCGGTGGGTTGCCCCAAATCAAGAAATGCTTGTCACCGACTGTCAATATAAACGAGAACGTACTTCCCACTCGTTTATCCATAAGCCTGAGGAAGATGAGAAAAGGTAAGTAGGTATTATTGAATCATTGACTAAAAATGTTAGCTCTTTGCCAGCATCCGTCTGTGTAGCGAAGATGAGGCGTATGATGGAGCAAACTCATCAGCTCACCCAGAAGTTGCCTATTCATGAGAACTTTGAAAGATTTGGGTTTAATATTATGAGCTCGGAAATACAGACGCCGGCAGGGAGTTCCAAAACCTTGGCAGTGCCCATGCTACACCTAGTAGCACGCGACTAGCAGCTAGCAATATAATATACTAGCTGGTGCCCGCGACTTCATTCGCGTTGAAAAAGCAATATTGTTATTACTATTATACTTAGCCAGGAGTTAGTTTCCTTAACTTTAGATAATCCCTCGGGAGCAGTACTTTTTCTGGATGAAAGATACCCTATGTCCTTTCTGGTGTCCCAGACAACGTGTATGCAAATATTCATGGTGATCGGTTCAGTAGTTATTGCGTGAAAGAGTTACAAACATCCATACATACATTCATACAAACTTTCGCATTTATAATATTAGTACGGATTTTCGTAACTAGTTATGTCACACAGTTAAATCAAGGTGGACGGCATTAATTTTAAGGTTGTGAGAGTTGCATTTTAGCATTTTAGATTTTAAAAGTATTCCCAATTTCCAGTTTAATATACAATCATTCTCTATTTTAAAAAAGGGAAGACTATATTTTTCACTTACTGCATCAAATCCGGTTGAGTCTGGATATTGTCAGGGTGTTTTGCCAGGAATCCCTTCTCAATTTCTGACATCTTAACCGTGTACTTTGTGTCTCCGATGAAGAACGATATCAGAAGTTGGTTCAACTGCAGCTGGGGTTTACCTGTCGATCGCATGTTTCCACATTAGTTTAAGTACACACAGGATCCTGTAAGGCTGTAACCTTTTTGATTTCCAAGAGTAGATTTTTATATGTTAAGGCTGATAGACAGGCTAACGGTCCATTTAGTCATACTAAGGAGCGCTGCCGACCTTACTATGACAAGGGATTAGCAGTAGAAAGTGAAACTTCATCTTGTCTGCATCTCTTTACTCACTCCGATGAGTGAGCAACACAACAGCAAAAACTACATATTTTGAGAAACTAGACATTTTAGGACACTAGACATTCTGAGATACCTACTTGACATTCTGAGAAAAACTAGAATTTTGAGAAACTAGACATTCTGACACACTAGACATTCTGACACACTAGAGATTCTGACGCACTAGAAATTCTGACGCACTAGAAATTCTGACACACTAGACATTCTGACAGACTAGACGTTCTGACACACTAGACGTTCTGACACACTAGACATTCTGACACACTAGACATTCTGACACACTAGACATTCTGACACACTAGACATTCTGACACACTAGACATTCTGACACACTAGACATTCTGACACACTAGACATTCTGACACACTAGACATTCTGACACACTAGACATTCTGACACACTAGACATTCTGACAGACTAGACGTTCTGACACACTAGACATTCTGACACACTAGACATTCTGACAGACTAGACGTTCTGACACACTAGACGTTCTGACACACTAGACATTCTGACACACTAGACATTCTGACACACTAGACATTCTGACACACTAGACATTCTGACACACTAGACATTCTGACACACTAGACATTCTGACACACTAGACATTCTGACACACTAGACATTCTGACACACTAGACATTCTATAGTCTAGTGAGAGATTCTGATACACTAGACATTCTGACACACTGACATCCTGCCCAAGTGACTGAGAAACGCAGTGTGCCCTCTGCCACTACTTGTCATATCCAGCAGACCAGAACCAAATTTGAAAAGTTAATTTCCAAAGTTGGCCATGTCGGGAATCCTGTGCCCTGTGGCAGAGCAGAGCTCTAAGGCAAGCACCTTTACCACTCGGCCATTGGGCTCCTCAAAACACCTTATAACATCTAAGATATTTTTATTTTTTTTATTGGAGATGGGTTTGGTCTTGTCTCACATATACCCGTGTAGCGAAGATGAAGACTATGATGGAGCGAGCTCACCCAAAAGATGCCACATTCACTCCAACTTTGAAAAATATGGGTTACCTATATAATTTAAAAAAAAAAAAAAACAATTATCAAAATTAAAAAACAATTGTACCTTTATAACACTTGAGAGCCAACATGCATTGCTTGTAATATCTGTCACCTGCTTCGATGATGCCATCAACGTCCTGATGTCTCAATTGCGAAGCAGATTTCTCCTCCAATAGAGCTTGACATACAACAGCTATACAAGCCGTCTGAGATCCTGTTAAACAGCCAATAACATGTTTAATTCTTTTAACAATAAGACAGTAGGTAACCAAAGATAATTGATTGATCTCGCTGCGCTCGACTAGACTAGATAGAGCGCTATACAAAAGCAATAGCTCCGAAAATGTGGCAACTTTTTATTGTTGTATGTGTGTAAAACATCGTCACTTTTTACCCAGTTTTATTATATTTTTACACAGTTTCACTACGTACGCAAACTGGTATTTTATTTTGCCTAAAATTTAATAAAACATTCGGCACGTACACATCACAGACAGTATGCAGTGTGACTGGCTCGGGTACGCCTAAATCGGCGTACTATTTTATACCGCATTTTACAAGTACGACGGCGGTATCTAGTCGAGCGCAGCGAGACCAATCATTTATCTATGACAGTAACAATTTAAAACGATAACGAAGTTCGAAAACAATAAAAATTAAAATGTATGGGATTACAGACATTAAGGTGTGTAAACAAACGCCAATCCAAAAAATTTGCATTTTTAAAAAAATATGTTAGAAGAAACTGTCAATGCAATTGGTTTGAAAAAAAAAAATGTTATACTTAAACATGTGAAGAATAAATTGTATTGTTTATAAATTCCATCAAAGTAGTAGAAACCCCACAACAAAAGTTAGAACATAAGAAGAATTTGACTTATATTGAAATTTGTTGCGAAAACGGTTTATTGCGCGCAAATGATTCCTACACCGAATAATAAGTCAATATCATTTAAAAAAAATGTATTGATTTTTTTATTTTTTTTTAATGTAGTTTTAATGAAAAGTACAAAAAACCACATTTGTCAGGCCTGTTGAATTGTTTCCGCCGCCTCGGAAATCTAAATATATGGAGCTACAGTGTCTCGGTGACTGCGTTGAGGTGTGGATTACGTTTGTGTTTTTCGTGCGGAATTAGTTTGATATATATAAACATTCTAAAGGTCATATCGGTGAAGGTCAAATCGTCAATGTCATTCGCCTTTGTGAATCCCTTAATGCCGTCGCTAAATCACGTGATACATCCCATACCTACATTTTATTCTTTCATACTTTGTTATCGTTTTGACGATGTCAAATGTTACTTTGACTAATGGTAGACTAAGGGCCTCTTTCACCGTCTCTGAGTAAAGTGTCAAGTAGGCTAACCGCCATTTAAAGTCACCGCCATTTAAGCCAATTCAAATAGAAAGAGAACTTACCGCAGGTAGTTGACGAATATCTTTTAGAATTACACCCCACGCTCCCTTGCAACATCATCTTGTTTTTATCCACTGGCACGAATTTAAAATACACCTACAAAAAAATAGCAAACAATAAATCGCTCATAAACATACCTATCTAAAATTTCACTGGTATATAAAATACTAGCTGTTGCAAGCCGACTTCGTCCGCGTAACTTTATAAAATACTAGCTGGTGCCCGCGACTTCGTGCGCATTGAAAAAGCAATATATCGCCTGACATCGCTATTGCTATTATACTTAGCCAGGAGTTAGTTTCCTTAATTTTAGATAATCCCTCGGGAGCAGTACTTTTTTTCTGTATGAAAGGTACCCTATGTCCTTTATGGTGTCCCAGAGAACGTGTATGCAAAATTTCATGGTGATCGGTTCAGTAGTTTTTGCGTAAAAGAGTTACAAACATCCATCCATACATCCATACATACATACAAACTTTCGCATTTATAATATTAGTACGGATAGCGTTACGGCCACCCGCCATCCGGACAGCATTCTAGTCGCAGAAGCTGTCGCCCATGTAAGGTCCACGATACACTCTCCCTGCCATCGCACACATGTGCTCACCGAGCCCTGGTTCACTCCAATCCAGTCCAATCCAATCCAGCTGCCCATTCCTGAAGCATCTCTCCTCTACGATCTCCCCTCCGATTGCCCCAAGCTTTGGAGTGGGCATTAAAATCACCCAAAACAACCACCGGGCTAGAAGACCGTCCACGACCACAGTTTTCCACCCTACAAAGATAATCTTCGTAGTCGACATTGGGGGAACCCACTATAATCAACAATCCCCACTCTACAACGACGAAACCATATCCTTTCTACCACGATGGAGAGCGATCCTCGCCAGACCAGTAAATAGCTACCGAGCCTGATTCACCCTGAAACCATCGAGGATGGACCGGTACGTTGTAGGGCTCAGAAATCACGGCTAGGGCTAGGGCAATCGAACACTCCGCAGTAGTTTGCATAGGTACCTATATACCTACCTTTTTAAGTTTTGCACATTCGTAAAGTGGTTGGTTAATCTCTTCCGGTTGTACTCTGCACAATTTTGGCCTTGGACGTCTTTTGCGACGGTACGGCGGAATCCACTTGTGAAATTTCATTTCAGGTTTTTCAATTATCTGGAATATAGTATGTGTGGAATATATATCACAATATTATATATAGAATATATAATACGTGAATAATATCTAATAAATAAATAAATTACATCTTAACACATTCCATCTAGTTCCACAGTAAGCAAATAATAATAATGCTTGTATTATGTTATGGATACCAGACAGTTGATATACTAAGTACAGTCGGAGTAAGAAAAGGTTCGTCACCTTAGTCGAAATTTGCTAGTACCAGGGCAATTGTCAGTCATGTCAAAATTTCATTTCAAACGTCTGTCAAATGTCTTCTTTAGTGCTTTAGTTTCAAAAGGTACTAAGAGTCTACAATTTCGATAACGGAATGAATATGAAAACTGACGAAGGTTTTCGTACCTCGACTTTACATACATTACTTTTTTTCGTAAATACATACATACTTACATATTATAAATATGACTAATACAAAGGTAAAATGTTAACACAAACATTTTCCCCTAGCGGGATTCGAACCCGCGAGCGTTTGGTTAACAGCTAGGGTTACTAGCCACTAGACCAAACGAGTCGTCATAATATTTTTCAAATAATTAAACATGATAGTATGATGGTACGATGACAATGATGATGATGATGACGATGATGATGATGATGGTGATGATGATGATGATGACGACGACGATGATGGTGATGATGATGATGATGGTAGTTATGGTGATGATGACGATAACTACGACGACGACGATGACGATTATGGTATTTCTCAACAACAAAATAATTTTTTTCGAGAAAATAATTACTGATGAATTGTTTGTTCTTTTTCATCAGAATATTGCGGGAGTTCTAAATAAGAGTGATAATTTGGAATTGGCTATTAATGAATTACAAGATAAAAATAAGAATGTTAGTGTAATTTGCCTAAGTGAGCATTTTATAATGAGGGGAGAGGAACATAATTTGAATATTCGAGGGTATCAACTAGTTTCTTTTTATGCAAGGGAAAAAATTAGAAGAGGTGGCACATGTATATTATGCAGGGATAAATTGAGTTGCAAAAAATTAGAAGTGGTGAATAATATGGCAGAGGATAAAAACTTTGAAGTCTGTGCAGTTCAAATAGATCAACCGAAGATTGTGATAATTTGTTTATATCGAACACCAGACTCTGATATAAAAATATTTTTTGAAAAATTTGAGATAATTTTGTCACTCTTCTTTAATAGAAAAATTAAATTAATTATATGTGGTGACTTTAATATTGATTTTTTAGGGAAATCTGATGTAATGACACGTTTGTTTGATCTCCTAGCGAATTATGGCCTTGAGTTTTATATCAAGAAACCAACACGGGTAAATAAATGTATTGACAATATTCTTAGCAATTTTAATGGTGGTGTAGGAGAAACTTGGGAGTTTTTCCTATCGGATCACAATACTGCGCAGATATATGAGTTTGAGTATCTTGCACCTAAAGCAGTGACAGGCTGTCTAACTGAATATATGAACGATATCAGCTGCGCTAACATTAAGAAGTTTATAAATTGTTTTATTCCGTTAACGTTTTCGGATATTTATGAGGTTAATGACACTGACATAGCTTTTAATAAGTTTCATGAATGTTTGACAATGTTCTACGGATTGTGCTTTCCTAGAATACGAGTAAAAAAGCGCACGAATACAATTAGCCCCAAATGGATAACAGCTGGTATTAAAAAAAGTTGCGCAACTAAAAGGCAGTTGAGATATAGATACTATGTTACGAAATCGGTTGAATCTAAAAAGAAGTTTAAAGCATATTCCCGCACTTTAAGAAAATGCATAAGCAATATGAAGTCGTTATGCAACAGTAGAGAAATATCAAACTCCGAAAATAAAGTAAGGGCAACATGGAGTGTTGTTAAGCGCAACTTAGGGAATTTCTCTTCCAAATCTGAGTCTTTTGAATTGATTGAAAAAGAAATTAGAATATTTTCTGGAAGTGCCATTGCAAATGTATTTAACGACTTTTATGTTAACTTGAACTGTGACGCGAATAGTGGCAAATCCGAAATAAAAAAATGTGTAGTAGGAGAAGAGACAGACGTACTTAAAGATTTGGAAGTCAATGCACACAGCATGTTTATTGAGCCCACGACCCCACTGGAGGTGCACAGAGTCATTCAATCTCTGCGTAATACTAAGTCGCATGGCTATGACTTGTTAAATGCTCCACTTATCAAATGTATAGCTTCGTATATTTCAACTCCTCTTTCGTACATAATCAATTTGTCATTTGAAAATGGGCACTTTCCTGATAAACTTAAAACTACCATAATTAAGCCAATTTATAAAAAAGGACCAAAAACTGATAAAAATAACTACAGACCAGTAGCACTAATTCCAGTACTGTCTAAGATATTTGAGAAAATAATGCACTCCAGAATATGTAGTTTCTTGAAAAAATTTAAAATATTGAAAGATGAGCAATATGGTTTCCGTAGAGGAAGATCGACAACACTGGCTGTTTATGATATTGTCAGGTATTTATTTGATCATGTAAATAAAAAGATTCCTGCTGTGGGCTTGTTTCTTGACCTTAGCAAAGCGTTTGATCGGGTGGATCATGCAATTCTGCTGAAAAAGCTTGAGAAGCATGGTATTCGAGGTAAGGGACTTGAATGGTTGTCTTCTTATCTATCGGGCAGGAACCAATTCACTCGAATTACAAAAGTAAATTCTGAGAACAAAACAGTACAAAGTTTTGATTCACAACTAAAAACATGTAAATATGGTGTGCCTCAGGGTAGTGTTCTTGGCCCTCTCTTGTTTATAATATATATAAATGATCTCCCTGAGGCAGTAAAGCACAAAATGACGTTATTTGCAGATGACTCCACTATTGTTATTAGTGGAAAGGATAGTGGGGCCTTTGAATTTAATATTAATAGTTGCCTGGCTGATGTTCATAAATGGTTGTCAAAGAACAATTTAAAAATTAACATAGACAAGACAAAGATAATACAATTTAGAACATATAAATCAAACCCACTTTCTTTGTGCATAACATATGACTCCCAAAAGATTGAGAAGGTTGAGTCAAATAAGTTTCTGGGAGTTATTGTAGATGAACATTTTAGTTGGAAATTACATATTGATAGTATTTGTAAAAAAATTAATAGATTTGTTTTTGCTTTGGGTAGGATCCGCAGGATTACATGCTTGGGTACTGTGTTGAGTGTTTACCATGCATATATTTCATCTACTTTACGTTATGGTATAATATTCTGGGGAAATGCTTCTGATGTGCAAAGAGCATTCATAGCGCAAAAAAAATGTGTTAGAGCAATGTTCTCAATGAAATGGACTGAATCGTGTAGGCCCGTTTTTAAAAAGCATAAATTGTTAACACTACCTAGTATTTACATATTAGAAGCAGCAAGATTTGCTAAGCAGAATCTTCACCTTTTTAATAACAATAACAATAAATTGACAAGGGAATGTGTGCGGATCTGTCTGGAAATGCCTAAACCCAAATTAGTCTTATTTAAGAGAAATTGTGTTTACATGATTCCTCTTATTTATAATTCACTGCCTAGGTATGTAACTGACTTGCCTTCTAATAAATTCGGTAGGGCTTTGACGGACTGGTTGCTGGAGGAATGTTTTTATTCTGTTAAGGAATTCCTTGATAAATATCAATGCCAGTTTTATGGATAGATAGATAAATTTAATTTAATACATTAATACAGGCTGTACCTATGTATTCATGATAATTAATAATTGTATTTTATACTTATTCTATATATTTTTTTGTATGTAAACAAGAAAACTATAAATTAATGCTTCTCATATGACATTAGGTAAATCTGGTATAGTACTATCTCACATTTACAAAACACACACTGATGGTAGTAACTAACTTTATTGTTTTTGTGTTTTTTTTTTTTTAGTATTTTGAATTTGACATGTAGTAATTGTATATTTGACATAGCTGTTGACTAATTGTACAAAAATTTAAATATTTGCACACCTGTACACAGGTAGAAAACTTGTATGTACTACATTAATATAAATATGAATATCCTGCTGTAACCAAGTATTCTTGCAAATAAATTATTATTATTATTATTATTATTATTATTATTATGATGATGATGATGATGATGTGTGCGATTTAAATATGCTTTTAAATTAATAAAATAAACAACTCACAATTTGGGGCATTCGCTTCGGTGGGCCTGGCGGACGCCATTTTCTAGTTTTGATTTCAACTTTGGTGATCTCGGGCCACCGTCGTATAAATCTCTGCCTTCTCAGCATCGCTCTGTACTCTGCCTCTCTGGGATTATATAAATCTATACTTAATCTATACTAATATTATAAAGCTGAAGAGTTTGTTTGTTTGAACGCGCTAATCTCAGGAACTACTGGTTCGAATTGAAAAATTATTTTTGTGTTGGATAGATCATTTATCGAGGAAGGCTTTATGCTATATAACATCACGTTGCGACCAATAGGAGCGAAGAAACAGTCGAAAATGTGGAAAAAACGGGGAAAATTATTCATCTTTGAGGGCTTCCGTTGCGTGCGCTGCGAAAACCGTTCGAGATACCCAAATGATTCCCAAAATAACGTTTTGCCAAAAAATTAAAAAAAAATTGGGGTGAAAACTGTTATTTCAAAATCAAAGAAAAACAACTCACTCTAGGGCGATTTGTGATGGAGTTTTAAATATCTCTTCGGGTTCTTCTGGCTCTTCTTTCACTTTTCCTTTCTTCTCTGATGGAGCATCACCACCTGCCCTGTAATGTATCAGTAGATCTATTTATGTATCTACTATAATGTATCAGAAGATTCGTCAGAATGGCCTTCACCTTGGACCGTTACGCTTGGACCACGAAACTAACGCTCGAAGCGTCATAAGGGGTCGATTTACATATAATAAGGGTTGTCTGTCCACACTGGTTCCAAGGCACTTCTACTGGTCCTTTTGGAAAATTATGTGGGACCCCTATGTCCATCAGTGGACATAGTGATGGACATAGGGGTCCCAGTAGATTGTTATAGTTTGGGTTTCCGCACGACTTGTGTGCGGAGGCGGGCTCACTCACGCCATTGGTGTTCTCCGCACTCGAGTGTAGCACTCGAGTGCGGACTTTTCTTGAAGCCTGGCTGTCTAGAGAAGGCGGGCATTCAAGCCCGTCTTCTGTAGATGGCCTACGGGGACCTTTCGCACATGGTTGGCTAGCTGTGTGTGCCTGCACAAGGTTCCCCCCTTCGCGTGGGTACCCGGTTCACTCAGCTCACAGGGCAAGGAGGCACCGGGGAGTTTTAGTGGGTATTCTTAGTGCCGGTAACATCAGGTGCTGGGCGACCCCCACATATCCCTATCGCCTAGCCAGCGGTAGGGAATCTGTAAGCGGATTTCTCCTCGTCAAAAAAAGGGGTCCCAGTGGACTGTCCATTTGTCGGTTAGAAATTATAACACTAACTATGAAAAAAAAGTGTGTGTCAGCTCCATTGACAGGTTAATAAGTCAGTTCCGACGCACGACTGGAGTTTACTCGTTTAACGACCGATTATAAAATACATAATAGAAAATTAAAAAAAAAAAAACATTTATCATAACGAATTAATATCAGCGCCATCTCTGTTCCCAAGGATGTATTATTACGTAATATATTCTAGTTTCAGTTATATGATATTGTGTAGATGGCGCACAATACCATATAATATAACCAGAGATATTCGAAAATATTCGAATATCGCATACCATATGACAATTTTGATTTTACTCCCACAAATTTTCGTAATCCGGGCTTATAATGAAAGTCGATTTTTAAGGACCATAAAAAGTCAAAATATGAAATATCGTTGAATGAAGTCTAATAAACTACAATATAAAGTCTTAGAAACTAATTTAGGGGCAATAAAAAAATGACTCAAAAAAATTTTTTTTAAGAATGCTTTTTAATTTTTTTTTACTTATTTCTATAAGACTTACTTCTTTTTCTCCGCCATCTTCTAGAGGACGTAGACTGAATCAACTGAGAAGCAATTTTTCAAATAATCTTGCTCACTGCATAGAGACTGCGTTTTCAAATTTGGGATTGTTTTTGCTAGAAAAAGACTAGCATTTTACTTATATATCGGCTTTGTCAAACCGAAATCTGCTGTGTGCCCTTTCTATCGAATAAAAAGACTTAAGTAAAAAGGGCTTATAAGCACTATTTGTCGAACAAAGACCTATTAATTGAAAATGCTATGTGCAAAATTTAAATTGCAAAATGCAAATTTAGTCTACTATCAAAATAATAAATATACTATTAAATATTAAAGACAAAAGTTTAAGGCTTAAAAAAAATACTTCGTGTAAAAATTTTCAGGAGAACTTTTTTGGAAAAAATGGAAAAAAGATACTTTTCGCACATAGCTATTAATTAAAATATATTTTACCTTGGTTTTACAATTTTTTTTGTGTTTTTTTTGTATTATATTCATAAAAGAATATCGAACATTTTGTGTTGCGTGTCCATAGATTTTTGGAATTTGATTTGACAATGTCAACGCTTGATTAAAAAGAAATATTTGAATTGCGAACAAGTTTTATTACTAAGTACAACCATACGTTTATTTACCTACCTACATTCTCATAAACCACGCAGATGATATTAATGCGGTTTTCACCTTCAGTTAGATAATTTTTCAATGATGTAATATTGTATTAATAAATCCTAACTAAGTTTTTATTTAAGTAGAAAAAAAAACAATGATTTGCAACCCATGAGTCGCCAAAAAAATAAATTCACATGGCTGACGTAGGTATTATGTAGGCTAAACCTTAAGAAACACGAAGAAAAAATAATAGGTATACTTACTAGGTACTAAAAAATTGTAGTTCTAAAATCCTAAAAAAACTCAGCGATGGTTTATTAAAGCCTGTTTAAAATTTAAACCGCAGTTATCCGGTACCGGAGGCGGTAGCGGATACCGCACAGTGCGGTCGACCGATGACGCTCAGTCGCCGTCTAGTCTTGTTTCGCCGAACACGCGGTATCGTAACGCGTACCGTTTCCAGGGCCCTAAATCTCTAACACCACTTGGCGATTCCTTGCTTCGAAACCGATATGATTACTAATCGATAATCTTCGTAAATTGTTACGATATCTACTAGATTCTGCTAAAAAGTTATTCGCTTACATATATATAAATGCAATGATAAGACTAGGATAAGACATTGATGTGTTTTGGCAAGGTCACAAAGCGTGAAATCATAATTTTTATGAATCATTGATAATAATTAAAGATTGTATGTCGCTTTCCTGTTTTACAGTAACACTCATTAACATTATAATTAAGTCCTCCTCACCTCTATTCTCCATGGTGTTGATATTTAATTATTCTGTGGTAAAAGTGCTAGTGTCACTGTCAATTTAGCCATCAGTAATTTCTTCTTTATAGTCTGTGCCTTTGTCTGTCGTTCTTTTCTTGCCCATTGCCTTCTCTGCATTTCATTTTTCATTTCCTTGTCAACCTTATTGAAATAATTTGTAATATTTATTAAATTATTTTTAATACAAATAGGCATGTCGGATAATAAAAATGAACCAAAAAAGGACGTCGACCCGGAACTCGACGAATTATTGGACAGTGAGTATTTTTTTTTTATTATGATCAAGACAAGAGGTATTACACAACCTCCTAACCTAATATCATCATTATTTATTCAAATTACTTAGTCCTTCGATTGCAAATAGTGTTAATATTTTCTACTTTATTCCTTTGATCTTTGAACCGTATTGTTTACTTTAACCACTGTTAACCAAAAAATATATAGATTTAATTATTAGGTACAAAATTTAGAAGAAATATCTACAAATACATTATTATAATCATCTCGTAATATATAATTTAATGCTAATTTTTACTGCAAAGGTCAGAAAGTAATTAAAATCAGGAAATAATTACATACTATTAGCCTTATATATTAATATTAATTAATTTTGATTTGCTTCCCAGTGACAAGTACATCTTCCCAAAAAGTAGGTATACTTACATGTTTTCTTTAAGTGAAAATATAATGTGATAATATTATTTTAAGGTGCCCTTCGGGACATGACCGATAAGCAAGTCGAAAAGAAGGAGGAGTCCGGAGAGGGCTCGGAGATGCCACAAAATGTCTGGAGCGAGGAATTCATAAAGGAAGCGGCCGCACAGTTTGAAACCAACATGGCGGCCATTTTGGGTGGATTCAGCGGTGTTCCAGGTACCATTTTCTGGTCTTACTCGAGTGGATTGTAGATCTAGATAACTTGACATGCTAAACATAATAAGGGCCTCTTTCACTATCTGTCAAGTAGGCTAACCGTCATTTAAAGTCACCTGTCACCTATAATAATTTAGCTGATATACCTTTGTTTGTATGATAAAAGACCCAAACATTAAAAATAATTAAATAATAAATATAAAACGCCTATCGAAGGATGCACTAAACCGAGTGCACAATTTAATAAAACATATAATTATTTCTAAAAGTAACTTAATCAACACTTTACTTGTAGTCGGTGAAAGAGGCCCTAAGTAAGATTAATAAGCCCTAATGTTTTGCCACAATCTTCATAAAACTAATTGTTGTGTTATAAAGTAACTAAATACTTAGTGTACTTTTTGTTCGTAAAATAATCGAGAGCATCCGCACTAAAGTATTTGGGATTCCCCGAAAAAAGTTAGTTTTTAGAACTAATATATGCCAAGAGGCATCAACGCCTACAGTCGTACAGTATTATCTGCAAAAGAGAGATAATCATAACATGTTATGTACCTACCATTAATTGCAAAAGTGGTCAATTCTAAAAAGTAAACGTTGAATAAGTGATTATAAATTCTATGTTAACTGTAATGAGGTTCAAAATTAAGCATCAAATAATATTTTAGGTATTAATAAGAATTGTCAACATTTGTACAGATATTGAATAGTTAGTTAGCATTGAATTTTTTTATTTATCACACTCGTGATAGATCTATTGATAACTCCTACTAATAATAAAAATGCGAAGGTTTGTGAGGATGTATGAATGTTTGTTACTCTTTGATGCAAAACGTTGTTATGCGTTTAATATAAGACAATATAAGACTAATATAAGACGCCAAGTTAATATAAGACTGAGCCACAGCGAAGCGTGCAAGGCTTTAGCTAGTCACTACATATTTTAAAACAAAGTCCTCCGCCGCATCTGTCTGTCTGTCTGTCAGTCCCTATGTATGCTTAGATCTTTAAAACTACGCAACGGATTTGTAATGCGGTTTTTACTAATGGATAGAGTGGTTCTCGAGGAAGGTTTTAGTATATAATTTACAAAGTTACGCGGGCGAAGTCGCGGGCAGCAATTAGTTCAATCCTCTTTTCATCTGCAGTGAAAACTGTATTAAAATCCGTTGGCTTTTTTAAAAGAAGAAGTGTACATACAGAGGGACAGACGGTCTTTGATTTATACCAATTTATACTATGTAAAGATATAATATGCAAGAGTATAACATAATATAGTAAGTATGTGCACTTTCTTCATGTTTCAGAAAATGAAATATCACAAGAACAAATAGCACAGACATTTACAAAAATGGCCGGTAAGTTTTTAAACTTTTTTAATTTATTTATTAAAAATCTTAAATAGACTTAGTTTGGATAGAATAGAATAAGATTTTATTTGTACCAAAGGACATTTAAAACATACATAAGTCACATGTATATAACTTAAAGACTAAAGACAAACACAAACGTCCCCCGCTGCAAACCGACTCCAACTCGGCAGGTAAAAAGCTGCACTGGTCTTCCGTTAGAACCGATTTATTAGATACAGGTTTTCAAAAACAGTGATTCTTATAAGAACTTATTATTAGAAAATCCTTTTTTTCCACACATTCCACACAGCACCGTCCAGTTCCACACTAAGCAACTATAGTAGGGACAAAATCTCGCTGCAGGCGCGGCAATAAAACGTGTGAGTAGAGCGAAGAACAGACGCGCTCCCTTACTCTTATAGGCTTTATGGGAACGTGTAGTGATTAAGGGCCGGTTCCTATATCCCAACAACGAATCGTTTTTGCCTACAAACGGTACTTATAGCCACGAGTCGTAAGGGTGACGCGTTCCTATATTCATCTACTTGTAGAAAACTTGTGGAACACTTTTTTACAATCCGTTGTCGGAAAATGAAAACGAGTAGTTACTTGTAAACAGTGACGAATGGTAGATTATAGGAACCCGCTGTAAGAGCGTTCGTTTCGATACGTGCCACATTACTATGCAAAAAATAATTTATGACTCGACCTGCAGCGAGATTTTGTCCCTACTATAATGCTTGTATTATGAATCATAGACCAGATGATTTTTTTTAATAAATACATATTATACATGCAAAACATCCATGACTCAGGTGCAAAGGTAAAATGTTAACGCGTAAACATTTTGCCCATAGCGGGATTCGAACCCGCGACCGTTTGGTTAACAGCTGGGGTTACTAGCCACTAGACCAAACGTGTCGCTTTTGTTACAATGTATAGTTAGCTTTTTTCAAAAAATATCTATATATTTTTAGCTTATAAATATATATATATATATATATATTTTAGATATATCGCACCTAATTATTATGCCAAGGTCTTTTTCCATTGTTACTTGTAAGTATTAACTTGAACGGTGAGATGGTTTTGGTTTGTTTTTACTAACTTGTATACTACTGTGGATTTATCAATATTAGGAGATAACTATTTTGAAACGTTGTCAGGTTCCGGAGAGATCATCAAATTTTTTTTTTCTTAATTCTAATTAATTTAAAAAAAAAATTGCGCGTCACTGTCGTCACAGCGATAAAGGTGTCGGGCGTTATATAGATAGTGTTATATTTTATTTTATTTTTCATTTTTCAACGCATACAAAGTCGCGGATATTAGCTAATTAAATATTCAAAATGGACTTGAAATTCACATGTCTATGAATATGTAAATTGATAAATGAAAATAAATTATTATTATTATTATTATTATTATTATTGTGTTTCAAGGCTAACGAATGTGGGTTATAACTCACAAGGCATTTGCTGACTGTAGTTATAAATAAATAAATTAAATTAAAATTAAATTACTTAGTTGAAAAAAAAAACATGTCAGTCGTTGAACTGCACTTCTGAAGTGAAAACATAGCTTAAAAAAGGTTTTTCCGACGATAGATGTCTCTGTACAGGCTGGTTATAATAATCGTTTCGTTCCTCGCAGCGAACCACAATTTTCCCTATCCGAGCGAGATCCAATCAAATTGTCCGTACAAGCTTTTATCTATTTAAATAACTAGCTGGTGCCCGCGACTTCGTCCGCGTAACTTTGTAAATTATATACTAAAACCTTCCTCGAGAGCCAATCTATCCATTAGTGAAAACCGCATTAAAATCCGTTGCGTAGTTTTAAAGATCTAAGCATACTTACATAGAGACAGACAGACAGACAGACAGCGGGAAGCGACTTTGTTTTATACTACACTAGCTGGTGCCCGCGACTTCGTCCGCGTTCTGGATGAAAGGTACCCTATGTCCTTTTTGGAGTCCCAGACAACGTGTATGCAAAATTTACAACGCCATCTAGGGAAATCTGTTTGAAGCAATGTAGTACTCTAATTCATCTAATCTCACTTCGAATAATGGAAAAAGTCTGTTAACAGATGGCACTACATGTTAGTTATAGTTTATAAAATTACGTTACGTGTTAATAAAATTAAAGCTGCTGCCCGCGACTTCGCCCGCGTAACTTAGTAAATTATGTACTTAAACCTTCCTCGAGAACCACTCTACCCATTAGTGAAAACCGCATTAAAATCCGTTGCGTAGTTTTAAAGATCTAAGCATACAAAGGGACATAGGGACAGAAAAAGCGACTTTGTTTTATACTATGTAGTGATTATTATGTAGTTATATCAAAAATACTTGTGTTGTACGAGAACAGTGCTAGCGTATCACTCAAAGACATAAAATATGTATTCCAGAGGCGGCAGCACAAGTGCTGAGGCCCGGTGAGAGTGCGGATCCACCGTTGGCTCCGGCCGAAGACCCGGATGTACAGAATAAAATTGACGAGGTATGATTTTTTTTTTCAACAGACTTTATATATTTTAGATTAATTTTACAGCTTTTCTTTTCTATATATACCTACTAATGTGAAGAGTTGAAGTATTTGTTTGTTTGTTTGTTTGTTTGAATTGAATAGGTTCCGAAACTACTGGACAGATTTGAAAAATTCTTTCGTTATTGGGAAGCTATATTATCAGCGAGTAACATAACATAAGCTATCCGTACTAATATTATAAATGCGATGGATGTAATGTATGTATGGATGTTTGTTACGCATTCACGCAAAAACTATTGAACCGATCACAATCAAATTTTGCGTACACGTTGTCTGGGACACCAGCAAAGACATAGGGTACCATTCATCCAGAAAAAAATGTACTGCTCCCGAGGGATTATCTAAAATTAAGGAAACTAACTCCTGGCACCAACGCGGACGAAGTCGCAGGCACCAGCTGGTACTTTATAAGTTATGCGGAAAAAGTCGCATGCAACATCTAGTAAATAAATAACTAAATAGTTAGTTTTTATGATATTTCAGGTTTCAGCCGCCATATCGCAAACGTTACAAAATTTAAACACCAACTCGGAAAATCTTCAAACGCCATTTTCAGATCAAGATTTAGCCAACATGTTTGGAAATTTCAATCTTGGTGAAAGTGGACAAGTGAGTTAATTATTCCTATTATTATTTATTGGATGTATGTATGTTATGTTTGTATATATGAATGAAATGAAAAAAAAAAAAGAAACGAAAACGTTAACGTCTTAACAAGCTATTGACGGTGAACCAACAAGTACGTACTGATTCCGGTAGATGGCGCTTATTTCATACAATGAAACTTCGCTGAGGGTGTCGCTTTCTCCTATCTATGCTAAATATATGCTTTTTTTAAAGAAGTTTTCACATTAAAAAATGGATCAGAATCGGTTTTACCGTTTGGAAGTTACGATTCCACAGACAGAGACACAGAGATACAGTCGTACACACACACACACACACACACACCGCGTCAAATATATAGAACCCCGTGTTTGCGTCGAGCGTCAGGGGTTAAAAAGAAAATAGATTTTTTGAATATATCGACTCATCGCATCGCGCCTGTTTCAGGACGGAAACAATATGTTCGTGCCGTTCATGCAAGGGATGATGCAGTCGCTGCTCTCGAAGGAGGTCCTCTATCCGTCTCTAAAGGAGCTGGTCGATAAATATCCCGAATGGCTGGCGGACAACAAGGGGAAAATCGATGCAGCGGAATACGAGAGGTAATTTAATAGTGTCGTCCCATATCTGGCTACAGTAACCATCGCCCCCTCCCCCCACAGAAGACCCATCGCGTGAAATAAACGTATACATTATAAATCATTCACGTGTCACAATTTTGTTAAAAACAATGAAATTTTTTGTCACAAGTTTGTTCAGAAACCATAAAATGTTGTCACGATTTTGTTCAGAAACTATAAATTTTATCACAAGTTTGTTCAGAAACCATAAAATTTTGACACAATTTTGTTCAAAAAACTAAAATTTTGTCACAAGTTCAAAAAACAACAAAACAAACGATTTTGTTTAAAACTCGTAAAATGCCACAATTTTTTTAAAAACAATGAAATTTTATTTTTTAAAAACAATGAAATGAAACAGGTTTGTTCAGAAAGCGTAAAATGTTTTCACGATTTTGTTCAAAAATTAAAATTTTGTCACAAGTTCAAAAAACATACGAAATGTCACAAGTTTGTTCAAAAACCACGAAATTTTGTTCATAAACCTACGTATTTAAGGCGTTGCCTTCGATTTTCAGATTCGTAAAACAGCAAGAGCTAATGAACAAGGTCTGCAACGAATTGGAGCCAGAACAGGATTCCGATCCTGAAGATGTCAAGAGGAAACGTTTCGAGATCGTCTTGGATTTAATGCAAAAGGTATTTTTTATTGCATCGATAAAATTTATTCTTTTTTTTTAATGTCAAGGTCGACAGACAGGCTGACTGTCCACTTGATGGTAGGTGGCCACCGTCGCCTAGCTAGAACACAAGCGAAGCGACATGTGCTGCGAGTGCATCGAAGCCCACCATTGAAGGATTAAAGACAGGGGATTCAAAAAAAAACATCAAAAATTCAAAATTCATTCATTGCGGGAGGGAGACAATGTCTGTCTTAAGGCGTGAAAGAAATGGTTGCTACCTTTTCACGCCTTAACTACTCAACCGATCATCGTGAAATTTTGCATACACCTTGCCAGGGATACAGGAAAGGACATAGGGTATCTTTTAACCAGAAAAAAATTACTGTTCCCTAGTGAAGTATAAAGAATTTGGCGTCACTGTTGCGTGGCGGCGCCACCGTCGTCACAGTGATAATGATGTCAGGCGTTATTGCTCATATATTTCCTTTTTCAAGGAAAAATATTTTCACACATTCCACACAGCACCATCTAGTTCCACACTAAGCAACTAATGCTTTTATTATGGATACCAGACAGTTGATATATTACATACATTGCTTTTTTTGTAAATACATACATATTATAAATACAAAACGTCCATGACTCAGATGCAAAGGTAAAATTCGTTAACACATAAACATCCCCCCCCCCCCCCCCGCGACCGTTTGGTTGACACTAGACCAAAACGTGTCAAAACTAGACAAAAAAAAAACAATTTTTTTTTCATCAGATGCAAGACCTTGGACAGCCGCCCACCGAGCTGGTGGGAGACATCGCGAGCCCACCGCAGGGCTTCGCGGCTCCAGTGGCCCAGGACCCTGGACAGTGCGCAGTCATGTAGTCGCGCAGGACGTGTCGTGACGTGACGTGACGTGACGTGACGCGATGTGACGTGGCGTGGCGTGTCGTGATGTGACGAGATGTTTCGTGACGTAACGTGACGTGACGTGGCGTGACGTGACGTGTCGTGATGTGACCGTGACGTAACGTGACGTGGCGTGACGTGACGTGACGAGTCGTTTCGTGACGTGACGTGACGTGACGTGACGTGGCGTGACGTGACGTGTCGTGATGTGACCGTGACGAGTCGTTTCGTGACGTGACATGACGTGTCGTTACGTGACGTGACGTGACGTCGCCATAGCATGTGTCGCGAAAGTCTGTTGTGACAGTGTTCACCTTTCAAAACTCGTGCTCTTTTAACCCTTTAGCCGCCAGAGTCGGATTTATCCGACAATTATATTCGTGTCGGGCGCTAGGGGTACGACAATTCCCACAAAACCAAGCGGTTGAAGGGTTAAATTAAGGTTAAAGGTGACAGCGTATGACATATCCATGGAATAAAAGGAGCACCTGTTAAAAGGCCAAAAACTGTCAAAAGGGACATTTGAATAAAAGTTGACATTTTTGACATAACATGCCAAGATGCCTCATAGTCAGTGCAGTTGTCGCGATATGTCACGTCACGACATGCCAACATTTCTTTTAGAATGAGAATGTGAGACTCATTCTACTACAACTATGGATTTCGCGTCACGAATGCCAAAGCGGCCCATGTCAAGTACGCCTAAAACGGAGACAATGGTGAAAGCTAGTAACGACCAACTTCTACAATTCACTTTAAACTCCAATGCGTTGACGTAAGGTCGCATTTCCTTCAAACGACAGAAATGTTTGGTTGGTTTTTAAATGACAGATGACAGAGTTGATGCTCTGCGCATCAACTAAACATCAACGCATCAACTAAACATCAACTGTCACTTTTAAATGTTCCATAATAAAGGTCCGTAGTGTTTTGTATGGCGTGCGAAATACACAGTTGTAGTACATTGATGGTGAGACTTTTAAACTATTGTACAGAGCTTTATTGCGCGAGCTATTATACTTAGATATTTTAGACTTTGTATTGTGGTGTAACGAATGAGTATGTGAGGTTTTTTTTTTCTGTTTGTTTCCTCTTTGTAAATTTTATTTACTCCATTGAAAACATAATATTATTATATTATGTAAAATAAAGTCGTTGTTGTGGACGGTAGAGGTAAGGAGTAGTGATGTGCCGGATTGTTAAAAATGTAGATCCGCGGATACATACGGATACGGATACGGATATTTGTTGTTAAGATACGCGGATACGGATACGGTTATGGATATTTGGTGTCAACATCCGCGGATACGGTTACGGACATTTGGTGTCAAGATATACGGATACGGATATTTGGTGTCAAGATACGCGGATAAGGATACGGTTACAGACATTTGGTGTCAAGATACGCGGATAAGGATACGGTTACGGACATTTGGTGTCAAGATACGCGGATACGGATACGGATATCCGGCACATCACTAGTAAGGAGCACCGACTCATAAGACACTCAAACTGAAAAAGAAAACGGTCCTCCAACAATAAAATAAAGGTTCTAAAAGTGGCCACAACGGCGCTAGTCTAGCACATCTTCTATCCATCTGTCTGGTCGCTTTTATAAGTTGCCGGCACGGCCGGTACGTTTTTACTATCACGGTAAGATAGATAGGAAAGCAAAATGTATGTAATTGTATGCAGACGCTTTTAATTTATCATCCACGGCAACGGCATGCCGTGGTCTACCGTGCCGTCGCCGTAGCACACAGCGCTCCCCAGCAATTCGTCGCGGCCGAGTTGAGAGTGTAGTGTGTACGTACAAGGAATTTGTAGTTGTGTGCGTGCGTAGCCGGGCGGCGCGGGCGCGGGGGGCGGCGCGTAGTACGCGTAGTAATTTTACGGCGAATTATAAAAGCGACCTACGGCACGGCACGGCGTCGACGGCCACAAAAATACTTGAGACGCCCACGGTATTACCGTGCCGTGCCGTGCTACGGCAAATTATAAAAGCAACCATTGTCTAATTATCTCGACAATATGCTACACTGGCGCCATCTTAATTTGCTTTTCAATACAACAGAGTCGGTCCTCCTCACCTCTACCCTCCGTAGTCGTTGGCAAACCGAAATCTGCTTCGTGCACTTTTTTGAGATTTCAAAATTTTATATTAACTTTAATAGTGAATAGTTGACTGCCTTATCTAATAATATAATATAATATAATATATTAAAAAAAAAACTAAAAAGTGCCTATAAGCAGTACCCTCTTAATTGTGCTCTTAATAAAATGTGCTATGTGCAAAAATAAAAAATTAAATATTAAATTTTCAAGTTTAAAAGACAAATATAAGTTTTCGTATGAACCATACTAAGTTCAAATGAAATACTTTTTTTGAAAAAAAATTGTAAAATTTTTCAAAAAAATCTTTTTTTTTATATATATATATATATTAAAATTTACTCTATTATTAAAAATGAAATATTAAATTTTTAAGTTTGAAAGACAAATATTTATAAAGTTAACGTTAAGCTTACTTTAAGTTTCAAAATAAATACTTTAAAAAAAAAGAAAAAAAATTCAAAAAATCTTTTTTTTAATATATATCAAAAGTATACTTTTTGCACATAGCAGATTTTGGTTTGACAATGACATTTACATTAGAAAAAAAATGTTGTACATTATTATTTATGATAAATATTGAATGTTAAATATTATTTTTTTTTTAATCCGATCTCTTTAAGTGTAATTTCGGTTGATGATGCAAAAGGTACATTTTTTTTGGTGGTTTGTGGGTAAATTGCTTTTCTAGAAATATTTTTAGGTCTCAGTCTAAAAAGACTGGGATTTAAAAAAAAATCATTAAAATTGTAGATATTTGAGTTTTTATTTAATCACAACTCGAAATTTTTACGAGTATTGTAAATCTTCTATTAAGTACTATTATGAAATATGTTGAATTTTTTGTTGTTCATTAAGTACAAAAATTAAAAAAAAAAACTACATAAAAAATTCGTCTCAAAAACGAATTGACCGCTCAACGGTCAGTGACCTCGGAGCGACTATCTTGTGCTTATAATATAAAAATGCGTTTTGCAAACAATACATACTGATAATGAATTGTTTATAATAATGACTGATGAAAATAAATTTAAAAAATGTAAAAAAAACCAAGATTTTTTTTTAAAAAAAATCCAATTTTTTCAAAAACCTAGATTTTTTTTAAAATAAAATCCAATTTTTTCAAAAACCTAGATTTTTTTAAAAAAATCCAATTTTTTCATAAATCTAGATTTTTTTAAAAAAAACCGAATTTTTTCAAAAACCTAGATTTAAAAAAAAATCGATTTTTTTTTCAAAAACCTAGATTTTTCTAAGTTACATTTTATGCCTAGAAATTCATTCTGCATTACTGTAATGTTGCGATATTTTTAAGTCAGTTTTTAAGACAGTTTTTTGTTGTTTAAATATGTTGAATATTCAAATATTTCTACATCATAATTATGTATTTATTTATTTTAATTTCCCTCAAGGGAGAAATCAAAAGTAGGTAGTATGTAGATGGCGCTGTATAAAATATTTAATTTTGATGACTAATTGTTCGACTTTTACTAAGTTTTAAAGGAAATTCATTATCATAATTAATTAATTATGATTAATAATTAGCACTTTCAAAATAAAAGAAATACAACAACTCCTACAAAACCAAGCGGTTAATTATAATTAAATATATTTGAAAAAAAAAAGAGATTCTAAGGGCCTCTTTCACCAACTACAAGTAAAGTTTTGATTAGTTACTTTTAGAAATAATGTCTTATTAAATTATGCACTCGGTTTAGTGCATCCTTCGATAGGCGATTTTTTTTAATTATTTTCTTTTTAACGTTTTAACTTTAACCGTACAAACAAATAAAATATAAATAAAATGAAATAAAAAAAAAAAAAAACAAAGGTATATTATTACAGCTAAATTATTATTCCAGGTGACAGGTGACTTTAAATGACGGTTAGCCTACTTGACATATGGTGAAAGAGGCCCTATGTATGTTTTAAGTAAGCCACATGAATATGTCAAATATGTAATATTAATTTCTTAATTATGTACCAATTTAAGAAATTTTGCCATTTAATTTGTAATAGCGCAAATAACTTTTTCTTGTTCGTATTATTTTTTGTTGATTTTAGCAGGTAGTTGTAGATTTGTTTATAAATAAAATGACTATATTTATTATTCAATTTTTATTGGTTTATTTTTATTTATATACCTAAAACTAGCTGGGACACGTGACTTCGTCCGCGTTGATAAATCTATACTAATATTATAAAGCTGAAGAGTTTGTTTGTTTGTTTGAACGCGCTAATCTCAGGAACTAGTGGTTCGAATTGAAAAATTCTTTTTGTGTTGGATAGATCATTTATCGAGGAAGGCGTTAGGCTATATAACATCACGTTGCGACTAATAGGAGCGAAGAAACAGTCGAAAATGTGGAAAAAACGGGGAAAATTATTCATCTTTGAGGGCTTTCGTTGCGTGCGCTGCGAAAACCGTTCGAGATACCCAAATGATTCCCAAAATAACTATTCCACGCGGACGAAGTCGCGAGCACCAGCTAGTTAAAAATATAATAGCAATATAACGCTTGACACGCTTGTTGTGGCTATAACACTGGCTAGGCGTTAGTTTTTTATATTTTATTTTAGACTAGCTGTTGCACGTGACTTCGTCCGCGTAACTTTATAAAATATAAATACTATATAACAAGTCTATACTATACTAATATTATAAAGAGGATATATTTATTTGTTTGAATTGAAGGCTCCGTACGACGAAGTCGCGTGCATCAGCTAGTTACTCATAAATTTTAATTTTTCAACGCGTACGAAATCGCGGCCTACATGAGAAATATTCCACAAAAACATAATTCAATAATTTTTCCTACGCATCATGGGATATTTTTTTCCCACTTGCATTAAATTCTCAGGGTCAACTAAGTATTTTTGGTACAGTCTATAAATAACTTTGCGGTTAATAAAAAGGTTAAATCAAAGAAGGTTCCTGCGTATCTACGTCAGTTAAGTGACTAATGCTCTCTTTTTGCCAAGTGTTTTGAGTCTGGGTTTTTTGGCTGCGTTAAAGCGGTTATTACACTATTAAATTTGTAGGAAGCCAATTTAGAGAATCAGAAGGTGTATATAATAACAGATTGGATCCAATTTAGATTTTAGATTCTACTAGCTGGTGCTCGCGACTTCGTCCGCGTGGAATAGTTATTTTGGGAATCATTTCAAAATCAAATCATTTATTTATTTATAACAAATAACAGAAATAAAGAGTAAAAAAAAAAGACAGAGACAGTATAAAGAAAAAGTTATTTGTTACAAAAAGGTCCATTTGGGTATCTCGAACGGTTTTCGCAGCGCACGCAACGGAAGCCCTCAAAGATGAATAATTTTCCCCGTTTTTTCCACATTTTCGACTGTTTCTTCGCTCCTATTAGTCGCAACGTGATGTTATATAGCCTAAAGCCTTCCTCGATAAATGATCTATCCAACACAAAAAGAATTTTTCAATTCGAACCAGTAGTTCCTGAGATTAGCGCGTTCAAACAAACAAACAAACACACTCTTCAGCTTTATAATATTAGTATAGATTAGATATGTATTTTCAACTCTATGTCTTCGACTTAGAAATCAATTTAGTGTAGTGTGATCACTACTTAGGTTAGATAAGGATTACCATGGATTAGTACCAGCTTTTGCCAGCGATTAGTCTGCGCCCCCCTTTTTAACTCAAACGCTCAACACAAAAACAGGGTGTTATAAATTCTATGTGGGTGTCTATGTATTTGTGTAGGTAGCATCGTAGCTTGACATTGTTTAAAAGTTGACTTGTGATCTGGGTTGTTTTGTTTCTTTATCTATAACTAAGCTTTTGCACGCGACTTCGTCCGCGTAAATTTATAAAATATACTTAAGCCTATGTTACTCGCTGAAATACAGCTTCGCAACAGTGAAAAATTTTTCAAATCGGTCAAGTAGTTTCGGAGCCTATGCAAACAAATGAATCTTTCGTCTTTGTAATATTAGTATTATGTATATGTAAAGTCGGGGTACGAAAACCTTCGTCAGTTTTCAAATTCATTCCTTTATCAAAATCGTAGACTCTTAGTACCTTTTGAAACTAAAGCATTAAGCAGACAACAGAACTGACAGACGTTTTAAATGAAATTTTGACATAACTGACATTTGCCTAGGTGCAAGCAAATTTCGACTTTAAGGTGACGAACCTTTGCTTACCCCGACTGTACTTAGATTTGTGACGACTTCAGGCGTTTGAAGTTACCTACTTGATTGTATTTATCACCTACAATCTAGATCAAGTTTAGTGGACCGTTAGCCTAATTTATTGTAACTTCAATCATAACTACACTTGTATTTTTCTTAAAAAAAATTGACGTCTTACAATGACGTAAACGAGGTTAGATTGTTGTCCTTAATTCGTGAACGAGTTATTGAAAGACGTCATATATGGAGAAAAAATTTGCACGCTCATTAATAACTGGTTTGTGGTTCGCATAACTCTGATATCTCCGAAAAAGATTTATCATGAGTTTTTTAAAAATATGTTAATAATTTTATTGCCAGGAAATCGGCATCATACTAATATAGGTACTCCCATACCCAGATCACTCTTCCGTGGTATAGAATTAATAATTAGTAATTAAATAAATCCATGCTTTAATATTATAAATGCAAAAGTTTGTATGGATGTATGGATGGATGGAGGTATGGATGTTTGTAACTCTGTCACGCAAAAACTACTGAACTGATCACCATTAAATTTTGCATACACGTTGTCTGGGACACCAGAAAAGACGTAGGGTACCTTTCATCCAGAACGCGGACGAAGTAGCGAGCACCAGCTAGTATTATAAATGCGAAAGTTTGTATGTGTATTATGTGCTCCTAGTATTATGTGCTCAGGAGCTGCATGAGCTGATACCGCGTTCCCCTTTCTTCCATCGGACATACAGACGTACGGCTGGCTACCATCCTCATCTTGTCGAAATCCCTCCTTTTTGAACCAAGCGCTTTGAAACATCCTTTATAATGCGCACTGCCAGGGTTTGGAACTCCCTGCCGGCGTCTGTATTTCAGAGCACATATAACCCTAATATTTTCAAGGTTCGAGTGAATAGGCATCTTCTGGGTGAGCTAGCTCCATCTTAGGCCTCATCCTTGCCACATGGCTGGTTGTTGGCCAAGAGCAAACCCATCTCTTATAAAAAAAAAGACTGCGAAACCCAGTGTTCCATATAGGTACTATTGTAGAAGTCACAGTAACCGTTTTTTTTATTCAAATTAAGTCAAAAAAATGTGGGAATCTAAAGAATAACGACATTTGTAACGTGATCTTAATCCTAATTCTAACTAAATAGTTACATAATCAAGGTTTTATTATGTACACATAAATTCCTATTTAAATTATTCAAACGGAACTTTCTGTTTAATAGCTAAGACGGTTAAACTTAACTGGACAGTTCGCGTCAAATCTATACTAATATTATAAAGCTGAAGAGTTTGTTTGTTTGAACGCGCTAATCTCAGGAACTACTGGTTCTAATTAAAAATTCTTTTTGTGTTGAGCGTAGCGTTTATGACTGTATGTTTGCTCTTAGCTCGCCAAGAGGTTTAGGGCCGGTTCCTATATCCCAACAACGAATCGTTTTTGCCTACAAACGGTACTTATAGCCACGAGTCGTAAGGGTGACGCGTTCCTATATTCATCTACTTGTAGAAAACTTGTGGAACGCTTTGTTACAATCCGTTGTCGGAAAATGAAAACGAGTAGTTACTTGTACACAGTGACGAATGGTAGATTATAGGAACCCGCTGTTAGTCGGTAGGTCTTCCCCAATACCATCTCGGGGCAGGAGTCCGACATAACCCACCGGTCTGTCCCCATGATGGATTCCTCTTGTAAAAAAAAAAAGAGGGCCCCAGTACAAGTAAGGATTTGCTCCTTAGCGATTCGATTCGAAGGAATAAAATGTATGGGATGTGTCACGTGATTTAGCGACGACATATACCTATATGTCAATCTCATACATTTTATTGTTTTCGAACTTCGTTATCGTTTTAAATGGTTACTTTGACTAAAGCCCCTACGATTCCCGGCAGGTTATTCATTTAGTAAGCTTTGCTTGTTTTAATACACTAAAGGTGGACTGTTAACCTGTCTGGCGACCTTTACATAAAAATAAGTAGCCAAGGTAGTTGGTTTTCTAGCTACCGGTTGCAATTAAAAAATTATTGCTTTTTTTTATTATTAAATTTTGTGACAAATACTTTAAAAAGAAGGAACATGCTTAGTTTTTTTACACTAATAAAATTATTCATCAGCCACATTCATAGACATTTTTCATAAGTACAGGTACGAAAATATTTTTTTTTCTTTGTTACGTAACTTATTATTAAATACTAGCTGTTGCACGCGACTTCGACCGCGTAACTTTATAAGACACTAGCTGGTGCCCGCGACTTTGTCCGCGTTTTGGACGAAAAGTACCACCCTATGTCCTTTCTGGTGTCCCAGACAACGTGTATGCGAAATTTCATGGTGATCCGTTCAGTAGTTTTTGTGTGAATGCGTAACAAACAAACAAACTCACATTCACATTTATAATATTAGTAAGGTTAAGGGTATAAAATTATATACCTATTGATTTCGTATGAAATGTGAGAAGACCACCGGCGAAGACCAAACTCTAAATTTAAATATATTTTTAGTAGTTATCTCGCAAACATATTATTATTATTGGCGTGCGACATGACACCTTCATAAAATCGTAGTAGGAGAGTGTGACATACTTTTTTTATATAGGTTTGCTCTTGGCCAAAAACCAGCTGTGTACCAAGGATGAGACCTATCAAAGACCTATGATGGAGCGAGCTCAACCAGAAGAAGCCTAAGGATGTTTTAAAGCGCTTGATCCGAAAAGGAGGGATTTCGACAAGATAAGAATGGTAACCAGCCGTATGTTTGTATGTCTGTATGTCTGATGGAAGTAAGGGGAAGGCGGTATGAGCTCATGCAGCTCCTGAGCACACTCTCCGAAGTAAACTCGACAAATAAAGTGCTTTATCACCCTAAGATTGAACATTCTTTGTATGTTTTAGAATGATAAGGTATGTTTTCCTTTGAAAATTCAAAGTGACAATTTCTATTGCTATCTTTATTGGCGATGACAAATTATGTCAATCAATAATCAATACCTATTTCAAATCTAAGCCTTAGCGAATTTTGAAATGAACGGAATTTTCGAAACTGATAAAGCACTTTTCTTGTCTGCTTTACATACATCTTATAGAAGACTTTGGTTATTCGCATTATAGTAAGTTAAGACAAAAATTATACAGACTTCAGTCGCCTATTAAGTACTGACTATGTTCTACATAATATATTCAGTATGTAGTGAATATTTTCCGGTATTATTATGTGACTTGCTGACATTATAAATGACTGACCGATATCAGCGTGGTAAGCGAAAATAATGCTGCAATCCGCGGATAATTCTTAATAACACATCTTGTTGTAGGGTTGACACGTTTTGTTCTTTCTAGCTGTTAACCAAGCGGTCGCGGGTTCGAATCCCGCTAGGGGCAAATTTTTGTGTGTTAACATTTACCTTTGTACCTGAGTCATGGATGTTTTGTGTTTATAATATGTATGTATTTACAAAAAAAAAGTAATCTATGTAGTATATCAACTATCTGGTATCCATAATGCAAGCATTAAGTTGCTTACTTTGGTACTAGATGGTGCTGTGTGGAATGTGTGAATATATTTATTTATTATTTATTTAAATGTCGGTAGGCAGGCTGACGGTCCTTGTGATGGTGGGTGGTCACCGTTGTCTGTTAAAGTTACAAAATAGGTGCTCAACGTGCAATGCAGCCCTTAGTAGGATAAGGGATTAGTGGCCGGCGTACCTCCAGTTTCGGGTACGCCGAGGTTCCGACAGTGAGCGTAACCCTCCCCGCGCTGGATAGCCGTGGCGGGGCACCTATGTTGTGTCATAACGTCCCCGTGACCTCGCCCATCTACGGCCGCGCTAGGAAGTCGTTGGGTTTTAGCGTATCACTGCCGAGTATCCATAAAGATTCCCCAAAGTTAAAAAAAGTGGTTATCCTTATGGATAAGTTAGGATAACTACCGAAACACTGCATTCTTTAGTAATAGACAGCCTATTTTCAATACTTTTCCTTAAGGTGTAAACACACGCAAATCCTAAAAATTTGCATTTAAAAAAAAATATGTTAGAAGAAACTGTCAATGCAATTAGTTTGAAAAAAATATATGTTATACTTAAACATGTGAAGAACAAATTGTTTTGTTTATAAATTCCATCAAAGTAGTAGAAACCCCACAACAAAAGTTAGAACATTAGAAGAATTTGACTTATATTGAAAATTGTTGCGAAAACGGTTTATTACGCGCAAATGATTCCTACACCGAATAATAAGTCAATATCATTTAAAAAAAAAATTTTGATTTTTTTGATTTTTTTTAATGTAGTTTTGATGAAAAGTACAAAAAACCACATTTGTCAGGCCTGTTGAATTGTTGCCGCCGCCTCGGAACTCTAAATATATGGAGCTACAGTGTCTCGGTGACTGCGTTGAGGTGTGGATTACGTTTGTGCTTTTCGTGCGGAATTAGTTTGATATATATAAACATTCTAAAGGTCATATCGGTGAAGGTCAAATCGTCAATGTCATTCACCTTTGTGAATCCCTTAAGGCGGTTCTTTCCAAAATTCCTCATACAAGATCATGTTTTTCTAAAACGCTGTCATTTATAGATATGAAAAAAATAATATAATGTCAATATATTGCCAGCCCTGTACACTTTCACTTGTGTGAAGCAAAATCGTTATTATACTTACTTAGATAATATCTAATATGTGTAATACAAGTTAGAAATATTCTAACACTATTATGGCTCTTCTCGGCAATGCTCGTATATTGTCGGACGCCCTAGGCCCTAGGCCTAGGCCTAGGCCCCAGACCCAACGCGTAGCATTTCATCTCCCGCACGCTTTTAAGATTCGATAATCGTTTATATAATACTAGCTGGTGCCCGCGACTTCGTCCGCGTTGTTAAAGCAATATATCGCCTGACATCGTTATTGCTATTACACTTAGCCAGGAGTTAGTTTCCTTAATTTTAGATGATCCCTCGGTAGCAGTACTTTTTTTCTGGATGAAAGGTACCTACCCTATGTCCTTTCTGGTGTCCCAGACAACGTGTATGCAAAATTTCATGGTGATCGGTTCAGTAGTTTTTGCGTGAAAGAGTTACAAACATCCATATACATCCATACAAACTTTCGCATTTATAATATTAGTACCTACCTACGGAAGTACGGATTAAAAATGTAGCTTTTTATAGGTGAAAGAAATTACAAAATGGGTCGGTAAGTTTTTGAGTTTGTTCAATACAAACATACAAAAATAAAAATCTTCTCTTTTTATAATATTAGTTGTATAGATAGACTATGTAAGGAAGCATTCGCTAAGAATTAAATTTTGAAAATTTCAACTCCGCCCGACGCCGGGGGAGTGTCGCTAGTAAATTATAAAGTTTAAATGTTAAATTATACCTATATAAGTAATCGAAATAAATAAAAGGATTGTAAAATTTGTAAACAATACTTCATATTACAATACGACAATAATCACATCGTAATACTAGCGCATTATTTCAAGGTCTAATATAAAGGTCTGTACACAATGTTTGAAAATAAATTTCTTACTAAAAAAATTTGCTAGTGATCTGGCTTCGGAGATGCAATAAAATACCTTAATTTTTTGATTTCATATTATATAAGCACGGTGGGGTATGAAAATTTATGGGATTAAAATCAAATGTCACATGTCACACGTTACGCGTTACAGACTACAATATGCTTCAATACAGTCATATTAATATAATATAATATATAAAATCCGTACTAATATTATAAATGCAAAAGTTTGTATGGATGTATAGATGGATGAATGTATGGATGTTTGTAACTCTTGCACGCAAAAACTACTGAACCGATCACCATGAAATTTTGCATAGCTACACGTTGTCTGGGACACCAGAAAGGACATAGGATACCTTTCATCCAAAACGCGGACGAAGTCGTGGGCACTAGCTAACATATTTTAAACCAGATAATCATCAATAGATCGGTGTAAATCGCATTCAAAGCGGTTCAGCGTGCAGACAAACGCGCAGACAAACAGTGATAAAATTGAAAAACTATTTTTGAATAATACCAAAGTCTTCTAGAACTTAATGTTAATTATGCTTAGAACTTATGCTTAATTATTTAATTACTACTTAATTGATAGTTAAAATAATACTTAATTATTTAATTATGACACATTCCATGACTATTACTCATGTAATGATTATCTGACTGTCCATTCTAGACTGTCAGCCTGCCTATCAATGTTTTTTACACCTGTATTTCGCATACAAATTTTGAAATAATTATTGTATCCGAATTACAGGTTTCGAAAAACAGGGTTTTGATATACCTAAGTAGAGGGTAACTAGAAACTAAATCGAAATTTTTGTGCAAATCGGTGCTGTTAGTCAAAATTATACGGGAAAATTTTGATTGACTGGACTAATTCTGGTAATTTGTTAAATGTTTCATTAATGCACATTAAAATTGAAGTTTAATTCTTTAAAATCAAAGATAATTGATTGGTCTCACTGCGCTTGACTAGATAGAGCGCTATACAAAAGCAATAGCTCCGAAAATGTGGCAACTTTTTATTGTAGTGTGTGTAAAAAATCGTCACTTTTTATCACTTTTTACACAGTTTCACTACGCTAACTGGTATTTTATTATGCCTAAAATATAATAAAACATTCGGCACGTACACATCACAGACAGTTTGCAGTGTGACTGGCTCGGGTACGCCGAATTCGGTGTACTATTTTATGCCGCTTTTTACAAGTACAACGGCGGTATCTAAGTAGTCGAGCGCAGCGAGACCAATCATTCATCTATGTTTAAAATAATTATTATGTTGTTTCACTGCATTATTGTGCACCCACGTTTATTTATACCTATACTAATACGGTTTTGCTTTTGAACTTAGTAACGTCAGATCAGTTGTGCAAGAGTGTTCGACCAGACTCGTTGGGTCGCATACGCGCAGGCTTAATTGTCTTTGCCTTCGGAATTTCAATTTAAAAAAGAAGTTTTACGGCGTTCCGATCTGTCATTTTTGACGTTTCATTCGTTTATCTCGAAATTTTTTTTGGTATGTATTTTTTTTAATTATTTATTTTTAATTTATTATTAATATCAATTTCGTTCGATTTCATAATAATTAAAAAATCACACAATATATTTGTAGGGCAATCACAATTTATAATTATAAAAAAATATGGTGGGATCGGTGGGATCAATGATCGTGGGATAAAATATTCGATTATTAAACTAATATGGTGTGACTTTCTTTTGACTTTTCATTCGGTAAGCGCGAGGTTTCTTTTGTTTTTTTTTTTTTTCATTCTTCTTTTCATTCTTTACGTTTTTTTCAAACAAGTCCTTGATTTAATTTAATTATTATTATTTAATAAATTTTATTAAAAAAATTTACAATCTATACTAATACTATCTGACCCCACAAGCGTTGTTTTGCCAAAAATAAAAAAAATTGGGGTGGACCACAACATTTAGGGTTATGAAAAATAGATGGTGGCCGATTCTCAGACCTACCCGATAAGCACACAAAATTTCATCACAAAATAAACGATTTTAAAAATTCTTTCACCTACACAAAGCCACATTGATAGGCTATATTTCAAAAATAACATAAGCTATACTAATATTGTAAAGAGGAAAGATTTGTTTGTTTGTTTGCATTGAAAGCCTCCGAAACTACTGGACCGACTTGAAAAATTCTTTCACTGTTGAGAAGCTAGGTATATTATCAGCGAGTAACATGAGCTATTCTAATACATATATAAAATTCTCGTGTCGCGGTGTTTGTTGCCAAACTCCTCCGAAACGGCTGGGCCGATTTTGATGAAATTTTGTGTGCTTATCTAGGTATGAGAATCGGCCAACATCTATTTTTTATATCCCTAAATGTTAAGGGTGGGTCCACACCATTTTTATTTTTTATTTTTCGCAAAACAACGTTTGCCGGGTCAGCTAGTCCTATTATTATTAATATTATAAATGCGAAAGTTTGTATGGATCTATGAATGGATGTATGGATGTTTGTAACTCTTTTACGCAAAAACTACTGAACCGATCACCATGAAATTTTGCATACACGTTGTCTGGGACGCGAGAAAGGACATAGGGTACCTTCCATCCAGAACGCGGACGAAGTCGCGGGTACCAGCTAAGTAGTGACAAATAATTTTATTCGCTATTTTAAAATCATTCTCATTTCATTGTTTCTTTGAAAATTAAAATTAAAAAAAGACAATTAATTAGGTCATCAAAAAGGTATTGTTTTTTTAATTAAGTATACAAATGAGTATGAACAATAAAAAACTAAATCACAATTGAGTCGCAATATAAATGTTTAATTAATAATTGTTATTGTAATGTGTAATGATTACTTATTGTATCCTACTATATACATACATGCTAATATAAATGTAAAAGTAACTCTGTCTGTCTGTCTGTTAACTTTTCACGCCTAAATTTTTTAACAAAAAAAAAATTCAAAAAAAGTTACAAATATCCATACATCCATACATCCATACATAACTTTCGCATTTATAATACTTACAAGCTGGTGCCCGCGACTTCGTCCGCGTTCTGAATGAAAGTTACCCTATGTCCTTTCTAGTGTCCCAGACAACGTGTATTGCAAAATTTCATGGTGGTTTTTTTGAATTTATTTTTAACATTTTTTTTTAAGTGAACAATATGGTAACTAATCCCTTATCCTCAATCCTTAACTTCAGCAGACATTTGCAGCACCTGTGGCGTTGTTTGTGTTCTAGGCGACGGTAGCCACTTACCATCAAGTGGACTGTCAGCCTGTCTGACGACCTTAAAATTAAAAAAAATGTATTGAATACAAACAAAACGTCAAACATGTAATTAACACCTTATTGTTAATAGCTTTGAGTTGGTTTTGTTTAAAATGCAACCAAGCACTTTTTACAAACACAATACTTAATACTTAGGCTGGGTTGCACCATCTAACTTTAACTATAACCAACGCCGCAACTTGAGTTAAAATAACGGTTAGGCCGAAAATGAGTTGCACCAGTTAACAAATAATCATAGCTGGTTAACTGGTGCAACTCATTTTCGGCCTAAAACTCATTTTCGGCCGAAAATGAGTGCGAATTAACTGAAGTTGCGACGTTGGTTATAGTTAAAGTAAGATGGTGCAACCCAGCCTTAGTATGAATGAGCAGAATGAGTCAAAGTTTGCTAATTGTTCATTCGTTACTAAGTTATAAAGTAATCAGGAAATCGTTATATTAAGTATGTCATTATGTCAGAAAATCCTATCTTAATATTACAAGTGCGCATGTGAGTTTGTTTGTTACGCTTTAACGCCATAATTAACCCTTTATTCAGAAAAAAGTAACTACTATTCCCGTGGGATCATCTTAGAATAAAAATGGAGACAAAATTCCGGGAAATGATTTTAATTGGAAATTTCTTCCTCTTTAAGAATGTTTTTTTTTTTTCGATTTCTTAAATATTATTAGTTTCAGAGTTATTAATAAAAAAAGCGAAATGCCTTTTTGTTTTTATCTTTAATTGTTAATAACTTTTGTAATTTTTTTCGTGCTGGGAAATCCTTCCAATACTTTTTTCTAGACGTCATTCCGAATCTAACGAGCTATCGCATATATTTTTAGCAGCTTGGATCTCTATTTAACACGAATTTGAGTTTGTTGACTAGCCTAAATATTAAAAAAAAAATTTTTAAAAACCCTAAGAAAAATGGACGCAAACGAAGTAACAATAAGAAGCTATTAATCTTTTTTATTCAAAATTTTTTAATATTTGTAAAAGGTATAGACCACGGCAACCATCTACTTACCATCAAGTAGACCGTCAGCCTGACTAAAAACAAAAAAATAATTACATACAAGTTTTGGGCTTATAAGCCCCAGGACGTGATTGTGTTATTTCCTGCCTGCCACTGATCCTCATAAAAAAAATATTACCCTATAAGTAAACAACAAAAAAATAGTAGCTGTTAAAAAACTATAAAATTTCCGATGGTAAAAACTTAAATTCGAACAATAATATGTTGACTACCCAGTCGCCTCCTAAAGCCGGACCTACGCATCTATAGGTATAGTTCAGCCTACATTTAATAAGCCATGTAAAGCAGACAAGAAAAGTGCTTTATCAGTTTCGATAACAAATTCCATTCATTTCAAAATTCGCTAAGGCTTACATTTGAAATAGGTATTGATTACTGATTGACATAATTTGTCATCGCTAATAAAGACAGCAATAGAAATAGTCACTTTGAATTTTCAAAGGAAAACAGACCTTGTCATTCTGCAACATACAAACAATGTTCAATCTTACGGTGATAACTGATAAAGCACTTTTTTTGTCGAGTTTACCTTTTGGCGATTTGGTTACTAAATTAATTTTTCCAATTACATAAAAACATAATTTGGTTTTACTTTATAATTTCGTGAAAAATTAGCTAACTGATGGTGAAAACCGCATCAAAATCAGTTGTGTGGTTTAGGAATACACAACACATACAGTGTATATATATTATGTGTGTGATAGTCAGTAGATATACAGACAGACAAAGGCGGAAAGCGACTTTTTTTATTTGTACCTACTGTGTAGAGATAAACTAACTAATCCATACTTTTATTTACTAATATTATAAAGAGGAAATATTTAATTGCTTGTTTGTTTGCATTGAATAGGCTCCGAAACTACTGGACCGATTTGAAAAATTCTTTCACTGTTGGGAAGCTACATTATCAGCGAGTAACATCCGTGCTAAAATTATAAATGCGAAAGTTTGTATGGATGTATGTATGGATGTTTGTAACTCTTTCACGCAAAAACTTCTGAACCGATCACAATTAAATTTTGCATACACGTTGTTTGGGACACCAGAAAGGACATAGAGTACCTTTCATCCAGAAAAAAAGTACTGCTCTCGAGGGATCATCTAAAATTAAGGAAACTAACTCCTGGCTAAGTGTAATAGCAATAACGATGTCTTTACACGCACCAGCTAGTAACTACTAAATAAACAAATATTTATGTATCTTCTACGCATAAACGTTAATCTTAGATTAATAAAATTGGTCTCGCTGCGCTCGACTGGATACCGCCGACGTACTTGTTAAAAGCGGCAACAAATACTACGCCGAATTCGGCTAACCCGAGCCAGTCACACTGCAAACTGTCTGTGATGTGTACGTGCCGAATGTTTTATAAAATTCTGGGCATAATAAAATGCCAGTTTGCGTAGTGAAACTGTGCAAAAATATAATGAAACTGTGTAAAAAGTGACGATGACACACACACACTACAATAAAAAGTTGCCGCTTATTAAGGATTCAAGGAGCTAGATACGTTATTCAAGGAGCTATAGTTTTTAGATAGGGCGGTATCTAGTCTAAGGTATCATTAATCTAAGACGTTGATATTAATTGGTATGTTATGAGATGTTAAACTCAGATTATTATTTTGCAAGTCATCTTAGTATTTTTCCATGGTGGTTTTTTCCCAAACAACCTCTCTAATTATGGATGGCTCTGCAGGACATTGACCCACCTCTATGCTGACCCTTTCAACTGACGCCCGACGCAATAACGGGGTATTATAAGATTGACGCTTACGGGTTATTCGCTCTCACTCTTACGCGGATTATACTAAGTTACTAGCTGATAATTTAGCTTTTTATAGGTGAAAAAAAATTTTTTTTTAATTTATCTAGTCGTTTTTGAGTTTATTGATTGCAAACAAAAATACAAATATACAAATTTTTCTCTATATCTAAAATTTCATAAAAATCGGTCAAGCCGTTTTAGAGGAGTTGGTTACAAACATTGTGACACGATAATTTTATATACCTATATATAAATATTAGTTAATTAAAAAGCTGGCTATTACCTCGGGCAACAGAGCATTGCCATTCAACGAGGTATAGCAGCTAATAAAGAGGAAAGATTTGATTGTTTGTTTGTTTGCATTGAATAGGCTCCGAAACTACTGGACCGATTTGAAAATTTTTCTCACTGTTGGGAAGCTAAATTATCGGCGAATAACATAGGCTATATTTCATACAAGCTGGTGCTCGCGACTTCGTCCGCGTGGAATAGTTATTTTGGGAATCATTTGGGTATCTCGAACGGTTTTCGCAGCGCACGCAACGGAAGCCCTCAAAGATGAATAATTTTCGCCGTTTTTTTCCACATTTTCGACTGTTTCTTCGCTCCTATTGGTCGCAACGTGATGTTATATAGCCTAAAGCCTTCCTCGATAAATGATCTATCCAACACAAAAAGAATTTTTCAATTCGAACCAGTAGTTCCTGAGATTAGCGCGTTCAAACAAAGAAACAAACTCTTCAGCTTTATAATATTAGTATAGATAGTTACGCGGACGAAGTCGCGTGCAACAGCTAGTGTAATATAAGTAAATAAATACTTATTTATTAGTGACTTAAAAGCCTTTATAACTTTATACTTTAGCGGATACTTTAGTAGATACTATACAACTTTTACTAGCTTCCAGTTAAGCGAGTTATCGGTTAGAATTTATGATTTGATTTCCATATTATTACCAAAAACCAGTTCGCGATGTGCGTAAGATATTGGCTTGTTCTTGTGAATTAACAAACATTATTTATATTGTAAAAAACCTGCATGTTTGACCAGTTTAATGATCGTGAAAAATTGATTCTTGTAAAGTACGTAATAGTTTTTTTTTATTATAGACTAGCCGGTGCCGGCGACTTCTTCCGCGTGACTATATAGTATATGTATAGCCTATGTTACTCGCTGATAATATAGCTTCCCAACATTGAAAGAATTTTTAAAATCGGTTCAGTAGTTTCGGAGCCTATTCAATTAACAAACAAACAATCAAATCTTTCCTCTTTTATTAGTATAAACTAAAGTAATAGCACAGCATACGCAGCAGTATGCTGTGGTAATAGTGTTTGAACATTGAAATATCAATGTCTGTAAAGGTCAGTATCTGACCGAAGCCGAAGCCCATTAATCGGCTATCGCCACAATCTTCGACCGAAGCCCCGAAGGCTTAAAAGCTCTAAGAAATTTTGTCCCATATTGGTTACAAGCTACAATTAATAATATAAAGCGAAGAAATGCTGCCCAGCATTCTCGGCCACCATGCCGCGGGCGCCCAATTTTATAGATATTTTTTAGGCTTATTTAGTTTTTTAGATTTTAGTTTAGTTTAGTTTTATTTAGAATTAATATTGTATTTTTTTTAAGTTTATATAGTAATAAATTACACAACACTTATATGTAGGTATTTAGGTATTATAATATACACACTTAAATAATAATATAAATGATTTTGAAACTTTAATATTGAATCATTGAATCATCTCTAGAAGTTGATCTGCATATGATAAAAAAAAATTACCTTGCAATTTATTTGTCAAAAATTTCGAAATAATGTGAACGGCCGATACCTTCGACTTCGGTCGGACACTAGAAACTTGCTACTGCTGGCGATTTCGTCCTCGTAACTTTATAAAACATAGCTTACTTATATGTTACTCGCTGATAATGTAGCTTACTATATGTAGGGTAAAGAATTTTTAAAATCAGTCCAGTAGTTTTTTGAGTTTTGTTTCTTCTCTATTTATAATATTAGTATAGACGGGTTTGCTCTTGGCCAGCATCTAGCCGTATTATCATTATAATAATTCACACACATTTATTTTAATTCTTAATTATATATTTTTTACAATATAATTATATTGTATAAAAAACAATAAATATTATAAAAAAAACTTAAAATTAGTAGTCCGCAGGTACCGGGGCAAGGCCCAAGCTACCGGCGGTTAGGGCTGCAGAGTGACGAACCTCATGACAATTCGTGCCGTGTCAAGAAGTACAGCCTTCTGTATCTGTATTATAAGACTATTATTATAATAATAGCTTTTATTTAATAATCTTACATATTATATAACTTAACCTATTACCTATTACATTGAATTTTGATCTGACACCGGTATGTGAATATCTTGCTTTCTAGCACAACCCTCCTAGAGTTATTGCGGTTCTGTGCTTGTATTATTCAAGTAATTGTCGCTATTCTTCTATTGTCATCCTCCCATATATACAAATATACATATATATTTGAGAAACGATGGTAAGAGACCGGATGGGATGTCTCTGATTCCATGGAGATTGAGTAGAGTGCTGGTGTGGCATGCTACCTGTGTAGACACACTAGCCCCTTCGCATCTCCATGGAACATCTACAAAGGTAGCAGCCGCAGCAGAGGCGGCTGAAAGGGGTAAAATCCTTAAATATAGTGGTCTCGGCGCGGAATATGTTTTTATACCGTTCGGGGTTGAGACACTCGGTCCGTGGGGCCCTGAAGCAATGGGCCTCTTCAAAGACATTTCGAAGAGGCTTGTTGACGCGACGGGAGATCGGAGAGCTGGCGCTTTCCTCGGCCAACGTATTAGTTTGGCCATTCAACGAGGAAATGCTGCCAGCGTCCTCGGTACAATGCCGCGGGGTCCATTTTTCTATTGAATTTTGTTTTTAGGTATAATTTATTTAGTTATTAGTTTGTAAATATTGTAAATTCATTTAATCATTTAATTACTTATGATTTATAAAATAAACATATATTTTTGTATATATATATACATATATTCTTTTGTTTTGTTTTGTATTAGAATACTTAGTAATAGATTAAATCAAAATATTCCTTTTTCGACAGAGATGACGCCGACGATAGCAGCGACCGAAGTGGAATTGAAAGGAACTGGCCTTGAAGAGCCTTTATTGAAATTGGACAGAGATAATGTGATAAATAAAGACATGGACTCAAAGAAAATTATAGAAGAAGAGTCACAAATAGCTAAACTCTTCGCCGGAGCGTCAGTACTGATTACTGGTGGCACAGGATTTTTGGGAAAATTGTTGGTTGAGAAGCTGTTGAGGTGAGTTTTGTTTTTTTAATTAATTAATAATTTATTATTATTTGACGACACGTTTGGTCTAGTGGCTAGTAACCCTAGCTGTTAACCAAGCGGTCGCGGGTTCGAATTCCGCTAGGGGCAAATGTTTATGTGTTAACATTTATCTTTGTACCTGAGTCATGGATTTTTTGTATTTATAATATGTATATATTTACAAAAAAAGTAATGTATGCAGTATATCAACTGTCTGGTATCCATAATACAAGCATTGAGTTACTTACTTTGGAACTAGATGGTGCTCTGTGGAATGTGTGAATACATTTATTTATTATTTATTTATTTATTTCCACACAATTTTTTTTACAATAGCCATAAGTTGACGTTGATCTCCACACTAAGCAGTGCTTGTATCGTGGGAATCTAATGCAAATACATAAAATTATATATAAATACAAATAGAATGTTTGTTTAGATTTTTGACCTACAAAAATCAATCTGATTTCGCGAATTAGATTGATTTTGAGTGAGTGATTTTTTTGTTTGAAAGGCCCATCCACAAACATAGATGAAGCAAAGATCAATACCTATGGCATTGACAGTCAATAGTCAATACCTTGTACAAACATACAGAAGGATATCAGCAAACATATATAAATACATACATATATTATATATAGGTAGTTCCAAGTTTATTTATTGATACACCAGTTAACACTTCTAAACAGATGTTAAGCTTCTGTTTTTAATAAGTAATGAATATTTTAAGATAATATAGAAGATGTATCATTTTATGTCAAACTAGCTGGTGCCCGCGACTTCGTCCGCGTTCTGGATGAAAGGTAACCCTATGTCCTTTCTGGTGTCCCAGACAACGTGTATGCAAAATTTCATGGTGATCGGTTCAGTAGTTTTTGCGTGAAAGAGTTACAAACATCCATACATACATCCATATAAACTTTCGCATTTATAATATTAGTAGGATAGAATAATAGGTACTACCTAATTATTTTTTTATCATATATTTATTTCATTGATTGAATTTGTAATTTAGTCATTCAAAACAACACACCAAAGAACTTATAAAAAAATAATAATAATTTATGTATTATAAATAAGTTAAATCTGCTATTCCGAATACTGCATTCGATCCACGTACAGTATGATTTGAATACTCGTAAATAACACGACGGACACTCGTCTTGTCTATTGTTAAGACACTTGCCATCTCTCAAACAAGAAACATTCATGCATTACCGTTAGAAAGGAAAGTACCTAATTCGATTAATAAATACTCGTGACTACATGTGGCAGATAACGGTATATGGTCAGTAGGTATAGCATAGGTATAGATTGATGGTATATATAGCGGTATACAAATATAGCAACAATCTACTACAACACTACGAACTTTATGGAACACTAGCTGGTGCCCGCGACTTCGTCCGCGTTCTGGATGAAAGGTGCCCTATGTCCTTTCTGGTGTCTCAGACAACGTGTATGCAAAATTTCATGGTGATCGGTTCAGTAGTTTTTGCGTGAAAGAGTTACAAACATCCATACATCCTTATACAATATCCATACAAACTTTCGCATTTATAATATTTGTACTGATTAGTACCTACGGATGTTACTCCCTGGCAATGTAGCTTCCGGTGAAAGAATTTTTCTGCGGTTTGAGCAAACCTTAATTTCGGAGCCTATTCAATTCTAACTAACCTAACAAACAAACAATCAAATCTTTCCTCTTTATGATATTATTAAGTATAGATACAGTTTATTTCCCAATCAAATTTACCACCAGGTGGTAGTAAATTAGTGGTAAAACAAATCACTATAAAATTTGATGTTGATGAATGATTATGTTGACGAATGGCACATCCTACTCTAATGATCAAACTAATAATCAACAAGTGACGATTAAAGTGGGAGTTCTAAAATAGAGGTAAACTCGACAAATAAAGTGCTTTATCACCCTAAGATTGAACATTGTTTGTATGTTGTAGAATGATAAAGTCTGTTTTCCTTTGAAAATTCAAAGTGACAATGTCTATTGCTATCTTTATTAGCGATGACAAATTATGTCAATCAGTAATCAATACCTATTTCAAATGTAAGCCTTAGCGAATTTTGAAATGAATTGAATTTGTAATCGAAACTGATAAAGCACTTTTCTTGTCTGCCATACTTAAAGATGACTTCATAAACAATGATTGTTGATTGCGGACACTCCGTTATTGGGTCCCACTTTTGTAACCAAGATAACTTATCGTGTTTATAACTTTCGATTCTAACTGTACTGCATACATAAGTACCTAGATGTGAATATTTTAAGTTTTAAGATTGTTTTTTTAAAGGTATACGCTAATAAGGCTGCGCTCCTAAATGTTTTAACACATTCCACACAGCACAGTAAGCAAACTAATGCTTGTATTATGGATACCAATACAGTAACAGTTGATATACTTACTAGATAGATTACATTTTTTTTTGTAAATACAGACATATTATAAATAAAACTCAGGTAGGTACGAAGGAAATGTTTTGTTTTATTCATAGATAAATTCATAGACAAAAGCAATAGCTCCGCAAATGTGGCAATTTTTTATTGTAGTGTGTGTAAAAAATCGTCACTTTTTATCACTTTTTATCCAGTTTTATTATATTTTTACACAGTTTCACTACGCAAACTGGTATTTTATTATGCCTGAAATTTAATAAAACATTCGGCACATACACATCACAGACAGTTTGCAATGTGACTGGTTCGGGTACGCCGAATTCAGCGTAATATTTTATGCCGCATTTTACAAGTACGACGGCGGTATCTAGTCGAGCGCAGCGAGACCAATCATTCATCTATGGAGGAAGGCTTGGCATATAATTTACAGAAAAAATTGCATCCATGCGAAACTATTACGGATCGCTATTACTATAATACACTGGACCGCAAAGAAATAGGGTCGTTTAGAAAATCTTCAATATCTTCAAAAATATCTGACCTAGCTTTATGAAATAAAGACTAAATTAAAGCTAAACTAAATAAATTTTATTTTTATTTAAGCACATTAAAATATTCTTTTATTAAGTCTTTATTTCATAAAGCTAGGTCAGGTACTTTTGAAGGTATTGAAGATTTTCTAACCTTTTTCTTTTGGGTCCAGTGTTTCATCTTAATAATAAGTAATTTCATATTACTTAGGTTTGTATGAACTGCACCCATCAGAAAACTTAGCCTTGAGGTCTGCGAGGCCTTAAGTCCACCTTGTATTTATATTAAAATGCAAACAAAGTAAATGTAAATATATTGGTATTCTATATTAAGTGGCCTCAACTTGATATTGCTTAGCGTGAAATGTAAAATAACTTAACTATAGTTATAATAGAGGAGTAATAAAATCTATAGTTGTGACTTGACTAATTTGTACGAAAAAACAGTTATTGTGACTGAACTATAAATAGACATAATATAGCCTTGCGAACTTTTTGTGAGTAATTATAACTACCTACGAGTATAATGTACTATAAGTAAAAATTCGCATCGCAAGCAAAATAATTATTAAATAGGCAATTTTTTTATACATTGGCTTAGATTAATAATTGGTCACGCTGCGCTCGACTAGATACCGCCGTCGTACTTGTCAAATACGGCAACAATTTCTACGCCGAATTTGGCGTACCCGAACCAGTCTCACACTGCAAGCTGTCTGTGATGGTGTACGTGCCGAATGTTTTATTAAATTTTGGGCATAATAAAATACCATTTGCGTAGTGAAACTGTGTAAAAATACAATGAAACTGTGTAAAAAGTAAAAATAAAAAAAAAACTATATAAAAAGTGACAATGTCTAACACACTCTACAATAAAAAGTTGCCGCATAAACGGAGCTATTGTTTTTAGATAGCGCGGTATCTAGTAGAGCGCAGCGAGACCAATCATTAATCTAAGTACATTGGGTTAGATTATTGTAATTTGTATAGAGATCTCTATTTTATTTTATTTTTTCAAATAAAACACATCCTTTGTTACTTACAGATAATTCTAAAGATGTAAGAACTGTTAAAGTCAGTTAAGTATTATAGTTTTTGAGTTTGTCCATTATAAACAAAAATCAAAAAAAATCAACAATTATTTATAATAATTGTTGATAATTTTGGGAAGCTATATTTTCAAATCGGTCCAGTAATTTCGGAGCTTATTCAATTCAAACAGACAAACAAACAAATCTTTCCTCTTTATAATATTAGTATATAATATGTCGTGGGCAGATCGTAGAATTGGGCAGATCGTAAAGTATGAAATCAAAAATCTTTCACCAATAGTCAAAAATAGGTGCTACTAGGAGCGGAGCGAAGCAAAGCGAGGAGGAGCGTGTTAGGTTTACATGGAAATAAATTTGAGTTCCGAGCGAAGCGGAGCGGAGTAAGGCGACCCTCTCAGTTTTACAGAAATATCATCTGCCCAGGAATATCATGATATGCCCAATTCTACGATGTGCCGACGACATATTAGACTATGTATAGCAGACAAGAAAAGTGCTTTATCAGTTTCGATAACAAATCCATTCATTTCAAAATTCGCTAAGGCTTACATTTGAAATAGGTATTGATTATTGATTGACCTAATTTGTCATCGCTAATAAAGATAGCAATAGAAATTGTCACTTTGAATTTTCAAAGGAAAACAGACCTTATAATTCTGCAACATACAAACAATGTTCAATCTTAGGGTGATAAAGCACTTTATTTGTCGAGTTTACAAATGAATAAGGTACGTCTCTTTACACACTTGACTAAGCATACTTAAGCATTAAGCTAATCAACATGTCTCACTATTACACAATAAATAGAAGGCCAGCCTACTAATACGTGCAAGAAAGGACGCACCAACTTGAAATATTAAGTAGTCCATCTGTTAATGTTTCTTAAATTAACTCAAGTAATTTCTAAGTTGAGAATCGGATCTAATAAATCGTCTTATGACTTTATACGAAAAAACTTAATCTCGGTCTGACCCAAAGTTTAAATCGGTCTGACCTTATATCGGTCTGCTTAAAGTTTTTAGATTATATGGATAGATACTTCTATACTAATTATTATAAAGAGGGAAGATTTGTATGTTTGTAATGAACAAACTCAATAACTACTGAACCGATTTTGAATATTCTTTCACCGATTTTGATTTTAAAACAGTTATAGTAGATTTTAACATAGTAGTAGAAGTAAATATAATATAAATGTTATAACTTTGTTAATAACATGTACGAAATTATAATATCAGCTTATTGCACAATTAATTGCATAGTTCTATAAACCAGTGTGACAACTGTCGCAGTATAGGGAGTTGACAGTGTGAAAACTGAGTACCAGTAAATATTTTTATTTTAAAGAATTAAAATAAAATAAATAAATAAAAAAAAAAATACAAAAGAATTTTACAATATTTACACATGGCATCTGGACACATTATGGCATCCAGCTTTGGACAGTTGCAAGCATAACCAACATATACTCTGACTTCAGCGCGCACAAAATTGTGCACTTAGGGCCATTCTGAATGCACCTTGGCACACTAGGAATGGCGAAATTCACAATTATCTCCGTGCCCACAATCAACTCGGAGATAAGCCGGTTCAAAAAATTGTACGCGGATCAGTTAACATTCCACAAAAACCCCCTCGCTGCAGAGCTAATAAACCCTACAGACAATGTTAGGATACTGAAGCGAGGCACTGGCCTATAAGGCACTGAGGCCTAATCAAGGCACTGAGCCCTGATTCTGTATGGCAACTACTCTTGACAAGACAAGGCAAGATACGTTAATGTCATTCCTTGTCTTGTCATGAAATTCTTATGTCTTATGCCCCAAGACAATTATCTATGGCACGATATGATTTCACAGAAACCACAGTTTACTATTGTATTTATTTGACAATTCCACTATAATATTATTATGTTATCTCAGCTGGGGGCATAAGACATAAGAATTTCATGACAAGACAAGGAATGACATTAACGTATCTTGCCTTATCTTATCAAGAGTTTTGCCATACAGAATCAGAGCCCTGGCCTTTTCCCCGCAAAGCCATAATTCACAAAACGCATTTAATAATTATGGTCTGGCGACCGATCGTGGATTAATAAGAGAAAAAAAAATGCACACAAATATTTAATTTTTAAATTCGAAGTAGTTATTGAGATCGACGCGTTCAACCAAACAAACTCTTCAACTTTATAATATTAGGTACCTATAAGTATAGATTTGTTAGTGTATGTACTGCGTTCAAATAAATATACTGTGGTATAAATCTGAATATTATTTTCATAATAAATTACTTTGTATTTCAAGTTGTTAAGTTGCTCCAAGCTAGTTAGGTAAGTATGTTTGTGCAATAGCTAAGGGCAGTATGTTGATTATGTCCTTTAAGAATTACTTTTTTACTTAGTCACGGTCGTCTTCTACGTCACTGGCTTATTCCTTTACTTTCAAAAGGTTACACTTTCAAAAGTTTAAATACTAGCTGTTACTTTATAAAATATAACTTAATATGTAACTAGCTGATAGTGTAGCTTTCTATATGTAAGTAGGTGAAAGGATTTTCAAAATCGGTCCAGTAGTTTTTAAGTTTATTCATTACAAACATACAAATCTTCTCTCTTTATATATTAAGTAATATATATATACAGTGTGGATGCCGTCATCTTGGCTTTTTTTCCGAAACCCTGGTAAATTTAAATTTATAATGACGATCATGTGTTTCTTGGAGAAATCTAATTGATAAATAAATATTTTGGTTTTGATTTGATTTGGTTTTGAATGTACAACTATTAAATATATTTTTTAATTCAATTAAGTATAACACAAAATATAATACCAAAAATATTTATATTTACTTACTCTTAAAAATACACATTATTTTCGCAAGAATACATGCATAACTGTGTAATGTCCCTAAAGTGATATATAGGGTCTAGAAGAAGAGCAAACGTTGTATTTATATTCATTCCATCACTCGTTTTATTTGCATACTAGGGTGACAATAAAGCAGATCGGTATAAGAACACAATTATTTATAAGCTGATTGTCCGCAATACAAGCTAATCTCAGGAGCTGCAAGCTCATGCCGCCTTCCCCTTTCTTTCATCGGACATCCAGACATACGGCTGGTTGCCGGCTGCGGCGGCGGCGAATTGGACATACGGCCAATTCGCCGCCGCCGATTCGCCGCCGCCAATTCAGCGCCAAGCCATTTCAGCGCCGGCCAATTTGACGCTGGCCATTTCGTCGCAATTCGTTGTGGTCTTTTGTTTATTAAGCTCAGTTTGTAGAAAACAAAACTCCCTATCGGGCGTCTGTGTTTCCGAGCTCATATAACCCAAATCTTTTAAAAGTTCGAGTGAATAGGCATATTCTGAGTGATTCGCTACAGAGCTGGATGCTGGCCATCTCTAATAAAAAAAAATTTTTTTTTTTCATGCGTTATTACATTTTTCAACGCGGACATAGTCGCGGGCATCAGTTAGTAGTTAATACACTAGAGAGCAAAAAAAAAGGGTCGGTTAGAAAATCTTCAATATCTTCAAAAGTACCTGACCTAGTTTAACGAAATAAAGACTAAATTAAAGAATACTTTAATGTGCTTAAATGAAAATAAAATTTATTTAGTTTAGCTTTAATTTAGTCTTTATTTCATAAAGCTAGATCAGGTACTTTTGAAGAAATTGAAGATTTTCTAGCGGACCCTATTTCTTTGCGGTCCAGTGTAGTATTAACACGGACTGAAATACTGTTCGTTTAGATTATCTTTTAGTTATTTTCACACTCATAATATGTCGTGTGATATACTATTGCGCTGTAGAAACGTGTTTTTCCAAAGAAAAAAAACACGTACTTGCTGACAAAAATGTCGATTGACGGTCATTGTATATTTATAATTAGCGACCTGCCTCCGGTTTCACACGAATGCAGTTTTTTTTGCAAATAACGAGGCAGGTTTGCGCCTCGTTTATAGCTTTTTCTATTATTTATTTTATACCCCCGACATCTACAACGTGACACGTAATTTTTATATATAATTACTACCTGACCCCGCAAACGTTGTTTTGCCAAAAATAAAAATTTTGGAGTGGACTACCTTTAGCATTTAGGGGTATGAAAAATAGATGTTGGCTGATTCTCAGACCTACCCGATAAGCACACAAAATTTCATTAAAATCGGTCCAGCCGTTTCGGAGGAGTTTGGCAACAAACACCGCGATACGAGAATTAATAAAAATAAGGCCGAAATATAGATTACTAGCTGGTTCCCGCAACTTCGTCCGCGTTGAAAAAGCAATAACTGTTATCGCCTGGCATCGTTATTGCTATTACACTTAGCCAGGAGTTAGATCCCTCGGGAGCAGTACTTTTTTTTCTGTATGAAAGGTCCCTATGTCCTTTCTGGTGTCCCAGACAACGTGAATGCAAAATTTCACGGTAATCGGTTCAGTAGTTTTTGCGTGAAAGAGTGACAAACATCCATCCATACATCCATACAAACTTTCGCATTTATAATATTAGTATGGATAAGGATTAGTAGTACGGATTTAAATACACCCTATTTTTTATATCGACGTTTGTGAATTAGTTACGCAAGGAAAATAACTCTACTACGCATCGACTACATACTGACTAGTCACTCTGACTAGAAGAAAAAAAAACGTGCAAAAATTACAGTGACCTAGACGGCCTTAGATAAAAATCGTATTAAAATTCATAATTTCGCAACTACTTGCTTAGTGATAAATTAATTAACATAAACTTGTGAATCATAAGAGACCAGTTTTTTTTATATAGTTAAGTAAGGATCTACCTATAAGTGTACTTAATGATAATGAAGACGTATTTCAACATATTTTGATTTGCTAATTTTTTTTTTAATAATCGCCTACTTAGGTACTAATCACAATTAAGAATAAGTATGCAAAAATGTTCAACTATGATTTTCATTTTGTTATTCCTTTACTTTTTCTGGTTTAATTTTTAATTTTCTAAATAATTTTCTTTGTTAGATATTCGATTCGAAAGGGTTTTTAATGTTAAGGTTGATGAACAGGCTGACAGTTCACTTCTTGATGCTACAGTAGGGAGGATGAGGATTAGGATACGATAGGATACAATAGGCTTCGGCATCCCTTACTCATTAACCAAAAGTACAAAGTCAACCTTGATTAAGAAATTATTTAGTTGGATAGGATATTATTTAGATTATACCAGTATTTTTATTGGCTAATTTGCATAAAATAAAAGCACGTGTACTCTTTAGGTTTCAACGTGTACTAGAGGATTATTAGGTGTACCATTTATTCTAATTTTCAACGGTTGTTTGTATTTGTAATTGAACCAACGGATCGTCAGCCTGTCCACCGACCTTTAAACAAAAAGTGTTTTGTGTGTCCTACGAAAAATCAAATATCATGTACACCCTACACTCCCAATACTTGTCTTTCCGCCCACGCATTGCATGTACTAAGATTGACTCCGTTTAGACATGAAACGTTGAATTTTCCTCATTATTTGTGGGTGACCATGCATTTATATAAATATAAGAAAATTAAGACATCTACACTATCATATAATATAAAGATTTTTTTGGATTTCTTTTTGTAATAAATTTACTCAAAACTAATTTTTAAAGACTGTCACCTATATAAAGCTTTATTATCAGCTAATTATAAAATAATATGCTGTGAGTATTTTAATTTAAAAAAAATAGAGTTCCCTACGAAAATTACAATAATTTAACCGAAATTATTATTCTGCCCTTTAATATTCTGCCGAAAGGGATTTTGACTGTTCTTCTGTATGCACGCTTAGATCACGCTAAGGTTTTCATTAGTTCAAGAAAAAATTGCACCCGCACGAAGCCGGTAGCGGGTCTCTAGCTTATAACACGTATTAGGATTTTTTTTATAAGAAATATGTTTGCTCTTGGCCAACAACCAGCCATGTGGCAAGGATGAGGCCTAAGATGGAGCGAGCTCACCCAGAAGATGCCTATTCACTCGAACCTTAAAAATATTAGGGTTATATGTGCTCGGAAACACAGACGCCGGCAGAGAGTTCCAAACCCTGGCAGTGCGCATTATAAAGGATGTTTCAAAGCGCTTGGTTCGAAAAGGAGGATAATCTAATTTAGAATGGAATATTTTATTATTTGTAGTAAAGGACATTTAAGAACATACAAAGACAACCACAAACGTCCCCCGCCACAAACCGGCTCCAACTCAGCATATTATAATGCAGGTTATAAAAACCTGCGCTGGTCGTCCGTTAGAGCCGATGGTGAGGTCACGCACTTTACTAAACAACAAAAAACAAAAACAGAATACGTAAAAGCTCCAAAAACAAAGTCAAAAGTAATGTCAAAAGTAAAATAGTTAAAATTAAAATTAAACCAATAATTAATATTAGGGCCTCTTTCACCAATTACAAGTAAAGTGTTTATTAGTTACTTTTAGAAATAAATTTATGTTTATTAAATTATTCACTCGGTTTAGTGCATCCTTAGATCTAAGGCTTTTTTTTATTATTTTTATTATTTGTTTTTACGGTACAAACAAAGGTATATAAGCTAAATTACTCCCGGTGACAGGTGACTTAAAATGACGGTTAGCCTACTTGACAGACGGTGAAAGAGGCCCTTATTTATACTGAATTATATAACCAAGTAATTCATTGTAATAAAAAATATTTGATTAATATTGCCCACAAGATAGCGACTATAGCAAAGATAATTGATTGGTCTCGCTGCGCTCGACTAGATAGAGCACTATACAAAAGCGATAGCTCCGTGAATGCGGCAACTTTTTATTGTAGTGTGTGTACAACATCGTCACTTTTTATCACTTTTTACACAGTTTTATTATATTTTTACACAGTTTCACTATGTACGCAAACTGGCATTTTATTGTGCTCAAAATTTAATAAAACATTCGGCACGTACACATCACAGACAGTTTGCAGTGTGACTGGCTCGGGTACGCCGAATTCGGCTTAGTATTTTTTGCCGCATTTTACATGTACAACGGCGGTATCTAGTCGAGCGCAGCGAGACCAATCATTCATCTATGGACTATAGGTTAATATAACAACGGTTTTTCCCTGAATTTGATTAAGAATGTGGAAACGGAATATTTATTCGAAGCCTGCGCACGTTCTCCTAGCGAAATATACTTACGTATGTTTTTAATCTCACGACTTGATATTGTTATTACACAAACAAACACCATGGTATTATTCGACCTTACAGTCATTCGAGATTCTTCGAAAAATAATATTTATCGAAAATATTGGGCAAAATTTCCGTGCGATATCAATATAAAACTAATTTTGATAACATAATATTTGGTAAATTTAATTCTAAGTGCCTCTTTCACCATCTGTCAAGTAGGCTAACCGTCATTTAAAGCCATTAAAGTCATTTTATGTTGCTTTACACATTTTGTCAGGCTCTATGTTATATCTTTTATTATTCAAAGCGTACTAAGTCGCGGGCACCATCAGCTAGTGTAAATTTAACGGCGAGTGAAACCGCGGGACATAACTAGTTATTATTAATATTGACAGGATGGATGGACTATGGATGGATTCTTCTAGTCCGGGAGCCAGAGACACTATTTTTTGACACATTTGCGCAACATTTATTATATTTATTATTTTGTGTTAAACATAAAATCGAATCCTACCGAAGTATCAGCGGGACAACGTTTATTAGCAGATTGTTTAAACAAATGAGTGAATGTAAAAAATGCGCAAAACTGAAACACATTGTTTATTTTTATTTTCCGTAATGGCAGTCCATTATGGAAAAAAAAATTGTCGAACAACAAACTCCTGCCATCGACATAAATGTTAAAAAATAAATGACATATCACAGCCACTTGTTGTCCCGCGATTGAGATGGCAGGAGTTCATTTTGTTAATAGGCTATAACTATATTATCACGACAAATAAAAAAATGGCCTAGGGGGACCTTGCGCACATGGTTGGCTAGCTGTGTGTGCCTGCACAAGGTCCCCCCCTTCGCGTGGGTATTGCCTGGGTGTCTCCGGGCAATCCCTTTCTTTAGCGATAGCCTAGCCAGTAATGGCCAGGCTGCCCTGGGGGTGGATCGGAGTTAGTTGCCTCGGCAGAGCCCGGTCCACTCCGCTCACAGGGCAAGGAGGCACCGGGGAGTTTTAGTGGAAGTATTCCCAGTGCCGCTAACATCAGGTGCTGGGCGACCCCCACATATACCTATCGCCTAGCCAGCGGTATGGAATCTGTAAGCGGATTTCTCCTCGTCAAAAAAAAAGGTATAATGTCAGGCAGGCGTCAATGTATTACTTGTCAGGCTTTACACATTTTGTCAGGCTCTATGTTATATCTCTTATTATGATTTGATTAATGCAACTGATGCATAGAGAAGTGGTTTTATTCATAATAAACACCGACGTGACGTCATCGCGTAGACGCGATCTGATTGATCGGCCTGTTGTGTTGTGTTTGTGCGTAAGAGCATTATTATAATACCAGGTATTGTCATTGCGGTGTGAATTCGATTAGGCAAAGTAGTTTTATGTAGGTGACGATAAATAATATGCAAGTAGGTGTCATTATGTATTTATATTATATTCTAGGAAACAATTAAGTACTTGTGTTATGACGCAAAATGTTTTCTTAGGAGATCAATTTAAAACTCGAGCAGCTTACAAACTCCCACGTAATTCACGATTACCAAAGACTATACATATAAGCATAGATAAATGATTGGTCTCGCTGCGCTCGACTAGATACCGCCGTCGTACTTGTAAAATGCGGCATAAAATAGTACGCCGAATTCGGCGTACCCGAGCTAGTCACACTGCAAACTGTCTGTGATGTGTACGTGCCGAATGTTTTATTAAATGTTAGGCATAATAAAATACCAGTTTGCGTAGTGAAACTGTGTAAAAATATAATAAAGCTGGATAAAAAGTTATAAAAAGTGACGATTTTTTACACACACTACAATAAAAAGTTGCCACATTTTCGGAGCTATTGCTTTTGTATAGCACTCTATCTAGTCGAGGGCAACGAGACCAATCAATTATCTTTGCATATAAGTATACTAGCTGACCCGGCAAACGTTGTTTTGGCAAAAAATTAAAAATAAATTTTTGGGGTGGACCACCCTTAACATTTAGGGGTATGAAAAATAGATGTTGGCCGATTCTCAAACCTACCCGATAAGCACACAAAATTTCATCAAAATCGGTCCAGCCGTTTCGGAGGAGCTTGGCAACAAACACCGCGACACGAGAATTTTATATCTATACTACCTACTTCATATTATAAAGCTGAAGAGTTTGTTTGTTTATTTGTTTGTTTGTTTGAACGCGCTAATCTCAGGAACTACTGGTTCGAATTGAAAAGTTCTTTTTGTGTTGGATAGATCATTTATCGAGGAAGGCTTTAGGCTATATAACATCACGTTGCGACTAATAGGAGCGAAGAAACAGTCGAAAATGTGGAAAAAACGGCGAAAATTATTCATCTTTGAGGGCTTCCGTTGCGTGCGCTGCGAAAACCGTTCGAGATACCCATTTGATTCCCAAAATAACTATTCCACACGGACGAAGCACAGCTAGTATTAGAATATAGAGATTTGATACAATTAAGTAATTTTTTTCTTCCAGATCGTGTCCAGAATTAAAGAATATATATCTGTTGGCCCGACCGAAGAGAAATAAAGACATACAAAAAAGGATACAGGAGCAATTCGCTGATGTGGTAAGATTTTTTTAAATTATTTATCTTGTCTGAATGTCTGTTTGTGCGTCTGTTGTTTGTTTTATTCCAATCGGTTTACAAACAAAAAAAATCTGTCAATTTTTTTATAAAAATACGACCAAATCCAATAAAAATACACAAAAACTCACACGCACGCACACACACACAAACACACACACAATCGTCCTACTTTAAAAAAATCTTTTTTCTTGTTTGAAATAATATATATATATATTATAATAATTATAAAAAAAAATGGTATATATATTATTACTAGCTTTTATAGAAGAATATAGCGAAGGCTCCTGGCACAGGCTTCCGCTTAAAACGAGTATTTAATCAATCATAGTTATTGTAAAAACGATTTTTCTAACTGTCAATAAACATTTTTTTTTAATTGTGTCTGTATAAATTTTTTTGTTATTTCCAGTTGTACGATAAAATGAAGAAAGTGTGTCCAAATTTTTTGGAAAAAGTCAAAATAGTTGAAGGAGACGTGGGACAGTTGGAGCTTGCTATCAATGAAGAAAACAGAAAACTTATTATGAATGAGGTAAGAATGATTTTTATTTGTATAGGTACTCTTTTTTAATGTTAAGCTCGACAGACAGGCTGACGGTCCATTTGATGGTTATTGGCTACCGTAGTGTAGAATTAAAAAAAATGTTTTTTTTTCAAAAAAAAATTCAAAAAAAAAATGTTTTTGAAATTCGTTCGGTAGTTTTTCTGTTGAAGACTAAAAGAAGAATTCTAAAGACACTCAAAGGCGCACGCGAAATTAGTTCTTAATGCTTTGAGCTCATACCGCCTTCCCCTTTCTTCCTTCGGACATACAGACATACAGACATACGGCTGTTTACCATCCTCATCTTGTCCAAATCTTTCTTTTTCAGACCAAGCGCTTTAAAACATCCGTACTAATATTATAAATGCGAAAGTTTGTATGGATGGATGTATGGATGTTTGTAACTCTTTCACGCAAAAACTACTGAACCGATCAGCATGAAATTTTGCATACACGTTGTCTGGGACACCAGAAAGGACATGGGGTACCTTTCATCTAGAGCGCGGACGAAGCTTTGGAACTCCGAGCTCATATAACCAAAATCTTTTCAAAGTTCGAGTGAATAGGCATCTTCTGGGTGAGCTCGCTCCATCATAGGCCCCATCATTGCTACACGGCTGGTTGTTGGCCAAGAGCAAACGACGACACGTTTGGTCTAGTGGATAGTAACCCTAGCTGTTAACCAAGCGGTCGCGGGTTCGAATCCCGCTAGGGGCAAATGTTTATGTGCTAACATTTACCTTTGTACCTGAGTCATGGATGTTTTGTATTATAATATGTATGTATTTACAAAAAAAAAGTATTGTATGTAGTATATCATCAACTGTCTGGTGTACATAATACAAGCATTAAGTTGCTTAGTGTGGTACTAGATGGTGCTGTGTGGAATGTGTGAAGAAAAAAAAAACACATCTAATAAAAAAAACTGGCGAAAATTAGGGTTCGTAAAGTGTCATATCTGGGTCATATCCTTAGGGGAGAAAAGTACCACTTGCTCCACCTTATAATGGGGGCAAGATTGAGGGGCGAAGAGGAGTCGGCAGAAGACAGATGTCTTGGCTAAGGAACATCCGGCAATGGACCGGAATTTCGGGAGTGGAAGAGCTGTTCCGAGTGGCCCGTGACAAGGAGGCCTTTTCGAGGGTGATCGCCAACGTCGAGGAGAGCTGATAGGGCACTTAAAGAAGAATAAAAAAAAATATAATTACATACCTATAATTTTCAGGTGGACATAATTTTCCATGTAGCTGCTACAGTGCGTTTTGATGAGCCACTGAAGACAGCCGTCGGAATAAATGTTCGAGGCACTAGAGAGATTCTTCTGTTGGCCAGGACTTGCATCAAACTGAAGGCTCTCGTCCATGTTTCTACAGCTTACAGGTACCTAGTGTTTTGACTTTTACATTTTTTTTGGTATTCCGAAACGCAAGTGTTTCGTCTTTTTTGTGTTTTTGGGTATTTCGAAACGCATGCCACCACTAAGACACCCAGAGCAGGAGCCAAATCTATAGATTATCTATTATAAAGTTAAGCGTTCGAAGTCGCGTGCAACAGCTAGTCTTACTATATTTCGAAAAGTTAATTTCCAAAGTAAAGAAAGGGTTCGTCATAAAAAAAAGGTCAAATTCAAATTTGGACTATTTTTTTTTCCAGCAACTGTCCAAATACAGAGATTTTCGAGAAATTCTACGAGACTCCACTGTCTGGCGATAAATTGATTGATCTGGTTGAGAATTTGGATGAAAAGATTATAGACAGCATCACACCTGGGTAAATATACAATAATATATTTATTATTTATTATAGAGTTATAACGCTTCGGCATGCTTGAGGATGCTTCGGCATCCTTCGGCATATTTCGGCATCTTTCGGCATCCTTCGGCATGCTCAAGGACGCCTCGACATCCCTAATATAAGTCCTTGTCCAGAAGGTGCGATTTCGCCGTGAATCCTCTCCCGCGAACCGCTACGCGCTAATACATCATGTCCACAAGCATCGCGCGAATTCAAAATACGCGCGCAAATCGCGTGCACCTCGCCAGACTCTCGACTCGCGCGTGATTCGCGCGTGTTGCGCGCGAGTCGAGATACTCGAGCCTTAATCTTGATGCGTCCAGTTGACGCGCGAATTCCGAGCGAGTGCAAGTATCAAGGGAAATGGAGCGCCAAAATTTTGATACGGAATTTCGCACGTTATAAGTACGCTTCTTCTGGACGCAATCGTCGCACGTGAGAATCGCGACCAATTCGCCCCTTCTGGACAAGGTCTAAGGACGTTGTAGCATGCCTAGGCATAGTTTTGTGTAGGTGGTCACTTCTTTATTGGAGTCCTACGGCTGACACGTATTTTTTTTAACTAAAATCTGTATTAATTTTTAGCCTAATTGGAGAATTCCCTAACACCTACGCGTATACTAAGTCGGCTGCGGAAGACATAGTTCAAAAGTACTCCAAAGGTCTACCAGTTGCCGTCTTCAGACCGTCCATAGGTGAGTACAAAATATAATAATGACTTACTTCAACATGCGTCGGTCATTCGCGCTCTCAGAACCCTCAATCTAGCTGATCAAAATGATCTTTTTAATTTTATCTGTTTTTTTTTTATCGACGGAACAGCTTACTTTTTAAACTACAATAATAATATATTTATTGTTTATGAAAGTTCAAATTGTTATCAATGCCGAACCGTTCTGTCGGTTAAGTAATTTTGCTTATTATTAAAAAAGTATATAATATGTAATATTCTGTATCATTCACTTTATGGATAACGCAACCGTTATAGACATTTTTAACCTTTAAAATGACATATCGCTTTGAATTTAAAGGTTAATATGTCTGTCTATAACGGTTGCGTTATTCATAAAATGAATGACACGGAATAAGGGGGACTATGTAATTATAGACATAATTAAATTCATTGACATATGTAAGGTTAATATTAACCCGGTTGCGTTATCCATAAAGTGAATGATACGCAATAAGGGGGACTATGTAATTATAGACATCATTATGTAAATAATAAATCTGAATTCGTTGGCGTACATAACATTAGTGTTCAATTCCACAGTTATTGGCACAGCAAAGGAACCAGTTACTGGATGGATCGACAACTTGTACGGACCCACAGGAGTAAGTTAAATTTTCAATTTCAATTCACAATACACAATACGCAATACACAATACACAATGCACAATCCACAAAACACATTACACAATACACAACACATAAAAATACAATACTCAAAACACAATAAATAATACATGATACGTTATACATAAAACACAATAAATAATACGCAATACATAATACACAATACACAATCCACAAAACACATTACACAATACATAATACACAATACTCAAAACACAATACATAACACACAATACATAATACACAACACACAATACACCAAACACAATACATAAAACATAATACACAATACAAAATACACAAAACACAATACATAATAAACAATACACAATACCTAATACACAATCACAACACATAATTGTGTATTAGGTATTATGTATTGTGTACATATTAAACTTCTGTCTCAATGCGGCTTCTGTTCTTCCACCAGGTTGTGGTCGGGGCAGCAGTAGGTCTACTTCACACACTCAACTGTCGCCCCCAAGCGAAAGCAGACCTGGTCCCAGGCGATATGGTAGTGAACGCCTGCATAGCAACCGCCTGGAAGGCTGCAAGGGAATTCCCCGGGAACCACGAGGCGGCCCCTCCCCCAGACCAGACTCCCCCCATTTACAACTTCGTCTCGTCAGAACAAAGGCCTTTGACATGGGGTAAGTTTATGCATACTTAGGTCATGAGGAATGATGATTTTGCCAGTGTCATTAGTAAAAATGGCAATTTGTAATCAGTGAGGTGATATTACTAGAGGGGTCATCGCCCCCATCACTAGTGATCCTTTCAACTGAGGCCGGCAGTCCACACTTGACTTAGTCGCTTTCTAGCTCTTGAGTTGCTTGTTGCTTGTAACCCTTGTTTGTTTTATAGTGAAACTAGCTGGTGCCCGCGACTTCGTCCGCGTTCTGGATGAAAGGTACCCTATGTCCTTTTTGGAGTCCCAGACAACGTGTATGCAAAATTTACAACGCCATCTAGGGAATTCTGTTTGAAGCAATGTAGTACTCTAGTTCATCTAAAAGTTAACAGAAGGCACTACATGTTAGTTATAGTTTATAAAATTACGTGTTAATAAAATTAAAGCTGCTGCCCGCGACTTCGCCCGCGTAACTTAGTAAATTATGTACTTAAACCTTCCTCGAGAACCACTCTACCCATTAGTGAAAACCGCATTAAAATCCGTTGCGTAGTTTTAAAGATCTAAGCATACAAAGGGACATAGGGACAGAAAAAGCGACTTTGTTTTATACTATGTAGTGATAGTGATGTTAACCTATGTTTTGTGTTACAGAGAAATTCATGAAATACAACGAGACATACGGCTTAGAAGTGCCAACGGTGAACGCTGTCTGGTATTACGTTCTCTTCTTGACTCAATCACCGTTGCTCTATTCGATACAGTTCTTCTTCTTGCACTGGATACCGGCTTACATCATAGACGGCATCTCTATCCTCATAGGAAAGAAGCCTATGTAAGTGTATTATTTTTTCGGTTGATTTGACGACAACACGTTTGGTCTATTAGTGGCTAGTAACCCTAGCTGTTAACCAAACGATCGCGGGTTCGAATCCCGCTAGGGGCAAATGTTTTATTAACATTTTACCTTTGCACCCGTGTCACGGATGTTTGTATGTATAAAATGGTATGTATTTACAAAAAAAAACACTTCAATAGTTAAATTTTAATGGAGCATTAAAGTTGACTTAATTTATCTTTGTGCAACACTTTAATGATTCCTTAGGTATTAAAGGCGACTTTATAATTTAAAGAACGTTTCTGCAACTGGCTGACAACTGTCTGGTATTTATAATACAAGCATTAGTTGCTTAGTGCGAAACTAGATGGTGCTGTGTGGAATGTGTGAAGATTGTTTATTATTATTATTATTGTCATTTATTTTATTTACCCAAATTTGTTTCTTTTCTAATAAACAGGCTTAGAAAGGCGTACACGAAGATTGAAAAGTTCTCCGAGGTGCTAACGTATTTCGCGCTAAGAGAATGGAAGTTCCACAATGACAACGTGACGGATTTGTACAAGGAACTCAATGACGTTGACAAGGAGCTGTTCAACTTCGACGTCAGCGCCATCTGTTGGGGTGAATTCTTCAATAACTACGTGCGAGGTATCAGACTGTATCTGTTGAAAGATCCGACCGAAACTCTCCCGGATGCAATAAAGAAACATTACAAGCTAAAAGCTCTACATTACGTTTGCGTCACAGTTCTAGTCACGTTGATGTTGAAATTGTTTTATGGCGTTTTAGTCTATGGAATCAGCTGTTTTTGAGGCGCCATTTTGTTTTACATTTAATTTTGAGACGTGTGTAAAAAGTATTTATTTATGTATAATTTGAGTAAAGTTGGGACAGGTCATGTGAAATTTGAAATTTATTTTTTATGTAAAACTTGAAATTAGTTTTACTTTTTTTATATGTAAAATTTGTATTTATTTTTTATGTAAAATTTGAAATTAGTTTTTTTTTTATGTAAAATTTGAATTAGTTTTAGATTTTTATATGTAACATTTGTAATTAGTTTTATTTTTATAAAACATTTGAAAATAGTTTTATTTTTTTATGTAAAATTGAAATTAAATTTACTTTTTTATATGTAAAATTTGTAATTAGTTTTATTTTTTATGTAAAATTTTAAATTAGTTTTATTTTTTATGTAAAATTTTAAATTAGTTTCATTTTTATGTGAAATTTGATATTAGTTTTACTTTTTATATGTAACATTTGTTATTAGTTTTATTTTTATGTAAAAATTGAAATTGATTTAATTTTTTATGTGAAATTTGAAATTTGTTTTACTTTTTATGTAACTTTTGAAATTAGTTTTATTTTATATGTAAAATTTGAAATTAATTTTATTTTTTTATGTAAAATTTGAATTTGTTGATCGATATTGAAATTGTAGTTGTGGGAATGAATATTTAGGCATTTAGTTTTATGTGTTAAATTTATCGATTAAGTAATATAAAAATGTAACGTTTGTGTCTTTTTTTTGCTTCTATCTACGTAAAATGAGATGAAATTTATTTTTCATACGATTTGTGATAAATTTTAAATCTTTTGTATTTAATAACTTTTATAATGTTTTATACAGACGGTCGATACATAAATTAATTCATTTTCTTTCTGTATAAAACTGTATATTTTTGAGTTTTATTACCTACATTTTTTTTTATTTATGGTGAAGCTATTAGAAAACTGTGAGCCAATTATTAGTATTAAGAGTAATAAGTTTGTAATGTTATTATTAAAATAATATTGAAATTAAAAAATAAACAATTTCATTCATTTCTTCTTTTTTTTTTCTTTTAAATGTACACCTCTCCTTTATTTATTCCTGACTACAGAAACTGTATAAGTAAATCCGAGGATTAATTAATTAATTCGTTAATCAATTAATTCTTTAATTAAAAATTAATTAATTAATTAATAATTCGTTAATTAATTATTTAAATTATTAATTAATTAATGCGTTAATTAATTAATTTGAATCAATTATTTTTGAAAATTCGAGGCTACTCTGTTTTGTACGTTGACTTATAAATATTTTCCATTATTTACCTTCACGGAGACTGTGACAATGGGTGTCATTTGATAGAACGTGACAGATGTATCAAGCAAGAATTTATATAACTGTTTTATTGCTTTTAAAACAAATCTACTGCTTGACCGATCAAAGATTGGAAATAAACACTTCCGATGGAGCCGTGACGCCATGTCCGTTGGGGTTACAATTTTTAGTTGCACTTAACAATACATCAGGAGATGATCTGGAGGTTGAATTGAGTCCTGACGAATGCTGTTTGGATGCCAACAATGTTATTGATTGTGACATTGTGCAGCTCACTGGCTGTTATGGAGTAGTACCAAAAGGTTTGTATTTAAATATATTGTGCCCCGCTGTTACAATAGTACAACCAAGAAGTACTACTGATAGTATAAATGCTACAACGTTGTATCACCAGTACTACTGGTAAGTAGTACAAGTGACACTCTTTAGAGATTTGATTTGAGACAGCCATTAACCGTTGCTTTTTTAAATCTCATTACTTTCTTAACGATTGATAATTATTTCCTTTTTTTAGATTCCGTGAAAACCATGAAAATGATCGCTCCACTCCTAGGCCCTTACAACAGATATGGCTATTGCAGTATCTACGTCGATTCTAAACCAAAAACCATCAAAAGAGGAATTATAAGGAAAATTGCAAAAATCAATTTTGACACTAGAATAGATTTTGATAACAAGCTACCGAGTAAAGTTGAAAAATGTAAAAACTTAGATGAGGATCCGTTGAACAATTGTAAAACAGTCGATTGTGAAAGCTATTACAATGGAATAAAGCCCTTTTTTGATAAAAGAATGAAGAGATGCGTGGAAGTACCGCCGTGCATTGACAATCCTGTCACAGATGTACCAGAAGTTATCTATGACGAAAACACTAATAAGTGTATTCGTAATGTGGTCACTAAAGAAGACGTGGATACCATCAAAGAGATGCACACATCAAAAAGGGTCGCTAAAGACATTGTAATGATAAATAATCTCAAGAGTGAAAATCACAAAAAATCTAAGCAGAGTGTTCGATCAACTACCAACGGACCTAAGAACACTAAATATAAAACACTAAATTACCGAGAAGAAAAATCCGATAGTTTAGTAACTAAATTAAAAGCGTATTTTAAAAATTTCCCAATAATGTTCTTTAGTCTAATTATTGTTGTACAGTGTTGCTTAATGTGTGGAATAGTTTATTATTCGACCAAATCGTGCACAAAATGTTGCAAGAACGATGTGGTTCGCAAATTCTTCAATTATAGACAAGACGTGTCAGTTACAACACCACTTATAAACACGAGTAATGTTGACACTGAAACTGATTGTCACTACTTGAGCGATTCGTGTAATAACGACAAAAAGATCAAACATTACAAAGCTCGTCAGAAAGAAAGAAAACATCACATAACAAAGAGTATGTCCGATGATATTCTTTGTAAATGTCTAGATAGGTGTATAATAGCCAGGCACGAAGTTAAATCCGACACTGTAACAGATAAAGACAATATTGTTGTTAAAGAGGAAGATTTAAATAAACAAATCAATGATCATGAAAATACGGGTTATGTAACTAGATATGCTGCTAACAAAACTGAAGTGAATTATGACAATGAAGATGAGAAGAGGACACATAGAGAGTTTCAAAATGTTGAGAATATTAAATCAAATACCAGTTGCAATCATAGAGTTAATAAATCTGATTGTGATGAACTTTCTACTATGGAGATTGAGATTAAATGCCACGACTTTGAAGGCAGGGAAAGCTTTCAAACGAGTAAAACAGAGACATGCGGATATGTTTACACGGATGATCCGTGTAAACATATCCACACCACTGTTTTAGCGGCTAAGGACAATGAAGCTCAAGCCATCTTCCCCGACGATTCGTTAGATGAGTATTTGTCGCAAAAGGGTATGATTTACGAGCCCGATGAGAATTTTTACAGTTATCCAAGATCGAGCGATACGGACAGTAAAAAGTATTTATCAAATAAGACATCCAAAAACATTTTAAGGTATTTTAAGGTGCTATCGATTTTCAAGAAGAAAAGCAGTTCGGACAGTTCGTTTAATCCCGAGTTTGAATTGAAAGGCGATGATAATGCAGAAAGTGCTACTATACATAATATATCACGTGAAGCTTTATACAATGATGAGTCGGATTATGTTCAGGATTGTGCTAAAGTTAAGAAGTCTAGGAGTTCCATTTAGAAATTTAAACACCTATACATGCGTAATGTATGACACGTGCGAAATTTAAATTATGAATTTATAATAAGCGACCTTGACCGTTTAGCTTATTATGCTGAGCTGTTACAATATGACTGTATCATATACATACATACTAGGCACTGGAAACTCGCTTGTCCTGGGCGAATATGATGTATATCTGTATAAGCTCGTATCATAGTAGGTAGGTACTGATAGGTGTGCTACGGGCAAGAAAAAAATGCCCTAAAATGACAATTTTTAGTCTCAGTTCACCTACTTAGTCCATCCTGCTGCATAATTACAGACTTTAAGGTTACACCTATTTATCTAAATTTTCTTTCAGTTTTATCTTGATTTAGTTGTTCAGTATTCTTCAGAAACATTGTACAGCCAGTTTCCATGATAGGACTATAAGAGGGACCACGAGGTATAAGCCAAACGGTCTTAATATACTGATAGGTGGACTAAGTGGTCCACCTACTTAGTCCATCCTGGGTTGCTGTATAATTACAGGCTTTAAGGGCACACCTATCCATCTTGATTTTACTACAGTTTATCTTGATTTTCTTGTTCAGTATATGCTTCAGATACATTGTACAGCCAGTTTCCATGATACGATCATATAGTACTGATAGGTATACTTAGTACTAGTCACCTAATTAGTCTAACAGGGTTGCTGTACGATTACCTACAGACTTTAAGGTTACACCTATCCATCTTGATTTTACTACAGTTTATCTTGATTTAGCTGTTCAGTATATGCTTCAGATACATTGTACAGCCAGTTTCCATGATACGATCATATAGTACTGATAGATATACTTAGTAATAGTCACCTAATTAGTCGTAACAGGGTTGCTGTACGATTACCTACAGACTTTAAGGTTACACCTATCCATCTTGATTTTCCTTCGGTTTTATCTTGATTTAGTTGTTCAGTATAATTATTGATTTAGTTGCTTTAGATACATTTTTTATAATATAGATTGTTTTTTTGTTAAATAAATATATTTTGTACATTTTGTAACTAATAATTTAGAAGTTATGTTAATTTTAATACTATAATGTTTTTGTTTGTTAGTTTCAATTTTGTTTAAATAAAACTTTGTTTTGTATTTAATTTCTTTCTAAAACGACCTACTTATGTATTGCCTCTGGTTTCGCCCGGTCGGCTTTAAATCGGCTACTATTATGAAAAGTATATAATAGGGAAGAAGACAATGATTGATTATTCTCATAAGGACAGATTCTCAAAAAGACTGATTCTGATAACGACGGATTCTCAGAAAGACAGAGAGTACTTACATACAAGTCAAAAACCATTGTTGAATTTATTAATGTACTTTTTACTTAATTGATAAATAATAACTGAATTCCTAGTAAAAAAAAAAATACAAAAAATTCTTACTTATATTTCGCATATAAGTAAGAATTATAGCAAAGCAGCAATAACAAGAAAAGTAGGAAAATATTGGTTTTTTTTTATTTATTACAAAAGTCTTATCATTCATTCGAATCCATGAAGAAGAGAGGTAACGGTGGAGGCGTATCATCGCAGTCCTTGCAGATGCAAGGAGGACATAGTGTGCTGGTCTTCTCTGTGGTTAAGGTCACCTGCCTAGGAGGTGTGACCTGGAATTTATAAAAGTATTGTGACCGACCGAAGCTTCCACTTGTGGACCACGAGCGGGTTGTTCATCCCTTCGTGGTTGAAGTTCCTCGGTCACGCACGAAGCGTTAAAGTTCCACCTTCCTTGTCCGAACTGCTAAGGAGTGGAACTCATTGCCTGCGTCTGTGTTTCCTCAAAATTACAACCTCAGGGTCTTCAAGCGTAGGGTAAATGGGCATCTACTAGGTAAGCGTGGTCCACCTTCGGCTGCATCTGCACCTTACATCAAGTGAGATTGCGGCCAAGCGCTGCCTTGACTTTTATTAAAAAACTAGCTGGTGCTCGCGACTTCGTCCGCGTGGAATAGTTATTTTGGGAATCATTTGGGTATCTCGAATGGTTTTCGCAGCGCACGCAACGGAAGCCCTCCTCGATAAATGATCTATCCAACACAAAAAGAATTTTTCAATTCGAACCAGTAGTTCCTGAGATTAGCGCGATCAAATAAACAAACGAACAAACTCTTCAGCTTTATAATATTAGTATAGAAAATAGCTTCGTTTTCGTTTTCGGCTATTTTTGGCTAAAAATCATGATTTTGGTACTCGACCGAAAATAAGACTAAAGCCGAAGCTTTTTTTTTCGTTTTACCGTACGAAAAAACATACGAAAAATCAAACCTTTTCTCTTAATAGGTAATATTAGTATAAATTACCTTTAATTTGGGAAAATGTATATTTCCCATCAATTTCAACTTTGTTAACGGAGCTCTAGTTAAACATTTGCACTGGAAAAAATTTAAAAAAAATATTATTTCAAATATTCAATAAAAATTCAAATTAACAGTATTTTAATTTATTAACTTAATTTTTTAAATTCGCTTTAATTTATCATAGTTTTATGCGCTCAGTGTCATCAGGTTACATCGCTATGATGTTTCTTGTGCTTATAAATCAAAATCAAATCTAAGGCCACTTTTTTAAGTCTTAAAAATACCTACTATATATTTGTGGGAAAGACATGAATGAGTTCCACATTTATTTACATATATATATATATATTGAACAATTAAACATATTGCACATAATTTATTATTAACAATTATTAACAAACTAGCGCAAACTAGCTGGTGCCCGCGACTTCGTCCGCGTTCTGGATGAAAGGTACGCTATGTCCTTTCTGGTATCCCAGACAACGTGTATGCAAAATTTCATGGTGATCGGTTCAGTAGTTTTTGCGTGAAAGAGTTACAAACATCCATACATACAAACTTTCGCATTTATAATATTAGTACGGATGGTGATGAGTGGCGAGAAAGCGCGTCCTTTCGGAAGCTGTGTTGAAGGCCGACTGAATGGTTTCCGTGCCTCTTCTTTTAAATGAAGAATGACACGGAAATTCCAAATAGGTCAAAATTAAGGAGGTCGCCACATTTATTATATACCTATCAACCTGTCTGCAGCGATGTATCATAAATAATAAAAAAGAGTACCCCTGGTATAGGACGAGGCCGCAGCAATATATCCGTTATCTGAAAAAAAAATCCTTAATACAGAGAAAGGTCCTAGAGAGATTTTTTTTTAAATTTTTGACATACTTATAGGAAAGAATTCTTATTTTGAAAAAAAAAAGTTTTATTTAATCAAATATATTCTTTTAATTACAAGTTGATGAAATAAACATTAAATAACATAACAACATAACTCACAATATGTACAGTCGCGGTACGAAAACCTTCGTCAATTTTCAAATTCATTCTTTTATCAAGCCATAGACTTACTTAGTAAACTCGACAAATAAAGTGCTTTTATCACCATAAGATTGAACATTGTTTGTATGTTGTAGAATGATAAGGACTGTTTTCCTTTGAAAATTCAAAGTGACAATTTCTATTGCTATCTTTATTAGCGATGACAAATTATGTCAATCAGTAATCAATACCTATTTCAAATCTAAGCTTTAGCGAATTTTGAAATGAATGGAATTTGTAATCGAAACTGATAAAGCACTTTTCTTGTCTGCTTACCTTTAGACAATTGACGTTTGAAATGAATTTTCGGCATGACTGATAAATTGTCCCGATGCAAACACTTATAATGAGTATTTTCTTACTCCGACTGTACTATAATATCTTTATAATAGACAAAATTGAAAAGTGGCTTACCCAAGTGGTAGTCCATGTACCCTAAAATTTTTAAATAAATTCATTAAATATTTTTTTCCTTTTATTTTGCAAATTCGTACGCCTCATCTTCAAAAATGAGTGGCTTTTTCCGGACCATTTTTTCTTAGGCATTGAAACATTTAATTCAATCTTTATTGCTCACTGGCTTTTGCACGCGACTTCGTCCGTGTAACTTTATAAATTATAGCCTATGACTCGCTTGTAATATAAGTTAAAGAATTTTCAAAATAGGCCCAGTAGTTTTTTAGTTTATTCATACAAACATACAAAAATACAAATTTTCACTCTTTAGGTATAATATCAGTTGCTCATTTATATTTTTGTCAAAAATTGATTTTTTTGTTTTTATTTTTAGATGATCCCTCGGCAACAGTAAGTAGGTAAATTTTATGGTTTCCACTATCCTATCTATCCCTATCCCGTCATGTGCGCTTTATTCTGTCAAATTTAAAAGCAGAATTTTACTTACTGTGACTGTCTCTTCAACCTGTGAAATAGTTTATAAAAATGTATTAATATCAACGTCCTAGATTAATGATTGGTCTCGCTGCGCTCGACTAGATAGAGCGCTATATAAAAACAATAGCTCCGTGAATGCGACAACTTTTTATTGTAGCGTGTTTAAGAAATCGTCACTTTTATCACAGTTTCATTATATTTTTGCACAGTTTCACTACGCAAACTGGCATTTTATTATGCCCAAAATTTAATAAAACATTCGGCACGTACACATCACAGACAGTTTGCACTGTGACTTGCTCGAATTCGGCGTAGTATTCGTTGCCACATTTGACAAGAACGCCGGCGGTATCTAGTCGAGCGCAGCCAGACCCAATCATTTATCTATGGTTTTTAGCCATATTTTATGAAGATTTGTTCAGGTGTTTGTTCCAAATACAAGCATTAGTTGCTTAGTATGGAACTAGATGGCGCTGTGTGGAATGTGTGAAGATATTATTTATTTATTTTTGACGAGAATACTTGTTTTTACAGTTTTTAGACATTTTTTGTTTATGTTGATGATCAAAATCATCAAAACTAAAGAAAGCAATGAATTTACTTACTTCGTCCAAAGGCTGAAAAAAGTTAATTTCTTTTAATTCATTACATTATTTTAAATCAAACTATTATATATAATACTAGCTGGTGCCCGCGACTTCGTTCGCGTTTCAAAAGCAATATGTCGCCTGACATCGTTATTGCTATTATACTTAGCCAGGAGTTAGTTTCCTTAATTTTAGATAATCTTTCGGGAGCAGTACTTTTTTCTGGATGAAAGGTACCCTATATCTTTTCTGGTGTCCCAGACCGCTGTGGCCACGTGGTTCGACTGCGTAGTTCGATCGATCGGACCATGTGAACTTTTTTTTCCAGTTGGTTCGATTTTAGAATCGAACCACGCGCACTACCTTGTTCACGGATCATGTGGTTCGACCATCAAAATCGAACCATAACTACCGTTTACCTGGTTCGATCAATCGCAACATGAGGACTCTCAAGTTTTCTCAGTCCGACTAACAACTTCCATACAAAAGGTTTTGAATCCTTGTTAGAAAATAATAACTAAATATCAACTGATACATAGATATCACGTTTATTCATTTGATAATTTCTTTTACATATTAATTATTTTTATATTGATTGTACTACTCTCTAGGTTCTGACCCAGAAGGGCACTTGAAAGTGGGTCCAACGGGCACATTTATTCAGCGGGTCAAAAGGGTCCGAAGCCTTTACTTACTTATTTTGAAGAAAAAGCGGACGAACAGACGTTTAGAACCAGAACGACATTGTTAAATTATTATTTAAAAATATCCAACTTATTGACGTCGATTTCCGTGGAGTCTGCTGGGTTAGTACAGTATGTAACACGCGGTATTTTTTGTTAATATTGATTGTAGAATAATAAATAGTGTTTTAAAGGAATGATAGAAAAACCCTTATTTATTTCTTTTATTCTCAACATAAACCCTACAGCAAAACAAAACAAAACAAAACATTACAATTAGATATAGTGTTACTACCTACATTTCCAATTACAGGGTTTCATTGTTTAGGACTTGAATAGACTTTAAAGAGAGTTTAAATATACTTTAGTATTTTACATTTATTTACTAGTGGTCTGTTTGTCCGATCGCACCAAGCGGCCTTAAAAACAGTGTAGTCCTCGTAGTGCGACACTATAGGCGGACCAAGAGGAAGAAAAAGTCTCTGTAGTCCGATCGGTCGAACCATATGTTATTGCTATTCCTGGTGGTTCGATTAATCGAACCAACTGGAAAAAAAAGTTCACATGGTCCGATCGATCGAACTACGCAATCGAACCACGTGGCCACGTGTATGCAAAATTTCATGGTGATTGGTGCAGTAGTTTTTGCGTGGAAGAGTTACAAACATCCATACATATATCCATACAAACTTTCGCATTTATAAAATTAATCGGCTTTATATTATATTAATATAATAATAATATATAGTACGGATATCTTATTTATTATTATATTATTATGGAAATAGAAATTCAAATACCTATAGCAGTGATTTTTTTTTGTATATTCATAGGTAGCTACGTTTGTTTAGATGAATACTTACTGTTGGCGTTGGCGTCTCTGCATCCTGGGAAGGTAAATTATCGAACACATAAATTGCTGTTTATTGTAAAAAATTAGCTTTTGCCCGCGACTTTGTTCGCGTTCAAAATGTTATAGGTATAGCCTAAAGCCTAAGGCCTAAGCCTATCGGTAACTTAGCTTTTCTTGATAAATGGACTATCAAACAAGATACGAAAGTTACCGATATGAGATGGTTATTACACTAATTCAATTTGCAGGAAGCCGATTTAGGAAATCGGAAGGTGTAGGTAATCGCAGTTACAACAGATTGGATTCAATTTAGATTTTTATTATCTATTTTCAACTCTATGTCTTAGACTTAGAAATTAATTTAGTGTAGTGTGATCTCTACGTTCACTGCCTACTTAGGTTACTAAATTAGCTTCCTACAAATTGAAAAGTGTAATAAATTCTTAAGCCGGCAGATCAGTATGTGGGCAGAAAGATTCTCGGAAGGGATTGACTGGTTAGCGCAGCGACGTCTACCCACAAGGTGGACAGACGACATGTTATAAGTAATATATATTGCAATTAGGTAATAAAAAATTCTCTTATTTTTATTTCTAGTAAGTATAGTTATTTACCTTTGGTTGTGCATCAACCTAAAAAGATAAAATTAAATATTGAATATTTTAATAATTATTTAAACAAAACAAACAATTCTCGTAATTTTAGAATTTGATTTGACTTAATTTGACTAATTTTAGAAAATCGTTTTAAATTATTCCTTATTACAAAACAAGCACATTTCCCGGATATCTACTGTATTATTAATAAAAAATCAATGTTAAAAACGCTGTTTCTGTAATGGCGCTGGTCTTTGATACGTGTGACGTCACATAACAGAACTGAATGATGACACAGATAACTAATATTAAGTGAATAAACACTATTTATTACTCTATGTCTGATATGTTTACTAACGTATGACGCCATCAGAATTACAACCACTCACAGGGCGTTACGGCGGCAAGATAAAATTTCAAAAATTTTGATATTTTTTTTTCATATAATTTGCAAAAAATATACATAATTTAGCTTAAAATAAAGTGACATAACTATGCTTTTTTACGCTATTTTCTGATAGGATGACCACAATTTGTAGTATATTTTTAATATTGTCAAATACCCAAAATAAATTCATATTCAGGTACAACAGGAATATTTCTTCTTATATTCATACTTTTTATGTATTACTTTTGTAGAGACTTACTTTTGGCGTCTCTGCAACCTGGGAAGAAAATTATTGAATACATTACATACATAAATTTTTGTTTAATGTTCATTATAAAAAAAATTACTGGTATGTATTATGAGTATTATTTATTCATAGGGTAAGGTAATATAAATTCACATACCTAGGTACAACAGAAATATTTCTTCTTATACAAACTTTTTGATGAATAGGTACTTACTTTTGTTGCGTCTGCATCCTGGGAAGATAATTATCGAACATATAAATTGCCGTTCATTATACTTAAAATAAAATTTCATCATCTCAGCCGTAGGACGTCCACTGCTGGACATAGGCCTCCCCCATAATTTTCCAATAGGACCGGTCAGAAGCTGCCTGGATAATTTTCAAATAAAATTTAGGTACAGAAATATATAATTTTTTATGAATTTTTCGAGTCTTTCTTCATAACAATAAGCTTCATTCATAACAATAACATTCATGACTTCTTTCATAACAATATTACGGTTTTCAACTACTGAAAAGAGCGATCAACAAGGAACAACAGGAAAATTAGTTACCTTTGGTGCTTCACCATCCTAGAAAAAATTTAATGAATATTTTTCAATTTCAAAAATTCAAAATACAAAACGTTTTATTCGAAATAGGACCGCTTTTCGACGTCAGAGAGTGGCACGTTCACTACCAAGATGTGCATTCCTCTGTGGAGAAGAACGCCCAAAGAAACTCCACACTCCACAGGACATTTTAATTATTACAACATAAATATTTAAAACAAAACAACAGTTTGAGGTTCACTTATCCTAAGTATTGTTAGTGGTATCTATCTAAATATACAGGGTGGAAAAATAAGTCGGGCCCTCCAGGGCCCTTAAGGATTTAAGATGTTAAAATAAATAAATAAATAACAAGTAAAATACACGTAACAATTCTCTTATATCTCCAACATTCAAAGACTGCGTATGAAGTACACGCTTGTTAATTTATCTGTAAGTACTAAATAGGTATTCTTCATGGATATCTTGTACGAGAGTTAGATCAAATGTTTGTTAGAGAATTTTTATCCGGAATAATAATCCTATCGATTAGTATAATAAAACGTACGAAAGTTACCGACATAAGCCGGCGGATTAGTAAGTTGAAGTGGCGCTGGGGCTGGAAGGTTCTCGAGTGGAGGCCACGGACCAGCAAGCGCAGCGTAGGACGTCCACCCACAAGGTGGACAGACGACCTAATAAAGGCCGCGGGTCAGCGGTGGATCCAGGCAGCTTCTGACCGGTCCTATTGGAAAATTATGGGGGAGGCCTATATCCAGCAGTGGACGTCCTACGGCTGAGATGATGATGATGATGATGAGTATAATAAAATAGCGATAAATTTTTTGAGTATTGTGGAATCTGACGAATGTGTAAGTACTAAATCATATTCGGTAGGTCTGATAATAGGTCCCTCCCTGGGTACGCCGGGACCTTGTCGCGGTGGGGGGGGGGGGCTCACCCTTGGCCTTGGTCTCTTAGTTGGAGGTCGGCCGCACTCCTTGAGTGCGACCTTATGATATTGTTTGTTCCGCACACGAGGTATGTGTGCGGATTATGAGTGGCGGGCTCCCTTCCGTCATTGGTGTTTTCCGCACTCGAGTGCTTCCACTTGAGTGCGGACTTTTCTTGAGAGCCTGGCTGTCTGGAGAAGGCTGCCCGCCTTCTGCAGATGGTCTAGGAGGACCTTGCGCACATGGTTGGCTAGCTGTGTGTGCCTGCACAAGGTCCCCCCCTTCGCGTGGGTATTGCCTGGGTGTCTCCGGGCAATCCCTTTCTTTGGCGATAGCCTAGCCTGTAATGGCTAGGCTGCCCTGGGGGTGGATCGGAGTTAGGTGCCTCGGCAGAGCCCGGTCCACTCCGCTCACAGGGCAAGGAGGCACCAGGGAGTTTTAGTGGGTATTCCCAGTGGCGCTAACATCCTAATAAAAAAAAGGTCTGATAATAGGTCGCAAACTACTTTATACCCCTAAGTGATAAGGGTGGTCCAGCTCAAAATTATTTTGCATCGTAAAAGAAATTCATATATACCTACCAACAGGAATATTTCTTCTTATATTCATACTTTTTTATGTATACCTACTTACTTTTGGTGCGTCTGCATCCTTGGGAAATAATTATCGAATACAGATAAGATAAGTAGGTAAGTAATAAATAAAATATTTTTACTTATTTTTGTTCTAGTTACTTTTAGTGAATCACCATACTAAAACATATTATTGAATATTTTAATTCAAAGATATTTGATTGGTCTCGCTGCGCTCGACTAGATAGAGCGCTATACAAAAGCAATAGCTCCGAAAATGTGGCAAATTTTTATTGTAGTGTGTGTAAAAAATCGTCACTTTTTATCATTTTTTACCCAGTTTTATTATATTTTACACAGTTTCACTTCGCATATTGGTATTTTATTATGGCTAAAATTTAATAAAACTTTCGGCACATACACATCACAGACAGTTTGCAGTGTGACTGGCTCGGGTACGCCGAATTTGGCGTACTATTTTATGCCGCATTTTACAAGTATGACAGCGGTATCTAGTCGAGCGCAGCGAGACCAATCATTTATCTATGGTAATAAAATAGAGTTGTACCTACCTACCCTATTCCATTATACTTATACGTACTAATAAACTAATATAAAGTATAAGTACTAAGGTAACGCGAATAGGTACTAGGTACCTAGGCACGAAAAGCGACTTTGTTTTATACTAGATATCTAGATAGAGTAGTCTTCTTCATTGCAGAAGGTCGTGCCTTGGTGGCATTAACCACCAGCTGTTTCACTCTGTCTTCAGCCTTCTCATAGGGTTACCAGATCCAAAAATAAGTTTTCCTGCAAAATCCCTGCCTCAGCAATAAATTTCTTGACATTTCGGCAAAAAGTTTTATTTTTGTTTTTCAAAAACTCGCGGGTGTGCCTGATATTAAAGTGTGAGATGCGATGAATAATTAATCAATTACGAGTAATTGCCTGATTAGATTTCGTTCTTTGATTATTAGTATTTCAAAATTTGATTTTATTATAAGTAATAAGTTTAAGAAAAAAGAATAATATAATTTCTTATATTATTCTTGTTTCTTAAAATTCCTGACAATTTCAAATTTTCCCTGTTTCCCTAATCCAGACATGTCAGGTAAATTCCTGTCATCTGGTAACCCTACCTTCTCATAGCCTTCACAACAGTAAAGCCTGTAAAATGCACGGCTGTCCATCGGCCACGTAACCTCTAGTCATTCACTCTTCCCCACCAGCTTCTCCAAGTTTGATACTATGTAAAGACAATAAGCCCCCTTGCTTAATTATCTAAATGCCGTCTGCTGAGCGACAGGCAAAACTTTCTATCAATTTGTGCAATATTACACTAAATTGCGTTTTTGGTATCACGTAACTCATAACAGTGGCACAGCATACTTATTTCCTTAAGTATGCTGTGACAGTGGTGTGGTTTGCGATAAGCGACGGTGCTGCCTCTTACAGATAATAACCGAAATTAAAGTGCATTATTTCTGTATGGCAACACATGCGATCGCAGGTCGTCTGCTGTTTTCTAATGTTTCTTATGTGCTTGATCAAGGCGCCATTTTGATGACGTAATCTCGTGACACACTCGCTACTTACTTATTTATTGTTATAGTGTATTTTTTTACTGGCTGATGACGTCACGTAGTTAATGTGCCAAGGTTCCTCTCCATTAGCAATTTACGGGGATTAGATATATTTTTTAAAATAAAATTATCATAATATAAAAGTACTTCCTTTGTTTTTCAATAAATTATAATAAATTAGTATATTTTTTCAATATATTTTATTTCGAGATTCTTTTTTTTTTGCGTTGTACGTTTAAATTAATTATTAGGTAACTATTTTTGAATTTAAGAACAAACATCAAACAAAACCTACTTACTTTAGTTTCTTCTCCGCCCTACAAAAATAAAATTTGAGTTAGTTAAACACAATGTTCAATTTGATCTAATTCCCATTTTCTTCCGTTTTTATATCAGAAAGTTTAATTTTTAAATTTAGTTTTAGAATCATTTACCTACTTACTTATGATTGTTTATTTACAACTAGCTGGTGCCCGCGACCTCGTACGCGTTTAATATGTTATATAGCCTTCTTTGATAAATGGACTATCCAAATCTAATTTTAGGCATTTAAAATAGGCTATGCTGCGATACCAATTATTAGTTGTATTGTAAGAGATTAAATTTGTAGGTTACTTACTTCTGGTGGTGTTGTTTCCTGGAAATATAATTTAAGTATTTTAAATTTAAAATAAGGTTTTTTTTGCTCCTTGAACGATACCGAAAAAAAGTAATGAAGTCTAACAATAAAGTTTACTTACTTCCTCTCCGCATATCGGCTCAAATTGGATTTTCACCAAAAACACAATTAAAATGTACGATAAATACACCCTCTGTAAATAAGTAAACATTAACTCAATTATAACAATATACCATTAGTTGCCAGATTATAAAAAAGAAAATCCTATACGTTATCACTTTGTCAGAGCTAAAGAAGGCGGCGTCTTTTCCAAAAAAAAACCTAAATTACCTATACTAGCTACACACTCATAATAAAAACTACCAAATTATAATAGTTACAGTTTTATCAAAATCAGTTCAGTAGTTTCCGAGTTCATTAGCGCCTGGGCAAAGTATTATAGCAAAAAAATATACTATTATAGTCTTTGGGGTCAAGCGTTATATTGCTTTTAATGATTTTTACTTTTCAACGCGGACGAAGTCGCGTGCACCAGCTAATTTTTTAAATAAAATAACCAATATATTATGTATACTAACCATTTTTTAAATAAACAGTACCAACTAAGTTAACAAAATGGCCGCGCACAAAAACAAGTCAGATCATTTACCAACGAACTACAAAAGACATAAAATAAAATCTTATTTATTACAGTATGTTAAAGGAAAACAATAAAATAGTATGTTTTATTGCATTTATGTTTGAAATCTTTTTAAAAGAATTACTGTTGGAATATACACAATAAATCTGTCTCACTCTAACAAGTAGATTGAGAGTCTTTCTCCTTCACACATACTTTACTTACTTATAAATATTATAAGTTACTAGCTGGTGCCCGCGACTTCGTCCGCGTTGAAAAAGCAATATATCGCCTGACATCGTTATTGCTATTATACTTAGCAAGGAGTTAGTTTCCTTAATTTTAGATAATCCCTCGGGAGCAGTACTTTTTTTCTGGATGAAAGGTACCCTATCTCCTTTCTGGTGTCCAAGACAACGTGTATGCAAAATTTCGTGATAATCGATTGAGTAGTTAAGGTGACGCTCCCAAAACGCTTTCTGTTGGACGCGGTACTGAGGAACACTCGCATGCATTCCCTTTCAAACACAAATACGGTTCGAATAAGGTTGAATATCGAATGATCCATTTCTCTGTTTTTCTTGCATAGAACTAAAGGACGTAAATCTCAAATCAAATTTAATTTATTATGAGAATAATAATCGTTCTAGGTAAATTTTGTCTTGAGAATAACTAATAAGCCTCATTTTCTTTCTATGAGTATTTATTTTGCATATGTAACTAAAGTTGCTTCTGAGATAAAAGAAAAAATATCGAATAAATGACTCAATTTAAAAAAATAAAAGTGTCGAGTCAATTTCCACTAATTGTGTTTCTGTCTTGACAATGATTAGAAAAAGGTTTAAAATATAATATTATTTAAGTTTTACATTGATGTGATATTCGGTTTACTTACAGTTTTACGGCAAACAATCATAATGTTTAGGGAGCGGGGCCTTAAGGCGTGAAAAGGTAGCAGACAGACAGACAGAGTTACTTTCGCATTTATTAGATTCAATTCAATAAATTCAACTTCTTAAGCCGATCACACACAGTTTTAATATAATATTAATATACCGTGCTATAATATAAATTACGGTATATTTTGGTGATGTCATAGAAAATAAATATATCGTAATAATATGCCTTGCTATAATTTATTATATTAATATATATTATAGCTATGTGTGTGACGGGCTTTATTCTCTAGCGAATTAAAAAATATCTACTAAAAAGTATGGACAACACAAAAATTAAACAAACATTTTTATGTACATTATAATTTATTATATAAATACAATTTTAAAAATTATCATTTTCATCATTTTTCTTCTTTCTCTTGATACTTGACAATACCCTTTTCGATGAGATCTGGAATTTCCACGGCCAACCATGGACCAAGCTGAAATTATTTTTCAATTTTAGTTTTTTTATTTATGGTTTATTTACTCCTTGAGGTTAAACTAGTCTGCTTTTCCTCTATACAAACGTAGAAAGATTATTACTCTGCTGTTTTATGTTAAATTTACAAAAATAAGCATGATATCGATTTATCTTATCGATAATTAGGTTCATTGCTGTACAAATTAGTAAAAAAAAAAAGTATTAATTTAAAAGATATGATCCTTGAAAAATCCATATTTTAACTAAAATGCATTTCACATGCACAATGATTCATACCAAAAATGAACACAGAAAAAAACATAAACAGACCTTTGGGAAAATGCTTTTTTTAAAAAAACTACTGCATGTATCTATTTCGTGTAAAGTTATTCGAAATCTTGAATAACTATTCAATGTCTGTGGCTAGAGTATTTTGAAGTTTTTGTGCACTAGAGTGACTTATTCACCCTCAAAGTTGCATTAAAATTTATGTTAAAATATTGATTTTTCAAGTATTCTATACAAAGATAATTGATTGGTCTCGCTGCGCTCGACTAGCTAGATAGAGCGCTATACAAAAGCAATAGCTCCGAAAATGTGGCAACTTTTTATTGTAGGTAGTGTGTGTAAAAAATCGTCATTTTTATCACTTTTTACCCAGTTTTATTATATTTTTACACAGTTTCACTACGCCAACTGGTATTTTATTATGCCTCAAATTTAATAAAACATTCGGCACGTATACATCACAGACAGTTTGCAGTGTGACTGGCTCGGATACGCCGAATTGGGCGTACTATTTTATGCCGCATTTTACAAGTACGACGGCGGTATCTAGTCGAGCGCAGCGAGAATCTATGATCTATCTATCTATCTATCTTTTAAATTACTAATTTTTTTACTAGTTTGTATAGCAATGAACCTAGTTAACGATAAGATAAATCGATATCATGCTTACTTTTGTAAATTAACCATAAAACAACCCGATTAATTATCTTTCTACGTTTGTATGGAGGAAAAGCTGACTAGTATGACCTTATCTTAAACTTACCCCAAGAGCCATAGCATGTGCTATACCAAATCTTGGAACATTTCTCGCCCATAACGGTTTAAAGTGATCTGTTAAACATATTTTCCCACCGCGGTACATCTTGGCAGTTTTGCCGTCGAGACCTGGCAATGCCAGTTCTGGTGCCGTAGTCGGATATGTTACAGGTATCTGTAAAAATATTCACTGTACTATACTACTAGGAATGCTATACTATGCTGCAACATCTAGTAGTTGGTTATACCTAATACTGCATACTATTAGATGCTGCAGCATCTAAAATTTTGTTATACCAGACTACTAGTTGCTACAGCATCTAGTAGTTGGTTATACCGCAGACTACTAAATGCTGCAGCATCTAGTAGTTGGTTATACAGCAGACTACTAGAATGCTGCAGCATTCTAGTAGTTGGTTATACTGCAGACTACTAAATGCTGCAGCATCTAGTAGTTGGTTATACAGCAGACTACTATAGATGTTGCAGCATCTAGTAGTTGGTTATACAGCAAGACTACTAAATGCTGCAGCATCTAGTAGTTGGTTATACAGCAGACTACTAAATGCTGCAGCATCTAGTAGTTGGTTATACAGCAGACTACTAAATGCTGCAGCATTTAGTAGTTGGTTATACAGCAGACTACTATAGATGTTGCAGCATCTAGTAGTTGGTTATACAGTAGACTACTAGACGCTGCAGCATCTAATAGTTGGTTATACTGTAGACTACTAAATGCTGCAGCATCTAGTAGTTGGTTATACAGAAGACTACTAAATGCTGCAGCATCTAGTAGTTGGTTATACAGCAGACTACTAAATGCTACAGCATTTAGTAGTTGGTTATACTGCAGACTACTACATGCTGCAGCATTTAGTAGTTGGTTATACAGCAGACTACTATAGATGTTGCAGCATCTAGTAGTTGGTTATACAGTAGACTACTAGACGCTGCAGCATCTAATAGTTGGTTATACTGTAGACTACTAAATGCTGCAGCATCTAGTAGTTGGTTATACAGAAGACTACTAAATGCTGCAGCATTTAGTAGTTGGTTATACAGCAGACTTACATCAATACATCAATTTCTAAATCAACAACATACAAGACATACTAGAAAGTACTTACATCAAATTCTAAATCAAACTCATACTTAAGCAGATTATGTATGTACCAACATTTGCCAAACCATCTGGTACCGGTTTTGTCAGATTCCAACCGAAACCAATCATTGTCTGCTTCTTTATTGTTTTGTACATACTGTGAAAATAACAATAAAAAACATCATTACATTGTTTTTATACAAATTTTGTTACATTACATTTATATATACTAATAGTATAAAGCTGAAGAGTTTGTTTGTTTGTTTGGTTGAACGCGCTAATCTCAGGAATTACAGGTTCGAATTGAAAAATTCTTTTTGTGTTGGATAGATCATTTATCGAGGAAGGCTTTAGGCTATATAACATCACGTTGCAACTAATAGGGGCGAAGAAACAGTCGAAAATGTGGAAAAAACGGGGAAATTGCTTTCATTGCATGCGCTGTGAAAACCATTCGAGATACCCAAATGATTCCCAAAATAACTATTCCACGCGGACGAAGTCGGGAGCACAGCCAGTATAATATACTTTACATTGTCAAGATTAGATTTTCTTGAGATAATTTCTCAAGTAGTACTTTATTTCTGGTTGAAAGGTACCCTATGTCCTTTTTCTGTATCACTGATTCAGGAATAAGGTATGTCAATGTAACTTTATAAAATATAGCCTATGTTACTTACTCACTGATAATGTAGATTTCTTTATGTAGGTAAAAGAATTTTTAAAATAGTCTAGTAGTTTTTTGAGTTTATTCATTACAACAAAAACAAAAATATTTTCTCTTTATAATAAGTATTAGTATAGATTAACAAAAATGGTCTTAATGCTCAACAAAATCGTAAAAATTGCAGTTTCATTATTGTAAAAATAATAAAGTTACAAAAATGTACCTAACCTACTTTTAATATTACGCAAATATGCATCAATAAACAAAAATCATTTATTGCTCAATAGTATAGTATTGCTCATAAGTATGTAAGTATTATGTGCGCCTGGCCTGCCTACATGTGTAAGTAAGTACCTGCCTACATTTTGTGAAGTGAAAGTTGCATGTATTGAATTATACATTACGAAATTTCCGAATCTGTAAACAGCGTAAGCTTAAATGTGTTTTTTCTAGACTAGTTTTTTTTTATTACTAAGAATAAGAAAGAAGTTAGATTCGTACATACTTTTATCAGTGCCTGGTATTCTTCTTTTAACCTGTTAACCCATAATTCCTTGTCTCTCGGGCCCGCTTTAGTTTGAAGTAAGGGTATACCACTCAAGGTCTTCTTTGTGCCCTCATCTACCATTTTAATTCATAACTTTTATTACAAAATAACTATAAGTTTGTCTTAGAAGAACCAACTTTTAGAAAATTAAAATTGAAAACGTCAAATGTGTGGTTGTGACGTGTAAACAAATATTGCGTTTAAATAAATCATTATAAAGTATTGTGATATAATTATGCTCTTACATTTTACACTTCTTATATCGTCTTTGATATATTTAAAAAAGCAAATTAATAACATAAAACTATTTCGTCGGATTTGTGTGCAATGTTAGAAATAAACACTTTTTTCTCGCAGTAATACTGTTACTTGTTGTCTTCTTCTTCTTCTTAGGTTTAAAATGGCACACTAAGATGTCCCTAAGTAATAACGAAACGTTGGAGTCACTGTCAAGCATCTGTCAAGTGTGCTTCTGTCAATGTCATTATCCGTGATGAAGTGTCAAACGAAAAACTAAACAAAAATAAAATTTACAATTAAACATTTTTATTAACTAAATAACTAGATATTTTAACTGCTTGCTCGCATTAAAATATATTAAAAATACTTTAAGATACAAAAAATTAATGAAAATGCATTTTGCCACAATTAGAAGATAAATACTTTAGAAGATATTCTAATTGCTACCGATTATAGATTGAATGTTTCCGTGATTTTCTTAAGATATAAAATTAATTTAAAATGGGCTCTGAACAGTCATCTCAACCACCACAAAAACCATTAAGAGCACCACCTGTCAGAAGAGGTCACACCATTGCAGCGTCTAATGTTTCAGGTATCTACATTTTATAATAAAATCATTTATTATTATCAGAGATTCATTTGTTATTCAGCCAGACTAACGGCTGTTTTTAGTGATTGAATAACTAAGGGATGCTAGCCCCACCCCTTCTCTTCCTTATCGCTTATCTTTAATCATTGTATGATCGCCAGCGCATTTGAAGCACCTGTCGCGTTGTTTGTATTACATACTATGGTTCTGGTGCCCGCGACTTCGTCCGTGTTCTGAATGAAAAGTACCCCATGTCCTTTCTGGTGTCCCAGACAACGTGTATGCAAAATTTCATGGTGATCGGTTCAGTAGTTTTTGCGTGAAAGCGTAACAAACAAACAAACTCATATTTATAATACTGGCTGGTGCCCGCGACTTCGTCCGCGTTCTGGATGAAAGGTACCCTATGTCCTTTCTGGTGTCCCAGACAATGTGTATGCAAAATTTCATGGTGATCGGTTCAGTAGTTTTTGCGTGAAAGTGTAACAAACAAACAAACTCACATTCACTTTTATAATATTAGTAAAGGATGACGGTAGTCGCCTACCATCAAATCAAATTGTTAGCCTGTGACAACTTTAAAAAAGGGCTAAATTGATATTAATTTGACTTTCATATCAAATTAATATCAATTTAATTATTTCATATAATTTGTCTTTGTTAGCGGAAGCCCATAGAAGTGCCGATATACCGGCTAGTGGAAATAATTCACCGGGAGCTAGTGTTTGCTCGGATTCAGAACTACCATATATCTCGTACACCGTTGACAGACCCATAGGAGGTGAGGAATACATTTCATAATATTGCACTAATTCTAAGGCTATGATTGGCCCCTAGAGCCTTTTTTTATGTAGGTACTTGAGAAAATTTTTCATTGTAACGCCCTCATGTAACGCACAGAACGTTTTTCTGTATCCTTCCTAAATATTACGTTTAAACGTAATATTTAATGGTCACTTGGTAAACTTAGTCTTAAGACTAAGTTTACCAAGTGACCATTTTAGCCAACGAAAAGGGTTGCTAACTTGGGAGAACAAAATAAAAATGACGTAAAATGCACTACAATACATTATTTTATTTTATTTTAGATGATCCCTCGGGAACACAGTACTTTTTTTGTGGATGAAATGTACCCCATGTCCTTTCTTGTATCCCTGACAAAGTGTATGCAAAATTTCGCGACGATCGGTCGAGTGGTTAAAGCGTGAAAAGGTAACAGACAGACAGAGTTATTTTGACATTCATAGTATTAGTACACATTTAACAGAACAGAAACTCTTTTAGACTCTCCGAAGACATCTAAGATATCCAAATCGGATAAAAAGTCTATACTGCAAAGGCGTCAATTGTTATTGCAAAGTCGAAAAGCGAAGCGAGCAAGAGACATTGTCGTAGTAAAGCCTGCCACTGAGACTCAATTGGACGAGGATATAAGAAGATTACAGGTGGGTTCAATATTGTTAAGTTAAGGTTGACCATCGAAATACTACAACTATAGAATTTGCGTGACAAATGCCAAAGCGGCACATAAAAAGTACGCCTATAACGGAGTCATGGCTCGGTCAATGCTAAAAGTAACGACCAACTTCCCATATTCATTTAAAACTCTAATGTGTTGACGTAAAGTCACATTTTCTTTAAATGACAGATGATTCGTTGGTTTTAAATGACAGATGACAGTTGATGCTCTGCGCAGATGTCAATTTTAAATGTTCCATAAAGTTGTAGTACATTGACGGCCTTTTCCTAGAAGAAAAAGATTTTTGTTTCGTTTACTCTTATTATTACTATAATAATTTAAGTGTCCCCCTATCAGCTAACTGGACATGAGCATAATTTTATTGACTAACTATGGTGAATAACTGCTCACGGTATGTTTTGTGTGTGTGTGTTTTTTTTTTACAGGAAATCCCAACATTTTTACCCATAATGAAAGGTACATTGGGTCTGCCCGGTGCGAGGGATCCCGAAGTGTTGGAAGGTACGTATTATGATCATTAAGAAATAGACTTTATTTCCAATGCAGAGGTTTCAGAATGCTCTACCAAATCACATTGCAGCAATCTGAAATTTCAATTGTTGTACACTCAAGCCATCGTATAGTTTTCTTTTGATCTATTAAATCATTAAATTATGGCAAAACTCCGCCATGATTCCGTTTTAGGCGTACTTTTTAAGTGCCTTTTTGGCATTTGTGACTCAAAATCCACAGTTGTAGCACAGCATACTTATTTCGTACCTACAGTAGGCCGACGGAGACGTCTAGACAGGGCAATCGTGCGGGGCGTGAGGGGTGAGGCGCGAGTGGGACGTACCCAAGCTGCATACTTCGTCGTTCTTAGTAGCTTGGGATAAATATTCCAGGGCTATCGCGTCTTTCAGATTTTAATGAATTTATTATATAAATCAAAATGGTGCATACGGTGCATGTGCTGTAAGTGCGTGCAAATCTTTATCTCGCATAAATAAAGAACTAAGCTTTCATCAATTTCCGCACGATGAAAAAAGGTACTTAAGCACATTTTATATTACTTAATTTGTGTCAACTCTTCCGTAATTTTTAAATACCTACACAGGCGGCGGTATCGCCCAACATCAAAGGCGTCTGCCTACTGTAGGAAGTAAGTATGCTGTGGTTGTAGTAAGCTTTTTAGTTTACCTATTTAAAGCATTAGTTGCTTAGTGTGGAACTAGATCTTAGACCAATCAGTGGATGTGGATTTGTTTCAGGACTAGATCCGCGTCCGTGGATTCGTCTCACGACTCGTCTACAAGCGCATCTATCCGCGTGTGCGCAGCCCCTAGCCGCCGAGGAAAATAGCATAACTGCTAAAGTTAAAGAGGTCGGTTTTTGATGTGAAATAGGTCTTTAAATTTGATTTTTTTTTAATGGGAGGCAATACATAAAGACGATAATAATAAAATCAGGGGGTACTTACAGTTTGATGATGTCTAAAAAGTCTCCATATCAACATCAAAAATTAGCCAATTGTACAATTGGCTTCTTAAAATGGACTAAATTAGTGCTAAAAGTCGATGTTTAACGAGACACGTTTCGTTTGGTCTTGTGGCTAGTAACCCTAGCTGTTAACCGAACGGTCACGGGTTCAAATCCCGCCATGGGCAAAATGTTTACGTGTTAACATTTTACCTTTGTACCTGAGTCATGGATGTTTTGTATTTATAATATGTAATATGAATTTACAAAAAAAAGTAATCTATGTAGTGTAACAAATGTCTGGTATCCATAATACAAGCATTTAGTTGCTCACTGTGGAACTAGATGGTGCTGTGTGAAATGTGTGAAGATATTTCACAGGTATATTTGTGTACCGAGTTTAAAGATTTTGTGGTCTTAAGACCCGGGGCCTTAATCAAAGTAACAATTTAAAACGATAACGAAACGATAACGAAGTTCGAAAACAATAAAATGTATGGGATTGACATATTATATGCCGTCGCTAAATCACGTGACACATCCCATACATTTTATTCTTTCGAATCGAATCGCCACGGAGCGAATGCCACTTGTCTAAAGGCCCTGAATATTTTGTCGCAGGCGGATCTAGAAATATCTAGACTCTACTCGCAAATGGTGGAGAAGCAGCGAGCGAACGCTCGTCACGCGGAACGCCTCGCGAGAGTCAACGAGGTGACTCATCAGCTCTCCAGATGTAACTCACTCCTGACTCAGGTAATTTTTGACGTTTCCATACATAGTGAAAACTCTTGTATTTTATTTTTTTAACATAATGAAAACTTAGATTGCGCAGTTTTAAAGATTCAAGCATACAATGGACAGACAGACAGGACGCGGCGGAGGACTGTGTTTTATATATTTATAATATGTAGTGATGTGAGTTTACGTCAACCAACACATTGAGTTTAAAATAGTAGAAGTTGGTCGTTCGTTACTACCTTTTACCATTCTGTTTTAGGCGTACTATTCACGTGCCGCTTTGGCACCTGTGACGCAAAGTCCATAGTTGTTGTACATCGATGGTCATAAAGTATTATTTATTTATTATCTCCACGTCTCCATGTTTATTTTGCAGACGCTACAAGACGTGGAAGAATTGAATCAGATGCTTCCAGAACAGATGCGATTGAAGCCGTTCGTTTGGTTTGAAGATTGATAATCAATAATCGCGCATCAATCAATTTGAAATTGAAAGTCAATGCTTTAATTTCAAGCACAAGTTTGGAATATTGTATATGGAGTGTTACTATTATACTAATCCAATTATAAGGTTATATTGTTATGAACAAACTTACTGGTAGATTCATTCGAGAAAACAGCACTTGTGCTGTTGTGTTTAGATGAGAGAGTAAAAGATTCAATTTATTAAGTCATGTCGTTATTAACAAACTTACTAGTAGTCACTTGAGAAAACAGCACTTGTGCTGTTGTGTTTAGATGAGAGAGTAAAGGGTGCAATTAAATTATAAAGTTATATTGTTATGAACAAACTTACTGGTGGAGTCACTTGAGAAAACAGCACTTGTGCTGTTGTGTTTAGACGACAGGGTTTGTGTTTATAAAAGCGACCAAGCGCAGTCATTCGGCAAGACCGAAATTGCAATCTGCCGTTGCTGATAAACGGGCAAGTGCTGGGGCATGTCCGTTTATCAGGGAAGTAAAGATTCAATTCTTTTCTTTTTATAACACGTGTGCTTTTGACTCCCTCGCGTTAACGGCTTATCGAGATTGGTACAATTACATACCACACCTAAGTATATTGATAATTCCAAGAATGCGTTTTACGATTTCGTGAAAACGTTATCGACTTTCGGAGCAACGGCGCAGACTTAGAGCCTGTCCAGATGAGGCGATTTACGCGCGAGGGCATACGCGCGTTTCAATTTATATTGCGTCCAGATACCGCGTTTTACGCGCGTTTCTACTTCGCCAATAAAAATTTCGGTATCGAAATTATCACGCTCCATTTCGAACCAAATACGTCCACTCGCGCCACGGACACGCGCGTAGTACTGAACGCACAAATGGCGCCCGAGTATCTCAACACGCGCGGCGCTCGCGCGTAAAACGTGCGAGTCGAGAGTCCCGCTAATTTCACGCGTTTTCCGCGCGAGTGAGGAAACGCGCGGCAGCATCCTGGACGGGGTATAATATGTAGCTCCAGTATCTCGGGTACGCGCGAGTGTGTACGCGCGTCTCGCGCGCCTAACGCCTCATCTCGACAGGCTGTTATAAGAGACGATCGACGTTACTCGGTTTCTTCAGAATGACAACAGTGTCGATTGTCATTCAAATGTTGGAAACTTAGTGAGGTAAATTCTCTTGAGCGACGAGCCATCCTTTTTTTTACGTGAAGAAATCCGCTTACAGAATCCCTACCGCTGGCTAGGCGATAGGGGGGTCGCCCAGCACCTGATGTTAGCGGCACTGGGAATACTTCCACTAAAACTCCCCGGTGCCTCTTTGCCCTTTGAGCGGAGTGGACCGGGCTCTGCCGAGGCAACTAACTCCGATCCACCCCCAGGGCAGCCTGGCCATTACTGGCTAGGCTATCGCCAAAGAAAGGGATTGCCCGGAGACACCCAGGCAATACCCACGCGAAGGGGGGGTATTGCCTGGTGCAGGCACACACAGCTAGCCAACCATTAATATATTTTTTTTGTGTACAGACACTCCCATTGCTTGTGATATAATATCCTATGTATTTTATTTTTAAGTAATCAATTAATATAGACTAAAGTAAAAACTAAGTCATAATTATGTTACTGTTAAGTAAAATTAATAAAGATTTAAGCTCAAATATTGTAGTATTATTATATCCCTGACTACCGTTCTGCAAGTATGCAAAATTTCAAGATAATTTGAATGTTGAGTAGAGAATTCAAGGTTGAGTAGTTTTATGGCGTGAAAAAGTAACAGACAGTATACTCTCACATTTATATAATACTAGCTGTGGAACGCGACTTCGTCCGCGTAACTTCATAAAACATGTTACTCGCTGTTGAGCTTCCCAACAGTCAAAGAATTTATTAAATTGGTTTCGGAGCCTATTCAATGCAAGCAAACAAACAAATAATCAAATCTTTCCTCTTAATAATATTAGTAGGTACATAGATAATAGATAACATGAATGTTTTATAGAAAGTTAAATTATGGTGTATCTAAGTACTAGCTGGTGCCCGCGATTTCATTCGCGTTCTGGATGAAAGGTACCCTATGTCCTTTCTGTGTCCCAGACAACGTGTATGCAAAATTTCATGGTGATCGGTTCAGTAGTTTTTGCGTGAAAGAGTTACAAACATCCATAGAAACTCGCATTTATACCTAATATTAGTATAGATAAGTACGGATTCGCTAAGTTAAAATGTAAAAGTAACTTGTTAACTTTGTTCTTAGGGTTATAAAACGGTTTATAGCTCGCTAGTTATTATACTTAAGTAATAATTAAGTTATAGCGATCTTTGGTCGGCTGACGCTCGCGGTGTAATGAAATTTTACCTACATGCATGCCTATTTACAACATCAAAGTCAAGCGCGTGATTAGATAAATCTGTGAGGGATCCGTTCATTTTTTTATTTTTTTTGGAGTTTTATACTCCTTATATCGATTTGCAAATATACATATAATAATAATAATATAATAAGTATAAGCCCGTGGTATGAAAATTTATGGGAGTAAAAATCGGAATTGTCACACAGAATGCGTTATGTTAAGCGTTAAAGTTACGTTGGAGCCACGGTAACAAAATAATTATCTTTGAATCCTATCGAATGACAATAGGATTGAAATCCATAAAAAATATCCTAGGATCCTATGGGAGCCAAGTGGAGGGAGGCCTATTTTTTTGAATATTTTAAAATATCTCAATTTTCACAGATATTGCGTCATCTACACAATATTAATTTTAAAAAAGGACAATGTTGTTCTATCGGTGTGTTCGAATTGTGAAAATTTAAATTGTATTTTTGCAATAATTTTTTTTTGGAATTTTTTGGTTTATGGCCCTTTAGTTATTGAGCAGCGATAATCAAAGATGCAATAATGATCGTCGTAATAATATGACGCTTGCAAGCAACCTGCTAATGAAGGCTACATGGACAGTAGGCCTTACATCAAGGTTTTTTGAACCATTCACCACGGAACCCCAATGAAGCAACACAACCAAAGTATTTCAGAAGTCACGCAACCTGCTCTTATGTTGTAATCGTCTTTTGCCATTTAGTTCGCGCTAAACTATCGTGCCGAAAACACGCTTACTGCAGCACTACTTTCGGTTTCAACACAAACACGTAACCACAATTCGGTAAGTCAACATTTGAATATCTTATAGACAAATGCGAGCGTCTCTTGCGGACTTTTCCAGTCTTAATCACGAGAAAATATATGCACATTTATGCAGTAAGGTTACCTAATTGGAAAACTTAATAAAAAGATACCGGTTCTTCAATCTAAAGATTTGTCTGCACGAATTTTTACTAAAACTAAAAATCAAGCCAAGCGACGCGCCCTCAACTTCGCACAGATTTTATTAATTTTTATTTTATTTTACAAAAAAGACCCACCAACATTTGCTCACACACAATATACACTTAATTAATAAAAAAAAAACACATTAACAAACATGTGTGGCAAACAATTACTGGTGAATACCAATTACACAGAGAAAAATTATACAAAATACTTACTATACAAAAGGTAAGAGAAAACAACAAAAAAGTAATTATACAGCACAAACAAAACAAAAACAGGAGGAAAATAAACAGAAAAAAAAACCAAAACAAAAAAGTAAATAAAAAGAACCAAACTAAAACTAAAAAGCAACCACTAACGAATGTTTAAGAAAAATAATGGCCGAATTCATTCAGCAACTCATTTGTGTATATTCGGTAGATCTGAGAATAGTAGATACCTATGTAAACTATTTTTTATATCTCAAATTTTTTTTTTCTGGCAATATAACGTTTGCAGGCTTTTTGTTTACCAATAAAAACTTTTCTCGTTTAACGCTCTTTCTATTAGTGAAAACCGCATTAAAATCGGTAGCGTATTTTAAAAGATCTAAGCCGGACATACTTACAGAGACAGGCGACGGCAAGCGACTTTGTTTGCCATGTGAAGAATTCTATATACTTCGTCATATAAAGGTAATATTTATACGGACATAGATCTGTACTAATATTATAAATGCGAAAGTTCGTATGTATGTATGGATGGATGTATGAACTATGGATGTTTGTAACTCTTTCACGCAAAAACTACTGAACCGATCACCATGAAATTTTGCATACACGTTGTCTGGGACACCAGAAAGGAGATAGGGTACCTTTCATCCAGAACGTGGACGAAGTCGCGAGCACCAGCTAGTAATTAAAATGATAAACTAACCCTCGACTTGCTATTGAGCCCAAACACGCTATACTTATCTGCTGTATGTTGCTTAGGAGTTAGTTATTTCGCAGACTACTTGATGCTGCAGCATCAGGTCAAGGTTACCATGTCATGGAAATACTACCGAAGTAACAGTATAGCAAATATCACATCAATCAAACACATGGAATTTAGTGAAATCCTTTCGTCAACTGGAACGCCTTCAAACAACAAATACCTGAACTTCATAAAATATGGCTACAAACCATGGATAAATGATTGGTCTCGCTGCGCTCGACTAGATACCGCCGTCGTACTTGTAAAATGCGGCATAAAATAGTAAGCCGAATTCGGCGTACCCGAGCCAATCACACTGCAAACTGTCTCTGATGTGTACGTGCCGAATGTTTTATTAAATTTTATGCATAATAAAATGCCAGTTTGCGTAGTGAAACTGTGTAAAAATATAATAAAACTGGGTAAAAAGTGATAAAAAGTGACTATTTTTTACACACACTACAATAAAAAGTTGTCACGTTTTCGGAGCTATTGCTTTTGTGTAGCGCTCTATCTAGTCGAGCGTAGCGAGACCAATCAATTATCTTTGGCTAAAAACAATCCCGATCATAATATTAGTACTGACTAAACTTTCGCATTTATAATTTTATAATTTATAATTTATATTTTAAAATACTAATTTTAGTATGTTCGTAGATTAGTACTAATGATTAGTACGGACTAAGTATATGCTCGTAGCTTGTTATGATATTTTATTGTCTCCGCCCCGAATAGCAGGAAAACTATTTAAATATCCGAAATATTCACGGAAAAAAAATATTTTTTCAATATTTTTTTGTATAGGTATATGGCGGGTTTTTATTCCGACGCGGTACGAAGTTCGCCGGGTCAGCTAGTTGTTACAAATAAAAATAACAATACCTACTTACCTAATGTTATTTGTCACAATTCCTAGACTTACAATACATCTTAAGTAATTATTTCATAATTAGATAAAAAACGAACAATAGAGTTGGTCGCGATATTAGTCCGGTCAAATTAGACCGAAAAATAAGAGTGAAGCAATTCACAACAAGCTGCAACTTTATGAATCGTTATATCTCAGAAACGGTGGCTCCTAGGGAAAAAAGTATTGATACCTTTTTTATAGATAATTTTATGATTTACAATTTTTCTTTGAGGTATTATGATAAAACTTACCGTTTCGGTGAATAGATTTTTTTCCACGTACGGGAACGATGGGGAATTTTGAAGACTTATTCTTAATTGTGTTTTGAACAATATTACTCATTTTCAGCTTGTTGTGAATTTATGTACCCTTGAATATCTAAATTGATTGGACTAATATTTATTATAATAAATGGGACAAAAAATATAATTCACTTAAGGTCAACCGGGGCAAGTGCAACTATGGGGATATGGCAACTAAACATCATAACTCCTTTACATAGGTTATTATTAAAATAAAATATATTATAGATGGCGAGGTTATAAAGAGCCTATGTAAAGGAGTTATGATGTTTAGTTGCTATATCCCCATAGTTACACTTGCCCCGATTGATCCTATAGTTTTTTTTTTTTTTTTTTTTTTTCGAATACTGCCAATGACCCAATGTAAAGCAGACAAGAAAAGTGCTTTATCAGTTTCGATTACAAATTCCATTCATTTCAAAATTCGCTAAGGCTTACATTTGAAATAGGCATTGATTACTGATTGACATAATTTGTCATCGCTAATAAAAATAGCAATAGAAATTGTCACTTTGAATTTTCAAAGGAAAACAGACCTTATTATTCTGCAACATACAAACAATGTTCAATCTTAGGGTGATGAAGCACTTTATTTGTCGAGTTTACATACAGGCAAATTAAGCCAAATATCGACAATCAGAGGAAATAATCAGTGTAGTTTTGAAAATTGGTACAATCATACCTTACGGTATCAAGATGAACATACTAAAAGTCCTCAGGGGTGGGGATTGCGCTAAGGATGTAGGTAAGGGATTGAAGGTACCTTTTCAGGTTTTTGCTCATACCGCGAATATCTGTTGGAATAGCATTATGATTACTTCTGAGAAAATTTTCTACATAAAATTTCCTACAAATTTGTATATATATTCATTTTTACTCTACGATCAATACCTACCTACTTTAGGAAATACAGGTTTTGTAAGTTTACATAGAGACAAAAATAGACGATTTCGGCAAATGGTTTCGTTTTTTTTAAGCGTTATTTATTGCTATTTTTAGTTTAGAATAAGCAAGCTTAGTCATCTGCCGAACCAACATTAAAAAAATCATACTTATCTCTCCATTGAGAATTTAGATAAAATTTTGCACACAGATAGTTTAGGTAAAACATGTAGGATACTTATTATCCTGCCACTATAGGTATAGGTACTTCCTAAACCCAAAAAAAAACATGAAAAAAAATCCAGACTAGAGCTAACGTGAAAAGTTCATTTTCAAAGCCTTGTCGGGAATCGAAGCCGGACTTATACCTACATATAAGCTTTTACATACATAAAATAATAATTTTAAGTTATTTTAACAAGGTACGAGTACATTAAACATATCACAATTGATTTAAAAATACAACTACTGTTTTTGCCCGCGACTTCGTCCGCGTCCGATCGCTGCCAAACTAATCTAACCCTCTGCACTAATCTGAAGATTGTCTGAAAGTTTCATCAAAATTGGTTCAGCGGTTTTGGAGTCTATAGGAGATATATTATGCGGAGACATACATACATACATCCACACTTTGCCTTTTATATATTGAAAATAATAAGGTATTTAAATTAATACTAAACTTCAATGTTTCAATTAAAATCAAAACCTGTTGAAAATAGTTGATACGTGACGACCAGGTGTAGAGTTATTAATTTCTAAGTTATTTTAGACTCAATGTACAGCTTAATAAGGGCTAATTTAGAATAAAAATTTAAAAATTATAAAATACTCATCCATAGGTGATTGTTAGAGACACGTGTTAGTTTTGACTATTAAATCGTGAATTTTAGTTAAGTTAAATTAAGTTAAACCAGTTATACTTGAATTCGTTATGCCCTTTAGCCCTTTTATAGTCACTATGTTAAGGAGATTACACCACTATGTTACTATGTTAGAGAGATTTGCTAAAATGCTAATTTTTACGTTTATAATTTTTGAAATTTCAAAAAAGCGGGCTAACGACAAGGCACTTAGTTATCGAAATGCATATTGTATGAAAAGGAAATATCAAAAAACACCTTTTGATATAAGCACTATTAGTGACAGTTATACATATAAGCACTAAAAGCTACAGTTTTGTTTATAGAGTTTGCTAAAATATTAATTTTTACGTTTATAATTTTTGAAATTTCAAAAAAGCGGGCTAAGCTAACGCCAAGGCGCCAAGGCACGTCGCTTAGGAGTCCTGGAGTTATCGAAATGCAGATTGTTTGAAAAAGAACTGTCAAAAAACACCTCTAAAAGATGCTCTTTTAGACTTTTTATACAAACACTAAAAGCTATTAGAGAGAAGAAAATCGACATTACGCCGTAACACGCAAATATGTACATATCAAAGACAAGAATTTTCTCGTTGCGAAACCATAGCCAAATAGAACTACTGTCGATATACCTGCGCGACTTATTTGTACTTGCGTAAATTTGCACGCGCGTAACGATTAATGAGAAAGTGAAAAAGACAGACAGAAACTCAATTATGTAATATAATCCTATCAAATAACCGTATATGTTTGGTCTAGTGGCTTAGTAACCCTTTTTTTTTGACGAGGAGAAATCCGCTTACAGAATCCCTACCGCTGGCTAGTCGATAGGAATATGTGGGGGTCGCCCAGCACCTGATGTTAGCGGCATTGGCAATACCCACTAAAACTCCCCGGTGCCTCCTTGCCCTGTGAGCGGAGTGGACCGGGCTCTGCCGAGGCAACTAACTCCGATCCACCCCCAGGGTAGCCTAGCCATTGCTGGCTAGGCTATCGCCAAAGTAAGGGATTGCCCGGAGACACGCGAAGGGGGGTACCTTGTGCAGGCACACACGGCTAGTAATCCTAGCTGTTAATCAAACGATCGCGGGTTCGAATCTTACTAGGGGCAAGTGTTTGTGTTAACATTTTACCTTTGTACCTTTTTTTTAACGTTAGACAATCCTCATGGATACGCGGCAGTGATAGGAGACGCTGCGGGGTTACGCCGTACCGGCGTACCGACTAAAACCTTACGAATTCCTAGCGCGACCGTAGAAGGGCGGGGTCGCGTGGACGTTATGACACGACATCGGTGCCCCGCCACGGTTATCCAGCGAGGGGAGGGTTACGCTCCCTGTCGGAACCTCGCGTACCCGGATGTGGAGGTACTACGGCCTACTCGGGGGACCTTACGACGGGCGGCAGTCTCCCCCAAGACCACCGCCCGGGTCCCGGTAATTTATTTAAGGCCTTACTGCTCCTCATAAATATTAATTTAATTTATTATTCAATTAATTATTATTAATAATAAATTATTATTCTATCCTATCACGGCTATCCAGCCCGGGGAGAGCTACTCTCCCTGTTGGAAGCTCGGCGTACCCGAATGTGGAGGTACGCCGGCCATCTCTGGGGCCCCTGTGGCTTTGCGAGTCTCCCTGTGGGTTTGCTTGTGTTATAGACGATGGTAGCCACCTAAGTACCATCAAGTTACCGCCAGTCTATCTGACGACCCTAACATAAGAAAAATCTATACGTATGCAAGGAAAAACATAAGTATTTTTTTTTTGTGTAGGTACAGATGTATGTACTAATATCATCATTAAATAGTAATAACTAAATAATAACTATTGACGACGCAGGGTTCGTGATGAGGTCAATCTATAATATACTAGCTGATATCCGTGACTTCGTTTATCGTGAAAAAAAAACACCTTAAAAAATATATAGTTCCACCTTCCTTGTCCGAACTGCTAAGGAGTGGAACTCACTGCCTGCGTCTGTGTTTCCCCAAAATTACAACCTCAGGGTCTTCAAACGTGGGGTAAATGGGCATCTACTAGGTAAGCGTGGTCCACTTTCGGCCGCATCTGCACCTTACATCAAGTGAGATCGCGGCCAAGCGCTGCCAAGCATAATATATATAAAATACATATATACACATATATATGTATTTTATATATATTATGAGTAGGTATAACGCCTGGCATGGTAGTTATCGCTGTGACGACGGTGGCGCCGCCACGCGACAGTGGCGTCCAACTCTTTATATTTTTAGACGATCCCTTAGGAACAGTACTTTTTTTCTGGATGAAAGGTACCCTATGTCCCTTCTTGTATCCCTGAAAACGTGTATGCAAAATTTCATAATGATCAGTTGAGTAGTTAAGGCGTGAAAAGATAGCAAACAAACAGACAGACAGATAGAGTTACTTTCGCATTTATAATATTAGTATGGATGTAAAATTAAATGAAATTTTTAATAGTGTTAAAAAAATAATATTTCATAATTTAGAGTTGACGATCTATGATATTATCACAGCATACTTATTTCTTACAGTAGACCGACGCCTTTGATGTTGCGCCTGTGTAGGTATTTAAAAATTACGGAAGGGTTGACACAAATTAAGTAATATAAAAATGTGCTTAAGTACCTTTCTTCATCGTGCGGAAATTGATGAAAGCTTAGTTCTTTATTTATGCGAGATAAAGATTTGCACGCACTTACAGCACATGCCGTATGCACCATTTTGATTTATATAATAAATTAAAATCTGAAAGACGCGATAGCCCTAGAATATTTATCCCAAGCTACTAAGAACGACGAAGTATGCAGCTTGGGCACGTCCCACTCGCGCCTCACCCCTCACGCCCCGCACGATTGCCCTGTCTAGACGTCTCCGTCGGCCTACTGTACGAAATAAGTATGCTGTGATATTATTGTTCTTGAATGGTGCAACAAAAAACAACAAAAAAAAACAACAATTTTTTTAAATGAGATATATAAATATGTTTGTGTCATACGTAAGTAAATCTGTTTACGCGAAACATACATATGTATGTATAATATAATATATTTCTTGGAAGTAATTACGTAAACATATTAATTTTCCTTACGTGTGTCATAGTTGACAGGATGTTCGTTTAAAATGACATGTCAAGGGTTCATTTTACTTAAGAGGGCATGCGGAGTTCATTATAATATGAATTTTGAAAATAATAATTATCTAAGTATAGGTACTAATATTATAGAGAGGAAAGATTTGAGTGTTTGTTTGTTTGTTTGAATTTAATAGGCTCCGAAACTAGTGGACCGATTTGAAAAATTCTTTCACTGTTGGGAAGCTATATTATCAGCGAGTAATATAGGCTAAAAGTTATGCGGACGAAGTCGCGTGCAACAGCTAGTTACCGATAATCCTCCCAAACCATATACCTACCTAACAAATTTTGATGCAGTTTTACACCATGAGAATTTTTTATATTTTATTTTTATTATATTATACTAGCTGGTGTCCTCGACTTCGCCCGCGTAACTTTATAAAATATATACCCTATGTCCTTTCTGGTGTTCCAGACAACGTGTATGCAAAATTTCAGCGTGATCGGTTCAGTCAATGATATTATAATAATTATGTAGTTTTTGCGTGAAACGCGTTACAAACATACGTACAACATACATCCATACAAACTTTCGCATTTGTAATATTAGTACGGATTATAATACAAGGCCTCCAACAAGGCAGGCATCGAGTAATATCGTAATATTTAAATTAATTAGGACTTGGCGGATGCCGCCGCAATTATAGAAAGCACAACCTATGTAGATACTATAAATGTATGTAAAGTAGACAAAGAAAAGTGCTTTATCAATTTCGATTACAAATTCCATTCATTTCAAAATTCGCTAAGGCTTACATTTGAAATAGGTATTGATTACTGATTGACATAATTTGTCATCGCTAATAAAGATGGCAATAGAAATTGTCACTTTGAATTTTCAAAGGAAAACTGACCTTATCATTCTACAACATACAAACAATGTTCAATCTTAGGGTGATAAAGCACTTTATTTGTCGAGTTTACTAAACCTAAATCTAATTTAATCTACTAAATGAGAATAATATATAAAAAACCTAATTCATTTTTTATGAACCTAAATAGAAAAACAAAAAAAAATTTAAAAACAAGTCTATAAACTCTATAAATATCTATGATATAGGCATATTAAAGAATCAAACAAGTTTCAAAAAGAGGTTTTTTTAACATATTTCTTACATAACAATTATTGCGGTGTTGGCCCTGATATGTTTCACCGATTAAGAATTAGTGGGTCGGAGTTGTTAAGAATAAAAAATTAAATCTTTTGCTTCCATTGTGGAAGGCAAATTGCAAATCAGAAAATTAAAAAAAAAAAAAAAAAAAAGTGCCATGGCTTCTCGATGGCACAGTAGACATGAATATGTCTCATATCATAAATGAAAAGAAAGATTTAAATGGTCCCTATCCCTATCCCTATCCCTATCCCTATCCCTATCCCTATCCTTATCCTTATCCTTATCCTTATTCTTTCCCCTTATCCTTAATCCTTCTATGGTCAACAGGGATAATATATATATAAACAAACGAACGAACAAACTATCCCTATCCCTATCCCTATCCCTATCCCTATCCCTATCCCTATCCCTATCCCTATCCCTATCCCTATCCCTATCCCTATCCCTATCCCTATCCCCATCCCTATCCTTATTCTTTCCCCTTATCCTTAATCCTTCTATGGTCAACAGGGATAATATATATATAAACAAACGAACAAATTATAATTAATTCATTTACGTCATGGTAACGATTTTCGTGACACACATTCTTTCGAATTAATTCATTTACGTCATGGTAACGATTTTCGTGACACACATTCTTTCGAATAGACCCCAGAGAAAAGACATATTCATGTCAAAATTCAGAAATTCAAATATCGGGTGATACAGTTTAATGCTGTAGCTACAGATCTATGATCTATGTTCTATACAAATCTATGATCTACAATTTATGATTTAGTTAGATAAAAAAAAAATTACACCACATTCACGGAGCTATTGTTTTTAGATAGCGCGGTATGATTGGTCTCGCTGCAGCAACTTACATCAGATATAATATACCTAGCGTGTTTGGGCTCAATAGAAAGTCTAAGGTTAGCTCGTGTATTCTATAATCTAAGATTTCAAGAACTATAATTGTATAAATCTATAATTTTAATTAACGACACGTTTGGTCTAGTCGCTATAGTAAACCTATCTGTTAACCAAGTGGTCGCGGGTTCGAATCCCGCTAGGGGCAAATGTTTATGTTATGACCTTTGGACCTCAGGACCTTTGTACCTGAGTCATGGATGTTTTGTATCCATAATATGTATGTATTTACAAAAAAAGTATATATCAACTGTCTGGTATCCGTAATACAAGCATTAAGTTGCTTACTTTGGAACCAGATGGTGCTGGTGGAACGTGTGATTATTTTATATTTATATATTTAACTAACTGTGCGGGCCTGTAGCACCTGCTCATTTGATATGGCCTCAATGGCCTGGCTGTTATGGCTTACTGAGTGAGCAGAGCCTCCGGCTAAGGAGAGTGTGCTGGTCAGCCGTTCGAGGGTTAGTCGAGGAGGGGAGGGTCGTATTTTCCAAAACAAGTTTGTACTGGTACTATTGATTGGTCTTTATCAAGCCGGAGCAAGAAGAAGACCGATTTTTATTAAAAAAAAGCCTATCTATATTACAATTCTTGCTTACACAACTAGCTACTATACTACAATACGTTACAAATTCCTATCTCTATGACATGCTATCTTTATCTTATTATATCTCTTTCTAACACTATTCCTATTTCTATCTTATGCTATCTCTTTCTAATATTGTCTATTTCACTCTCACAGTTCACTAGTTTAAACTTTATTTATACAAAAACGATTCTATACAATGACTATTCTATATTATGGCTGTACCGAACACTAACTAAAAAAAATAATGTGCAATCCCTTTTATTTTTTGCAGAACCCTTCACCATGGGTTCCGAGGGCTACACTGAAGCTGAACTAGAGGCGATGCCCGACCGCATTGCCGATTCGTTCACAGACATGACAGTCATGATTACTGGTGGCACCGGCTTCATGGGAAAAGTGCTCGTTGAAAAATTACTAAGGTATGTCAAGTAGACACCTACTGTCAAGTGGATTGTCAGCTTGTTTGACGACCAAAGATAATTGATTGGTCTCGCTGCGCTCGACTAGATAGAGCACTATACAAAAGCAATAGCTCCGAAAATGTGGCAACTTTTTATTGTAGTGTGTGTAAAAAATCGTCACTTTTTATCACTTTTTACACAGTTTTATTATATTTTTACATTGTTTCACTACGCCAACTGGTACGCCAACTGGTATTTTATTATGCCTAAAATTTAATAAAACATTCGGCACGTACACATCACAGACAGTTTGCAGTGACTGGCTCGGGTACGTATTTTATGCCGCATTTTACAAAAACGACGGCGGTATCTAGTCGAGCGCAGCGAGACCTATCATTTATCTATGCTGACGACTTTAAAATAAAAATCTTTCTTCAAACATTATATGATTTACTAGCTGATGCCCGCGACTTCGTCCGCGTTCTGGGTGAAAGGTACCCTATGTCTTTTCTGGTGTCCCAGACAACGTGTATGCAAAATTTCATGGTGATCGGTGCAGTAGTTTTTGCGTGAAAAAGTTACAAACATCCATACATCCACCCATACATACATACATACAAACTTTCGCATTTATATTAGTACGGATGTGTTTTAGCATGTTATTTTAACCTGATTTTTTTTTTTCAGAAAATGCGATAAAATCGGTCAAATAATTCTATTGGTGCGCCCGAAGAAGGGAAAGACTCCGAAACAAAGACTGCAGGAGTTGTTCCACGGGGAGGTAAGTTTCTAGTTTTTTTTTATTATTTACTAACTTTTGGCCGCCATTTCGTTTTTCTTAAGTGCTCATAATTTATTTCGATAATTTTATTTAAATATTATTTTCGTATTTTTGGCAGGCGTTGATACTTATATATTTGATAGGCGTTGTTATTTTGTTGATATTGATATTTATTTTTTCAAAGCATAAGTAAAGGGGGAGCTCACGAAGCCGCGCTTAACTCTTAATTAATCTGAGTATATCTATCTGAGTATATCTATCTGAGTATAATCTGAGTAAAGCTAAGCCGCTCGATAAATTTTTGGCAACATTAGCGGTCTTACTACAAAAACATTAAACACACTTTAATCAGGCTTAAAACACGTGTTAAAAAAAAACTTTACTACAAAAGAGTGTCTAGGCATTGTTTAGGGTGTAACAATGCTCGAGCATTATTTAAATTTAACCACCGCCATATGCTAGTTTAACGAGTGTCTATCTAGTTAATGGCCTCTCTTCCTCTGACGTATTGTGTCAAATTTGGTTTTGCGTATACTTAATAGTTAATATTAAAGATTTCTTTTGATTTTATAAATGAGTATGGATATTTTAAATTTAATTGACATGGAGGATATGGATTACATGGATAATTTTTGAGATAGAATACATCGTGAGAAAATTAATCCTTTCGAATATATAACTTTGGTAACAAGATTATTTATTTAATAATGGATGATCTACCATATATCACTCAAATAAAAATTTTATTTAACAATTTTAACAAATCAAACTTTACATTTGACCACATTTGACAATTACGTCAGTGTTAGTTACGTTCCATTATGCTCAATATTTTTTGGTATTTCGAAATTTTATAAATAATCTAACGTATTTGTTGTAATTTATTACTTATTCCAATCTTATAATTTGCTGATATCATTAATATAGTCCGTAATAATAGCTTGTGAAAACCAAAATTCATCATTATACGCCTATCAGATCTGCGTAAAATGAAAACGACATGAATGCAGGGCGAGTGACTGAATGAATGTTTGCCAAGGTTGCCATAATTCAATAACATTCACGTACTTTAACACTGTCTATCGAAACAAGCGCTAAATAAGGTTTTGTGGTAGGGACATTTTAAACGCTCGCTGACCAATGCTTAAATGCTTAATGCTTGTCTAACTAAGCATGTGTTTGAACAGTGCTTACTGAATCTTTTGTAGTAAGACCGTAAATGTCTCCACTTGTCAGCAAATATTTACAGTCATTTTATCTGTTACATAATAAACGGATGTTGATAATACCTACAGAATCGCCAACGCTAAATCTGGGTCACTAGGTTGATTGCAAAGGTACCACGAAAAATGGTCAAGCCACAATAATTACCCAATATTTCTCTTGGGTTTAACCATCGGAGTTTTGGTGGGCTGTTTTAGTTTAGTTTAGTTTTAGTGGACTGGCTTTGAAACAAGTAGTAATCAATTGCTAAAAGTTATACTTACCTACACTTATTTTATTATTTTACTAGCTGCTGCCCACGACTTCGTCCACGTAACTTTGTAAATTATATACTAAAACCTTCCTCGAGACCCACTCTATCCATTAGTGTGAACCGCATTATATATAGGCATCTTAACTAATAATATAAATGCGAAAATGAGTTTGTTTGTTACACTCAACCGATCATCATGAAATTTTGCATACACTTTGTCAGGGATACCGGAAAGGATATGTCCGCTGTCTGTGTGTCTGTCCCTAAGTATGCTTAGATCTTTAAAATGAGATTTTAATGCGGTTTTCACTAATGGATAGAGTGGTTCTCGAGGAAGGTTCTCGTTTATAATTTACAAAGGTACGCGGGCGAAGTCGCGGGCAGCAGCTAGTCTAGAATAAAAGTACCTAATGTTCCCAAGTTTACGACTCCACTGCAGACACAGATACACACATAAACGCAGACATACACGTACCTAGCAGACGCACACGTCAAACTTAATAACATCCAGTTTTTGCGTCGGGCGTCGGGGGCTTTAAAATGCCGTGTAACCTCGTTTTACACTGCATATTGTTTTTATGAGACCCTTTCAACATTATGACGATAAATGCAAGTCATATATAATATGGTTGAATGCACCGCACTATGCAACCTTATACCCGCTTGCAGCGATGGTGCAACGAATGCAACTAGCCCCTTAATTTTGCAATAGTGGGGCTCGGCTTTGCAAATTCACTGCGTTTTGTATTTGCAAGGATTACAAAACCTACAGCTCTCAACACAAAATTTACAGACAAAAAACAAAATTAAGCTTAAGCTTAAGCTTACCTTTAAGCTAATTACAGATTTTACATTTATAATTTTACAAAATTATACAATTAGGTACCTACAAACTATACAAATTACATATATTATTACACCTAAATACATATATACATACATACATACGTACACATATACCTACACATAAGTTTATCACATACCAACTCACATAGAACTGCCAAGCCAAAGTGCTCACTGTCTTAAAAAATTATAACAAACAAACAAACATAATTACCTAATAATCGCTAGCCTGCAAGAATGTTGCCAATGCTATTCATGAATGAAAGCAACGACGAACAGAACCGGTCTGCCGAAGAAAATAAAATTAGATTCGAACAAACTACTTATATTATATTAGAGTAAAGTTTGAAACTCTCAAAATTCGAAACCTGTTCATAGTTTTTGCATAAGCGTAAAATCTATTCATACTTATCTAATACTAGCTGGTGCTCGCGACTTCGTCCGCGTGGAATAGTTATTTTGGGAATCATTTGGGTATCTCGAACGGTTTTCGCAGCGCACGCAACGGAAGCCCTCAAAGATGAATAATTTCCCCCGTTTTTTTTCACATTTTCGACTGTTTCTTCGCTCCTATTAGTCGCAACGTGATGTTATATAGCCTAAAGCCTTCCTCGATAAATTATCTATCCAACACAAAAATAATTTTTCAATTCGAACCAGTAGTTCCTGAGATTAGCGCGTTCAAACAAACAAACCCTTCAGCTTTATAATATTAGTATAGATAAAACATAATGAATGAAATTGTAAATAAGCCGTGTCTGTACATACAATAAATATTTTGTTAATATTTTTCTTCATAATAACCTTCTTTGGACTAGACATTTTATAAAAAAAAAGAAAAAAAAAATGGTTCCAGCCATTTTAGAAATTTGCGCTTCTTCAAATTCAAATATACTTACTTACTAATTAGAAAATTGTCTATAACTTTCTTTGATTTTATGTATATATTTTTGTTTAGTAAGTGCGTAACCTCATTGTCTCGGAAGACCAGCGCATTGTGTTTGTCTTTATATTATATTACTACTAGCTGGTGCCCGCGACTTCGTCCGCGTTGAAAAAGCAATATATCGCCTGACATCGTTATTGCTATTATACTTAGCCAGGAGTTAGTTTCCTTAATTTTAGATAATCCCTCAGGAGCAGTACTTTTTTTCTGGATGAAATGTACCCTATGTCCTTTCTGGTGTCCCAGACAACGTGTATGCAAAATTTTATGGTGATAGGTTCAGTAGTTTTTGCGTGAAAGAGTTACAAACATCAATACATACATACAAACTTTCGCATTTGTAATATTAGTACGGAAGTACGGATGTATGCTCTTAAATGTCCTTTACCACAAATACTTAAAACAATTATTATATTCCATTCTATTCTATAAATATTGCCTACAAGGCCCAATCGGGATTGGAATTTGCGTATGTGATGTCGATTGTAGCTTTTTTTAAGTTAAGTGTTACAAGAGATGGTAAAGTGAGGCAAGTTGACACGCTGACCACATACAAGTAAGAAATCAGAAAGCGGTCAAGGCAACTCATTACGTTCAAATTGCGTAACTTTACACAACTCAAAGAACACACGCATTTACCGGTGTCTTTTATATTATTATAGGTATATATATAATTTTTTTATTTTCGTAAAAAGTAGGTACGTATATTGATACTAGCTGGTGCACGCGACTTCGTCCGCGTTCTAGATGAAAGGTACCCTATGTCCTTTCTGGTGTCCCACAGACAACGTGTACGCAAAATTTCATGGTGATCGGTTCAGTAGTTTTTGCGTGAAAGAGTTACAAACATCCATACATCCATACAAAATTTCGCATTTATAATACTATCTGGTTGCCCGCGACTTCGTCCGCGTTTTGGATGAAAGGTATCCTATGTTCTTTCTGGTATGCCAGACAACGTGTATGCAAAATTTCATGGTGATCGGTTCAATAGTCTTTTGCGTTAAAGCGTAACAAACAAACAAACAAACTCACATTCACATTTATAATATTAGTAAGGGTATACCTACATCATTGACGATTCTATGAATGACATAAAAGTTCTAAAATTATAGAAAAATTAAACGACGCGTTTGGTTTAGTGATTAGTGCCTAACCCTAGCTGTGTTAACCAAACGATCGCGGGTTCGAATCCCGCTAGGAGCAAATGTTTATGTGTCATTTTACCTTTGTACCTGAGTCATGGATGTTTTTATTTATAATAATATGTATGTATTTACAAAAAATACTCTATGTAGTATTCAACTGTCTGGTATCCATAATACAAGCGTTAATCGGTTAGTGTGGAACTAGATGGTGCTGTGTGGAATGTGTGAAGATATTTCTCTTGATACTTAATAGGAGGTCCCCTACACCCTTTTTGTATCTAGGCTTAAGTTATGTCAATAAGTTATTATGTATTTTATTTTTTGTATTTTTATTTATTTATTATTTATTTCAGCTATTCGAAAAAGTGCGCAATCTTCGTGGCGGCGTTGACGCGTTGCTTGCAAAAGTTTCTTTGGTGGCCGGCGATTGCATGGCTCCGGACCTCGCCATCAGTCCAGAAGACAGGCAGAGGGTTATCGATGAGGTGGACATCATCATACATGCAGCTGCAACCATCAGGTAGGTACAATATTAACTCTGCCCAGCTTATGCACAGCATATGCTGTGAGTTTGGTTGGTGTCTATTTGGGTCGAGACACTGGTGCATGTACTGGCAAGTATTGCAAGTATTGCAAGTATTACCAATACGATTAAGATTGTTCTGATTGCTCTTGTTCTTGCATTGCATGTGCTATTTGTATCGACTCAATAAAATTTATTTTCTTTCTTTTATTTTGGGGATGTGTTTTGTCCGAAAATAACACTGGCCTTATAAATTTTGTAACACCTATCCAAAGATAATTGATTGGTCTCGCTGCGCTCGACTAGATAGAGCGCTATACAAAAGCAATGTGGCAACTTTTTATTGTAGTGTATGTAAAAAATCGTCACTTTTTATCACTTTTTACCTAGTTTTATTATATTTTTACACAGTTTCACTACACAAACTAGTTTTTTATTATGCCTAAAATTTAATAAAACATTCGGCATGTAAACATCACAGACAGTTTGCAGTGTGACTGGCTCGGGTACTCCGAAATCGGCGTACTATTTTATGCCGCATTTTACAAGTACGACGGCGGTATCTAGTCGAACGTAGCGAGATCAATCATTTATCTATGCATCTACTGTAATTCTTTTATTATTCATTATGGCATTGCAATAAACGATTTAATTTTATGCTCTACTGGGATTCGAACCCTTTCGGAATTGAATTGTATTGAAAAAATTAAAAAAAATCGGTCTTCTCTTTACAGATTCGACGAAGAATTGAAGAAAGCAGTTCTACTGAACGTGCGAGGTACAAAATTGATGTTAGAGTTGGCGAAGGAATGCAAGAAGTTGAAGGTAAGGAAATACATTTAAATTTATATACTATATACTATATAATATTATAAAGAACATTTGTATGTTTGTAACGAATAAACTCCAGAAACTACCAGACCGAATTTGAAAATTTAGAATAAAATAATATTTTAAATTTTACTTATAATTATTTTAATATATATTTTTTTATCTATAGAAATCTAAGTTATCAGCGAGTAACATAGACTATATTTTATAAAGTTATGCGTGCGAATTAGCATGCGTGAATTTTCAAAATCAATCCAGTAGTTTTTGAGTTTATTCATACAAACATACAAATCTTCTCTGTTTATAATATGAGAATAGATAGAGATAATATTACAAAGATTATTATTATTATAAAGATGTGTAATGTAATACAAAATAAATAAATATCTTCATACATTCCACACAGCACCATCTAGTTCCAAAGTAAGCAACTAATGCTGTATTATGGATACCAGACAGTTGATATACTACATAGATTATTATAATTTTTTGGTAAATACATATTATAAATACAAAACATCCATGACTCAGGTGCAAAAGTAAAATGTTAACACATAAACATTTGCCCCTTGCGGGATTCGAACCCGCGACCGTTTGGTTAACAGCTAGGGTTACCAGCCACTAGACCAAACGTGTCGTCAAATATAACTTTGTCTTGTCTGCAGTTATTCATACACATATCAACCGCGTACTGCCACCTGCACGAGAAACTCCTGGAAGAGAAACCTTATCCTCCACCAGCTGATCCTCACCAGGTCATCCAGGCCATTGAGTGGATGGACGAGGAAACGGTGGCTGCTCTCACACCCAAGTAGGTCATTTTACATTTAACTAGCTGTTGCACGCGACTTCGTCCGCGTAACATTACAAAATAGAGCCTGTGTTACTCGCTGATAATATAGCTTCCGAACAGTGAAAAAAATTTTCAAATCGGTTAAGTAGTTTCGGAGCCTATTCAATGGAAACAAACAAACAAATCATTCCCCTTTTATTATTCATATTTTCCACAATATTTAAGAAAAGCCTTCCAATTTTAAATCTAATTTAATAAAAAAATGTCTGCTTGTCTCCGAGAAGCTACGAAAATTTGTATGCAATATTGCACCTTAATTAATAGGCTTAAAGGTTCATTGTCAAATTTACAAAAAGAAATCGAACAAGCTCTACTGGAATACGAACCCTTTCGGAAACAGAGCATCAATTCCGTTGATATCTCTTCTTTCTTCTTCTTCTATATCCCAATTTTCACCTGTGTGTCTATTTTTCAGGTTGCTCAATAAACTGCCAAATTCCTATGCCTTCACAAAGGCCCTCGGAGAAGCGCTTGTCGTTGAAGCCTTGGAGAAGAAGATGCCTGTATGCATCCTCAGACCTTCAATAGGTAGGATTATCAACCTTAAATTAATAATACATAATGGCTTTTACCAGTGTGAAAAGAAAAGTGTGTGTGTCGAGAATATATCTCGGAACTTTCCGAATAAATTAAATAATAATAAAATAAAATAAAAAGCCTTTATTTGACCAAGCTACAAGCTAAATTTTTCATTCTTAGTTACTAGACTAATAATTACTAATTGCTAGGTAAACAAAACTTAAAATTCTCAAAACATTTAATACTAAATGGTTTATTTATAATTTCTTAATTAAAGTGCGTTAAGCTAGGTTCCCAGGTTGAGTCAGTTCGGCTTCCGCACCGGTCGGTCCACGGTTGACGCAGTGAGTAGGGTTGCCAACCATACTTTATAATAACGTATCCTACTTTATTTTTGGTAATTATACTTTATACTTTTACATAAGTATGCAAAAATACTTTATTTTCAACCTTTACTGAATTTAAATGTTGATTGTCAAACAAGCTTTGCAACATTTAAAGATAACAAAAAATTGTTAGCATGTGCTAAGAGCACACAAAAATACGTTTTTAAAGCAATAAAAACATAAAATTTAAAAAATACTTTTTTTTCTTCCTAATACTTTATTTTTTTCCTATCCAAACCAGCTTATACGTTTTTTTTTGTCAAAAAAAGTTGGCAACCCTAGCAGTGAGCCTCCTCAAGCGGTGGACTGAGGAGGCCACGGGCAGAGGGGAGGCTGTTGTTGCGGTGTCGCTCGACATCCGCAACGCATTCAACAGCCTCCCCCACGAATGTATCAGGGCGGCACTCCGGTTCCACCGAGTGCCGTCCTACCTCTGCGCCCTCGTCAACGACTACCTCTCCGAACGGGTAGTGCTGTACGAGGGCGCAGACGGGAGAGTCTTGCGCCGGCCAGTGGCGGTCGGCGTACCGCAGGGGGCCGCCCTTGGCCCCCTTTTATGGAATTTGGGGTTTAATTGGGTCCTGCGAGGCAATCTCCTACCCAAAATGGAGATTGTCTGTTTTGCCGACGACACTCTGGTCGCGGCTTAAATTTTAATATCATCTAATATATAAAATTCTCGTGTTGCCAAACTTCTCCGAAACGGCTGGACCGATTTTGATGAAACTTTGTGTACTTACCGGGTAGGTCTGAGAATCGGCCAGCATCTATTTTTCATACCCCTAAATGTTAAGGGTGGTCCACCCCAAAATTTAATTTTTTTTTTGGCAAAACAATGTTTGTTGGGTCAACTAGTAATATTATATTTTATCCACAGTGATACCGATTTGGCGAGAACCGCTTCCAGGGTGGACTGATAACATCAACGGACCCACGGGCTTACTCATAGGTGAGTGTAACATTAAGTAGAAGTTAAGTCTTCCGGTCTTAATCTTAATCAAGACATTTCAACTGGTTGACGACTGGTTGAATGGTTAGGATGCTTGCCTAAACGTTCTGCCTCAGTGATATTGAGTTCTTTTTTTTATTATTAGAGATGGGTTAGCTCTTGGCCAACAACCAGCCATGTGGCAAGGGTGAGGCCTAAGATGGAGCGAGCTCACACAGAAGATAGCCTATTCACTCGAACCTTGAAAAGATTAGGGTTATATGTGCTCGGAAATACAGACGCCGGCAGGGAGTACCAAACCCTGGCAGTGCGCATTATAAAGGATGTTTCAAAGCGCTTGGTCCGAAAAAGAGGGATTTCAACAAGATGAGGATGGTGACCAGCCGTACCAGAAGAAAGGGGAAGGCGGTGTAAGCTCATGCAGTTCCTGAGCACACTCTCCGAAGTACACCTTATAAAAGACACATAAACTGGCAATTTTGCGTCTATGTTCCAGGCTCTGCATCTTAGATTTTAAAAGATTGAATTGAAAAGATTGATTGAAAAGATTAAAAGAAGCTGCGTCAAGTTTGGGTCGACTTCTTCTCAACCACTCAATAGATTTTGATACAGTTCTCTTAATAAAAAGAGAAATAAACGAGGAAGCTTTTTGTGTGTTTAGTTTTTTGGTGATAAAAATGATCATAAAATTTTATGATTTTTCAGGAGCCGGAAAAGGTGTAATCAGATCGATGTACTGTAAGAGTAACAGCTACGCAGATTTCCTTCCGGTCGACGTATTCATCAATGGAATTATGATTGGAGTCTGGACTTATATTGTTCTTGGGTAAGCCTTACATTGAAACCATAAATGACAAATACTAAATTTAAAACCATGGACTAGGTCAAAGTATTGTTTTTAAAATCCTTGATCAGAACAAGGAAGCTGAAAGATTGGTCCATAAGTCAAAAATCTAAATTACTACATTCTTATTCTTATGTTCTGAAAAGGTGGCTGTGAAATACACAATAGCATATTTTTCAAAAGTTTTGGGAATAGTTTCGAATAAAGTAATAAATAAATATTATATAAGTAATAATAAAGTATAAGATATTGCAAATACCTCCTGGAGCCAGGCTCTATCTATTTCAATAGAGCCTAAGATGTATTCATTCACCTTATAAAATACGTTTCAACACATTTTTTAAGGGGTTTGCTGTTTTATATTTATATTTCCGATTACATAAAAGCATTCGATACAAAAAAATCCCGAGTTCGTTTTGAAGTCAGTTGTTTGTATAGAAACTGTGTGGACTCTCTCAGGGTAGCATTCTCGGGCCGATACCTTTTTCTTAAATATCTGCACAATTTGACCTCTCCAATTGTTTTTTACAGGGACAGAGACAAAAACGTAGTGAACTTCACGTCTTCGGCTGAAGTTAAGGTGACGTGGAACGAAATGATTGACGCCGGAAGAGACATCGTTCTGAATAAAATACCCTTAAACGGAGTCGCTTGGTGAGTACATTATAAATATACTAAAACTATAAACAATATAATATACCTCTACCACTGATAAACTAAGACAATCTATATCTTTATATATATCTATATCCAGAGCTTTTTTGTAAGGGGCATGTGAGGAGAAAATTGTCAAAAAAACTAAAAAAATTAAATAATTAAAAAAAATTAAAAAATCAATTATTGTAACCTTTATAAAAAAAATTGGATTCTTGATTTGGGGAGGGGTTTCAAAAAAATGTTGACTTACAACTTTCGAGTCTATGTCTATGTCTATGTCTATGTCTATGTCTATGTCTATGTCTATGTCTATGTCTATGTCTATGTCTATGCCTATGTCTATGTCTATGTCTATGTCTATGTCTATGTCTATATCGACTATATCTATATTCGTAACCCTGAAATTTTCTTCGTGACGCTGAGCACCATTTGCCTGTTCTTATCAAAGGTTTCCAAGTGTCACGAGTGTGTATGCGTGTGTGTGTGTGTGTGTGTGTGTCCGGTGTTGACAAATTCATGTGTTACTATTGTTCAGGTATCCGGGCGGTTCTATGAAGCATTCACGATTGTACCACAACATATGCGCTCTCTTCTTCCATTGGATCCCAGCCATCATCGTTGACACATTGCTTTTATGCATTGGATATAAGCCTGTGTAAGTACCCAATTGATTCAATTTGTATATTATGTCGGCGGCCGATCGTATATGCCGGCAATTCGTGATATGCCTAGGCAGATTGTGATATGGCGACGCTTCATTAAGTTCCTTACTAGTATCAGTAAGCAAGATCGTTCGAAGTATATCTTCTAAATCTAGTACCTATTCTAATTCTAGTACCTATTCTAATTCTAGTACCTATTCTAATTCTAGTAGCTATTCTAATTCTAGTACCTATTCTAATTTTAGTACCTATTCTAATTCTACTCTCGAATTGTAAATATTTACCAAACCTATACCAATATTTGTAGTAATAATAAATTTTACCTATTTTCAATCCCCCAACGCCCGACGTAAAAACGAGGTGTTATAAGTTTGACGTGTTTTGTTTTTAGATTGCTTCGAGTCCAGCGTCGTATAGCGAAAGGCTTCGAAGTGTTTGAATACTACACAAACAACCAATGGGACTTCAAATCAGACATTGCTCAAGAAGGCAGAAAGAGATTGAACCCGAGAGAGAGCAGAGATTATAAGTGTGACGCAATTGGTAAGACTTTTAATAAGAACTTTACTATTGTAAATTATATGTACGATCATGTACGATCATGTACGATTATTATCGTATGTACACACTTAGTGGCCAATAAATAAATATTAATAATAAGTACAATTATGTACAATTAAAAATACAATTATATAGTTCTTAACGGTAAATGAAATAAGATGTCCAATAAGATGTCGTGATTTGTCCACTAATCATTTTTTTTTCACACATTCCACACAGCACCATCTAGTTCCACAATAAGCAACTAATGCTTATACTATGGATACTAGACAGTTGATATACTACACACATTACTTTTTTTGTAAATACATACATATTATAAATACAAAACATCCATGACTCAGGTGCAAAGGTAAAATGTTAACACATAAACATTTGCCCCTAGCGGGATTCGAACCTGCGACCATTTGGTTAACAGCTAGGGTTATTAGCCACTAGACCAAACGTGTCGTCAATAAGTGAGTTTATCGGGCCAATGAGGAAATTGAGAAACAATTTGAAACTTAATTTTCAGGCTTAGACATCACCAAGTATTTCGAAGACTGTATCAAAGCCGCCCGCATATATATATTGAAAGAATACGACGATACTCTACCGGCTGCAAGGAGGCACATGAAAGTGTAAGTAAAATGCATAGATAAATGATTGGTCTCGCTGCGCTCCACTAGATACCGCCGTCGTACTTGTAAAATGCGGCATAAAATAGTACGCCGAATTCGGCGTACCCGAGCCAGTTACACTGCAAACTGTCTGTGATGTGTACGTGCCGAATGTTTTATTAAATTTTAGGCATAATAAAATGCCAGTTTGCGTAGTGAAACTGTGTAAAAATATAATAAAACTGAGTAAAAAGTGATAAAAAGTGAATATTTTTTACACATCACTACATAGTATAAAACAAAGTCGCTTTTTCTGTCCCTATGTCCCTTTGTATGCTTAGATCTTTAAAACTACGCAACGGATTTTAATGCGGTTTTCACTAATGGGTAGAGTGGTTCTCGAGGAAGGTTTATAAGTACCTAAGTTACGCGGGCGAAGTAGCGGGCAGCAGCTTTAATTTTATTAACACGTAATTTTATAAACTATAACTAACATGTAGTGCCATCTGTTAACTTTTAGATGAATTAGAGTACTACATTGCTTCAAACAGAATTCCCTAGATGGCGTTGTAAATTTTACATACACGTTGTCTGGGACTCCAAAAAGGACATAGGGTACCTTTCATCCAGAACGCGGACGAAGTCGCGGGCACCAGCTAGTACTACAATAAAAAGTTGCCACAAGTTGACACATTTTTTCAGGAAAAAAAATAATAATAATAAAATCAAGAGGCTCTCACTAGATGGCTTGTCAGGAGGTTCCTCACTCTGCAGCCCTAACCACCGGTAGCTTGGGCCTTGCCCCGTTGCCTGCGGACTACTAGTTTTAATTTTTTTTTTAAATTTATTGTTTTTTATATAATATATATTGTAAAAAATTTAGAATTAAGAAATAAAATAAATATGTGTAAATAATAATAATAAAAATATATATATTTTTTTTTCTAGCATGTGGTTCGTGGACCTCGTAACCAGATGTTTGTTCTGGGGCCTCCTACTCTACTGGATGACCGGTTGGTTCTCATCGCTGTATAGTTACATAACTGGTTCTAACAGCGTAACAGCTGCTGTTGTTTAGACGCCATTACGTGGTAGTGACAGCTCTAAAACAAGATGGCTGACGCATTCGACACAGAGAAAATAAGAACTAAAGATACACGCTTTATGTTTATTAAACCGGCTTTATATTATTGTCCGCGAAATTCTGTCTATAGTTCTCATTTGATCTGAGGTTATAAAATCTTTTTCTTAATTTTCTTTTATTCCTATACTTTTTATAAGTTAATACTTAAATCTCACTCAATTTGTCGTCAAATAAAATGTCTTTTTTTTTAATTTAGTTGCAACCTGGTTGCAACTAGGTATCAATTAAATGTAATTTCTTTTATTTAGTTGTGACTAGGTCTCAATGAAATGTCATTTCTATTATTTAGTTGCAACTAGGTCTCAACTAGTCTCAATAAATAAATAAAAAAAAGGTCTCAAGTCTGTCATTCAGTTTTACCTTCAGATTTCTTTATTTCAATTAATGTCTTCTAAAAGAAATGTCTTGATATATTTTAATTTAAATCAAGCATTGCTTTATAATTCAATTACTTAATTAAATAAGTAATAATTGACAGATTTCTGACATGTTTTAAATAATCCAATTTTGTGCTTTAATTTCAACTTGACTGTTAAGATAAGTTTTTTTTAATACTTGCTTATTATTAAGTTACTTTATAACTTGACGAATAAAATAAAACAGTCAGTCGTAGGATTGCACGTCAGAAGTGAAAACTACGCCATCTGTTAACATCTTGACAAACTACCGATGAAATTATTAAGCTTATTGTGAACCAAGAAGTACCTACTGATTCGTGTAGATGGCGCTTATTTCATTTAATTTAATGTCACTGAGGGTGTCGCTCATAGCGAGTTCACTGTTTTTCCCCCACACTAAAAGTGTTCAAAGCCTTTAAAGAAGTTTTAATATTAAAAATGACAATGTTACTTAGAAAATATTATATAAATCAAAACTTATAATATGACTGTTATATGTTAATGATCATATCAGATTGAAATAAGTGTAATCGTATTAATTAAAAAGACAATTTGTTGCTTTATCAATAGTGTATATTTTTTTTGTTTTAAACTAAGAAGCCAAAATTATATTGGGACCGGTGTGGATGTATGATTTTTTTTTGTATACTTTATATTATATTTTACATTATTGGAGAGATGTATTTTTTAAATAAAACAATTTTATAAGTAATGTTGGGATTCTTTTATTATCTTTATCTAATATATAAAATTCTCGTGTCGCGGTGTTTGTTGCCAAACTCCTCCGAAACGGCTGGACCGATTTTGATGAAATTTTGTGTGCTTATCGGGTAGGTGTGAGAATCGGCCAACATCTATTTTTTATACCCCTAAATGTTAAGGGTGGTCCACCCCAAAAAATTATTTTTAAGCAATATGTAAAAAAAAAAACAGCAATAAAGCCTTTTTATTATTTTATTATTTATTAGCGTTACTTGAAAGTTTCGTTCGTCAATCTCCCCATTCCTTATTACCTAAATACCTCTCCATAACTGTATCTTGTAAAGAGTAAGTTGTAAATGGATCCAAATGAAAAACTGCTTTTTTTAAATGTGCATATAATATACTTACTTATATGTATTTTATTGTATATTAAAATATTTCTTAGTTGTCAATAAATAGACACAGACAAACGTTAATGTCTATGTCTATATAAAAAACAATCAGAGGTACAAGCCAGACCTCGATTCGGTCCTGTATCTGCCATGTCATCAGTCAGTCATTGTACAGTCGGGGTAAGAAAAGGTTCGTCACCTTAAAGTCGACATTTGATTAAAGACGTCAGTCAGGCCAAACAGTCACGCACGCCATACATGCATTTCAAACTAAACATTGACGTTTGCTGGTTGCTGTAGTTTCAAATGGTACTGAGTGGCTACGATTTGATAAGGGAATGTATTTGAAAACTGACGAAGGTTTTCTTACCCCGACTTTACACAAACTAAGTAAATATCATTTTTATAAATATATTCATACTTTTCAATTCAATTATTGCTGCGACCTCATTTGATACAAGAACGCTCATCGAAATACTACTTACAATGGAATTTGCGTCACAAATGCCAAAGCACTAAATACATAAAAGGTACGCCTAAAACCGAATCACGGCGAAGTCAACGGTGAAAGGTAGTAACGACCAACTTCTACTATTCATTTTAAACTCCAATGTGTTGGCGTAGAGTCGCATTTTCTTTAAATGACATATGTGGTTAGTTTTAAATGACAGATGACAGAGTTGATGCTCTACGCATATTACGCAAAGTTCGTAGAAGGACTTTTGTATTTATGTAATTTCAATTTTGGCTTTTTTCTTTAAAAAAAAAAGGCTATTACAAATGGCTGTTTTTACTAATTAATGACACTGGCAAATCATCGGACAAGATCTGCTTTGGACTTGACGGACCTGTTTTGGAAAACTAAGAAAAATTATGACTTGACTGTACTTGACTTGACTGACTAGTCTCGGGATCTGCTACTTTTGATTTTAATTTCAATTTTGCCATTTTTATTTAAATTTTGGCTATTACAAATTGCTATTTTTACTAATGACACTGGCAAAATCATCGGAGAAGATCTGATGGAACCGAGACATTTAAAGAGAAGAAGAAGAAGAAGAAGAAGAAGAAGAAGAAGAAGTGTTTTGTATGGCACGCGGATTCCACGCTGTAGTAGTTTGATGAGAACTCTCAAGAACGCTGAATGAATTATAAGACACCACCCTGTATGTATTAACTTAGTGTTCTTAAAAATTACTTATGTACACTTAATATATTATAAGGCAAATTAATTTTACATTCAATTTTTTATCGCAAACGACCGGCTAGCATTCTGAAGATGTAATATCCAGTCGCAGCTTGAAATAATTTGTGCACCCAATATAATCTGAAAAAAAAAAAAAAAAAAAAATTGGACGAGTGGTAAGGTGGTCGCCTAAGAGCCTCTTTCACCAACTAGAAGTAAAGTGTTGATTAGTTACTTTTAGAAATAATTTTATGTTTTATTAAATTATGCACTCGGTTTAGTGCACTCCTTCGATAGGCGATTTTTTTTTATTATTTTCTTTTTAATGTTGGGGGTATATTAGCTAAATTATTCCCGGTGACAGGTGACTTTAAATAAAGTCCGTCTGGCGGCAGTAGCCATCCCCTTACATAAGACCACAGACAGTGAAGAGTTTCGGTGAGTGAGTAAAGTATGCCACATCCCGAAACTGCAAATTTTCGCAGCAATTCAGCTATTAGCAAATTAAAAAGACAATGAGGAAAACTCCTCTATTTTTTATAATAAAAATCAATTAATGAAATTCAAATTAAATTATGATTAAATTATAATAACGCCAGACGTGGCAGTGCATGAGGTGGCATATTCAAGCTAATGAGAACTGGTTTGCATATCCTAACCCATGTCACTGGTAAATAAATTATTTCACTTCGAATTTGACTGCTTGTAACTTCGTCAATATTAGGTATTTTGAAATAATTTAAAAGGTGCTGTACTCTACACGTTTACAGCAATATGGTATGTGTATGGTATGTGTATAAAACGAAAAGATAGTATTTTACTTTTACATAATTAATAATTATACTAGACAAGGCTTACCTTCGCAATTTAGTCCTAGCCTGAGGCAGAGATTCGGCTGAATCTTTCAAAATGAACTTTCTAATGCCCAACATATATGATCCTATGTAGTTGTCCCAGTCGTAGGCTGCCGGCCAATGTGGAAACACGTGAGCGTCCTTAGCCTCTAAGGCTTCTTGGTGCAATACACTTAGTTCAGAGACGCCAAACTGCCATTCGTGGTTCGCGAAATATTCGCCACTTATGGCGGCTATTTTGAAGCGACGGGCCAACTTCATCATTCTGTAATTACATCAGTACTAATTAAAGATAATTGATTGGTCTTGCTGCGCTCGACTAGATAGAGCGCTATACAAAAGCAATATCTCCGAAAATGTGGCAACTTTTTATTGTAGTGTGTGTAAAAAATCGTCACTTTTTATCACTTTTTACCCAGTTTTATTATATTTATACACAGTTTCACTACGCAAACTGGTATTTAATTATGCCTAAAATTTAATAAAACGTTCGGCACGTACACATCACAGACAGTTTGCAGTGTGACTGGCTCTAGTACGCCAAAATCGGCGTACTATTTTATGCCGCATTTTACAAGTACGACGGCGGTATCTAGTCGAGCGCAGCGAGACTAATAATTTATATATGAGTACTAATATTATAAATGCGTAAGTTTGTATGGATGTACGGCAAGGGCGGATCCAGGGGGGGGGTCATGGGGGTCATGACCCCCCCCTGGCTAGGTCCAGGACCTAGGTGGACCAATAATTAAAATTGTTAAACATAATGTTTTTATATATTTTTGTCACAATATAGATTTTATTTGAAGTACATACTTTCAATATTTAATTAATTTACTTAATACAATACTTTGTTTGACGGCAAACGCATTATTCGGGAACGCACGCATCGAAAATTACCGCGCTACCGCCACGGTGCCACCTTTCATCACATATTATATAGGTATTATTAAATTATAACAGTTTAAGGATTTTTTTCGTTGTCTCTTTTTGCCAGGGGTCCTAAATGTAACTATAAATTCTGAATTTTTGCTTTCTTTCACAATCCTTTTAACAATTAAAGGATATAAAAAAAGTTGCAAATTTTTAGGTGATTTTCAACAGGCTGTAACTACGAAGAAAATGGTCTTACGGTGCTCATTGAAAAAAGAAATTGTAGCTTCATGTCTCTAGTTTTTGAATCCGAGCTACAAATATATTTTTCGTTAGTGGTTTATGAGTAATCTTCAGAAAACCAACGAAAAAAAATTTTTCAAAATCTTTGCTCATCTTGAAATCGGTCGGTGTAAAAACAGTAACAATATTTTTTGTGTAATAGCACTATAAAGCTCTTTTAGAGAATTTAATTCCCTACACCTTGACCTCCTCATGAAGTCTATACGATGATTTGTCACTAAGTTATCGTCGTTCAAAGCGAAAAGTCACATTTGACTTTGATAGTTAATTACTCAGGCAATAATGTTCGCACAGAAAATTAAAGTAAAGTTTTGTGAACTGCAAAACATTCCCTACAAGGAACTTTAATCGGAAAATTTTTTTTTCAAACTGAAAATTTTGACCGAAAAAAAGGTAAAAAAACTGCAAATCTAAGGATGTTTGGATTACTTGCAATAACTTTGCATGTTATCCAAACATCCAATATTTGTAATTATCGAAATTATCTTTTTTTGCTGAAAATCAAGATAACAGGCAATTTTTCATTTTGTATTCCTTAACAAATTATTACTAAAAAAAACTCAAAAGTTCAAACGGTTTTATTAACAATAATCCATATTTTTTTCATTATCCATAGAAGCCTTTAATTATTGAAAAATAAAAAAATCTTTTAATTTTTTTTTTCTATACAACAGGAAAGAGTATCGGAAAAAAATGTGAAAAATAAATTTCAATTTTTTTTTAAATTTTGAATGATTAAAGACTTCTAATGAAAAAAAAAATGGATTATTGTTAATAAAACCGTTTAAACTTTTGATTTTTTTAGCAATAATTTGGTTAAGTAATACAATAATAAGTAATAAGTAAGTAATACATGAAAAATTGCCCGTTATCTTGATTTTCAGCAAAAACGATAATTTCAAACATTCCGGACACTAAGAAAAATAAATCGTAGCACCTTGAAACCTTCAGAGTTTTTTCAGGACATATTGAGGTTGAAAAGCTATAGAAGGGATTTTTCGAATCTGCATTACTTATATGGCAAAGTTATTGCAAGTTATCCAAATATCCTTAGATTTGCAGTTTTTTACCTTTTTTCAGTCAATATTTTCAGTTTGAAAAATAATTTTTCATCAAAATCCGATTTAAGTTCCTTGTAGGGAATGTTTTGCAGTTCACAAAACTCTACTTTAATTTTCAGTGCGACCATTATTACCTGAGTAATTAACTATCAAAGTCAAATGTGACTTTTCGCTTTGAACGACGATAACTTAGTGGAAAATCATCGTATAGACCTCATGAGGAGGTCAAGTTGTAGCGAATTAAATTCTCTAAAAGAGCTTTATAGTGCCATTACACAAAAAATATTGTTACTGTTTTTACAGCAATTTCAAGATGAGCAAAAATTTTGAAAATGTTTTTTTTCCGTTGGTTTTCTGACGATTACTCATAAACCGCTAACGAAAAAATATTTGAAGCTCGGATTCAAAAACTAGAGACTGGAAGCTACAATTTCCTTTTTTAATGAGCACCGTACGACCATTTTCTTCGAAGTTACAGCCTGTTGAAAATCACCTAAAAATTTGCAACTTTTTTTATATCCTTTAATTGTTAAAAGGATTGTGAAAGAAAGCAAAAATTCAGAATTTATAGTTACATTTAGGACCCCTGGCAAAAAGAGACAACGAAAAAAATCCTTAAACTGTTATAATTTAATAATACCTAATGACCACTTTCTACGCCACGTAATTTGATCTTTTAAATTGTATCCCAGTTAATGCGTGATTAATTTTATGACATTTGATTTTCCGTTTAACTTGCGTTTAATTAAATTACTTTACTAAATTTTCACACTTAATAATCTAGGTATTTAAATACGATGATATCACGGTTTTCTCTTTAACCGCGGAGCATTCGTCTAACACTTTTGTTCATAATTTCACCTGCGCGGACGACCGCCATTTTGGTTCAATTTACGTGCCGGGATTTATACCTACTTAATTTTTATTTTTGGACGAGGGAGTTTGAAGAGCATAAGCTTACTAATCTAACCTAAAATCTTAGATAAATTAACACAATGAAAACAGGTGTATCTTCATGACACAGTGCAAATTTGGTAAAAGCAAACTCTTTTAAAATTGATTTTAATGCTCTTTAAAATAAAATACGAGGGCAAACAACAGAATGAATGCATATAAAAATAATCTTCGTTTTCGTTGAAGTTTTGAAAAACACCCATCGAAAACTGGAAAACTTCGATGCAAAACTATTGACTTGGCCACGACTATGTGACCCCCCCCTGGCGCCAAAGCTGGATCCGCCCTTGATGTACGGATGTTTGTAACTCTCTCACGTAACAACTACCTACTGAAATTTTGCATACACGTTGTCTGGGACACCAGAAAGGACATAGGGTACCTTTCATCCAGAACGCGGACGAAGTCGCGGGCACCAGCTAGTATATTTTACTAGTTGTATTTTATATTTTACTAGTTGTTGCAAGCGACTTCGTCTGCGTGACCTAGATAATGTGATTATTCATCAATTATGACCGATCAAAATGGAACAGATACATCGTATTAGGAATAATCCTATGTTGATGTAAACTCGACAAATAAAGTGCTTTATCACCCTAACATTGAACATTGTTTGTATGTTGTAGAATGATAAGGTCTGTTTTCCTTTGAAAATTCAGTGACAATTTCTATTGCTATCTTTATTAGCGATGACAAATTATGTCAATCAGTAATAAATACCTATTTCAAATCTAAGCCTTAGCGAAATTTCAAATGAATGGAATTTGTATTGTAATCGAAACTGATAAAGCACTTTTCTTGTCTGCTTTTACCATATACCTACCATCAACAAGACAGTCATAAAACAAACAAGAATCAGAATTTTGTGAATTTAGTTACTTACATAGCCTTACAAAAAAAGCACCTTAAAATAATGGGTCTCGCTAGTACATGAGAGTGTCGCTTCTATGCACAAGCGTAATCACATCTTAGGAAGCCACACAATGGCCTGTGAAGATGTGAGGAATTCCTCTATCAGAAAAGTACTACAGTGTCTTAACGCGGTATTAGGTATTGGTAGAGAGCTTTAGTTTACGTGGCGATAACAATATTTCAGCAATGGACGAAGTGATACTGGTACTCTAGCAGACAGAAATAGCCACTAAGCAGATGATAATAATAATAATAAAATACTTACATAGCCTTCCTCCCTTGAGCCCTTAACAGTATGTCATAGAGGAAAGCAGGCAAGAAGTGACAACACACTTCCCAAAACGTATTTACGAAGCGAGACTCCGTAAAAGAGAAATTCGGATACCACATCACATATCTGCGAACAAATATGACTTGTCAGATGCAAGATACAAAGTGCTAGAAGAAGACTTCTACCTCTTTGACACAAGAGTGTAGACTCTGTTATTAATCCTATGTGATCAACAGGACTTGTCAGATGCACGATACAAAGAGGTAGAAGAATACTTCTACCTCTTTGACACAAGAGTGTAGACTGTTATTAATCCTATGTGATCAACAGGACTTGTCAGATGCACGATACAAAGAGGTAGAAGAAGACTTCTACCTCTTTGACAAAAGAGTGTAGATAAGAGGTAGAAAGTCTTGTATTATTTAATCTGTGGTCTTGTGTAGACTTTGTTATTAATCCTATGTGATCGGATGAATAAATAATAAGTAAATATCTTCACACATTCCACACAGCACCATCTAGTTCCACAGTAAGCAACTAATGCTTGTATTATGGATACCAGACAGTTGATATACTGCATAGATTACTTTTTTTTTTTAAATGAATACATATTATAAATACAAAACATCCATAACTCAGGTACAAAAGTAAAATGTTAACACAAACGTTTGCCCCTAGCGGGATTCGAACCCGCTATAGTTTGGTTAACAGCTAGAGTTACTAGCCACTAGACCAAATGTGTCGTCAAATACATTCACTATTTAGGATTTTTTTAATTTTTTTTGTGTAAATATGATATCTCGTTGTTTTCATTTTTCAGCATATCTGGTAATGTTTTTTTTAATATATATATTTATTATTACCTATATTTTTATAGAAGAACTGAAGGTATTTGACGGTCATGCCGTTACCACTAGTCAGTAGACCAAACGTGACATTAAAAAAAAGCTAAAGGAAAAAGAAAGAAATTAAAATGTGTGTGTGTGTTTGTATGTGACTCACTTGGAGGGATTCTCTCGGGCCCATTTCAGACATAGTTTCGTGAATTGTCCCCATTGCAATGGATTTATTGAACCGGAAGTCACGTTGTAAACTGGACAATGACCGGGCCTGCAATATAGGTAAAAAGAGTTTGTATAATTAGTTAGATATTTAGTTAAGTAGGTAGGTACTAGTTATGGTTGGCATATCTAGCTCGTTTTCAAATGTCCTAGGGGACCTGCGCACATGGTTGGCTAACTGTGTGTGCCTGCACAAGGTCCCACCGTCTGGGGATTGCCTGGGTGTCTCCGGGCAATCCTCCGTTGGCGTTAGTCTAGCCAGCAATGGCTAGGCTGCCCTGGGGTGGATCGGAGTTGGTGCCTTGGCAGAGCCCGGTTCACCCCGCTCACAGGGCAAGGAGGCACCGGGGTGTTTTAGTGGGTATTCCCAGTGCCGCTATGATCAGGTGCTGGGCGACCCCCACATATCCCTTCCGCCTAGCCAGCGGTAGGGAATCTGTAAGCGGATTACTCCTAGTCAAAAAAAAAAGGTACTAGCTATGGCGCCTACACAACATACACAAAGAAAATCAAACTTACTGATTGACTCCTTGTCTCCAAGCGGCGAGGATACAGGAATTGACGACCAGATCCACCGGCACTAGATCCACTACATATCTCTCTCGGCAATAACCTGAGCGATATGTGCCGCGAGATATCTCCATAATAATACCTGCGAACACAATAACTTAGAATCAAACATGATGTCCATGTCGTGGGCAGATCGTAGAATTGGGCAGATCGTAAAGTATTAAATAAAAAATCTTTCACCAAAAGTCAAAAATAGGTGCGATGAGGAGCGGAGCGAAGCAAAGCGAGGAGGAGCTTGTTAGGTTTACATGGAAATAAATTTGGGGAGCCGAGCGAAGCGGAGCGGAGTTAGGCGACCCTCTCAGTTTTAACAGAAATATGATCTGCCCAGGAATATCGTGATATGCCCAATTCTACGATGTGCCGACTCATATTCACGTAATAACTTAGCTTATGGGAATCCTAGAAGCTTATCTTAGAGACTATTTTATCCTAGAGGCTACGTTCTCTAAGGGTACTTTTTTTATTATTATATTAATACAGTATGTAAGCAGGAAATTTAAAAATTTCACTAAAATTCAATAATGTAAATTTCAACAACTTCACTGAAAATAATATAAAATTCAATAACTTTCACATTATTAATTTCAATAATATAATTTCAATAATTTTCAATAATATAATTTTAATAACTTTCAACAATATAAATTTCAATGACTTTCAATAATATAATTTCAACAACTTTCAACAATATGAATTTCAATAATTTTTAAGAATAAAAATTTCAATAACTCAATAATCATTGTAAGTTACAATAACTTGGAGTTACCTGTGACTCCATAGATGTTGTCAATCCATCCAGGGAAAGGCTCTTGGTGGGCAGCAGTTACTAAAAAAATATACATATATACATTATATAAATGCGAAAGTTTGTATGTATGGATGTTTGTAACTCTTTCACGCAAAAACTACTGAACCGATCACCATGCAATTTTGCATACACGTTGTCTGGGACACCAGAAAGAACATAGGGTACCTTTCATCCAGAAAAAAGTACTGCTCCCGAGAGATTATCTAAAATTAAGGAAACTAACTCCTGGCTAAGTATCATAGCAATAACGATGTCAGGCGATATATTGCTTTTTCAACGCGGACGAAGTCGCGTTTTCACGCAAAAACTACTGAACCGATCACCATGTAATTTTGCATACACGTTGTCTGGGACACCAGAAAAGACAGCGACGAAATCGCGGGCATCAGCAAGTTTTACCTCTATATACAGAACAAGATCAATAGATCAACTGATCATCGTGAAAAGAGATACAGAAAATGTATCTCTGACAGCACATAGACATACAGAACAGTAGGTATAGGTATATAGGGGTACAGGTACAGGTACAGCACACTGTTCCCAAGAGTCTCTTCTGGGAGTTACTTACCAAAAGTCTCTTGGCAAGGGACACGGATGAAGTCGCGAGCAAAAGCTCTGTAAATCTATACTATATCTATACTAATATTATAAAGCTGAGAGTTTGTTTGTTTGAACGCGCTAATCTCAGGAACTACTGGTTCGAATTGAAAAATTCTTTTTGTATTGGATAGATCATTTATCGAGGAAGGCATTAGGCTACATAACATCACGTTGCGACTAATAGGAGCGAAGAAACAGTCGAAATTGTGGAAAAAAACGGGGAAAATTATTCATCTTTGAGGGCTTCCGTTGCGCGCTCTGCGAAAACCGTTCGAGATACCCAAATGATTCCCAAAATAACTATTCCACGCGGACGAAGTCGCGAGCACCAGCTAGTCATAAATAGAATCGGACTCTACAAAGTTGAAAAGGACGAGAATTGAATAAGTAGGTGACGCACGTCATATCAGAACACATGTCAATTTACCCAGTGCCAGTAGACTCATAAAGAAAACATGGAGTATCGATTTTCAATTCATATCCACGCAGTTAATTATGCGACCTTGCTGATCGACATAGAGTAAATCATTATGTATTTTTTTTTTATATATTTTGAAGTGAAAAAAATAATATTAAAAAATACATAAAAACAAGTCGTAGTAGCGAGCTTCGCGATTCAAACTACTTGCAAAACTTTTGCAAAACTACCTGCAATTTTTCAAGTGAAAACTGCTTTAAGCGCGTTGGGAATTTATGAGATGGGAAAAACTATTGAATTCGCGACCTGTTACCGTAGCCGTTAATATTACAAATAATGAAAAATGTGAATTTAAATTTTCTCTGTATTATTTTATTTATTTTAACTGCTTAATAATCTGATTATGATCTGATTACGGTTTTCACTAATGGAAAGAGCGATAAACGAGGAAGGTTTGTGTATTTAATTAGCAAAAAAAAATTATCCATACAAACATTTAAAAATCCTTACTAATATTATAAATGCGAAAGTTTGTATGGATGTATGGATGGATGTTTGTAACTCTTTCACGCAAAAACTACTGAACCGATCACCATGAAATTTTGCATACACGTTGTCTGGGACACCAGAAAAGACATAGGGTACCTTTCATCCAGAAAAAAAGTGCTGCTCCCGAGGGATTATCTAAAATTAAGGAAACTTACTCCTGGCTAAGTATAATAGCAATAACGATGTCAGGCGATATATTGCTTTTTCAACGCGGACGAAGTCGCGGGCACCAGCTAGTATACCATAATATCATGTGGTACTTATGCACTTACCTATTGAAGGTCTTACAATACAGACAGGTAGGTCCTTGTTCGCATAAACTATAGACTCGGCCATTGCTTTCGTCAAAGTGTATGTGTTGGGATGTTCGCCCTGAAAATATAAAGTAATATACATGCTATAAATACGAATTTATTGAATTTAAGCCTGTGTCTATTATTATAGCCTTTATTTAACAACCTTAAAAATAATCTATACTAATATTATAAAGCTGAAGAGTTTGTTTGTTTGTTTGTTTGTTTGAACGCGCTAATCTCAGGAACTACTGGTTCGAATTGAAAAATTCTTTTTGTGTTGGATAGATCATTTATCGAGGAAGGCTTTAGGCTATATAACATCACGTTGCGACTAATATGAGCGAAGAAACAGTCGAAAATGTGAAAAAAAAAACGGGGGATAATTATTCATCTTTGAGGGCTTCCGTTGCGTGCGCTGCGAAAACCGTTCGAGATACCCAAAGACTATATAAGTATAATTGGGAGTATAGACACGGCGTAGCCCACAAAAAATGGTAGTAGTAAAATTCGTCTACTCGAGCCGAAATGGACGAATTCGTACATAGTCGCTCAATACCGTTGTGTAGTATACATTGATGCGTTAGTACAGAAGACTTTTAACTAGTTTCTTTTTACAAAAGCAATATTCATTTGGAATTGCGTGTCAATCTCTCAGTAAGTTCGTAAGTATGATTTTAATACTACCACAGATTTCGGGGCTTTTTGCTTGCTACGCCGCATCTATAGTTTAGATCAATGGAGATACCCAAATGATTCCCAAAATAACTATTCCACGCTGACGAAGTCGCGAGCACCAGCTAGTACATTATCAAATGAAATATTATACAGTCCTGACATTGTCTTGCTTTTCAGCATAGGCCTCCCTCGGAGCTTTCCATAATTTGCAATCACGAGCCTTTCCCATCCACTTTTTGCCTGCTACCTTTTTAATATCGACTTCCCACCTTCGACGTTGTCCTCCTTTCCTCCTTTTATATTGTCTCGGACACCATTCCGTTACGTTGCATCCCATTCCATCCCATTTGTCTTTCTGACTTCTTATCATGTGTCCTGCCCAACTCCATTTTAGTTATTTAATACATTACGTTATATCGGGCCGCTATGGCCGGAAGGTTCTCGAGTGGAGGCCACGGACCAGCAAGTGCAGCGTAGGACAAGGTGGACAGACGACCTAATAAAGACCGCGGGTCAGCGGTGGATCCAGGCTGCTTCTGACCGGTCCTGTTGGAAAGTTATGGGGGAGGCCTATGTCCAGCAGTGGACGTCCTGCGGCTGAGATGATGATGATTGATGATGATGACGTTATATAGGTAATTTTAGTTTCTTTTCTTATCGTCTTTAATTTAATTTTGTCTTTTCTTTTAATGTTAAGAATACTTCGCTCCATACTATGCTGACACGGTACTTTAGCTTACGAATATTTGCATTCGTCAGACTCCACGTTTGACATCCATAGGTCAATACTTAACAATAAAATCAAAACACCTTAACAAATAAAAACAGCTGAAATATCCGTCTCCTCCTAAGAAATCTGCTAGGAACACATAGACTAATCCAATTTAATGATGAAACTACTCATAATAAGCTATTATACTCACTTGTAAAGAAGCAGCTAAAACGTCAACCGTCTCTGGCGGCAGCATTTTAGCGCACTTGATGATGTTGTCAGGATCGTAAGGAGGGGGATATACTTGTTCTTCGATTAAGGGTCGCGGGGCGTTGCTGTACGCTGTCGAGACATGTACGAGGGCCTGAAAAATATTTTAAATAAGAGTCCACGTGAAAGAGTAGTGTATTTTTAACACCCGACGCTCGACGTAAAAACAGGGTGTTAAAACTTAATATGTGTGTCAAGCTCGATCAAAAAGGATGGGTCTGGTTCTTAGTTGTTAGCTATAATTTATGAAGATCTGTGTAGGCGTTTGATGATCATAAGTCCATTTCTTAGGTAACGAAGGGATTTCAGTAACTTCTACGGGTTACTAATATTTCCATGACATGGTAACCTTGACCTAGTACTGCAGCATCTTCTTAGCGTACCCAACTTCTTAGCGTGTTTTGGCTCAATAGAAAGTCAGTTTATAATTTTAATGGTAGCTTGTCTGCAGCCTTAAATAATTTGATAACCCATTTGGGTAACCATTCCAATACAGAAGGCCACCATGAAATATTATGGGTCCTGGTTAGCACTTTAGCAGAGCCCTCTCACGACTCCAATGAAAACCTGCTAACCAACATAGATTGAAATACATTCTTCAAAGCACGCACACTAACATAAAAAAAAAAAACATAAAAAGCATAACACAATCAAAACACTATTGCTTAGTTCTTAATAGTTCTTTGTTTCAAATTTACAATTTACGATACAGGCATAGATGAATGATTTGTCTCGTTGCGCTCGATTAGATACCCCCGTCGTACTTGTAAAATGCGGCATAAAATAGTACGCCGAATTAGGCGTACCCGAGCCAGCACACTGCAAACTGTCTGTGATGTGTACGTGCCGAATGTTTTATTAAATTTTAGGCATAATAAAATACCAGTTTGCGTAGTGAAACTGTGTAAAAATATAATAAAACTGGGTAAAAAGTGATAAAAAGTGACGATTTTTTACACACACTACAATAAAAAGTTGCCAGATTTTCGGAGCTATTGCTTTTGTATAGTGCTCTATCTAGTCGAGCGCAGCGAGACCCATCAATTATCTTTGGATACAGGCTTGCCTAGTGTGGGGACCGGGGTTTGTTCCTCAAATTATAAAGTCTTATAATAAACTAGATGACGCCCGCGACTTTGCCCGGGTGGAAAAACTCTAATAAAAAAAAAACTTTTTTTCCAACTTTTCTCGCTTTAACAATAGTATTACCACAGGTATTACGTTAGGTACATGTCTTTGTCTATATCTGTTCCATCCAATATCATTCATTGAAAAATTCACATTGATGAGGTATGAATGATTTGTTTCCTGTAATAAGTTAAACAATCCTATAATAATATTATAATATAATAAGCAGTTAATATGATATTCTCATAACTACCTTCAAAGCCGGCATATTTCGAGCAAGAGTCATCATTGAAGCTGTCCCCTGGACATTCAGCGTCGCAGCTATGTGTAGTGGATCCGTAAAGCGCACGGTGGCTGCCGAATGAAATACCACCGTGACGCTAGCCAGCAGAGAGAGCTGTTCAGGGCTTATACCCATATTGGGCTCTGCTACGTCACCAGCTATTGCAAACAGTTTGCTCAATCGCTCTGGCCAACGTGCTCGGAGCCGATCAAATATCTGAAATATATCAACTATTAGCTTAAAAATCATTCTCGTCCGTGGTCCCGACACCTGACATTTTTTTTTGTAGTTGTAGATTTAGGGTTAGATTTACGGTAGATTTAGTCAAGGTATGGGATGTTACTTGTAGCTCTTAGGTATTGGCGCATGCTGAGCCTCCTGTAATTGCGGCGGCATCCGCCTAGAGATAATAGGTCTGAATTCTTATTCTAATTTGATGACTGCCTCGTTGGAGGCCTTGTAAAATAAATAAATAAATAAAAATGTACACCTTCGATCCTTCGCTTGGCGAAGGAAGAAGTCGTGTGTGCTAAACATCCGAGAATGGATTTGAATTACCTCAGTCCTGTTTGCTCTTGCCAGTGAGACAAATTTTTTTTGGCACGTGCTCTTGACAGCACCATTTACTTCCATACTAAACAACTAATGCTTGTATACCAGACAGTTGATATTGTTGACAGGTGGCAGGTCAATGTTGACACATAAACATTTGCCTCTTGCAGGATTCGAACCCGCGACAGTTTGGTTAACATTTTGGTTAGAGTTGACGGAAAACCTGCAGTACTGAAGTAGCACTAGGAGAAAAAGAACTAGCCTTCTCACCCTTATCCTTTAGTTTAGGGTTAAGTCTAACAGGCCAGTTGCATCGTATTATGAGTTTCTAATGTTAATAGAGGAGTTTAGTTACAAAAAAATACCTCCCTTGACCTTACCTTCACTTACCTCTTCCCATATCAGGTTTGCCACCCACATACCACCTTCTGTAAAGTTGAGGATAATGGCAAACGTGCAGTCGTGAAACATACCTGATTTTTCAATAACTCCTTATACCTTTGTTGTACAGTTAGACCTCTCTTTGGTCGCATGAGGACATAAATCGTCTCTATCCCTGGACAGCTCCTTAAGAGTTTCTCCAGTAAAGCCTTCCCAACGAAACCTGTCCCGCCGGTCACTAATATTACTGCTTTGTCATAGAACCCGGCAATCGTGTCAACAGAATCCTTCAGGTCTTGATGAATCTCGTTCAAATTTGGAACGAGAGGATCATTCCCGTTCATGTTTTCGCAGTGTATTCTGAAAGTTTATTATTTATTTGTCTGGGACACGTGCATACACGTTGTCTGGGACACCAACCAGAAAGGACATAGGGTAACTTTCATCCAGTACGCGGACGAAGTGGTGGGCACCAGCTAGTTTATAATATTAGCACAGCATACTTATTTCCTACAGTAGGCCGACGCCTTTGATGTTGGGCGATACCGCCGCCTGTGTAGGTATTTAAAAATTACGGAAGGGTTGACACAAATTAAGTAATATAAAATGTGATTAAGTACCTTACTTCATCGTGCAGAAATTGATGAAAACTTAGTTCTTTATTTATGCGAGATAAAGATTTGCACGCACTTACAGCCCATGCCGTATGCACCATTTTGATTTATATAATAAATTAAAATTTGAAAGACGCGATAGCCCTAGAATATTTATCCCAAGCTACTAAGAGCGACGAAGTATGCAGCTTGGGCACGTCCCACTCGCGCCTCACCCCTCACGCCCCGCTCGATTGCCCTGTCTAGATAGACGTCTCCGTCGGCCTACTGTATGAAATAAGTATGCTGTGATATTAGTATGAATGGAAGCATGGACTTATAAATTGTACGAAGTACTAAAACCGTTCTTAGAATCTACAAAAGCGTTATGATAACTATGGCATTCAACAATACAATGGAATTCAGCTTGATGTTTTGTCGTCGAACGTTTTGTTTGTTCATTATCGTTGGAGTGTTTTCTTTACTTTTAAAGTGTTAATTAAGTATAACACAATAATTATAATTTAATTATAATTAATTATAAGTGTTAATTTGTAAATGTTAATTATTTGTATTAAGGGATTCACAAAGGCGAATGACATTGACGATTTGACCTTCACCGATATGACCTTTAGAATGTTTATATATATCATACTAATTCCACACGAAAAACACAAACGTAATCCACACCTCAACGCAGTCACTGAGACACTGTAGCTCCATATATTTAGAGTTCCGAGGCGGCGGAAACAATTCAACAGGCCTGACAAATGTGGTTTTTTGTACTTTTCATCAAAACTACATTAAAAAATAAAATAAAAAATCAATACATTTTTTTAAATGATATTGACTTATTATTCGGTGTAGGAATCATTTGCGCGCAATAAACCGTTTTCGCAACAAATTTCAATATAAGTCAAATTCTTCATATGTTCTAACTTTTATTGTGGGGTTTCTACTACTTTGATGGAATTTATAAACAATACAATTTGTTCTTCACATGTTTAAGTATAACATATATATTTTTTTTTCAAACCAATTGCATTGACAGTTTCTTCTATAATATTTTTTTAAAAATGCAAATTTTTAGGATTGGCGTGTGTTTACACCTTAAGAAAACTATAAAAGTTATTTAGTTTCCACTAGCTAGTGCCCGCGACTTCGTCCGCGTTCTGGATGAAAGGTAACTTATGTCCTTTCTGGTGTCCCAGACAACGTGTATGCAAAATTTCATTGAAATCCATACAGTAGTTTTTGCGTGAAAGAGTTACAAACATCTATACAAACTTTCGCATTTATAATACGGATTTTCCTCACCATAATCGGACTTCGACCAGTTTGAGTACACTAGTTCTACTATAGCTGGTGCCCGCGACTTCGTCTACGTAGAAAAACAAAAATTTGTGTGTGTCAGCGCCGACACACGACTGGAGTGTACTCCTTAGGAACGATTATAAAATTTAAAATTTTCACAATTTGAACACCCCAAAAGAACAACATTTATTATTAATCTAAGCTAAATGCCATATTTAAACTACTCACTGGTGACTCTCCATTTTGCCTGACGATGCACATTTGGAATCCATTTTCTTCTTTTCAATTTATTTGGTGGTGAATCCTAAAATTAAGTGTTTATTAAATAAAATCCTTGCGCTGTTAAAAAATACACATATTTTGTGTATTTTTTAACAGATACTGAAAGAAGAATCCATCTGGGTTGGGATACATTCGAGAAGTTCGGGATACATTCGGGATACATTCGATACATTCTGTTCTCGACACCACTACTACGCAAGGTCCTATAACCAGTGGGTCCTCCCAGTGACGATGTGCGGTGCCGAAACGTGACCTCTCACGGCAGGACTGGACCCATAAGTTTAAAGTCACTCAGCGAGCTATGGAGCGCGCTATACTCGGAGTTTCTTTGGTGTTTAGGATCAGAAATTAGCAAAATGAAATGGCCATAGGCCGGTCACATCTATCGCAGAGCAGATAACCGATAGGGTAGGTGACGTATGGTACCGAAATGTGACTATACTCTCGGCAAGACTGATCGACAAGTAGTCGCTCAGCGAGCTATGGAGCGCGCTATACTCGGAGTTTCTTTGGTGTATAGGATCAGAAATCAGCAAAATGAAGTAGCCATAGGCCAGTCACATTTTTTTTTAATTATTTTTAAAATTAAAATAGTTTATATAAGACACGAAATCTACCTACTATATTTATATATTATGCTCAGACTGTCGTCAGACTTGGACGGTCAGATTAAGTATGCTGTGGTAAGATTGACGGAATTTCGAAAAAAAAAATTTTTTGTTATAAATTAAAAAAATCAATTAAGATTTTCAATAATGTAGAAATACATACATATATAGGTACAGGTATATTTGTGCAATCGCGGAGTTTTCTTAAGCATTTTCTAGTTACGTACATAATACAAGTAACTGTTAAGTATTAATAGATTAGTCATGCAAATTTATTTGAAAAAAAAAAAAATTATTTGTATAAAAAATAAATTTGTGTATAATTATGTAAATACGTAGGTAATAATTTATGTATATATTACGTAAATAAAGGTTTTTATAAAATATACTTATAAGACACTCACTTTTATAAGTTTTCGTGCAAATCCTTCACTCTTTCCACGAATATTATTTTTTCAAAAAATAATAACAAATTGCCTATTATTACTATTAATAATAACAACAATTTCACAAAACGCCTTTTTGACGATTTTTTTTAAACGGAACAAAATCTCTGAACACTCGTCGAAACAATTCAAAAGTTCCCGCGCTTTTTATTATTTTTTATTTAAATAAATATATATTTTCTTTTAATTCATCACATCGGCAACTCACGACGGCGGCGCTGACTGACCGCAGCTACGTCGTGGCTTTCACTGAAGACGAATGCATCACGTAATAGTGGCCTGTAATACTTTGAAAACATACGGGCCTCTATTTCGTTAAAGATCGCAGCTCAGAGAGCGTTAATTAACAGTGCTTACCTACTCGTGTTTACTTGTAGTACCTACAAAAATATCCAAAGCGTCTAGTTTAAAATTTTTCAAAAGATAAAGACTAATAAAAACTTAATAATAGTAATAAAAAAATTATACCAATGATTTCCTCCGCGTTCCTTTTAAAAAATATGACACCTAGCAATTTCTTTCTTAAAATTTATTGCTGTTATACAGTTGTGTCAGCCGTTGGATTTTTTTTAACCCTTTAGAAACAATACTTTTTATTGATTAAGGGCTATTTTCTGTATCACTGACATTGTGTATGCAAAATTTTATAATGATCGGTGATTAGTTGATTAGTTAGAACACAGATTAATATTTATAAAATGTGGTCGTCTAATATTTATACAGCCCAACATCAATCTACTACAACTATAGATTTCGCATGCCATACAAAACACTACGAACTTTATGGAACATTTAAAAATGACATATTATGTATAGAGCATGAACTCTGTTATCTGTCATTTTAAACCAACCAAACTTCTGTCATTTAAAAAAATACAAGCCGTTAAATGACGGTTAGCCTACTTGACATATGGTGAAAGATGCCCTAAGAGATTTAATAAAAATTAAAATATTCCATTAAATTAACATATTGAAATTAAAAGGTGTGTTGAAACTTTTCTAGTTATTTTATTAAATTAAACAAAAGGGGAGCCAGTGCACTTGTAGGCTCTTATTGTGTTGCTTGTATCCTTAGACGATGGTAGCCATCGTGACAGTGACCGCTTGATAATCGCTCGAAATATAATACTGTATGTTTTCACTTCTTATTACGTTTGTTAAAACACTTGTTAGCCCGTAGGATTTGAGGACTTCATTTTTATATAATATTTTTTTTATTTAAAAAGAAAGCTTCATAATTACGACATTTCATTCATTCATAATTCATTTCAAAAAATGAAAAAAGAAATTTAAAAAGATCATAGGTTTTTAACTCTTAAGAAACATGACAGATATCCGTACTAGTCTGTACTATCACTACATAGTATAAAACAAAGTCGCTTTCCGCTGTCTGTCTTTCTGTCTGTCTGTATGTCTCTATATATTATGCTTAGATCTTTAAAACTACGTAACGGATTTTAATCCGTACTAATATTATAAATGTGAAAGTTTGTATGAATGTATGGATGGATGGATGTTTGTAACTCTTTTACGCAAAAACTACTGAACCGATCACCATGAAATTTTGCATACACGTTGTCTGGGACACCAGAAAGGACGTACCTTTTATCCAGAACGCGGACGAAGTCGCGGGCACCAGCTAGTATTATATAAAGTCGCAGAAATAATTTGGTCATTAAAATTTTATTAATATTCTGTATTATGCTTCTGTTAGTATGTTAGTACGAATAATTATTCTTTTAGTTTCTGACATAGTGTTTCCTGTGGGATCATTACAATAAATGCTACGCTATCGTATGTAATGTAGGTAAATATGTACAGTCGGGGTAATAAAAATGTTCGTCACCTTAAAGTCGACATTTGATTAAAGAAGTCAGGCCCAATCAGTCACGTCAAACTTTCATTTTAAAACAAACATTGGCGTTTGCTGGTTGCTTTAGTTTCAAGAGGTACTTAGTGTCTAAGATTAGATATAGTCTTTGCATTTCACGAAGGCGAGTGAGTTTTGCTTGTGGTTGAACGTGTACACGCACATTGCGATAGTGTGCGTTTCTGACGGAGCAGTCAGTTAGCATTGTAGGATTCTATTTTTTTTATACTAACCATACCCTCTTTCGATCTCACGCACACTTTGACACATATACAGACAAGTGTTTACTACAAGTAAATCCCGCTCGCCTTCGTGAAATGCAATAACTATAAGGGAATGAATTTGAAAACTGACGAGGGTTTTTTTTGCCCCGACTTTACCTACATTACACCGACCGATACTTACGTAGTTTCCCTGTTTCCCTTTGGTTATTTGATTGAAATATTAATATCTATCGATCGTCTTAATATTCCTCAGGTCATTGATACACATTTTTTTTACGTTGGGAAATCCTGATGCATACCCGACAGTATTATGTAACTACCTGCTGCTCGCGACTTCGTCCGCGTGGAATAGTTATTTTGGGAATCATTTGGGTATCTCGAACGGTTTTCGCAGCGCACGCAACGAAGCCCTCAAAGATGAATAATTTTCCCCGATTTTTCCACATTCTCGACTGTTTCTTCGCTCCTATTAGTCGCAACGTGATGTTATATAGCCTAAAGCCTTCCTCGATAAATGATCTATCCAACACAAAAAGATTTTTTCAATTCCACTGTTCCACGTTCCGCTATCACGAACAAATTACGACCTTGGCTCTGTATACCATAGATTGCCCTCAACTTACAACGATAAGTTCACGCACCTAGATATTTTCCACCTCCCCAAAACATCTTTCAAGCGCAGCGTCGCGAATACACTTAAAGATAATTAAATGGAACCACACACACACACACACACACACACACACACATCCCTTCCCCGTTGTTTAGAATTATTAATTAGGTTAGGCTTAGGTAATATAACTGTAATTTTCTCTTTTATTTTTACGTCTTACACAGTAGAGCCCTGTAACTGGCAATGAAGCAGTAATACGATATCTATTGTATATTATTTTGTTTTGCTGTAGGGTTGTTGTTCAGAATAAAAAATAAAAAATAAAAATTCGAACCAGTAGTTCCTGAGATTAGCGCGTTCAAACAAACAAACAAACAAACAAACAAACAATCTAACTCTTCAGCCTTATAATATTATAGATAGATATACTAAAATCTTCCGCGAGAACCACTCTATCCATTGGTGAAAACAGCATGAAAATCGGTGCAGGAATTTTTGAGTTTATATATTTGCTAAAATATATTATGTAGATCATAGATGAATGATTGGTCTCGCTGCGCTCGACTAGATACCGCCATCGTATTTGTAAAATGCGGCATAAAATAGTAAGTACGTCGAATTCGGCGTACCCGAGCCAGTCACACTGCAAACTGTCTGTGATGTATACGTGCCGAATGTTTTATTAAATTTTGGGCATATTAAAATACCAGTTTGCGTAGTGAAACTGTGTAAAAATATAAAAGATAATTGATTGGTCTCGCTGCGCTCCACTAGATAGAGCGCTATACAAAAGCAATAACTCCAAAAATGTGGCAACTTTTTATTGTAGTGTGTGTAAAAAATCATCACTTTTTATCACTTTTTAGGCAGTTTTATTATATTTTTACAGAGTTTCACTACGCAAACTGTTATTTTATTATGCCTAAAATTTAATAAAACATTCGGCACGTACACATCACAGACAGTTTGCAGTGTGACTGGCTCGGGTACGCCGAAATCGGCGTTCTATTTTATGCCGCATTTTACAAGTACGACGGCGGTATCTAGTCGAGCACAACGAGACCAATCATTTATCTATGGTATAACTTAGACATTATTAATAGCTTCTTTTATTTTTAACATTCGCTAATTTTGACTTTTTATTTTTTTTAAATATCTTAAGATTCGCTTTGTATTATTTCCAATCCAATTATAACTTCTCTATGGATTTCTTCGATGATCACAAATGGAGTTTTGAAAACGTATTATAATTACATAATAACTTAGGAAGGATATTACAAAATGTAAATTAATTGAGGCTAAATCTCTAATTATCTGTAAACAGTTTCTAATCATTAGGCTGTATATCTCAAGTTCCCGTAAGAATTATTGTGGCATTTACATATCAATATAATTTAAACATCAGAGGGCTTAGTGCGAGTTTTACTCTATCAAACGCGTCGAACGCGTAAACGTCAATTTGTATGGGACTGAAGCAGTGCCCTGTGCCACACATTAGCCACCAGGTGGCGCTGCTTCATTTCCATACAAATTGACATTTACGCGTTCGACGCGTTTGATAGACTAACAGTCAGTTGCACAAAGCTTCTTTAAAATTGGCATTAACTAACGAGTCCTTATCCCTAAAGGGTACATTAACTTTAAAGACGTTTCACAAAACGATTGACGGCCCCTCTAAAGGTTTCTTTAAAGGCGCTAATGTCGCTTTGTGCAACGCTTTTTCTCGTTTGACACTACTTTAGTTAAATTTTAATGGAGCATTAAAGTTGACGTTAATGTAGCTTTGTGCAACACTAATTATTCCTTAGGTTTTAAAGGCGACTTTATAATTTAAAGAACGTTTCTGCAACTGGCTGTAAAACTCACACTAGGCCCTCTGGCTATTGTATAGAGTTGTATTGGATGTATGGATGCATGTATGGATGCATGTATGGATGTTTGTAACTCTTTCACGCAAAAACTGCTGAATGGATTTCAATAAAATTTTGCATACACGTTTTCAGGAACACCAGAAAGGACATAGGGTACCTTTCGTCCAGAAAAAAGTACTGCTCCCGAGGGATCATCTAAAATTAAGGAAACTAACTCCTGGCTAAGTGTAATAGCAATAACGATGTCAGGCGATATATTGCTTTTTCAACGCGGACGAAGTCGCTGGCACCAGCTAGTTAATAATTTATTATGTTAGTATGGATGTAATATTACCGTCAAACGTGTGATGCCGGGCCGAGTAGCTAGTGTATAAATAAAAGATTTCTTCAGCATTTGTAAGAAGACCTAAATACCGCGACTTCATTAGTCGGTAAAACGTTGATACCAACAAACATTGCGTAGCTTCGACCGATATACATCTAATCATTTTACGTAATACCACATTTTGATTAATTTAAAACTGTAACAAACTTTAAAAAAAACTATAAAAGCACCATGAAATAAACTGAGTGTTAATTTTAAATAATAAAAAAAATAAGCTAGTAAATAATAAAATAAAAAAAACTAACGTCTAGCCCAAAGATAATTGATTGGTCTCGCTGCGCTCGACTAGATAGAGCACTATACAAAAACGATAGCTCCGTAAACGCGGCAGTTTTTATTTGTAGTGTGTGTAAAAAATCGTCACTTTTTATCACTTTTTACCCAGTTTTATAATATTTTTACACAGTTTCACTACGCAAACTGGTATTTTATTATGCCTAAAATTTAATAAAACATTAGGCACGTACACACCACAGACAGTTTGCAGTGTGACTAGCTCGGTTACGACGAATTCGGCGTACTATTTTATGCCGCATTTTACAAGTACGACGGCGGTATCTAGTCGAGCGCAGCGTGACCAATCATTTATCTATGGGTGAAGCGTTATATTGCTAATATAAAAAAAAAAAATTTCAACGCGATTTATTTATTTTATTTACGAAAATTGTTTTAAACTGACAGCCCGTCTGAAAATGCTTAAATTAAAAATATAGATGCTAATTTTTATTTATTATTTTGAATGACTGTTTATGTATTTTTTATGTATTTTATCGAAATATGTTCTTTTCATAAGCGTAATTAGTATTCATAAGTTGTACAACCTTTGTTCAACTTCAGTTTTTATGTCAAAAAATGTCAAAATGAGTTGTCAAAATAGTTTGTTTACTTACTTGCGTCATTTTCATTATTTGCATGTAGACACATTAAATTTTAATAATAATGAGTTGTCGAAGCTAAGAAAGCTGAAGAAGAGTTCTAAAGGTATAATGTAAAGTACATTATATTATATTATAAAATACTAGCTGGCACCCGCGACTTCATCCGCGTTGAAAAAGCAATATATCGCCTGACATCGTTATTGCTATTATACTTAGCCAGGAGTTAGTTTCCTTAATTTTAGATAATCCCTCGGGAGCAGTACTTTTTTCTGGATGAAAGGTACCCTATGTCCTTTCCTGTATCCCTGACAACGTGTATGCAAAATTTCATGATGATCGCTTGAGTAGTTAAGGCGTGAAAAGGTAGCAGACAGACAGACAGACAGACAGAGTTACTTTCGTATTTATAATATATTAGCTGGTGCCCGAGGCTTCGTCCGCGTTCTGGATAAAAGGTACCCTATGTCCTTTCTGGTGTCCCAGACAACGTGTACGCAAAATTTCATGGTGATCGGTTCAGTAGTTTTTGCGTGAAAGTTACAAACATCCATACATACATACAAACTTTTGCATTTATAATATTAGTACGGATAGGTAAAAAAAGTGCGAAACGTTCACCCATCATAAATATTTGTGATATTTTTTTACAATTTATGTTAAATGCTGGTGAGTGGGGGCGCCACTATCACGTTTCTGCCCCGGTTAGAAAAATTTGTAGATCCAGGGCTGGTAGCAGTGGACACATAGAAAGCCTTGAGCCGTTGAGGCCGGAAGGCCGGAAGGACGCTGATATTATTTTTAACTACGCGCTGTAATTAATTAATTAATTGTGTTAGGGCCTCTTTCACCAACTACAAGTAAAGTGTTGATTAGTTACTTTTAGAAATAATATGCACTCGGTTTAGTGCATCCTTCGATAGGCGATTTTTTTTTATTATTTTCTTTTTAATGTTTGGGACTTTTACCGTACAAACAAAGGTATATCAGCTAAATTATTCCCGGTGACAGGTGACTTTAAATGACGGTTACCCTACTTGACAGACGGTGAAAGAGGCCCTGAATAATAGTATCTATTTATTATTTAATGACACATTGAAACACAACAAAACACGAGGTGTTATTTCGTTGTATCTTCTAAAAATACCAACGCAATAACTATGTAAGTATATAAAATAATATACTTCCATTCATTCACTAAACATTTGGTAATGTTGTCCAATCATTTGGCAAGAAATGCCGATAAAACATTTGACTACCTACTTTTAGTTGGAAAAATTTCACAAATTTAATAAGTACAACACTCAATCTCGCCTATTGTGACATAATGTTACCTACTTACTCACTCGTAACGCTAAACGGGTTCTCGGGTTAGTGATGTGACGTTGCCGTGTCGACAAAATGAAAGTGAATTTTTCAATTTGATTTCATTAATCTTTTGGAAATATTTTGGAAATGCAATAAATATATAGGAGAATTAATACCAAAATTAAAGCACATTCCAGAGGCGAGTCAGATAGATAATACTAAAAACTATAGAATAAACTACGGATAGTTATTAGTTATTTAATTTATTTAAGGCCTAAATGCTCTTCTTAAATATTAATTTAATTTAATTTATTTATTTATTTATTTTATTAATTATTATTAATTTAATTTATTATTATTTATTAATATTAATTTGTTCATGTGAGTTTCATTTCGCTGCACCCCACAATACTTATTCTATAACGATATATTTTTTTAGTTTGTTAACACAGTCTTGTTCTATGCAAACAATAAGTAAATCGTGTTAAATATTTGGGTTTACATTATATTTAACTAAGTTTGCACTTACATTTGGAGTAGAATAAAATGGACATCGACAAAGCGTTGTCACATCACTAGAGTGCAATGAAACATAACCACTTTCACTGCCCTACGTCGACATTCGCATGTTTCCTACTCACCTACCCACCTACTTTTATTATTTACCAACTTTTACGATAAGAAATACTGTATTAATGATGGTTGAACCAAGTAGGTACTGAACATGCCAGTTTTATGTTATTAATTTGTATACAATAGGTGCTATTGAGATCAGATACTTTTTTAGGTAGTAAAAAAGACTAGAAGTGGCATGGCGCACCGCGTTTCGCAACCATTTGGGCAGTAACCATCCTCTTACAGAAGATTACCGTAAGATAACATCATATGTGCGTTTCCGTAAGTGAGTAAGGGATGCCAGAGCCCATTACATGGATGGGCCTTTCAAACAAAAAAATCACTCCCTCAAAAACAATCTGAGCAAAATCAGATTGATTTTTGTATGTCAAAATCGGCCGTCATGTAGGTAGGACTCGTTGGTTGGTCGTGTTGCTTCGGCTGGACTAACGTAATTAGTAGAGTCGGTTCTTTACTATAGTAATTTAATGCTTTTGGTTGCTACTTTCGAACAAAATATGAAACCAATGTACTCAAGTAAACTACACGTGTAATTTTGCGGAGCGTTTTGCCCAGTTTTGCAAAACATTTTGCCATATTTAATATGTGTAATAACATATATTATGTAAATATGTTTTGCGATATTTACTATGGAAAAGGAAGTAGAACTAGTTGGATTTTTTTTGTCCAAACAGTTCTATCGTAGAACTAATAGTAGAACATCCCTTCCGTATCCATTATCCTTGATCCTTCTATGGTCGGCAGCTCACTTACAGCACCTGTGGCGTTGCTTGTGTACAGGCGACGGTAGCCACATACCATCAAGTCTACCGTCAGCCTGTCTGCCGACCTTACAATAAAAATAAATTTATTTATTTTTTCATTAAAATTGGGTAATTTTAAATTGAGTAGGTAAGTACTTACGCAAATTATTTTCAACATGAAGTTGATGATATTTGCATCATTGATCCCATAAACATAATGCACCATTATTATAGACACAAAAGCTATTTTCCAAGACTAAAGGTAATATTTTATAATAAGAACGATTCGTTTAATAGGTAATGCAATTGGAAAAAATTAGCAGTTTATGAAACATAGAGCACCACAATATTAGCACACATGAGCACGCAAGGATAAGCACCGATGCTATTTTTTTCTACAATTCGTTTTTCTTTTTTTATACACAAACATTCCTACTTTATCGCTCTTTGTTTTAGTGGAAATTGTATCCAAATCCGTTAAGTGGTTTTGAAGAAGTTAGCGAAGAAACAGTAAGAGGCGGACATTGCACTTTGCAGTCTGGACGTGTTAAGAACGATAAAGCCTGTCACACACGTAGCTATAAATAATAAGCTATAAAGATGTCAGAATCGATAACTAATATCCATACTTCATTATAAATGTGAAAGTATCTCTGTCTGTCTGCCTGTTTCCTTTTCACGAACTACTAAATAACTACTAAACCGAAATTCATGAAATTTTGCATACACGTTAACATGGATATAGGAAAGGACATAGAAACCAAAAAAAGTACAGTTTCAGAGGGATCATTTATAAAAAAATAAAACTAACGTCTAGCCAAAGTGTTAAAGCCACAAGAGGTCTTGTCGTTATATTGCTCACAATATTTTTATTTTTCAAAGCTCACAAAGTCGCGGGCACCAGCTAGTATTACAATAAAATAGTTTTAAATTTTTCCTAAAATATATTTAAAATAAAAATATCACTACTTCCCGTACCGGGAATCGAACCCGAGCCTCCTGGGTGAAAGCCAGGTATCCTAGCCACTAGACCATACGGGATGTAATACATTGGTTAAATTTATCAATCTTATTTTTCAATCAATCACTTTCTTATATTAATTTTATAATTTTTATGTAATTTCAAAATGAAATTTGTTGCAACGCCACGTATAGCCGCCACATCACCATCATAATATCATGAATTGATTCATGATAATTATGATAGGTAGAATACTAGAATCGATTGACATTCGTATCAATTGTGATTAAAGAAAGTATTTCTAAAAACATTTGAGTAGTTAAATTGTAACACAACTTAACAAATGTTGTAAATTACAACTTCTGTCTACAAGTAAACAGGTAAAAATAAATAAATAAATTAGCTTTTTATTTTAAATTAGTGCATCAACGCCATCTGTCAACATGAATTCACAACAGTTTTTATAGATATAAAAATGAGAAAATGAATATAAATATTTCGAGTGTAATCAACAGAGGGCGCTACAAATTGTAAAAATTACGAAATGAATTTAAACTTTTCGCGTGTCATCAACAGAGGGCGTCACAAATGTTAAATGAAAATAAACGTTTCGAGTGTAATCAACAGAGGGCGCTACAAATTGTAAAAATTACGAAATGAATTTAAACGTTTCGCGTGTCATCAACAGAGGGCGTCACAAATGTTAAATGAATATAAACGTTTCGAGTGTAATCAACAGAGGGCGCTACAAATGTTAAAAATTACGAAATGAATTTAAACGTTTCGCGTGTCATCAACAGAGGGCGTCACAAATGTTAAATGAATATAAACGTTTCGAGTGTAATCAACAGAGGGCGCTACAAATGTTAAAAATTACAAAATGAATTTAAACGTTTCGCGTGTCATCAACAGAGGGCGTCACAAATGTTAAAAATTACAAACTTAACTTTATTGAAGTGAAACTTTTTATGGGACACTATTGTCATGAGAGTTAACTCGTTGAGCTAACAAAACTGTTAAACTCCTAGCTTACAAAACTGTTAAACTCCTTGTCTCTTTCTTATTACCATTTACTCTAGCAACTCTCTCTCTCTCACTCGATTCGTTCGTTGTAGTTCGACACTAATGCGGCAGATGGCGCTTTTGAAGTGAAACTTTTTATGGGACACTAGCGTTTTGTCATGAGAGTTAACTCGTCGAGCTAACAAAACTGTTAAACTCCTTGTCTCTTTCTTATTATTATCTTGTCTCACAGTACACATTGCATCTGACCTTTACTTAACTTGATCTTTGACAGGATTTGTTCTAGTTCAATTCCAATACGGCAGAGGGCGCTTTAAAAATAAATAAATAAATAATCGATAACCTTTGACACGATTCGTTGTAGTTCGACACTAATGCGGCAGATGGCGCTTTTTGAGATATGTATTCAAAATTTAATTATTTTTTTTGTCAAATGTTGATGCTTATACTTCTTATATACTCAACTAATTAATATTCCATTTTATCTTTTTTTAAAGAATTCTTATTTTGACAATAATAGTAAATTTATTTCTATGAAATTTTTATAATATACTACTTTTATCAATGTTTGGTTCTACTAAAATAGGGCAGAGGGAGATTTTTAGGAAAAAAAAATTTTTTTTTTTCTTAAGCATGAGTGAAAATATCGTATGGACCAGTTTAAAAAAAAATTTTTATTTTATAAATTTAAATATTTGTAGAAAATTAATATATGTATATGTGTATACATGTATATATTGTACACACACACACATATATATATATATATATATATATATATATACATACAGATGGAGCGAAAGAAGTTTCACTTCAGTCGTGTGGTCATAAGCACACTCTTTTTTTATAGATCCGCCATGTACACCATAATAATAATCCTGGGTTCGATGGATTTGGGGAGCCCGTCTGGTGGCAAAAACAACCCCCTTAAAGAAGACCACAGTGAAATAATAGCACGTGTGCTGTTGTGTAACGTCGAGTGAATAAGGGATGCCACATGGCCACAACCCGTTTCCCTATCCTTATCCTCAATCCTACTAATCCTACTATGACCTGCAGCGCAATTACAGCACCGGTATAGCGTTGCTAGTGTTATAACGACGCGACGGTCTGTTAATCTATCTATCTATACTTTACTAATATTATAAAGCTGAAGAGTTTGTTTGTTTGAACGCGCTAATCTCAGGAACTACTGGTTCGAATTGAAAAGTTCTTTTTGTGTTGGATAGATCATTTATCGAGGAAGGCTTTAGGCTATATAACATCACGTTGCGACTAATAGGAGCGAAGAAACAGTCGAAAATGTGGAAAAAAAAACGGGGAAAATTATTCATCTTTGAGGGTTTCCGTTGCGTGCGCTGCGAAAACCGTTCGAGATACCCAAATGATTCCCAAAATAACTATTCCACGCGGACGAAGTCGCGAGCACCAGCTAGTATTTAAATAAAATTAAACAATAAAAATAACCAACAAGGACATATTATTCAATTAGAAATACTTATGACAAAACACACAGAAAGAATTGACCCACTTAGGTATAAAACAGCTAAACACAATGATGAATGAATCTCATCGTGATCGTGACCCTTATTATCACATCACATTGAACTTTAATTGATAAACAGGGGTCCGTTGAGGGCTTCCCAAAATAATGATTCCCAAAATAACTATTCCACGCGGACGAAGTCGCGAGCACCAGCTAGTAAAGCATAAAGCAGCTGGTTGGAACATTGACAAGTATTTAATTAAATGTAGGCAAAATGCCTACAAATTCATCCTAATCTATATACTATATCTACTTGCTATAGCAATACTATACTATACTATAACTACTTAACTAATATTAAGGAGAGAAGATTTGTATGTTTGTCTATACCTACTTAATTTACTAATGTTATAAAGAGAAAAAAGTTTGATTGTTTGTATTTTTCAATTCTTTCACTGTTGGAAAGTGATTTAATAGGTAGGTATATAGCTTCTCAACAGGCTATATAAAGTTACGTACGCGGACGAAGAGGCGTAGATAAATATAAATTCGAAAGTTTGTATGTATGTTACAGCTGAATGGATTTGGATGACTAACACATAGGATACTACTTTTTATCCTGGAAAAATGTAAGGTTCTTGTAGGATTTTCAAAAAACGAACTACATACGAAATCGCTGGTAGTTTGAAATAATTTAAAAAAATAACTTCTTTCAAGCTACCTTTTTCAATTTTCATTAGGTAAATAACGAAACAACGAATCAGGAAGTGTTCAGAGTATAAACACATGCAGTTATAATACTTAATTCAAGCGCATAAAACGGACAATTATTACATCATAAATGCATACAGACAATGGCCTTGTAGTGAATTTAATTAAGTACCTACTTATTATTTAATACTAGCTAGTGCGCGCGACTTCGTCCGCGTTGAAAAATAAAAATACATTAACGCTATGAAAAGTTCATTGCCTTGCCCCGGCAACCCGAACCCGGGACCCTTTAGATAGAGCGCTAAAAGCGAGCACCTTAACCACTGCACCCTTGGTCTTCGCTTGCAACCCAGGTGACACAAAAAAAAACAATCTCATCAGTGCAAATGTGTGTCTTTTATAAGGTGTACTTTGGAGAGTGTGCTCAGGAGCTGCATGAGCTGATACCGCCTTCCCCTTTCTTCCATCGGACATACAGACGTACGGCTGGCTACCATCCTCATCTTCTCGAAATCCCTCCTTTGAAACATCCTTTAAAATGCGCACTGCCAGGGTTTGGAACTCCCTGCCGGCGTCTGTATTTCCGAGCACATATAAACCCTAATCTTTTCAAGGTTCGAGTCAATATGCATCTTCTGGGTGAGCTCGCTCCATCTTAGGCCTCATCCTTGCCACATGGCTGGTTGTTGGCCAAGAGCTAACCCATCTCTTATAAAAAAAAATCTTCTTAGGGAACGTACCCGTTCAAGGGGGGAAGGGGTTCCGGTCTTCTAAATAGGTACCACTTATGGTCACCGGGGAAGGGTGTCTTAGGTTTTTCTCACGTTGTCTGTTTTTACATAACTTTTTTCTTCTTGATATTTTTTTTTCACTTGTAACTATAGGGTATGCATCACAGACCATAATCTATGGTCTGTGGAATGCATGCACGCATTCTTGTCATTACGCGGCAAGCGCTGTATTAATAACAATATAAAGACAAATACTTATGAGCCAAATTCTTATTATTTTTACTTTCGGTTTGCAAAAAATGATTTAAAACCATATTTATGAATTACTACGGGAAAACGTGATGTGATAAAACTAGAGGTTGTTTAAAAATTTGTTAAAAAAAAATGTCACGTAGTATGGGTACATTCCCTTATCCAAAAGACAAGGAAGTAGACTTGACTCTCTTGTCTAAAGTGAGATGCCGCAAAAGTTGCAAAGGCCCCAATCTATGCAATTTAGATGTAAGACCGCCACAGAGTACTTTAATGACAGGTTATATTAAAACTATGTGATTTAATGCAGTACGTAATAAAATCAAATCGGATTCTTAAGGGTAGGACACACAGACGTTTTTCTGTAGTATTTTTTTGTAAAGTTATATCATCGAAGTACTACACTACAAGTATGGAATTTGCGTGACAAATGCCAAAACGGCACATAAATAGTACGCCTATTTATGCCGCCGACTTCGTCTGCGAAACTTTATAAAATATAGCCTATATTCAAAGATAATTGATTGGTCACGCTGCGCTCGACTAGATAGAGCGCTATACAAAAGCAATAGCTCCGAAAATGTGGCAACTTTTTATTGTAGTGTGTGTAAAAAATCGTCACTCTTTACCCAGTTTTATTATATTTTTACACAGTTTCACTATGGCAACTGGTATTTTATTATGCCTAAAATTTAATAAAACATTCGGCACGTTCACATCACAGACAGTTTGCAGTGTGACTGGCTCGGGTACGCCGAATTCGGCGTACTATTTTATGCCGCATTTTACAAGTACGACGGCGGTATCTAGTCGAGCGCAGCGAGACCAATCATTTATCTATGCCTATATTACTCGTCGATAATGTAGCTTTCTATATGCGTTTTTTTTTTAAATCGGTTTTTAACACGATATATAAATGTGATTAATACTTAAATGATTAATTTGTTAATGAAATGAAACATTCCAGTAATTATAAGGTACTGGTCTATTGGAATTTTTCTTTATTGTCATTCTGCACTCGACTTAATGACGGATGACAAATCATTGCACGTGTATAATGATTGTTTTACACGCCGAGCGTTCAAAGATGGCGACCGTCCACCATTCGTAATCGAACCGCAACGGGTGACAGTTGCTCGCGTTCGAAATTCAATTTTTCTCAATTGTCAATGCCAGTTTCAATTACATCTATAGGCAAAAGTGTTTGAAGTATAAATTATTGTGTTTGTAGTGATCTGTGCAACTTTCGAGGTGAGTTTTGAAATAAAATATTTCTTTTTTAAATTGTGTACCTATCCACCCGTTTATTAATTAAATTGAACTATTAGAAAAAGATGTATATAATAGAAATATAATCGTATAACGTAATATGCAGTTAAATTTGCCAAAATTAAATATTAAAAATTTATAAATATTAAAAACTACCCCTTGTTGGAATTTATGTTAAATCCTAACTAGCTATTCAATCTGAAAATATAAAATAAAACACAGATAGTTATATATTTGTTTTTATTAAAAACTACAATTAAAAGTCCCAGATCTTAGGTTCCAATCAGTATTTACTAGCTTTTTTTGGACAACTTTAGAATTTATATTCGAAACAAACTTAAGTAACTTGGTATTCAATCTAAAAATATAAAATAAAGTCGCTAACCTATTTTTTTTTAAACTACAATTAAAAGTCCAAGATCTTAGGTTCGAATCAGTTTTTTTGGACAATTTTGGAATTTAAGTATATTTGAAAAAAAAAAAAAAAAACAAATTTAACTAGACCAATCTAAAATATAAAATAAAAAGTAAGATATAATTAATCTAAGATCTTAGTATTTAGTAGTTTTTTTGGCTAATAATGGTACAAATTAAATGTAGTACTTATACTTTTGATCCTGGAAAAATGTTAGTTCAACCGAACTACTGGGAATACACCGTTTTCTGTCATATTTTCAAAAAACGAACTACAGCGCGTATCTACTAAGTTGAGAGAAGAAGCTAGTTAGTAATATCTAACATGACTGAAGAATGAAAGTGCGAGAGGCGTGCTTGATAGAACTGGAACGAACGAGAATATGTAAAAATAGGCTTCAGCACATGATGCTGGAGGGATTCTATATAAAAATATTTAAAAATAAATAAATAAAAAAAAACAATATCTACATGGGAGAGTAATAATAATAATAATAATTTGTGGATGTTTTTGGTGGATGTCACTATCCCGCATGACGATGGTCTCGTGAGGGCTGAAACTGAGAAGAAGAGAAAGTACCTCGACTTGGCCCACGAGATTGTCGACATGTGGGCTGTGGCCTCCGCTGAAATCATCCCAGTTGTTCTGTCCGTCAATGGTTTGATACCAACCAGCCTCAGTGACAATCTGGGCCCTGATTCTGTATGCTAAAACTCTTGTCTTGACAAGGCAAGATACGTTAATGTCATTCCTTGTCTTGTCATGAAATTCTTATGTCTTTTGCCCCCAGCTGAGATAACATAATATTATCTGTGTTTTCAGTGGAATAGTCAAATAAATACAATAGTATACTGCAGTTTTTGTGAAATCATATCGTGCCATAGATAATTGTCTCGGGGCATAAGATATAAGAATTTCATGACAAGCCAAGGAATGACATTAACGTATCTTGCCTTGTCAAGACAAGAGTAGTTGTCATACAGAATCAGGGCCCTGAAGCGGTTGGGATTCCGTGGCGGTTTCCTCCCTATCCAAATGCAGAAAGCGGTGCTGCTCGATACAGCCAGGATCGTACGTCGGTTTCTGTCGTTGTCGCCCTAAACCCCGATCGACTGTGCTTCAGTCGGGGGTAACACCGTCTCCCCGAGGGAGACGAGTTAAATAGAAATATGTATAATAATAATAATAATAACAGTGTTACGAATTATTTTTGTTGTAATAATTTTTTTCAGTAAGAGTATATTTTTAAAAATACACATGGAAATCTATTTACACTTCACAGCTGGATGTTGGCTTAGAAAAAATTTAAAAAAAATCTAATTTTTTTTTTAATATTGGTCCCATACTAAGTTTTTGAGGTTATTCGTTACAAAAAAAATACAAAAATATTTTCTCTTTTCAAAATTAGTATTAAAATAATTATAATAATATCTATTAATAGGTAATAAAATACTAATACATATCTATTAGTTTATTATCAATTTATTAGTCATATATTTTGGATTTATTAAATATCTATTAAGACTCGCATAGTTCCTAATAGAGGGTAAGTCCGTGATAATGGTATTATAATTACAGTATTCAATCATAATTATATTATCTAATATTAAATAAAATTCTCGTGTCGCGGTGTTTGTTGCCAAACTCCTCCGCAGTGTTGCCCAAAAGTCTTGCAAGTCTTGCAGTCTTGGTCTTGTTCTTGCATTTTTGCAAGACCAAGACCAAGACCGAGACTGCCTAATTGTAGCAAGACGCAAGACCAAGGCTGACCCTGCAAGACTTGAGCAAAAACAAGACTATGCCTGCAAGACTCTTGCGTCTTGCAATTTAAGTCAAACCACTGAGACCACCAAGCGGAACGGCGGACACATCTAGTTCATTATACACCATAGGTATTGTTTTACTAAAGACGCCGCATGCAGCTTTCGGTACGTTTGTGATGTGCAAGAATTTCACTCTTATTACTACACGACTAAGAATTTAAATTCATTCAACACGTGCGCAGCAGTGTCGGTTACTGACTGATGTTAATAGACGAACTATAAAAATTAAGTTTTAACGCTTGGACTTTGAAATTTGATTTTGTTTAACAATGTGAAAATGTTTTATAAATAAACGATTGCATATACTCTTCAATAATTCATTTCATTAGTTTATTACATTTGCGACAACCTTCGGGTTTTGAATTGACAAAAAATAAGTCGATTTTATTTGTTTATGATTTGATGATATGATTTCAGTGGAATAAATAAAAGAAATATAAAAATTATACTTTTTATAGACAGGGAGGGGGTTTAAGAGTGGGGCGGCATCCGAGTTAAAAATCAACAGTATTTGGTCAATAGGTAAATTTTCTACAACTACGAATATGTTAACAATTACTCCGTAGAAAAAAAACTTAAAATGATTACTTGAATATTTTAGCCTACAAAATTACTTAAAGTTGGACGATAACTGCAAAACGTAAGTAGGGTTGTGATTTTTTAGATTATAGCAGTAGAAATCTATCCTAATTTTCAGTTCAAACGAAACATGAATGTTTGTAGGTACTACAATTTGTCCTTCTCAAATATTTAAATTATTGTCCAACAAATAAGATACAGCATAGACGCGTTTCAAATCCGCCATACAAATTTTGTATGGCGGCCGGGCGCTGATTTAAATATTTTATCAAGGTTAATAGGTGATTGCAAGACTTGCGAGACTCTTGCTGCAAGACCAAGACCAAGACCAAGACTTTGAGCGCAAGAACAAGACCAAGACCAAGACCAGGTGTTTTGATGCAAGACCAAGACCAAGACTGGCTAAGTCTCGTCTTGGTCTTGCATTTGGGCAACACTACTCCTCCGCAACGGCTGGACTGATTTTGATGAAATTTTGTGTGCTTATCGGGTAGGTCTGAGAATCGGCCAACATCTATTTTTTATACCCATAAATGTTAAGGGTGGTCCACCCCAAAAATTTTATTTTTATTTTTTGGCAAAACATATCAAATTAAGCATAAACTAAATTATATAAAAGGAATTTTATTTTATTTAAATTTAAATTAAAAATTAAAAAAAATACATTTATATTAATACTAGCTGATGGCCGCGACTTCGTCCGCGTTCTGGATGAAAGGTACCCTATGTCCTTTCTGGTGTCCCAAACAACGACGTTTATGCAAAATTTCATGGTGATCGGTTCAGTAGTTTTTACGTGAATGCGTAACAAACAAACACACATTAACATTTATAATATTAGTAAATAAGTTAGTATACAGTGTGGAAAAATAAGTCGGGCCCTGGAGGGAAACTACCTTAAATCCTTAAGTTGGCTCATTTTACATAAAGGAGACATTCCTTTATTTTTAAAACCACTTGTTTTTCCACACTGTATAATTATGGGTATTTTATTCAGATTATTTTATTTATATTTCGGCATTAATGCAACAGGTTATAAGAAAGAAGGTATTGAACTCTTGTCTCAAAAGGTATTATAAGGTCATCTGGGTCTTGTTTTAGCCCATTGGATGAGTTATTAGGGTGATTGCCTTAACGCTCTGTCCCAGGGGTCCCAAGTTCAATTCCGCGACAAGGTCAACTTTGGAAATGAGATTTTCAAAGTTGGCTCTAAGCTGGATTTGAGAACTAGTGGCAGGACTGCGAAATGCATATATTTGGGTAGCTCGTCTGGCGGCAGTAACCACCTTTTACATGTATAAGACTTCCGTAAAATAATTATCATATGTGCTGTTGTGTTTCGATGAGCGAGTGAGGAATTTATAAGGAATAATGACAGAGCTCTGTCATTATTCCTTATAGATGTCGTCGGCACATCGTACAATTGGACATATCATGATATTCCTGGGCAGATCATATTTCTGTTAAAACTGAAAGGGGCGTCTCCATGTAAACCTAACACGCTCCTCCTCGCTTTGCATCGCTCCGCTCCTCGTCGCATCTATTTTTGACTTTGGTGAAAGATTTTTGATTTCATACTTTACGATCTGCCCAAATATACGATCTGTCCACGACATAGACAAGTGGATAAGTGGAGCGTGAGTCTGTCTGTCGACCTTAACATAAAAAAAATAAAAATAAAAACATACAGAAGATTATGTGCTCAAGCAATTTGTGTCTGTCTGTAAATTATAGTTTACCATTTACCAATTATTATTACTGTATTCATTAGTTAAATTTAACCTATAAAGACGCGTTTCACAGAGTAATTACAGCCAGTAAGTAGGTACTATAATACATTTAAAGTAGACTGTGGCGCCATAGAGAATGCATAGCATGAATGAGAGATGTTGATAAAAAAAATATTTAGACCGTGAGACAGAATAGATTCAATGCGTCGATAAGTACAGTTTTTGCACAAAATATTTCACACTTTTCATCGTGTGAAAAGATATAATAGTTATAGATATTTCTTTATTTAATTATTCAACTCACCTTTTTTGCGTGGGAAAATCTGCTAACCAGATACCCACTGGATGCCCTCCGACCAGACCATATTATCTATATTATACTAATATTATAAAGCTGAAGAGTTTGTTTGTTTGAACGCGCTAATCTCAGGAACTAAGTTCTGGTTCGAATTGAAAAATTCTTTTTATGTTGGATAGATCATTTATCGAGGAAGGCTTTAGGCTATATAACGTGATGACGTTGCGACTAATAGGAGCGAAGAAACAATCGAAAATGTGGAAAAAAACGGGGAAAACTATTCATCTTTGAGGGCTTCCGTTGCGTGCGCTGCGAAAACCGTTCGAGATACCCAAATGATTCCCAAAATAACTATTCCACGCGGACGAAGTCGCGAGCACCAGCTAGTAAATAAATAAAAAATATCTTGTCATGGCAGATGACCCTTTTAAGAAGGCCCTTTTATGTCACCCTAATCAGACGACTATGAAACAAATTTGAAAGATTTTTAAGATAAAAAAAAATAATAGCAACATAGATTCGTTCTTCTTGAAAATATTTGTGTAAAAATTATTCGATAGGCTCAATTTTTAGATGAGAAAACAGGGGAATACGAAACCTCGATTTAGTCAAAAATTTTGTAGTAAGTATACTTTTTTCCTACCCTATGTCCTTTCTTGTATCCCTGACAATGTGTATGCAAAATTTCATTATGACCGGTTGAGTAGTTAAGGCGTGAAAAGGTAGCAGACAAACAGACAGGCAGAGTTACTTTCGCATTTATAATATTACTTAGTATGGATTTCATATACATTTGTCCTCCGACTGTTCTGTCGGAGTTTTTTGATCACAAGTCCCAAACTACAGCGATAATATATTATGTCACTATACCTACAAAAAGGCAAAAAGTCATCGTACAAAAACCACATCAAAATGACTGTATAATGAAAAAACAATGATAAAAATATTTTATGTTTATATTATACGAAAATTAAATTTCCCAGACCTATTAACAATTTTTCATTATAAACATTACGTCATTCTTCACTAAATTATTATAACATAACACAATACCGGTTGTTAGGTATCTAATAAATAAAAAATAAATGAGGTGAAATCCCGGCCGATTCCACAGATAGATAGATAGACACATAGACACACATATCGCTGCGCTCGACTAGATACCGCCGTCGTACTTGTAAAATGCGGCATAAAATAGTACGCCGAATTCGGCGTACCCGAGCCAGTCACACTGTAAACTGTCTGTGATGTGTACGTGCCGAATGTTTTATTAAATTTTAGGCATAATAAAATACCAGTTTGCATAGTGAAACTGTGTAAAAATATAATAAAACTGAGTAAAAAGTGATAAAAAGTGACGATTTTTTACACACACTACAATAAAAAGTTGCCACATTTTTGGAGCTATTGCTTTTGTATAGCGCTCTATCTAGTCGAGCGCGGCGAGACCAATCAATTATCTTTGGATAGACAGATATAGGTACAGATACATAAAGGTACACAAATACGCTAGCTTAAAAAACAAAAAAAAAAATTGACCAAATACGGTGTCCACCAGACCCATAAATAGCATGGACAGATATGTTCATATTTGTCAACTTATTAACCTTTTAGCCGCCAGAGTCGGATTTAACCGACAATTATTTTAGTGTCCATTTGGCTTCGGACCCTTTGCACCCGCAAGTTTCGACCCGCTGAATAAAAGTGTCTGCTGGACCCACTTTTAAGTGCCCGTCTGACCCACTGTGGGTCAGAACAATATTTTATTAAGTTTACCTATATATTGATTTTAGTGCCTTTCTTAACCGCTACTGTTAAACAATGGAAAACTATGAAATGTACCTACAGTCAGACCAGCTTTATTTTAAAATTTCAAATAAAATTAAAACTATTTTTAAACTTAAGCGCTAACAATAATATATTAATAAATACAAAGGTTTAATGTCGGCGGCCGATCGTATAATCCGGCAGTTAGTGATGTGCCTAGACAGATCGTGATATGACTCCGTTTTATGAAGTTCCTAACTAATATCAGTCATATCGTTCGAAGTATATCGTCCGACGATTTGTGAGATTGTGATTAGTTTTTGATTAAATGTAAACACTTCTCTGTCCACTGCAATTTCATGAAACACCTCCATATCACGATCAGCCTAGGCACATCACGAACTGCCGGATTATACGATCGGCCGCCGACATTATTATACACACGTAAAACTTAAAAAACCCCGTTTTTGCATTGGACGTCGGTGTTTAAAAAGAGCCGAATCTATTGCTAATTGGCAGAACCTTCTGCATCCTTAAAGTCATCGTGATGTAGCATGTTCATGAGAGAATACATGACGTGTCTTAAAACTATTCTAATTTGCACTAAAATGCTAATTTATTTACACTCGTGACACAATTCAATAGTTTATTTTCATAAGAATTAATATTTTCTTGCTAATCATTACATAAGTTGTAAAACAAAGTCCGCCGCCGCGTCTGTCTGTCTGTTCGCGATAAACTCAAAAACTACTGCACCGATTTTCATGCTGTTTTCACCAATTTTTATTTTCTCGGGGAATTATTATCTGCTTAGTGGCTGTTTCTGTCTTCTAGAGTACCAGTATCACTTCGTAAATTGCTGAAATATTGTGATCGCCACGTAAACTAAAGCTCTCCTACCACATCAAGAAACTGTAGTACTTTTTTGATAGAGGCATTCCTCACATCTTCACAAGCCATTGTGTGGCTTCCTAAGATGTGACTACGCTTGTGCATCAAAGGGCCACACTCGCACAGGATATGCATTGGTGTTTCTTCTGCCTCATGGCAGAAGCGACACTCTCCTGTACTAGTGAGACCCATTATTTTAAGGTGCCTATTGAGACGCAAGTGCCCCGTTAGTGCCCTTGTTAACATGCACAAATTGCTCCTACTAAGCGACATAGCCTGATTTGTCACGTTTCGACTGGCTCTTATGAGGTTTTAGTATATCATTCTAATGCATAAAATTCTCGTGTCGCGGTGTTTGTTGCCAAACTCCTCCGAAACGGCTGGACCGATTTTGATGAAATTTTATGTGCTTATCGGGTAGGTCTGAGAATCGGCCAACATCTATTTTTCACACCCCTAAATGTTAAGGGTGGTGCACCCCAAAAAAAAATTTTTTATTAATTTTTTTTTGCAAAAAATTTACCTTGCAATATATTTGTCAAAAATAATAAACATTTCGAAATATTTTGAATTATAACATTTATTTATTTATTACTAGCTGACCCCGCAAACGTTGTTTTGCCAAACACAAGGACACAATATAAGGATATAAGGACACCAAGGACACTAAGATATACTTATAAAGGAGTTCAGAAGGGTTGCCTTGAATAAAACTCAATATTAGGTGGACACATTTCAATTATATATTTATTCTCACTATTCCACCGCACCATTAATAATAATGGTAATTATTCATTAGCCTCGCACTCCACACTCAGTTATTCTTATTTATTATATTAATCTACTTCCGATCACGACTCGTCTCTACGACGACTTATCATAGACTGACGGCTCGACATAACGAACAAGTCAATACACGTTGGCCTCTCGTTCCGTATCTACCCTCATCACGTAGATAAATTCACAAAAGCTAACAGTCGGCCATTCTGAAAAACACGAGTCCTCTCGTCATGTATGCAAAGTGAGAGTCTAATGAACAACCTTAATGTCAATTTAATCTCGATACTATATCTCATTACTGTTATTGTAATCAAACATTACTTTCAAGAAAGAACTTTATATTAGATACTAATTCGATCGTTCGGCCATCCACATAATTAATTGCTCCACCGATTTTATATTATGAATCTACCACCGGTTCGGAATGCTGTTTCTAGGAGGAAGAACTCGGCAAGAAACCCCCTAGTTGCTCTTTTCATAAATAATCAATTACATAATTTGTCAAATTACATACCTTATCATATAATTATTTCATTTGATTCCATGTTATATCATATACATATTTACATATTATCATTTACATAATCCAACTTTTTTTACAATATCCCTCTGGAAAGGTTCCTCCTGATATAAACTTTAAATTTAATTTATAGATAGCTGCTGTAGGTATAAAACATTGCAATCTCTCCGCTCCTTGGCTCAATCTTAAAATATCACTACATTGCCAAATTGTTTTAAGACTCCAATGTTATTTTACCTATGTCGGAGTAAATCATAATACAATACTAACATCTGAAATTTCAAATACAAACATATTTAATTTAATTATTAAACTTTATCAATGTCATAGTAATATCATCCTTGGCTCATGGGCCTCAATGTGCAAACAAATACATAAATACAAAACTTATCCTAAGCGCTCCTTTCCTTGGCTCAAGAGCCTCATTGCGCAATCAAATACATATACAAAACTTATCCTAAGCGCTCCTTTCCTTGGCACAAAGCCTCATTGCGCAATCAAATACATATATAAAACTTATCCTAAGCGCTCCTTTCCTTGGCACAAAGCCTCATTGCGCAATCAAATACATATACAAAACTTATCCTAAGCGCTCCTTTCCTTGGCACAAAGCCTCATTGCGCAATCAAATACATATACAAAACTTATCCTAAGCGCTCCTTTCCTTGGCACAAAGCCTCATTGCGCAAAACTTATCCTAAGCGCTCCTTTCCTTGGCACAAAGCCTCATTGCGCAATCAAATACATATATAAAACTTATCCTAAGCGCTCCTTTCCTTGGCACAAAGCCTCATTGCGCAATCAAATACATATACAAAACTTATCCTAAGCGCTCCTTTCCTTGGCACAAAGCCTCATTGCGCAAAACTTATCCTAAGCGCTCCTTTCCTTGGCACAAAGCCTCATTGCCCAAAACTTATCCTAAGCGCTCCTTTCCTTGGCACAAAGCCTCATTGCGCAATCAAATACATATATAAAACTTATCCTAAGCGCTCCTTTCCTTGGCACAAAGCCTCATTGCGCAATCAAATACATATACAAAACTTATCCTAAGCGCTCCTTTCCTTGGCACAGAGCCTCATTGCGCAATCAAACACACATACAAAACTTATCCTAAGCGCTCCTTCCCTTGGCACAGAGCCTCATTGCGCAATCAAATATTTTATCTATTTTATAATCATAAATATATCAATCACATTAATAAAAATCGTAGATGTATCTTATCTTATAAACCAAATCAATTCAAAAAAAATAGAACAGAATTCTATTCCATTCTATTCTATTCAAATCAATTCAAAAGACCATCATTTCTTAATATTAATTTAAATTGTAAATTCACCTGTTGACCAAACCAAATTTAAATCATATTTAGTCACTTCCTTCATCAATATCCTCTCACCCATCAAAATTCACTATATCAAATTTATTTTCATCCGAATCAATTAAATTCCGTTTTCTTCTACTCTAATTAAAGCTCTAACGTAGGTAAGATGTATTCCACTCTACTATTATTCATTTCTCGTAAGAGCTGAGCATAGTTTTCCACTGCATGAAGTTTTAATCAACTTATAAAGGTTTGTAACGCCACCTACATATAAGTGTCTAATTGTCAAGTCAGTTAGTGCGTTTGTTAACGGCAAGTGCGCTAAAGGACGCAATTCAAATCAGATAATCTCTGCTTGGATATAATTTACTAAAGTATGTTACTGAGTGTTAATCGAAGTAGACCACCAGCGATTTGCTAGATATGGTCCCCTCGAATTTCAGGTTAAAACTAACGTTGTGTTTAACGTTAGAATACTAAACACTAGATAATCTCTACATAGATTTCATGATATTATTAATTTCATTATCATCACGTTACCACATATCAATGTGAACCCATTCTACATTCCTTTGATTACCATCTTAAATCCGCTAGAAAAGCTAAATTTCTAAACATACTTTTCCGGCTTTTCTCTATTAATATCATGTTCAAAAGATTGTACACAATTAACTTTTCTTTTCATTCTAATTGTGAAAATTAATCAATCAAATTAAATCAAATTAAATTAAATCAATCTTAGTCAATTAAGCCCTTATACTATATTTTTACTACACCTAATAATTTATGCAAAGCATAATTCATTTATTATGTTTCAGTCCATTTGTAAAGAGAAAAACATTATTTTAATCTCATATATCAAGAGTGAATGGTTTGTTCTCTATTAGCAAGATCAAACTCAATGCATCAAATCATTGCAAAATAATTTTGTGTATGGGTCATTGATGAAGGTAGTGGTTTTATTAATTCCATTAGGTACGTCTTTTATTGTCATAATTACCTTTTCAATTATCGTTATCAATAAAACAATGAAAATTTAGCGGTGCCGTCACTCACCCTCTCGCGCCTATTTCGATCCACTACTTACGTCGTGTTTGGTCAACATCATGACGTTTCAAATAATTACCATTTAAATAACGCAAGGACGAGCGAGCAGTGACTGCACCGAATACCTGGATGTTTTACGTCGTCAGACCTCCGTCAAGCACTCGCACGAGTAGCCGCCCACAGACTCGCGTTCCTGCACTCCAGGCACATGCCTCGGAACAGGCACGGGTTGCTGATGCACTCAGCGACGTCCACCTTGCCCGTGCAGCCCGGGTGGCAGGCGCAGCGGTAGTCGTTCACGTCGTCCACGCAAGTAGCGCAGTTGCGGCACGGCCAGAGCGCACACTCGTCGATGTTGTGCTCGCGAGGACGCTCAGAGGACGCCCGCGAGGATTCGCAGTGAGCTGTCGACGCCGTCACTCGGCGGCCGCCGACTCACAGTCGTCGATGTCGATCTCGCAGTGCGCGCCCATTAGCCCCACTGTGCACGGGCCTGACGCGCACTCGTCATCGAGCAGTCTTGGACCTCGAAGCCCTCCTGCGCCGCACCATTGACGTGAGAGCCCGAGACTCCCTTCAGCAGTAATCCCGCGACGCCCACAGCCACACCATTCAGCAAGCATCACCGGGGTGTGACTGTCAGGATCAACAGGCGTTGCAGATACGCGTTCCCGTCGCTCAGCAGGACCCATTTATTTCCTTGTCCGGACTAACATCAATGCCCAGACGCGTGGCTCAGCCGGCGCACGGCGTCGCAGACTCCTGTGCATCCGTTCACCCTGCACCATAACGTGGCTCAGTGCACGTATGCCTACGGCGCTAACTCTGTTGGCACCCACAACGCTCGGCCGACACAATTGACTTGAATCCGCACTCAATGCATATAAAACTTCAGTCACTTTAGTGGGCAATATTCTAGGTACAATCCCACTTCTGAACTAAAGGAGTTCAGAAGGGTTGCCTTGAATAAAACTCAATATTAGGTGGACACATTTCAATTATATATTTATTCTCACTATTCCACCGCACCATTAATAATAATGGTAATTATTCATTAGCCTCGCACTCCACACTCAGTTATTCTTATTTATTATATTAATCTACTTCCGATCACGACTCGTCTCTACGACGACTTATCATAGACTGACGGCTCGACATAACGAACAAGTCAATACACGTTGGCCTCTCGTTCCGTATCTACCCTCATCACGTAGATAAATTCACAAAAGCTAACACTTAATATAAAAAAAACCTTCAAATTATTTTGATGACTATTAAAATAATACAACCTTAAAATGTAGGTACCTATGTCATTACGCACATGTATTGTATACAAATTGTTACATATATATATAATTAGGTCATTATATATGTCAAACACGATGAAAATTAACCTTGAAGGTTTTTTTTATTTATTTATTACATACCTAGTTGAACAACGCTTCGCTTATTTATGCGTGTGCGCTGCGGCGCGCTTATCCACACTATATTATATACTATAGGTACTAGCTGGTGCCCACGACTTCGTCCGCGTTGAAAAAGCAATATATCGCCTGACATCGTTATTGCTATTATACTTAGCCAGGATATAGTTTCCTTAATTTTAGATAATCCCTCGGGAGCAGTACTTTTTTTCTGTATGAAAGGTCCCTATGTCCCAGACAACGTGAATGCAAAATTTCACGGTAATCGGTTCAGTAGTTTTTGCATGAAAGAGTTACAAACATCCATACATACATCCATACAAACTTTCGCATTTATAATATTAGTACGGATTAGTACGGATACTAGCTGCTGCCCGCGACTTCGCCCGCGTAACTTTGTAAATTATATACTAAAACCTTGCTCGAGAACCACTCTATCCATTGGCGAAAACAGCATGAAAATCGGTGCAGTAGTTTTTGAGTTTATCGCGAACAGACAAACAGAGAGACGCGGCGGAGGACTTTGTTTTATAATATGTAGTGATAGTGATACTAGCTGTTGCCAGCGACTTCGTCCGCGATCAAAATATTATAATAGATATTAGCCTAAAGTCTTTCTAGATAAATATGGACTATCCAACAAAAAAGATTTTTTCAATTAGAACCTACTGGTTCTAATTCCTGAGATTAGCGCGTTCAACCAAACAAACAGACAAACTCTTCAGCTTTATAATATTTATCTATTCGTACTAATATATATCAAATATAAATATGAAAATAACTCAATGTCTTTTCCTATATCTCTAACAACGTATATGCAAAATTTCATGATGATCGGTTGAGTAGTTAAGGCGTGAAAAGGTAACAGACAGACAGACATACTTACTTTTACATCCTATTAATATTATAAATGCGAAAGTTTGTATGGATGTATGGATGTTTGTAACTCTTTCACGCAAAACTACTGAACCGATCACCATGAAATTTTGTATACACGTTGTCTGGGGCTCCAGAAAGGACATAGGGTACCTTACATCCGCGTTCTGGATGTAGCCTATGTCCTTTCTGTATGCAAAATTTCATGGTGATCGGTTCAGTAGTTTTTGCGTGAAAGAGTTACAAACATCCATCCATCCATACATTCATTCAAACTTTCGCATTTATAATATTAGTAATATATGGAAGTATGAATGGATTTCATCAGATCCATTCAACTCATCAATTTATGTCAGGAGCATTGACAGAGATGTACTGGCTTTCATAATAAAAGAATACTTACAAGGCGATTGCGCAATATCATTATTAAAATGTATTCGGAGAAATAATAATAAAACCAAGGTTATACTTTACTATTACTGTAATATCGCGTAGCATGTGATATTTTGATGGTTTTGTAATACTTAGTTAAAAAATTACACCATACTTCGTTCAAATGTTAGGGTTATAAGATTGTTTGCCAAAAGAATTATGACAAGTGAAAAGAGTTACTTGCACAATTTAAACTTAAGATATTTTGTAAGAATTAATACGAAATAGTAGATAAATAAATAAAAATTGTGTGTGTCAGCTTCGACACACGACTGGAGTTTACATAAAATTAAATTTTCACAAATAAAATAAAATAAAAATTCGAAGAAAAACATTGTTCTTTTTAAAATTATTGGCGTAATATCTCTGAAACTTCAGATTTTCTGAAATATTCAAAAATAATAGAACGTAAGTAACTATAGCACATATTTTGAGTTCATTGGCGTCAAACAACGTGTCACGTAATTTATTTATATATATATTAAAACCGTTAACACCCTTAACATTTAGGGGTATAAAAAATAGATGTTGGCCGATTCTCAGACCTACCCGATAAGCACACAAAATTTCATCAAAATCGGTCCAGCCGTTTCGGAGCAGTTTGGCAACAAACACCGCGACACGAGAATTTTATATATTAGATAAACATTAAGGTCACGAAGCACATAATATTGCATCACAAAGAGATGAATGGAAAACAAAGAAGAAGTAACCTCTTCAAAAGAAACCTTCTGACAAGCGATAATATTCTTAAAAGCAACCTCTTTAGAGGCTTCGCAGGGATCTCTTTAAAATGGTCGTCACGTATGAAACCATTCGCTGATAACGATATAAAAGATCTGTTATTGTGATATTTAATAAGACAATAAATTGTTCTTTAGTGATTGTTAATTAATTATGTAATTAAACAAACAAAGAAATAAGATTGATACTGGGTCACTCAAATTTGTTGTGATTGCAAAATTGGCTAATATTATAAAGAGAAAAGATTTGATTGTTTGTTTGTTTGTTTGAATTGAATATGCTCCGAAACTATTGGAGATATTTGAAAAAATATTTCACTGGTTGGGAAGCTATATTTTATCACTGGGCAAATGTTTATTTGTACCTGAGTCATTCATGGATGACTCAGGTACGACATATGAACTGTGGTAGGTATCCATAATACAAGCATTCTCATTTATCTCAATTTTCTGACGCTCACGAAGTCGCAGGTACAGCTAGTCTATTCAGAAGATTTTGTATTTTTGTAGGTTTGTAATGAATCCCTCCCTGGGTACTCCGGGACCTTGTCGCGGTGGGGGGGCTCACCCTTGGCCTTGGGCCGGCCTCGGGTGCTAAGGAGGCGTACAACCGAGCGTTCCGAACGGGCTCCCAAGCGGGAGTCCGTAGCGGAGCGCTCGCGGGAAGTACCCTCGCGGGTCTCTTAGTTGGAGGTCGGCCGCACTCAATGAGTGCGGCCTTATGATATTGTTTGTTCCGCACACGAGGTACGTCATTGGTGTTCTCCGCTCTCGAGTGCTTCCACTTGAGTGCGGACTTTTCTTGAGAGCCTGGCTGTCTGGGAGCCTGGCTGTAGGGGGACCTTGCGCACATGGTTGGCTAGCTGTGTGTGCCACCCCTTCGCGTGGGTATTGCCTGGGTGTCTCCGGGCAATCCCTTTATTTGGCGATAGGCTAGCCAGTAATGGCTAGGCTGCCCTGGGGGTGGATCGGAGTTAGGTGCCTCGGCAGAGCCCGGTCCACTCCGCTCACAGGGCAAGGAGGCACCGGGGAGTTTTAGTGGGTATTTCCAGTGCCGCTAACATCAGGTGCTGGGCGACCCCCACATATCCCTATCGCCTAGCCAGCGGATCTATAAGCGGATTTATCCTCGTCAAAAAAAAAAGTTTGTAATGAATAAACTGAAAACTACTAGACCTGGGCGAAGCCGTTAGCGGAACGCTAGTCATTAATAAATGATTGGGAAACTACAATACTAAATGATGCAAACGGATTGCGATGTGGTGACGTAGCCACTATCCGTTATTAATTACTTTTACGTTTAACGCAGTGAATTTAAATGATATAATTATCTTGACACGGCCATATTGTTAGCGTAATATTGTTATAAAAATCACTTAGCGTAACAATAGAGTGTAGCGTAGAGAGGCACAGAATCGAAAACAGTGAAAAACTTAGGTAATAGGGTTTTTAGTATATGGGAAAATTATAAGATTTGTTAAAAAATTAAAACTCAGGTAAAAAGGTAAAATGTTAACACATAAACATTTGCCCCTGGCGGGATTCGAATCCGCGACCGTTTGGTTAACAGGGATTACTAGCCACTAGCCACCAAACGTGTCTTCAAATTAAGGAATAATGATTCCTTGAAATTTCTTTAATAAAATATGTTTCAAATTATTATTATTTTTTTTTTTTATATGTCAAGGCAGAGCTTGGCCGCAATCTCACTTGATGTTAGGTGCAGATGCAGCCGAATTATTGTATCATAGATTTCAAAAACATATATATAAAGCAGCGAAGTATTAGTTCTCATTTTTTATTAATATCAAGTTTTTAGGAGCAGTAGCAAAAAATAAACACCTCAATCACAGAAATACTTTAATTTATTACTTGTTAATGCAAAATCATATCTTTGGTTTTTTATAGCATTTATGACTTTGTTGGCGGATGTTTAAGGACTTTTATCTTGCAGTTATTGATATAATATTTAAATTTTACTTTTTTAATAATAAGTACTTAATTACTTAACCGACAAAACGGCTCGGCATTGATAACAAATGAACTTTCATAAAAAATAAATATATTATTTTAGTTTCAAAAGTAAACTGCTATTTCGATAAAAAACATTTTATTGCATTTTGATATGGCATTTCCTTTTTTAAAGGAAATGACATTGATAGCGAATTTCAAATGAACTTTTTCAAAAATTATGTAAACAACAATTAAGAATTATAAATGTAGTGCAGTTTATGTAGGTATTGGTAACCGCTAACGCCCGACGCAAAAACTTAGTCAATAAATTGGTCTACCCTGTCACCTGTATTTAGGAAAACAAACTATTATAGAATGTACAAATATAAACAAAGACAGACATAATATGAGTAGAAGTAATCGTGCAACCAACATTTTCCACGACATAGGTTTACAGAGAAAACAACAACAAAAAATACATATAATACAAAAAAATACATAAAAACATAAAAATAAATATTTAATAAGAAAAAACACTAAAATACAAAAACAAAGAAATGAACAACACCATAAACTAAAGCAATTTGACAATATTATTTTTATATTTTTATATTATTAAGGGTTGGTCCAGCCAGGGGTAGGAGTCCGACATCGCCCCAGGCCAGTGGGTAGGTATCCCCTACCCACTGGCCTGGGTAGGTATTTCCCCTTAAAAAAGCGTTAAAATCATCACTCGTTTTTTAATGTTAATAAAAAAAAAGTCAATGTCAATAAATAAAAATTAAAAATTAACATTGACTTCAAATATTTTTTTACTATTTTACTAGATATTGGTCAAATTAAAGAGAAAATTAGCATTGGTTTTTTTTTATACAGAGTAACAAATCTATGCCAAAGACGTCAATGTTACGCCACAGAATAAAAAATCGGGATTTAATTTTTCTAACTGTTTTTTAAACATGTATGTTATTATGATGAGTTAAAAAATTATTTGAGCAGTTATTTTATTTTCGGGTTGTTGGTAAATTACTGCAGCAGTAATACATTAATAGTACCTAATAAAAAGAAAATTTTGCGATTATTTCATCCTACAATTCAGGTTAAAATTATTCAAACAGTGTAATAAATGAATGGCCAGTAAAATGGTGGAATGGGCAGTTATTGTTTTATTTTTAAATATTTATTAAATGTATAGAAAAAAATAAGCATAAAATTAGTCCAGACAGCCGTTCTCTAGTTTTGAGATTTTTTCGCGATTATTTAAAATTACGCACAATTAACTTTTTTCCTCGGATAGGTTCCATTATAATTATTTTTAAGAAAAAGTCATTAGGTTTCACTCACTGACCTGTAATATATTATAACACTGGACAGGCTGTCCCATACAAATGAGAGATAATTTCGTGTTCCATTTTGAAACGCCGCCCTCGGAAGTAATCGGAACTAATTTTCGTTCCAAATCAATACTAGCCAGAGCGCCAAAATGGCGTTTTTCAAATAGACATAAAAATAATTTCATAACAGCCTGTCCAGTAGTATATATTACAGGTAAGTGGTTTCACTATAATTGGTTTTTTTTAATTAGTTAACATAGTCCCTTTATGTTTTATAGTAAACATGGCGCCATCTATTAGCGTCTCTGAATACTACGCCAACAAAAGCATCTTCATTACTGGCGCTACCGGCTTCCTGGGAAAAGTTCTTGTCGAGAAATTGCTCAGATCGTGTCCAGACGTCGCTAGGCTCTACATTTTAATGAGATCAAAGAGAGGTAGAAGCTGTAAGGAGCGTTTAGATGAATTCCTCAATTGTCAGGTAAGCGCCATAAGTAATAAGTTAGCTAAATAATATTAAAATAAAATATACTTATTTAATTTATTTCAGGCATTTATAAATGGCCCAAAATGTGGATAGGTTAGGTAAATGTTAGGGCTGCGGTTCGACGATGGTTCCAAACTGCTTCTGACCGGTCTTTTTGGAAAATTATGGGAGAAGCCTATGTGGCCAGTGGACGTTTTGCGGCTGAGATGATGATGATGATAAAACTAGATGTTACGCGCGACTTCGTCCGCGCAACTTTATAAAATATTAGCTGTTGCACGCGATTTAGTCCGCGTAACTTTATAAAATACTAGCTGTTGCACGCGACTTCGTCCGCGTAACTTTATATAATATAGCCTATGATACTCGCTGATAATATAGCTTCTTAAAAATGAAAGAATTTTTCAAATCGGTCCAGTAGTTTATTTGAATAAACAAACACACATACAATCAAATCTTTCCTCTCTATAATATTAGTATAGATTAGTAGGTACTATAGATAGACTAGAGAAGCATATTCCCTTTTTTAGATTACTGATATCCGTGACGAATCAATCCACAGGTATTCGAGTGTCTGAAAAAAGAAAAACCGGAGATTTTTGAAAAACTTCAAATGATTCCTGGGGACATCCTGCTGAAGGACTTGGGACTCTCTCTCCAAGACAGGGAAGAATTGCAACGGGAATGCCAAATTATATTCCATTGTGCTGCGTGCGTCAGGTAGGTTCAAATGTTGCTATTACGTTTCGATTACTATTGTCACAGAGTACTATTAATTTACTCTATGCTATTGCTAAACGTACTGCTTGCTCGACCTCGCAGTTTAACCCTGAGTTACCTACTAATAACAGAGTAAATTTCAATTTGTATGGAAATGAAGCAGCGCTACCTGATGGCTAATGATGTGTAGCACTGCTTCAGTCCCATACAAATTGACATTTACGCATTCGACGCGTTTGATAGAGTAAAACTCGCCCTGAGAAAACTACTGGCAAATATTAGCTTTGATAAAGTTGGGTATCTGGGTTATACCCTGAGGGTTGAAAAGTACCATAATTATGCTCAAACTTACCGTAGGGAAAAGATTGAGGGGCGCAGAAGACAGGTTAGTTAACTAAGACAGACATTATCTGGAATTACGGGAGTGAGAGAGCTGTTTATAGACGCATGATAGAGAGTCTATTTTTGAGGGGAGTCACTTACATAAGAAGAAGAAGAGCAACCAAGCATAGCCCTCTCCATAGCTGTTTGAGCGACGGTGACCTTTCTTATGATGCTCATATTTAGAGGTCACGTTTCAGCGCCATAATTATGTCATAACTGGCAAAAATAATATGTAATTTATTTTTAAATTTCAGGTTCGACATGCCCTTGCGTGATGCTGTAAATCTTAATACTGTTGCAACAAAAATGGTTCTAGAGTTGGCTGAGGGTATGAATAAATTAGAGGTAAGAGAACGAAAAATATAGTGTCACCGATCAAAAATTATATTTGGTTCGGGACTTCCCCGGGAAATTCATGGACTGCGTAAAGGATTCGTTCACCGACCTCTTCAACGGCGATTATTTAATAACAATAATAAATATAAATAAAACTTTATTAATCAAGCACCTATAAAGCCCACATTTTGTTTTTTAGTAAAATAAAACTTGAATCTGAAAATAGAAAAAAAGTGTCCTTTAAAAAAAGCAATATTTAAACCACTAATTCTGGGTTCACACAATCATAGAAAGACAGTTGCTGCGGTTCACATAATAGCAGACGAGCCTACTTACAATAGAATACAGAATGCTATTGAGGTTGCCCCATATCGGCATACCAGGCATGTGCGCGCGAGCACATTCATTCACGATTTTTCTAACTGTTAATAATCCCTTTCTAGAGATGTGACCAAGTAATAGCACAACCGACGAAAGACTGCACTTAACTTTAAGCTTCTCTAAAATTGAATTTGAAATAGGAACATTCGGAATTCCAGGTGTTCTTGCACACATCAACGGCGTACAATCGGTGCGAGCTGCCAGTACTTGAAGAGAAGGTGTACCCATGCAAACACAACCCGCAACAAATCATGGACTGCATGGAATGGATGGACGATGATTTGGTTTCGCATATGGAGCCCAAGTGAGTGCCTGCTTACTAATACTGCTTACTGTTGAGTGATGCTATTTAAAATTTTACAGTTTTATTACCCTAAAACTGCTTGGTTTTGACTCGATTTTTTTTTCTTAAGAGAAAACAACTCAATGATTTAAAAATAAACATCATACAAGTTGAGAAATTTGTCGTATATATCCGGCTCTGGCGAAATGGACACGAAAATAATTGTCGAATACTTAAATCCGATTCTGGCGGCCAAAGGGTTAACTAAGTTGTGTCCCACGGTGTCATCTTTTTCTGCTTCTAAGACTCGTAGCGTGATGATAAATATCCTTTACCCCTCCTCAAGAGCCTAAGAGCCTTTCACCTTCACGTATTATTCATAAAACGAATTGATGCAAAATCTGCTCGTATGTAAATAAATAATTAAATAGTATTTTTTTTTTAATTTTCCAGACTAATCCATCCCCAGCCAAACACTTACAGCTTCACGAAGGCACTAACCGAAGACCTAGTTTCTGAATACGAGGGTAAATTCCCAATCGTCATAGCCAGACCTTCTATAGGTGAGTTGGTGTTTTTAAAGTAACTTTAGTTTAAATTTACTAATTATTATGTCTATGTCTATGTCTATACGTTTTCATCTACAATCTACATTTTGAAGCTGGGGGCGGTACGTCAGTTATTTAATTATTATTAAAAATAAGCACATTTTTTTATGATGATGTTCACAGTGACAGCGTCTTTCAAAGAGCCAATGCCGGGTTGGATCGACAACATAAATGGACCTTCAGGCCTCATTGTTGGGAGTGGAAAAGGTATGGAAATTTTAATTGTTTACTAGTTGGTGCCCGCGACTTCGTCCGCGTTCTGGAAGAAAGGTGCCCTATGTCCTTTCTGGTGTCCCAGACAACGTGTATGCAAAATTTCATGGTGATCGGTTCAGTAGTTTTTGCGTGAAAGAGTTACAAACATCCATACATCCATTCATACATCCATACATCCATACAAACTATCGCATTTATAATATTAGTAAGTAAGGATCAGGATTAATTTCTTATGGGTTAATTTTATTGTTCAAGGTGTGATTCGATCAATGCTGTGCGACGACAAATCGTTGGCTGATGTTATTCCTGTAGACATGACAGTCAACGCGTGCATACTATTAGCCTATCTAACTGGATACGAGAAGTAAGTCTTTTATATCATACTAGGCTTGTGCCCGCGACTTCGTCCGCGTTGAAAACTAATAAAAAAATATAAGCAGTATAACACTTCACCTCTCGTTGCCGGGCACTTTGGCCAGGCGTTAGTTTTCTTAATTTTAGATGATCCCTCGTATTTTTTTCTGACTGCTGACAGACAACTGACAGACGTTTGAAATGAAATGATAATTGCAATCAAATGTCGACTTTAAGGTGACGAACTTTTCTTCCTTACTCCGACTGTACTAAAAACAGTATATTCACTAAATAAGTATTATTTGATCGAGGGTTCTTTGATTGATTATTCCAGACCGCGCGAAATTCAAGTCTACAATTTGAGTCAATCAGGACAGAACCCTATCACCTGGGGTGAAGCCCTAGATTTGGGTAAGTTATTCTGTATTTAATTATTTATTTACCAGCTGACCCAACAGACGATGTTCTGCTCGAACAAGAAAAAAAGATGTAACTCCATTGCAGCGCCACCTATTGGTTACAATTTTGAATCTAACTATACTCAGAAAAAAATAGTGTGTGTGTGTCAACTCCGACGCACGACTGGAGTTTACTCCTTACGAACGATAAATTAATAATTTAATAAATATAATTAAAACATATTAATACACACATACAGAAGATAGTTTCCCTGTAAAATGAAAAGCAATAATTATCCAAAAAATAGTATATATGTAATTAAGTTTGAAATCGAAACACGGCGCCATCTATTTATTGTATGCTTACCCAACCTAGCAATAAACTGACTTACACCGCCATCTGTTTTAATCTTATGGAACTTACAACTTCCGGATTTTTATTATTATACTACCTGTTGCACGCGACTTCGTCCGCGACTGACACACACACACACACACACACACACACTTTTTTATAATCGCTCAATTTATTCAAATGTCAAGCTCATAAATGCGTTTTAAACATGTCTTAAACAGGTCGCCATCACGTACAAGAATTCCCTTTCACAACTTGTCTCTGGTATCCCGATGGATCAACGAAGACGTCCTGGTTGAGCCACGAATTTTCTGTCATATTTTTCCACCTGCTGCCGGCTTATTTCATCGATTTACTTCTATTCTTACTCGGAAAGAAGACTTTGTAAGTACAACTTATTTATTTTTAGGGAAATTTACTAACTGACCCCGCAAACGTTTGCAAAAAAATGATTGGGATATAAAAAATAGTTTAGCACCTATTCTCAGACCTATTAAATATACACAAAATATTTATATATATATATATATATATATATATATATATATATATTCTATATAAAGAAATAACATCAAAAATAATAATTATACTTATTTGTACGAGTACAATAGTTTTATAAGGTCTTGATATATAAGAATGATTGCTAATTGATTGAGTTTTTTAACACATTTTTTTAAAAATCTGGAGAGATTTTTGGCTCCGATACTATTGAAAAATTGTTAAAATAAATATAAAAAGTGCACACTAACAATGTTTTCATTTTCATTTTAAAGCATGGTAAAAGTGCAGAAGCGCATCCGTTACGGTCTAGCCGTTTTACAGTACTACACTATGAGGGAGTGGCATTTCAAAAATGAAAATTATTTGGGAATCAAAAAGAGAGTATCGACGGAAGACGACAAAATTTTCTACACAGATATTAATGTAAGTATGTACTTACTTATTACAAAATTTAACAACATGCATGTTAAGATCATTACACCTATTATCACTGGTCGTAGTTTTTTTTAAATGTTTTAATCGACAGACAGACTGACGGTTCACTTGATGATAGATGGTTACTGTCGCCTATAACACAAGCACATAATTAAATAAATATTAATTAATAAATAACATCACACATTCCACACAGCGCCATCTAGTTCCACACTAAGCAACTAATGCTTGTATGGATACCAGACAGTTGATGGAAGGACAGGAAGGTATGTAGTATCCCTTACTAGCATCCCTTATTGGCTTTGGTATCCCTTACTCACTCACCGTAACGCAAAAGCACATAATAATATGCTCATAGATAAATGATTGGTCTCGCTGCGCTCAACTAGATACCGCCGTCGTATTTGTAAAATGCGGCATAAAATAGTACGCCGAATTCGGCGTACCCGAGCCAGTCACACTGTATACTGTCTGTGATGTGTATGTGCCGAATGTTTTATTAAATTTTAGGCATAATAAAATACTAGTTTGCGTAGTGAAACTGTGTAAAAATATAATAAAACTGGGTAAAAAGTGATAAAAAGTGACGATTTTTACTACAATAAGTACAATAAAAAGTTGCCACATTTTCGGAGCTATTGCTTTTGTATAGTGCTCTATCTAGTCGAGCGCAGCGAGACCAATCAATTATCTTTGAATATGCTGTTATTTCACGGTAGTATTTCAGTTCAGTTAATACTTATGCATATTTGTATTTACAGATGATAAATTGGAGTGACTACATAAGACTCTACCTTAAAGGCATTAAAGAGTTTTACTTGAAAGAAGATCCGTCGACTTTACCGCAAGCGAGAAGATTGCACAAACAGTAAGTCGGAAATTTGTATTCTTTTATTATGTTAGGATAACGCTAAAATCATCAGCAAGTCGTTACTATCTCTATTTAATAAAAATTTCATGTCACATGTTTGAGGCCAACTCTTAAACTACTGAACCGATTTTGATAAAACTTCGTAAAGTTCTTATTTTGAACCCGGGCGAAATCAGGAGCGTGTGGCTAGAATCACTATCATCACTACATATTATAAAACAAAGTCCTCCGTCGCGTCTGTCTGTGTGTCTGTCTGTGCCTATGTATGCTTAGGTCTTTAAAACTACGCAACGGATTTTAATGCGGTTTTCGCTAATGTATAGAGTGGTTCTCGAGGAAAGTTTTAGTATATAATTTATAAAGTTACGCGGGCGAAGTCGTAAGTATTAAACAACCATTCAATTAAATATGAAGGCGACATCTGGTAAGATTTTTAGGAACAAGGCTGCAGAAAAGAGGCTTACTTACGTAATGTTATTAATTTAAATTAACAGATGTGTAGCTGTAGCTAGTAACATACACATATAGATATAGTAGTATCTACACTTGATAAGGCGCGTCGTGAGTCTTCATTCACGCTGAAAAGAAAGTGCGGCTGCGACGATTAACGAAGAAAGCTTTAAACTTAGCTACAATATCTATAAGGTTGATAATAGAATATTCACTAAGCGGCGAAGCTAACATGGCGCCAGCTTGCGACCAATAATGGTACTGAAAATAGCCAAGTCTGTGGATTGGTCGATAGCACTAGTAAATATAAAAACAGGCTGGTTTAATTTAATTATAATAATTTAATTAAATTAATTACCCTAAAAAAATTATATAAAATTATAAAGGTTCTAATTAATTAATTATAATTTTAATGGTCGTAATTGATTAATTATAATTTTAAAGGTTCTAATTTAGGTTTTAAGGTTTAATTAAAAATTTCAATTTCTTTTTTTTTCAGATTATATTATTTGGATCGTGCGACTAAGTTGTTCTTCGTTTTTGTCTGTCTATATATGGCGTATAATTATTTGTCTAAATTTTTAGTAAAATGATCTTTTTTTATGTAAACTTCTAAGTATTTGTAACCGAACCTATGTACCTACCTACTACATGTATATTTTTTAAAAGTAAAACATAAGTAATGGTGCTATTGTAATTTTGTGAGACATATCTTAATAAATTATATACCTACGTATATTGTTTTCTTTGGTTTATTTTGACTAGTTAAAAATATAATATATACTAGCTAACCCGGCAAACGTAGTTTTGCACTTAGGGCCTCTTTCACCATCTGTCAAGTAGGCTAACCGCGTCATTTAAAGTCACGTGTCACCGGGAATATTTTGCTAATATACAATTTATTGTTGGCACAGTCCCAAACATTAAAAAGAAAATAATAATAAAAATTCGACTATCGAAGGATGCACTAAACAGAGTGCATAATTTAATAAAACATAAAATTATTTCTAAAAGTAACTAACCAACACTTTACTTGTAGTTGGTGAAAGAGATAAAAAATAAGTGAAGAGGGGTATAAAAATAGTTTACAACCTCATTCTCAGTGAATATGCGTGAACAAAATGAACATTTTTGTGAATATGCCTACACAAAAATGTGTATATATAGATTTTATATATACATGATAGAATTTTATATTATATAGATTTATAATATAACCAAGAGATAAGGCCGGAGCGGACTAGCGGTATGTCGCAGCAAAGGGTTTTTTCTTGACATATTATTTTTACCCTCATTCCAATAATCTCAGCACTCACACTCCTTTATTTTAAAGCCAAGAGGCCGTGACAGACAGACAGAGTTGCTTTCACATTTATAATATTAGTAGGTATGGATTATTCAAATAATAACTGTATTCACAATGCGTATACATACCTGTAGTGTACCTACATTGATTTTGTAGTGGAAAGAGAGAGGGTAGTCAGAGAGATGAATGAAAGTCACCATTTAGGATAAAAAAAGAAAACATGGGTCAAAGAAAAGAAAAAAGAAAAATCCATACTAAGTAATATTATACATGTGAAAGTAACTTTGTCTGTCTGTCTGTTACCTCAATTGATCATCATGAAATTTTGCATACCTAAATGCGTTGGACATAGGGTACCTTTTATCCAGAAAAAGGACTGTTCCCGAATTGGATCAAACAAAATAAAAGTATGGCAAGTGGTCAAGCGTTATATTGCTTATTTATTTTTTAATTTTGAATGCGTACTAAGTCGTGGGCACCAGCTCTAGTGATATATAAATAGGAAACCTACTTGATGAATGTCATAAACTTCTTGCTCCATGTGAGTTAGTATTCTGTGGTCACACCTCAGAATCTTTGTACTGTTTCTATTTGTATGGGCATTATGGGTCGCGCACTCAAGTCAACTGACATCATGTTGTTACAATTTGGCAATTGTAGATTTCGTGATTAAATAAGTCATTAATTAATAATAAAGTATATATAAAAAATAGCATCATCTAAATTAAACATGCTTCCATTAAAATCTAGGTCGATTTCTGTGCAATGTCCTAGTTTTTTTCATAATGAAACGACAGAGCAGATTCTTTTGCAGCAAAAATTTTAGGAAAGTATCTCATTGTATCTTCGATTTGGATGGTACTGTCTTAGGTAAAATATTAAACTAAGTAATTATTTTAGTTAGGTAAATACTTTTATCTCGATTTCCAGATTGTTGCTGCCATCACAGTTTATCTTAGTTTTTAGGAAAAAATAGTTTCAATATTAGATATATCTTTTTCTGTAAATTCTGACAAATATGCTGATGGTCCTCTTGATGGTTACCCACAGCACAATCAACGCTAAAGAGCAATCTCTCATTGTGCGCTAGCAACAAGTGCGCTTAACGCTAGCAACAAGTGAGCTTAACACTAGCAACAAATGCGCTTTGCGCTAGCAACAATTGCGCTTAGCGCTAACAACAAGTGCGCTTAGCACTAATTAGCTAAAAACGTTAGCCACTAGCTGATGGGTAGACCGCGAAAATAGATTACTTTCTTTTACAGATTCTGAAGTTATTTACCACAAAATGATTAAGGAGTTATGCGAGAAATATGGCCGCCAATATAAAAAGGATTTGCAAATTAAAGTAATTATAAGTTAATTAAGAAAGTAATTATAGGTTAATCAAGTTAATTAATAGAGAGTTATAGATACCTACGTTTCCATTTTCCATGTGATTTTTATCTTATAAAGTATAGCCTATGTTACTCGCTGATAATGTAGCTTTCTATAGGTGAAAAAATTTTCAAAATCGATCTAAGAAAGTGTTTGAGTGTACTCATTATAAAAATACAAACCTACTCTCTTTATAATATTACTGTAGACTAGCGACCTGCCCCTGGCTTCGCACGGTTGAAACTTTTTTTATCGAAATTATGTAGGTATATAAAAAACCTTCGAATTACATACTTAGAAATTAAATACTACCTAAAAATATTGCAGTTATACGGTGTTACCGATAAGGAAATATGTTTGTCGGTTGTGAGAGAACTCAAAATGCCTATATCTGTTGACGAATTCGCCGTGCAATTGAGAGATCTTGTGGCTAAGAATTTGCCGAGCGCGCCTTTACTAAATGGTAAGCTTTTATAACCCCTGAACGCCCGACGCAAAAACAGTGTGTTATAAATTTGACGCGTGTGGCTGTCTGTCTGTCTCCCAAACGGATAGGCCAATTTTAATCCCTTTTTTTTAGTTTTAGCAATAGTAGTTCATGAGGATATCTTCTAATATTTCATTTTCACAACACTGCGGTGACGTCCGCACGCGCTGATTGGTCAAATCAATTAGCGCACGTTCTATAAACCCTGGCAACTTCGTATACATAACACGTTTCCGTTGTTTCCGTTGCATTTGCACGATTTTAAGGGCCCCGGAGACGGTCAAACGGTTTGAGTCAAGCCTTACGTGTTTGATCAAACCGTTTGAAGTCGCTTCAAACGGTTTGATCAAACGCGTCAAACCGAAATGAGAAGCGTAGGAAGCAGTGTTTCCACTTTAGGGATTTTTCGTTTCATGTTTTTGAATTTTTTTATTTAATGTTTTATACGTTAATATGCTAAAAAATATGCTATATGCTAAACCACAAAATAATGTGCTAGACAGAAAGAAAATATGCCAAATTTAGCATATAATATAAAATTTTAAAATGGCAACATTGGGCGCTTCTGCTTCAAACCAAACCAAAATATAAATTTCCATCTAACGAGCTTCAAACACGTAATGTTTGATCAAACCTGTCAAACCAACCGCGTAAACGATCAAATTGGTTTGACTCAAATCAAAATCTACGTGTTTGACTCAAACCGTTTGACCGTCTCCGGGACCCTTACATCCACGAAACCGTGCGGTAAGCAGTTAGACATAAAAAATGTTTCAGGAGCCGAACGTTTATTGACCCATCTCCACGATTACAATGTGCCGATGGCTTTGGCCACTAACTCCACAGAGCAAGCAGTAAGATTACACGCTATGGCACGACCGAAACTGTTTGGACTGTTTCATCATAAGGTGAAAATAATATTACCTAAGTATATTTAAGTAGTGGCATGGCACACTTCTTTTTGCAGTCATTTGGGCAGCCTTGCTGTCATATAAACGGTCGCGGGTTCGAATCCTGCTGGGGGCAAATATTTACATTTTGTTAGCACGTAAACATTTGCCTCCAGCGGGATCTTTTACTGTATCTTTTTTCTATAATCTTTGACGATACGTTTGGTCTAGTGGCTAGTAACCCTAGCTGTTAACCAAACGGTCGCGGGTTCGAATCCCGCTAGGGGAAAATGTTTACTTACCTTTGTACCTGAGTCATGGATGTTTTGTATTTATAATAATTATGTATTTAAAAAAAAGTAATGTATGTAGTTGTAGGTACATAGTATATCAACTGTCTGGTATCCATAATATAGGCATTAGTTGCTTCGTGTGGAACTAGATGGCGCTGTGTGGAATGTGTGATGATATTTATTTATTTATTTATTTTATCTGAGCACTTGGTGATTGATTGCCATAGGTAAGCGTAACGGACCCAGATCTCGACAGAGGCAAACCGTATCCAGATATTTATTTAATAGCGGCTTCAAGATTCCCAAAGAAACCGAAGCCGATTGAGGTAGGTACCTACTCATAGGTATATGTACTTACTTATAGGTACTTATAGGTATAATTATAATTATAATTATAGGTAGTTATAGGTACTTATTAATAGTTATAGGTAAACACCTATAACTATTTTAAATGCTGTTAACGGCTAATTTACCCAACCTTTTTAGTTGTATCATAGTTTTTTTTACAAATAGCCTTCTTTTAATTTTAAATAGGTCTATCAAAAATGGGTTAAGAAGGATTACCAATTTGGTCGTTATAAATGGATAGTCGTATTAACCGATCTGTCGTTCTATCCGCTTTCTACTTTATATGTTATTTTTTATATTCGTTTGTCATTCACCCTTTGTTCATCATCATCATCGTCATCATCATCATCATCATCATCGTCGTCGTCGTCATCATCATCATCGTCATCGTCATCGTCATCATCGTCATCATCGTCATCATCATCGTCGTCATCATCATCATCATCATCAGCCAATGTCTCTCCACTCCACCGAATATAGAAATAAGAATGATAAAAACTAGTGTAATTTTGTTTTCATAGTGTCTCGTGTTCGAAGATTCCCCAGTCGGAGTAACTGCGGCTAAGGATGCAGGTATGCAGGTAAAAAGTCAATGAAATATTTATAGTAGGTATTTGCAGGGCGCACTGCGTAACGGTTGCCGTGGAAATGACATATCCCTTTAAATCCCTTATTAGTTAGGACCGCTCACTCATAAATGTCATGAGATGAGCTGCCTCCGAATCTGCCCGGTGTTGACCATGTGTTAGAAAACTAAACGAGCAGGGCATTTAAAATACTTATTTGAAAAAACAATTGTTAACACTACTTTGGTAGTGGTAGCACTTACCACTACCAATTGGTAGAAATTGGCAACACAAGCGACAGCCATTCTGCGCTGGGTTGTCGAATTGTGAGGACGTTTGCTTTACCTAGTCGGTATTCTATAATAAGTAGGTAAATAATAATCATTATGTAGCAAGAACAAATAAATAAGTGTCCTACTATGTGGAGTATTATTCACCATGGCCTAGAGGAATTCCAATACATGAAATAGGTTTGCCATCCTAAATAAATGGCGGCAGTAACCAACCCCTCGCAGAAGATCACCGTTAAATTAAAGCACGTCTGCTGTTGTATTTCGGCTTGTTAGTAAAGGATGCTAGAGCCCATTTTCCCTATCCCTTACCTACCATCAATCCTACTCTGGTCGGAAGCTCACTTCCAGCTCCTATGGCGTTGCTTGTGCGTTGCTCCTATGGCTACAGGCGACGGTAACAACATACCATCAAGTGGACCATCAGCATGTCTGCCTATCTATCTACATAAATATCTAACACTAGCTGGTGCCCGCGACTTCGTCCGCGTTCTGGATGAAAGGTACCCTATGTCCTTTCTGGTGTCCCAGACAACGTGCATGCAAAATTTAATGGTCATGGATTCAGTAGTTTTTAAGTGAAAGAGTTACAAACATCCATACACCCATACAAACTTTCGCATTTATAATATTAAGTACGGATATAGGTACTTCATATTTATCTAATAATATAAAATTCTCGTGTTGCGGTGTTTGTAACCAAACTCCTCCGAAACGGCTGGACCGATTTTGATGAAATTTTGTGTGCTTATCGGGTAGGTCAGAAAATCGGCAAAAAACGTCTATTTTTTATACCCCTAAATGTTAAGGGTGGTCCACCCCAAAAATTTATTTATTATTTTTTCGCATAACAACGTTTGCCGGGTCAGTTAGTAGGTATACCTACTCATAATAAACAATGTAGCAATATCATTTCAGGTGGTAATGATACCAGATCCAAGATTGGACAGAGAATATACGCGGCAGGCGACCATAGTCATTCGATCTCTAATGGATTTCCAACCCGAGCAGTTTGGGTTGCCACCCTTCGATAAAAGCATGAAAACAAGAGAACTTAATTGATTAAATTTTTTTTAACTAATACTTGTATTTTTATTATTATCCTTTACTTTCAAAAAGACAAGATGATCAGAGAGCAGTTTTACTTGATTAAACGCGATCTTATCGCTGCTTCGCTCCGCTTGTAAAGCAGACAAGAAAAGTGCTTTATCAGTTTCGATTACAAATTCAATTCATTTCAAAATTCGCTAAGGCTTACATTTGAAATAGGTATTGATTACTGATTGACATAATTTGTCATCGCTAATAAAGATAGCAATAGACATTGTCACTTTGAATTTTCAAAGGAAAACAGACTATCATTCTACAACATACAAACAATGTTCAATCTTAGGGTGATAAAGCACTTCATTTGTCGAGTTTAGAATTGAATAAAATAAACATTTTTTCTTTCTTTCTTGTAATTGACGTTTACGCGTTCGACGCGTTTAATCGAGTAAAACTCGCACTAACCCTCTGTTTTTCAAATCGTCAGAATTACAAATTTATTCAAAGTACAATCAAAAACAAAAAATGTCGAAGAGGTTATGGTTAGAGTGCTTGTATGAACACTGTTAATCAGGTGTCCCGGATTCGATTCCCAGCAGAGCCATCTGTTTTTTTATAAAAATTGTCTATTACTTAAAACTTTTATTTTGACACAACATGCAATCTGCTTCGAGGATTGATCTTATCTATATTTTGCGTAATAATATAATCTGCCATCTACCGAAAGCGAGGAGAACTAACTCGCCAACTAGTCACTGTCACATTTAAAGTGGAAGTTAGCCTTTGTTATGGCAGCCGAGTTAATATAAGACTGAGTGCAAGGGTTCAGAGCTAGTTAAATAAAAAATAAAACACAATATAATGGTACAGATGATTTATTATGGTAGAGTTTAACAAAAAAAAAATACAATTACAAAAAATAGCACACATTATTGGCAAGACATTATCCATACTCTTTTCATATGGAACATAAAAAGTGGAGGAATTTGTCGTATATATACTGCTCTGGCGAAATTGACACGAAAATAATTGTCGGATAAATCCGACTCTGGCGACTGAAGGGTTGAGAGACGCTTATGTTATGTTGCTTTATTTCAATGCGCGATTGGTACTTCTATTATTATTTTTCAGTTAAAAATATTAATTTAATAGATTTTTTGCAGACGTTGTGATAATAGTAGTGCAGAAATCTGTGTATTTCAATTGTGAGCCCTCGAATGCAAGAAAGGAGATATTATTATGACCCTTTATAAGCGAAAGAAGAAAGAGAAAGACATATGAAAAGAGAGAGAGAGAAATGACCAGAAAATGCAATAATTTGAAAAGAAAAAAATAAATATAAATAAGGAAAGTATAATATAGTACCTAAATAATTAAAAAAATATCTTGAGTTGATTACCAACACTCATTTTAATTAGGACAACTTTTGAAAGTTAATGATTTCTTTTAAATTCTTTTAAAAGAATCTCAATTGTGTAGTACTAAATTTTAGAATATAAATTTTAGAAATCCTTTAGTAAATACAGTTTAAGGCTAATTTATGTATACCTATAGACTCAATGAAAAATACCTACATTCTAAAAGAAAAATTTCTATACAGATTCCTTTACAAAATATCAACTTGTTTATTTTTATTATTTTGCAAAATTATTTCTATAGTATTATCACAGCATACATATTTCGTACAGTAGGCCGACGGAGACGTCTAGACAGGGCAATCGTGCGGGGCGTGAGGGGTGAGGCGCGAGTGGGACGTGCCCAAGCTGCATACTTTGTCGCTCTTAGTAGCTTGGGATAAATATTCCAGGGCTAACGCGTCTTTCAGATTTTAATTTATTATATAAATCAAAACGGTGCACACGGCATGTGCTGTAAGTGCGTGCAAATCTTTATCTCGCATAAATAAAGAACTAAGCTTTCATCAATTTCCGCACGATGAAGAGAGGTACTTAAGCACATTTTATATTACTTAATTTGTGTCAACCCTTCCGTAATTTTTAAATACCTACACAGGCGGCAGTATCGCCCAAAATAAAAAGGCGTCGGCCTACTGTACGAAATAAGTATGCTGTGCTATCGTTCTATAGTATCTTTGACATGGTATAAAAACTTATAGACCCTTGAAAAAAAAACTGTACCATTAAAATTAATTAATTAATTAAATAATTAATGATTTCTTGCACAAACAATGCCGACACTCCTCTTTTAATTTCAAATCATAATCAACTTCATACAAGATTAGACAATGTGATGTCATTTAAAAATATAATAATATCCACAATGAGGAAAACTCGTGTATTTTTGTTTATAGTTCTAATGATTAAAAAAAAATTGTATACAAAAAATTTTTGGAAAGTGAAATTTTTTTTTGAATATCTCAAAAAATTAAAAGTTACGACCGGTCAAAGTGAGCGCTCAAAAAACGCGTGACGTCACCAAAAGTCACGTGACCTCTCAGTCGCACTTAAGGGATTGAGTGAGGCTTGCAACCGCCAGAGGGTTATGAGCATACTTAATATTATATTCGCAAAATAATAGAAGTAAGTAAACTCAACAAATGAAGTGCTTTTTCACCCTAAGATTGAACATTGTTTGTATGTTGTAGAATGATAAAGTCTGTTTTCCTTTGAAAATTCAAAGTGACAAACAATGTCTATTGCTATCTTTATTAGCGATGACAAATTATGTCAATCAGTAATCAATACCTATTTCAAATGTAAGCCTTAGCGAATTTTGAAATGAATTGAATTTGTATTCGAAACTGATAAAGCACTTTTCTTGTCCGCTATACAATTAAGCACAATATGAATAGGCTGGCTCTTTGCTTAAACATTTTAAACTATTGATAGAATATTGCCCTTAAAACTTCAGAGCCTTGTACGAGGTTATAAAAAAATTATAAAAAAATCTTTCTTAATTGACCGATATAATAAAACATCAATAAAGAAAAATCCTAGCCTTGTGCCACGCTTGTTAGTCGGATGGTTCAGTAGCTAATAGTCCATTAGTATTTAGCGTTTGTTTTGGATTAGTCCACCTAGTTATACTACTAGTTATACGATATAAAAAAATGAACAAAAAAAAATACCCTAAGACACACCCTAGCGGTAGCTGACTGGCGCCTTGTGACGTCACGCGTTAAGCGTTAAAAGTTTAACGCGTTAAGCGTTAAACTTTGAAACCCTATGTAATTATTAAAAAAACTTTGACTGCTTGTAACTTCGTCAATATTATGTATTTTGAATAAATTCAAAAAATGCTGTACATACCTACTCAACATCATTTTTCATCAAAAATAAATAATTTTTAATGAGTCTTTCTCATTAATAACACATCAAATAATATAATAGAACTACTAGTATAGAATCCGATTACAGCCTAACGAAATAATTGGTTTAAAATGAACACAATTGATATTAAAATTAAATTAATATTAAAATTCCAATGACACGTCTGGCTTTTGAGTCTTGTCTTTTTTAATACAATACTTTTATTTATATTTATTATAAAACTTAAAATTAAAACAATATTATACAATACGTAATTTATCTTTATATTCCACTATACATATATATATAAATCATTTATTGTTTTAAAGATATTTTGGTCAAACTATATAATTATGTGACCTGTATATGTGATATAAATTTATATTGTTGACATGAATATGTCTTTTCTCTGGGGTCTATTCGAAAGAATGTGTGTCACGAAAATCGTTCCAGTTACAGACCAATAAGCTTACTGAGTTCCATCGGTAAGCTTTACGAAAGAATACTACTGACACGACTTTTAACCTACATAAACACCAACAACCTGCTCATCGACGAGCAGTTTGGTTTCAGAGCCAAACACTCGTGCGTACAACAAGTCCATCGACTTGCCGAGCACATTCTCATTGGCTTTACGACCGGCAGTAAAGGCATTGGCACCGGTGCCGTCTTCTTCGATGTGGCGAAGGCCTTCGACAAGGTCTGGCATTCCGGGTTGATATACAAGCTATATCAACTCGGAGTGCCGGAGAGCCTCGTACTCATAGTACGGGACTTTCTGACCAATCGAAGCTTTCGCTACAGAGTTGAAGGCACCCTTTCAACCCCCCGCCCCCTAAGGGCAGGCGTTCCTCAGGGTTCAGTTCTCTCACCCACGCTCTACTCACTGTACACTAACGACATTCCCCACACGCAGGGGGTCGAGTTGTCTCTCTTTGCAGACGACACGGCCCTCTACTTCTCTCACCGAAACCGAGGTCTTGTAACCCATAAACTTCAAACCGCCGTGACCGCTCTCGGCGATTGGTTTCAGAAATGGAGAATAGAGGTGAACCCCGAGAAGAGTGCAGCAATGTACTTCTCCCGGGGACACTCACTTCTAACTCCTCGCGTTCGTTCAAAGCCCGTACCATTTGATCGAGCCTTACTCGGTCAAATCACTCTCCAGGGCCGCGTAATCCCTTGGGTCCCTCAGACCAAATACCTCGGTGTTACACTAGACCGAAGACTCACCTTCGGTCCCCACATAAAGCGTGTCAGGGACAGGGCAGCGTTCGTCTTGGGTCGCCTGATGTGCCTCCTAGGCAAGCGGAGTCCAATGGCCCTTAGAAATAAGGTGACATTGTACAAAGTATGCATCAGGCCAATCATGACGTATGCTAGCGTTGTCTTTGCGCACGCTGCACATACACACATAAATTCCCTCCAAATTATCCAAAACCGATTCCTGCGAAGAGCCGTGGGCGCCCCATGGTTCGTTCGCAACGTAGACCTCCACCACGACTTTGACCTTCCCTCCATTGTCAAGTGCATCAAGGACTTCGCCTTGAAGTACTATGACAAACTTCCTCATCATCCCAACCCACTCGTGGCCAGCTCCCTTATATACACCCCGGACAGTGATGACACTCTATCTCATTTCAGAAGAAGACCCCGACACATCCTTTTAGACCCGGATGACCCCATCACTGCAGCAAACGCGGCGCTTGCTGGTGATGACCCCGACGCACAACTGCCCCGACATCGCCAAAGGAGAGGACGACCGCCGCGCGACTCCGCACCACCGAGGCGCGACCAGGACCCAGCGCCTGCGAGGGACCTCCCGGCCCGGGGACCGCTTGTAACTGCAGTGGCTCAGGCCGCTGTAGTCGCAAGTGGCCCTACAGGGCTAGCCGGTCCCTCATAATTAAGTTAGTCTTAAGTACTTTTTTACTTGTAAGGGCCGGGCGCTTCTCGCCCCCCCGACGCCCGGTGACGGTTCCAAAGTCCCTTACGGACTGAACCATACCCATCTCGAGTTGGAGTTTTAGTGCGGTAAGAATCCCACATAACCTTTATGCCAGTTGCATTGCATGCGGCATCTGTCATAAGGTACTTTTTGAAAGTTTCTTCACTCGTAAAAAAAAAAAAAAAAAAAAAAAAAAAAAAAAAAAACGAAAATCGTTACCATGACGTAAATGAATTAATTATAATTTGTTCGTTTGTTTATATATATATTTTATCCCTGTTGACCATAGAAGGATTAAGGATAAGGGGAAAGAATAAGGATAAGGATAGGGATAGGGATGGGGATAGGGATAGGGATAGTTTGTTCGTTTGTTTATATATATATTATCCCTGTTGACCATAGAAGGATTAAGGATAAGGGGAAAGAATAAGGATAAGGATAAGGATGGGGATAGGGATAGGGATAGGGATAGGGATAGGGACCATTTAAATCTTTCTTTTCATTTATGATATGAGACATATTCATGTCTACTGTGCCATCGAGAAGCCATGGCACTTTTTTTTTTTTAATTTCTGCTTTATAGTGTTTTAATATCAGGGCATCAGGACCAACGAGACATTTGATTTGCATTTACTTGCAATGCCATAAATTCCCCTAAGAGTGAAAAATTAAGTCTTAATTTGCTCTAGCGACGAGACGTTGCACGACGCGCACTTTTAACGCGATGACGCCATAGCGTCGCGATACGCAGCGTGGAATGTGGAGGTATCATAGCGCGATATATGCATTAGCGTCATAGCGTCGCGATATGCATTGGCGTGATTGGCGTCATAGCGTCGCAGCGTCCCGATACGTACTGACTTTAGCGACCCGATACGTAGTGGCTTCAGCGTCGCTAGACGCAGTAGCGTCATAGCGTCGCAGCGTCCCGATGCGTAGTGGCTTTAGCGTCGCGATACGCAGTAGCGTCGCAGCGTCCCGAGACGCAGTAGCGTCATAGCGTCGTGATTCGCAGTAGCGCCAAAGCGTCGCTAGACGCAGTAGCGTCATAGCGTCCCAGCGTCCCAAGACGCAGTGGACGCTACCTTACATAGCTTCATTATATCGCGATGTCGCCTCTTCGAGCGTCTTTGTGTCGTGTCAATGTTATGTCAATATACTTACAATGACATTTTCTCGAATTCCGAATAAAAGCTGGTAAAACAAACAACCAGATATAAGGTGGGCTTTATATATTTATCTCTCTCTAATTGAGCAAAAAAAATTGTCTGCATTTACTGCTTACGGATTTAAACAAATATAACACAATCACAGCGGACGGATTTAGAGGAACTGAGAAAGAAAAAAAACTTAAAAATAATCAACTATATCAACATTTATATTATTATTATAACAGTCTAACTAACTACTAATCTATTGTAATTGTGATGTTGGCAACTATTATTATAATTATGTTTTTTTTTGGCAATTTTTTTTATGTTATTTAAATTTTAAACAAAATATTACATAATTTTCATTCAATTTTTGAGTAATAAACTCAAAACAGTCGAAAAAAAAAAAACAAGACTCGAGCCACATTTACCCGTTGCCAGATTTCGTTTTAAAAGTTATAAAAATATACTTACTAATTTTTATTTACATATCGCACTAAAATATTATATATGTATATATATTCTATACTTTATCATATAGAGTCCGCTATAGTTTCATTGGTTAGTCTCATTTGTGCCAATGTGTCTGCTAAAATTTTCGTCTCTATCTCGGTAACTACAATTTCAGTTTCTATATCTAGTGTTTCTATCAATATTTTTGAATTATCATTTTTAGAATTGAGTTTAATATCATCATCATCATCATCACATTTTACAATTTTCATTTCATTTTCATCATCTCTTTCATCTTGAGTTACTCTAGCATCTGAATCTACATTATCTTCATTCTTTTCTTCTTTTTTCTCATCTTTATTATCATCTCTTTCATCTTGAGTTACTCTAGCATTTAAATCTAGATCATCATCGGTGTTCTTTTCTTCTTTTTTCTCATCGTTATTTTCTTCTTTTTCTGCATTTTCTTTAGATTCTTGGTCCAACTTGGCAATCATCTTCTTCTGTTCTTCTTCTGCGGCGATCTCCAACCGTCTCTGTGCGTTCCACCAGGGTCGGAATCTTTGGAAGACAACTCGCGACCGATGCTGCGGCTTCAGCACCCAAGATATGGACATCTCGACGTTGGCAATCCTTTAAAAAAATAAATATCAATCTCAAAATGGGTCTCTATAACACGCGTTTGGTATATTTTATGTACGCAGCGAGATCTGGAGTCTATGTCCGATGCAGAAAAGAAAAAAATATATACAGAGATGGGTCTTACGGTGAATAATAAATAAATATATCTTCACACATTCCACACAGCACCATCCAGTTCCACAGTAAGCAACTAATACTTGTATTATGGATACCAGACAGTTGATATACTACATACATTATTATTTTATACAAATTATAAATACAAAACATCAAAAAAAGGTAAAATGTTAACACAAACCTTTGCCCAAAGCGGGATCCGAACCTGGGTCATGAATGTTTTTTGTATTTATAAATGTGTAGTATATCAAATGTCTGGTATCCATAATACAAGCATTAGTTGCTTACTGTGGAACTAGATGATGCTGTGTAGAATGTGTGAAGATATTTATTTATTACTAGCTGGTGCCTGCGACTTAGTCCGCGTTCTGGATGAAAGGTACCCTATGTCCTTTCTAGTGTCCCAGACAACGTGTATGCAAAATTTCATGGTGATCGGTTCAGTAGTTTTTGCGTGGAAGAGTTACAAACATCCATACATCCAAATCCATCCATACATCCATACAAACTTTCGCATTTATAATATTAGTACCTACGGATTATTTATTATTGTCCTGTACATACCTCCGTTGAAATCTCTCCCGGTCCCTTGCGATCTGCTCCCAAGGTCCAGGTCTTGCTTGTCTCGCTGCAAAGGCCCACACTCTCAGCGTGTGGACCACAGGTGGGACACTGGAGAATGTCACCTGCAACGATATCAAATATACACGTCAATCAAGTATTTTTTTTTTATTTTTTTATTTAATAGCTAACCTTACAGCATGTAACATTTAATAAATACATAAAATAGATTAAATTTTTGTATAGCCTATTACAAGGTCAGTCATCTTACAATTTATAAGTAGGTACATACAACAAAGAGTGCTAGTAATTAAAAAAAAATAATGGTAACAATATATGTATATATATATATGTATATATAATTATGTGTGTGTGTGTGTGTGTGTGTGTGTGTGTGTGTGGTACTGGTACTGCTCAGTGGAGGGGATCGGGTCATTTCGCAATTAGCTGCAGACCTTCAAGCACTCGACTAATGAGTATACGTATAGATATCAAACACACACCGAGTCCTGCTGAAATTCTCTACACATATATACGGCATTCCAAGACCTTTCTTGAAATAAAAAGCATTTTATGACGTAATCGACAGTTGCATATAGTTAACGGTTTATGGTTATGACGTATTTTATGTTATGACGTACCAAATCCAATAGCATTCTGCAAACAATTATAGATAAGATCGACTGTACTTTTGTATTAGTGGCAGCGGGGAATTCAGTGATTTCAGTGATTTGTACCCATACAAAATTCTCCATACCTAAATTGCCCAACTCGCCTAATAGTGAAATTAGCTTTATTTTTGTTAACTGTAAGTACTTTTAAACTTGCAAGTTTTTGGGACGAAACAGGAATCTAATACTGTTTACTGGACGAATGACAACATTTTTGGAATGTATTAAAAAAAAATGGGACGAACAAAATCCATAATACTAGTCGGGTGTCCCCCATACGAGATAGAGTGACGAATATAATGACGAATCATCAACATGACGAAACGAATGACTCATATGGGCCAATAAACAAGTTTTTGGGACGAAACAGGAATCTAATACTGTTTACGGGCCGAATGAGTAAATTTCTGGAATGCATTAAAAAAATAGGGACGAACGAGGCTAGATCCATAATACTAGTCGGGTGTCCCCCACCCGAGATAGAGTGACGAATGTAATGACGAATCATCAACATGACGAAACGAATGACTCATATGGGCCAATAAACAAAACATTGGTCAAGAAGTGACGTTGCATCTGTGATGAGCGAGCAATAACCTTGTATGACGTCATCAATACACTTGCCCATCAGACAGACAAAAATTTGCGAAAATGTTTATGCATTGATTCCGCGCCTTAATTGCCTTAAACCAATTTATTAGCGTCATTTTATTATTTACTAGCTGATGCTAGCGACTTCGTCCGCGTGGAATAGTTATTTTGGGAATCATTTGGGTATCTCGAACGGTTATCGCAACGAACGAATTGATTTTCTCTGGAAATAACCGTGAATATTTGGCCTTGCTATCGCGCGCATTACAAAATGTTTGCTGACACACACATTTTTTTTTTAATAATAATCTACCGATAAGATTAATTTAATCTTTAATGCGTTTTTCCTTTTCGTCTAATCTCGGCGTTTTTTTTTATTACCTATTATCTAATCTAAGTAATAATTTGCTATCAAAAGAGATAGTAGGTGATCCTATTAGCTATGACCTTTTCTTATGCAACGATTGATTTTAGGATCTAACTATCCCACAAATTCTTACAACTTATTAGATAATACTAGCGACCCGATCCCGGCTTCGTCCGGGATGCAATTTTTGTATACACAAAACAAAATTTTTGTTTTGTTGGGTGGCTCAATATAAAGTCGGGGGGGGCGGGTTAGTTTATAATTTTAACCCTTTAGCCGCCAGAGTCGGATTTATCCGACAACTATTTTCGTGTCCATTTCGCCAGAGCCGGATATATATTACAAATTCCTCTACTTGTACTCGTATACTGTTTATTTTTAAATCATCGAGTTTATTTCTCTTAATAAAAAAAAATACGAGTCAGGCGCTAGGGGCACGACAACTCCTAAAAAAAATCAAGCGGTTAGGGTTACATACAGCTTGTAGGTAGGTATTTACTTTTAGAATGTTAAAAACTATATTGTATGCAGAGAATGCAACTACATACCTACTTAATGTATTTAAACATTTTGATTATTTCCATATTAATTATTCTTTCAATGAATATTTAAACAACGCGTTAACTTATTTCATCAGACACTGCGTTCACCCCTACTATAATTTTATAGATACCTACCTGCTTTTATTTATCACTATTGCATATTTAAAAATTAAAATAATAACTCTTATTACAAGGGCGCTTGGGTTTATTTTGCAATGACGTCGAGACGAGACATAATTTCAATAATATTTTGTTTGTCAAGTGCTCCAGAAACGAACTGTCCATCGTGGTTGGTCATGTCCCATGCTATCTATAAAATGGATCCCATGTACAACATTAAAGAAATAAATTTTATTTACTAACAGTGCCTACAAATTTTTATGAAGACTTAATGTGTGTCGATAAGAAATTTAAAACAAAATTATGAAATTAAAAATAATAAAAATTAAAATATTTTTTTAAAAATGATTTTTTTTTTTAAAAAGATCGACTCAAAATTGAAGGGAATAATTCATTGTTTTTAGTTAAAACAAAATGAGCACACCGAGGGTGCCGAGATGGGAATAAACCGAAAAATCCTGCAGTTGACCGAATTTAATCGCGTGTGTTTATCTTGTGTAACAATTTCCAAAATAAACACACCACGCGTCCATAGAACATTTGTGCGAACATGTCCCATTTTTTATATTATAATAACAAATAACAACAATTGTGTTGTCAGAGAGATTGCTTCGCTATAATATAAGCGTGGTCTCGTGCCAATTGAATCTTAAATTTACATATACAAAGGAAAACATATATTATCATATTTATTGAACACATGTTTAAACTTAGTACCTACACAAAGTACGAAACAGCGTAAAAGCACACTTAATGTATACAGCTATAATATTATAAAGTGAGAAGATTTGTATGTTTGTAATGAATAAACTCAAAAACTAGTGGATCGATTTGAAAAATTCTTTCACCAATAGATAGAGCTACATTTTCAGCAAGTAACGTAGGCTATTCGTACTAATAATATTATAAATGCGAAAGTTTGTATGGATGTATGTATGGATGTTTGTAACATAGGGTAGGCCTTTCATCCAAAAAAAAGCACCTACTGCTCCCGAGGGATTATCTATAATTTAGGAAACTAACTCCTGGCTAAGTATAATAGCAATAACGATATGTCAGGCGATATATTGCTTTTTCAACGCGGACGAAGTTGCGGGCACCAGCTAGTATTTTATAAAGATATGCGGGCAAAGTCGCGTGCAACAGCTGGTGATCGAGCAATAAAGATTGAACCATCAACCATCGAGTGGACCGTCAGCCTGTCTGTCGAGCTTAACATAAAAAAAACCAGATGTTTTCACATCTGAGAAAAAGTGGAGCGTACAAAGTCGCGCGGGCTAGAGCTAGTCACTAAAATATAACACTCCGATTCGGTTCGTACGGATCCATGTTTACTTAAGGGATTCACAAAGGCCAATGACATTGACCATTTGACCTTCACCTATATGACCTTTAGAATGTTTATATATATCAAACTAATTCCGCACGAAAAACACAAACGTAATCCACACCTCAACGCAGTCACTGAGACACTGTAGCTCCATGTATTTAGACTTCCGAGGCGGCGGAAACAATTCAACAGGCCCCACAAATGTGGTTTTTTGTACTTTTCATTAAAACAACATTAAAAAAAAAAAAAAAAATCAATACTTTTTTTTTAAATGACATTGACTTATTATTCGGTGCAGGAATCATTTTCGCGCAATAAACCGTTTTCGAAACAAATTTCAATATAAGTCAAATTCTTCTTATGTTCTAAATTTTATTGTGGGGTTTCTACTACTTCGATGGAAATTCTAAACAATACATTTTGTTCTTCACATGTTTAAGTATAACATATATTTTTTTCAAACCAATTGCATTGACAGTTTCTTGTAACATATTTTTTTAAAACTGCAAATTTTTAAGATTGGCGTGTGTTTACACCTTAATGTCAACAAACTATTTTGACAACTCATTTTGACATTTTTTGACATAAAAACTGAAGTTGAACAAAGGTTGTTCAACTTATGAATACTAATTACGCTTATGAAAAGAACATATTTCGATAAAATACATAAAAAATACATAAACAGTCATTCAAAATAATAAATAAAAATTAGCATCTATATATTTAATTTAAGCATTTTTCGGCTGACGGGCTGTCAGTTTGAAACAATTTTCGTAAATAAAATAAATAAATCGCGTTGAAAATTATTTTTTGTATATTAGCAAATATATATTGCATTTTAAAAAAAATATGTTAGAAGAAACTGTCAATGCAATTGGTTTGAAAAAATATATATGTTATACTTAAACATGTGAAGAACAAATTATATTGTTTAGATTTTCCATCGAAGTAGTAGAAACCCCACAATAAAAGTTAGAACATAAGAAGAATTTGACTTATATTGAAATTTGTTGCGAAAACGGTTTATTGCGCGCAAATAATTCCTACACCGAATAATAAGTCAATATCATTTAAAAAAAAATTATTGATTTTTTTATTTTTTTTTAATGTAGTTTTAATGAAAAGTACAAAAAACCACATTTATCAGGCCTATTGAATTGTTTCCGCCGCCTCGGAACTCTAAATATATGGAGCTACAGTGTCTCAGTGACTGCGTTGAGGTGTGGATTACGTTGGTGATTTTCGTGCGGAATTAGTATGATATATATAAACATTCTAAAGGTCATATCGGTGAAGGTCAAATCGTCAATGTCATTCGCCTTTGTGAATCCCTTAATTCACTAGTTGGGATTGCTAATCAATCAACACACAAGTCATTAATTGCCAATTAGTAAATCAAACACTATGCAATACATATACATGACATAATATAAAACATTACGCAATAAAGTGTGACGGACGACGTGACATTATCCACGGAATCTCGGATCGGAAATTAACGTTCCTAGCTATTGAAATATCCGATAACAAATTTTATCAGAGAAACAATATTTATACAAGCGCAAAATGAACGCAGCAGATGATTGAATGCGTAACAGAAGTGTAGGCAACTAGGCAATTAGGCGTTTTCATCTATACTAATATTATAAAGCTGAAGAGTTTGTTTGTTTGTTTGAACGCGCTAATCTCAGGAACTACTGGTTCGAATTGAAAAATTCTTTTTGTGTTGGATAGATAATTTATCGAGGAAGGCTTTAGGCTATATAACATCACGTTGCGACTAATAGGAGCGAAGAAACGGTCGAAAATGTGTAAAAAAACGGGGAAAATTATTCATCTTTGAGAGCTTCCGTTGCGTGCGCTGCGAAAACCGTTCGAGATACCCAAATGATTCCCAAAATAACTATTCCACGCGGACGAAGTCGCGAGCACCAGCTAGTTTAATATAAAGGTCGGCATACTTGACGGTCCATTTTGATGGTAAGTCACGTCATGTGCATGGAAATGCGCCGTCAAATCATGCGGCCAGAGACCGGACAACCAGGACCCGAGCGATTGGAGGTGTTGGGTAACGCGCTGGTAGACTGCATGTCATGAACGTTTTGTGGTATGCGGCTCGACAGCTGCTCTTCCTCCCCGCCATAAATCAAAGGGATGCGATAGGCATCCCTGTGAGGTGCTCTCTTGGGACCCTCTGCTCTCAGGGTCGACATAACTTATGTCGGATTGATACCGGCTAAAACCCAACGACTTTCTAAAGCGGCCGTTGATGGGCGGGGTCGAGGGGACGTTATGACACTACTTCGGTGCCCCGCCAAGCGGAGAGGGCCCTGGGCCTGAGGCCCTAGCCGAGAACAAACCAATGCAAACGCTCCCTTTGCGTACTTACGGATAAATAAAGCCCGGTGATTGGTTGTTGTAACGCCCACATAAAACTTTGACCAATCACAAAGCTTTCTCCCAAGCGTAGCGTAGCCTGAGCGTAGCGTTTTTGACTACGTTTGCTCTTGGCTATTAGGGCCCCTGCACTAGCCCTAATCTTGGGTAATGCGAGCCCAAGATCCTCCTTGACTGCCGAGAAAGGGGACCAAAAAGCCGCCGCGGGGTTTTATTGGTTTCATTTTACCTCCCTCATTGGGAAGGAAGGACTCATTAGGAATCAACCACATAACCGCACCGTCTTCCCGGACGTCATGTGTATGCGCATTTTTAACGCATTTCCCAGCGTCAAAAAAGGTCACGGCTTTCTGTCAAAAAAGCGATGATCGCCTCCAACGTGTGAGTGTACAAAAAAAACCGATTGAGGTGTCTGATCTGTCTATTAGATGAGCTTAATAATAAAGAGCAGACTGTCTGTCTGACTTTATAATTAAAAACAAATGTCCACATGAGGGATGCGTATAATAAGAGTACCTAACTATGTAACTATGTATGTTCTTGCAATATCGTTGCCTGTCTTGTACAAGAAATTGCATCAACATTGCAAAGGCGCCACGTCATCATATGTCATGACTCAAGAGAAATAGAAATGATGACAAAGAACTTTTTTTTTAAATGAATAAAGAGAGGCCCGGTAATTTATTTTATTCATAATTGTCTTTTGTAATTAGGTGGCTACTGCCACCAGACGAGCCGCCTGTTAAGGAATAATGCAGTATGCAGTGCCACTTAGTAATATGGTAATATAATTATGTAGCTTTGATAAAGCAGTAGACAAACACTTAGTTTCTATTTCTATAGGTTTTTTTTTCTATAGTTAGGTGTTTTTTTTATTTATTTTTTATTATATATTTATAGGTTGTATTTTTATTTTAACTATTTTATTTTTGAAAACTTTCTTTGTTTTTGGAGCTTTTATTAGGCTTTTAGTGCATAACCTCACCATAGGCTCTAACGGAAGACCAGCGCAGGTTTTTACAAACTGCATTATGTTGAGCGGTTATTACACTATTAAATTTGTAGGAAGCCAATTTAGGAAATCGGAAGGTGTAATCGCAGTTAGAACAGATTGGGTCCAATTTAGATTTTAGATTCTATTATCTATTTTCAACTCTATGTCTTCGACTTAGAAATCAATTTAGTGTAGATGTCTTCGACTTAAAAATCAATTTAGTGTAGTGTGATCACTAAGTTCGCACTACTTTGGTTCCTAAATTGGTTTCCTACAAATTGAAAAGTGCAATAACTTGTAAACCTTTTTGGAAGCTTGTAAAGCTTTTGTAAAGTAAACTTGTAAAGCTTTTTGTTTGTAAACCTATTGCAATGTAACAAACAAACACTTGCTACAATACATAGGTAAGTGAAAACTGCATTCAAATCGGTCGAGCCGTTTCTGAGATTAGCGTGCACAAACGCACATACAAACAGGCAAAATATATAGATAGATAACAAATAGCTATAATAAACAAATGTAGGATAAAGATAACAAGTTTTCAAATGATTATTTAGGCTGGGTTGCACCTTCTTTTTTTTTTTTTCTTTTTTTTTTGACGAGGAGTAATCCGCTTACAGATTCCCTACCGCTGGCTAGACGGTAGGGATATGTGGGGGTCGCCCAGCACCTGATCATAGCGGCACTGGGAATACCCACTAAAACTCCCCGGTGCCTCCTTGCCCTGTAAGCGGGGTGAACCGGGTTCTGCCGAGGCATCAAACTCCGATCCACCCCAGGGCAGCCTAGCCGATGCTGGCTAGGCTCACGCCAGCGGAGGATTACCCGGAGACACCCAAGCAATCCCCAGACGGTGGGACTTTGTGCAGGCACACATAGCTGGCCAGCTATGTGCGCAGGTCCCCTGGGACATTTAAAGACGGGCTAGGTATGCCCGCCTTCTCCTGCCCAGCCGCCTACGTCTGAGGGAAGCGAGACCAGCCTCTTCCTCTCGCTCCCTCTCGGCTGCCTCCTTCTGCGACATTACATATTCGCAGAAGGTGGCAACTGCTTTCCAGATTGCCACACTGCCAAGCATGGCTTCAACCATGTTTGGCAGTGTGACGTCTTCACCACCCAGCGCCGTTTCCAACTCCCGGCGCTGGGGACTCCAGGCCGGGCACACCTGGAGCGTGTGCTCGGCCGTGTCATCAGGGTCGCCGCAGTGGTGGCACTGCGGCGACTCCTCCCTTTTTATACGGTGCAGATAATGACCGAAGCACCCATGCCCGGTCATCATCTGCACCATATGAAAGGTGAGGCCACCTTGTCGGCGCCTCACCCACTCTTCTAACACCGGACGAACCGCGAGGATCGTCCGGTGGCCGGCGGAGGGGTTGCGGAGTGGGGTTGCACCATCTTACTTTAACAATAACAAACGCCGCAACTTCATTTAAAATAACGGTTAGGCCGAAAATGAGTTGCACCAGTTAACAAATAATCATAACTGGTTAACTGGTGCGACTCATTTTCGGCCGAAAATGAGTGCGAATTGACTGAAGTTGCAACATTTGTTATTGTTAAAGTAAGATGGTGCAACCCAGCCTAATGGAATGTCCCACAAAAGGTTATCTTAAATGCCTTTTGAGTGACAGACCTCGAGACCTAATAATGCATTTTTATCTATTTTCTATGACTGCAAAACAGCATATACCTACCTACTAAGAATGCATATATTGACAGATTGCTATAGGTAGTTAAGTTTCATCTCTATATTTCTAAAAAAAAATCCTTTGTCCTGACCGACTATCAATGCACAGCCAAAACTACTAAGTCTAGAAAGTTATAGAAATATTGTAACATATACATAGTAGGTTTAATTTATAACATACTAGCTGTTGCACGCGGCTTCATCCGCGTAACTTTATAAAATACTAGCTGATATGACTTGACAAACGTTGTTTTGCCAAAAATAAAAAATAAAAATTTGGGATAGACCACCCTTAACATTTAGGGGTATGAAAAATAGATGTTGGCCGATTCTCAGACCTACCCGATAAGCACACAAAATTTCATCAGAATCGGTCCAGCCGTTTCGGAGGAGTTTGGCAACAAACACCGCGACACGAGAATTTTATGTTATATAAGAAGATAGCTTATGTTACTCCCTGATAACATAGCTTTCTATTATATAGGTGAAAAAAGAATTTTTCAATCGGTCCAATAGTCTCGGAACCTATTCAATTCAAACAAACAAATAAACAATCAAATCTTTCCGATTTATAATATATTAGTATAAGTACAGACTAGCGACTTGCTCCCGGCTTGGTGCGGGTGCAATTTTTTCTACAAATTACATATAAAAATCTTCCTCGTTTAACGCTCTATGTACTAGTGAAAACCGTATTAAAATCCGTTGCGTAGTCTAAATGATCTAAGCGTACATACAGAGTGTTTAAGTAAACATACAATTAGAACAACACACATCCCTCCCTGGGTACGCCGGGACCTTGTCGCGGTGGGGGGGCTCACCCTTGGCCTTGGGCCGGCCTCGGGTGCTAAGGAGGCGTACAACCGAGCGTTCCGAGCGGGCTCCCATGCGGGAGTCCGTAGCGGAGCGCTCGCGGGAAGTACCCTCGCGGGTCTCTCAGTTGGAGGTCGGCCGCACTCCTTGAGTGCGGCCTTATGTTATTGTTTGTTCCGCACACGAGGTATGTGTGCGGATTATGAGTGGCGGGCTCCCTCCCGTCATTGGTGTTCTCCGCACTCGAGTGCTTGCACTTGAGTGCGGACTTTTCTTGAGAGCCTGGCTGTCTGGAGAAGGCTGCCGCCTTCTGCAGATGGTCTAGGGGGATCGGGGTGGATCGGAGTTAGGTGCCTCGGCAGAACCCGGTTCACCCCGCTCACAGGGCAAGGAGGCATCGGGGAGTTTTAGTGGGTATTCCCAGTGTCGCTAACATCCTAACATCAGGTGCTGGGCGACCCCCACACATCCCTATCGCCTAGCCAGCGGTAGGGAATCTGTAAGCGGATTTCTCCTCGACAAAAAAAAAAAAAAAAAAAAGAACAACACACATATTTACCTTGGCATATTATATCCAAAGGTGTTTATATCAGAAGGAACATTGTACAATGACTAATATTATATTATCATAAAAACATTCAACAATATTATTGATTAATAAGTTTGTTTGTTTGTTTGTACCCTAATTTATAGTCTCTTTAAATAAAGTGGACATTAAATAACAAAGAGGAAGGTCACTCGTATACTTTGAACCTTGATGTATACATGTATTGTATGTATATATATATATATATACATATTGATATTTTATATGCTACGCTATTTAAATAAAATAATTACAATTATTATAATAGACTAGCTGGTGCCCGCGACTTCGTCCGCGTTCTGGATGAAAGGTACCCTATATCCTTTTGTGGTGTGCCAGAAAACGTGTATGCAAAATTTCGTGGTGATCGGCTCAGTAGTTTTTGCATGAAAGAGTTTACAAACATCCATACATACATCCATACATCCAAACAAACTTTTGCATTTATAATATTAGTAGGATAATATTGCTTATAATTATTTTATGACTAATTTTTGTGGTCCATTGTAGGTTGTTATCGATAATTTTTTACTGTATATTCATCAAACTTATCAATGTAAACATTCGTACGACATAAGTATATGTTTTCAAATATAGCTTGATATATTACCAACATTTTGGCAAGGAAATGGGTATGCATATAATAACATTATTCTGCATTCAATTAACTAACTATTGTAGATACATGATCCAGCTAGTGTAATGCCAAAAATATTTGTTTAATTATATTTATATTACTTATAATATATATTTCCTATGGATTGAGCGTTAGTCTATCTATGTTATAGTCTATGTTATGTTATAGTTTAGTCATGTTTAGGGTTGCTTCAGTTTCTAATACGATTTTTTTTGTTGTTGGAACAAATTTCCTAGATGTTTCTTGTTCAAGGTTCAAATATATAATATTAATATTATGTATTTATTAATAGAAAATTGGGTACTAAGGACTAATGCTTACTTATATAATTTCTGTCTCATTTTTGTAACAGAAAAATAGCTGCAACGAATAAAACAACTTTCATCCATCCTAAAAAATTTTCACCACTCCATTGACAGATTGACTGTACCAAAAGGAAATATTGTTCTAAGTCACTCAAATCATTGAGGATGAAAAAAAGAATGACTTCATCTAGTTAATATCTGTAATAATACTGTTTTGCCCACGAAGTAAACAATATTGGTGTGTTAGTCACAGCAAATTATTAATTTAATAAATAAACAAATTTATGTTGTGTTGAATCTTAACATAAGATAAAAACATCCACCTAGAATTTAGGAAACCTAGACCTGTTAAATAAAATGGAAAATTAAAGACCTGCCGGTGTCTGTGTTACCGAGGTCATGTAACACAAATCTTTTCAAAGATGGAGTGAATAAGCATCTTCTGGGTGAGCTTGCTCCATCATAGGCCTCGTCTTCACTACATGGCTGAATTCTGGCCAAAAGCAAACCCATCTCTAATAAAAAAAATTAAATAGCAAAAAAAAACATACCTTCTTTGGTGACTCTTTGCTTTTCGATTTCTTCTTAGCGCCATCAATCAGTACTCCACAAGGTTGCGGCTCGACCAGCTCATGAGAAGGTATCTCCTCGCACATTCGAACAGCGCAATCAACTTCGTCATGAGACTTCTCCTCGTAAAGGCTGTCGTCGGTCAAGTCACTGATTGTTCTAGACAAGAACGGAGCAAGACTACCACTGGTCTCCGCGTGTCCCGAGTCACTTTCACCATCAGAACTGTCCGAGTCTTCGTCTTCCGTTTCGGAATCCTCGCTTATCACATCGTTGGTAACGTAACAGCTGTCCGGCGAGTCTTCAAACACTATAAATGAATCCTCAGATTCACAATCTGACACTCGCCTCTGTCTTGGACTTTCGCTGAAGACTATTTGGAAGGAATCTTCGGTCTCCGTTGTGGGGGCATTTCTGAAACGGCCGGTGACTTCGTTGAAATAATCGCCAAACTTTGAAGACCCCGAACTGTCCACGGAGGAGTTTGGTGTAAACGAGGTGTCAGTAAATTTTGAATCTGACGATTGAATCAGAGATTCTTCCGCACCTGATTCATCATCGATCTTCGAGGCCATATCTTCGAGGATGTCTTTCATCATTCTTTGCTTACCCCTTTTGGGTCCGCTGAGACGGCACGGATTTTTGAAGTGTTTGTCATGTATTTTTTCTTTTTTACAATTTTTATCGCAATCCGATTCGGACTTAGTTTTATTTTTTGTTTTACTCTTCATCAATAGATTTTTCAACTTGCTCAATTTATCTTCACACGATGAAACAATTTCTACATTTACTTCAGTTACTTTGGGAATGTCTTTTATTTTTGCAGTGGATTCTTCTGTAATTGTAATGTTTGTTTCTTCTTTGATTTGAATCGGCTGTTCAGCATTATCCGGCTCAATCTGTGTATTAGTTTCCTCAATGTTCGGTACATCTAACCTCTCGTCGGATACAGATTCCGCAGATTTCTCTTCGGGTTTTTGATAACATAAATCAGTCTTAATTTTGGGAGAATCGGTCTCAAACAATTCTTCATTTTGGTGAGCAAGTGGGCTAACATATTCAAGGAAATCCTCGTTAGGCAACGGATAGAAGTCTTCCGGTTCAATTGCATCGACAAAATCTTCATCGATCGAGGACACATCGACAAACACTCTTCGAGGACGTCTCAGTCTGCTCTTGACCGGTACCTTGATCGCCTCGGATGTCAAAAGCTGCCTCACTTTGAGGAGTTTATCTTCACAGTGCGCGGCGGCCGCGCGACAGTCAGTATTCATATCTACAATTTGATCGTTCGGTGCTTTATTCTTATTTTGAACGTCACATTTGGATGGATGCCAATTGAGAAGATCGCGGGCCTCGTTTAAATCATCGACGCAGTCATAGTATGAAGGCGCTGGAGACTTCGCGCGCTTATGAAAGACCGCTTCCGACACAACGCTAACCATGTTTGATAGAAAATTGCCAATACCAGAAAACGTAGATTCTGTCCGCGTTGCGTATACCTGTGTCTCTTGTGTAAGTAGCGGAGCCATATTTATTTTCTCCACGGTGGGCTCACGTGTTATAGCATCACCTAAATTCTTCTGCAACGGATTAGGTAGTTTGTGTAAATCGTCGAAAATACTGTCGCGTACGTTCAGCTCTTGTTTACTTCGAGCGTCCGTCGCGTATGTGGCTATTGAATAGGTTTTGTTCAACATACCAAATTTGGGTGTTGAAACGTTGTGCCAATTGTTGTTTGAACCGAACATTTTGAAAAAAAATTACACCAAAAAAACTAAACTATTGTAACTGTTAACTTGTTTACTAAGTCATTGTCACTCACGCGACCATTGTGGTTGATTTAAACCGTGTATCGTGCGAAGGTGGTTTGGTTTGTCGAAATGTCTACAGTTCTTCAAGGGTAAATCGAAAGAATGAATCCGCTTCAAATCCAAATAAAAGAACGAATTGAACACTTTATCACAATCGCAGTTTGCAATTAAATCACTCGTTGGTATGTTTTCATCGAAAAAATGCACGTTATTTGGCTCCATTATGAAAAATTGCAAAAATAATCACAAAAACATCTTTACAATTCGGCCATATTAGAGTAAATGACAATTGAATTGACAATTGAATTGAAATAAAGGAAGTTGAAGTCAGATGTTGCCAGATCAACAAACCCGAGTAGCGCTACGACACAAAAAAAGAGTTTATGGAATTCCCCCCGATGTTGCCCTCGTTTTCAGGTAGTTGGCTGATGCAATAAGTATGTTTTCCTTGTTCTATAATAAAATTGTTCTCAACGATTCTAGAGTTATTATTGGATTTGTTTACTCAAATTCAAATATTATGTTTCGGTATTATTGGTATTAATATTATGTATACATATACGATTTCGTATTTTGTACGTTTTGTATTTATAATTATTTGTATGACGTATTATGTAGGCTACTGAGTGTGTAGTAGGTATAAAGCACCAAGTAAATATATAGTCGATAGTAAAAGTACCTGATGGCTACCTGAAAACCTCAAATTTATGCAATAATCAGAACGTACTGTTCTTTTAGTTTATTAAAATATTATTATCTACCATTAAATGAAATAAATATTAAATACTTAAACTTAACAATCCTTGCACATTCCATGTAAGTAGTGACTGTTAGCGACATCTATTGACCAATTGCAAATAGTAATACATTCCTTTTAAAGATTTAAGCATGGCAATGCCAATGCAATGATTGCTTCGATTACATTATCCGATTTCTTATACAGTCCAATCTAGGAAATCGGATAGTGTGATCGCAGTTAGAAACAGATCGGATTCGATTTGGAGAAATTGAAGATCCTTCAATTTGATTTCTAAACACTACGATTTAGAAATCAAATTGAAACGTCGAGCTCTCTACCAAGGTCTCTAAATTGAATCCCTTAAATTGAATAGTGTAATGAACAATGGAAGCCATCCGTATTTATAATACCTATGCTAATAATAATACTTATAATACATAGTCTTTGATAGAAACCAAATTGTTGCAACCCGTAGTTACGTGACGAGTTGACGACATGACGCTTTACGTTGCAACCGAATCCCAGCAGTGTACCTACCCAATCTCTATTTATAGACTGGTTTTATAATGATACCAATGAGTCTGACCTTCAATTTTAGTTAATGATATTCCCAAAATATAGGTCACTAGACAAATAGGGCAGTGTTTTTATTGTTTTGATATCTTAAAAAATGACCGAGTTATAAGCGTTTAAAGTATGTACATATGTACGCGCGCAACCCAAATTATTTAAAATTACTCGCGAATGTCCTAGACCATTTTGCTGTGATTAATTAATAACAAATATACAAATATCTCTCTTTACAATGAACTAGCATCTAGCAACAAGATTTGTGACGTCATCACTTAGCGCGGGCGTACTTTCTTGAAAATTTAAATAGCGACCGAAGTTTCGGTGTCATTAATTTCGGAAATACTGCATCGATTTTGATGAAACAAAAACTATTCACATGTGCATAACCACAGCTCTTATATTATGTGTGTTTTATAGTCATTTTCAAACCCATTATAAAGTTGCCCCTTAGTAAAATAAAGTGAACTCTTGCAAATCAATAATTTATTTATTTATTTAAAATTATCCATACATAAATTAATACACCATGCAATCGTTAAAAACTCAATTATTAAGTAATATTAAATTAAATTAAATATGTATGTATGACATACAATAACAATAAAGAATAAATGTACAGATTACTTTCATAAAATAATAACAAAAGTATATTAATTTTTTTATATATAGATTACTATGCCGAAAACCTCAATATACTTATATTGCGATAAGGTTGAAGAAAAATAGTCAGTCAGTCAAAATAGGACTGCACGTCAGAAGTGAAAATTTCTTAGCTTTAAAAGACTTCATAGATGAACAATTAGCATTTCAACAAAATTTTGAGGCAATTTTATCATCCTTTGGCAGCGCCATCTAGCGATTTAATCCTAAACCATCAACCACAGCGCCATCTAACGTCGAGGAATTGTATTTCTTGGATGTCGCCGACGTCATCCCGCGAATTCAATGTTTTGTAATCCCCTACAAAATTCTAAATATCTAAAGTGCCCAAAGAACCCAAAGAAGTTTTCACTTGAAAAATGTTTCTATACATACATATAATTATTGAATATTAGCATAATTCTGTCATGTCAATATAATGAGCCTCGTAGACATAGTAGTATATAGAGTAAATCACCGCAAATTGCTAATATGTGAAGTTATCCACATAACAACAAAAAAATACAGCTATAACAAAATATGTAGTTTGTATCATTTTAAAGTAGTTTTCGTTACGTCAAAATTGTACAATCTTTCGTACACGAGATAACAGAGAAAAAACAGGTAAGATATTAAGTATTTCAATAAAATTAGCTTATTATTATTATTGTAATGTAACATGATTCGGTCGGTGCTCCTTACCTCTACCATCCATAGTTATCTAAAGTATTAGAAATTTGCGGAGCTTACCTATTCTATAATAGATAACTTAAAATTCGTTTAGTTCAAAATTGGACTGATTCGTTGAGGTTGAGAACATCGTTCTAACTGAATTATTAACAGATTTCACAATAGATGAGAACATATCGAAATAAGTGTAAAGGAACCACAGCAGTAAGGCGTAGAGGAGAAAGTTCAAAACTCGATCTGCTATGTAACGTCTGAAACAAAAAAAATGCGTGTAAATATAGGCACTTCTGTATATCCATACCATGAATCCATGCTAATATTATTAAAAAAAAAAAACTATTAAGTATATGAATTATATACTAATATTATTAAGTAGTTAAATAATATACAAATATTATTTTATAAACTAGCTGGTGCCCGCGACTGTGTCAGCATTGAAAAATGAAAAATACAACACTCGAGAAACCGCTGTGACGGCACAAGAGTGGCGCCCAATATTTTACATTTTTGACGATCCCTCGAGAACTTAACTTATTTATTAGACATGGGTTTGTTCTTGGCCAGCATCTAGACGTGTAGCGAAGATGACGCCTATGATGGAGCGAGCTCACCCAGAAAATGCCTATTCACTCGAACCCAGAAGATGCCTATTCCCTCGAACCCATAAGATGACTATTTACTTGAACCTAGAAGATGCCAATTCACTCGAACCCAGCAGATGCCTATTCCCTCGAACCCATAAGTTGACTATTCACTTGAACCTAGAAGATGCCAATTTACTCTAACCAGTAAATGCATATTCACTCGGAACCAGAAGGTGCCTATTCACTCGAACCCTTAAGATGACTATTCACTCAAACCCTTAAGATGATTATTCACTCGAACTTTGAAAACATTTGGATTATGAACTCAAAGTTCCAAAGTTCCAAACTTTGGCAGTGCGCATACTTACATTTTGTGCAACTTCCTGGCCCGTTCCAAATTTGATAAGTCCTCCTTGCAGCAGTATATCCTGGCTCCCAGTATGTAGATCTTCAGATAATCATCGACGCTTACATCACTGACATCCGTATAAAAAGTATTATTATCAGCTTCGGTCAAACGTCTTTTTAGATTTAAGAAATTTGAATTTTTGAAATACCACTCCTTCGTCGTATAGTATTGCAATACGTTTAAACCGTGCGATATTCTCTTCTGTAGGTTTACCATGCTGAAATTTAATAAAAGAAAAAATATAATTATATATATGGGTATTCCCTATAAAACGCCTGGGATAGATTTAATACTGTCTATATATATTTTTATATATATATATATATATATATATATATATATATATATATATATATATATATATCGTCAAAAAGGCTGACTGTCCACTTGATTGGGGTCGGATCATAGTATTAAAAAAAATTTATACTTATTAAGTACTTACAAGGTTTTCTTTCCAAATAGAAAGAGAAGGGCGTCAATAAAGTAGGCCGGGAGGAGATGGGTAAATACGAGACTGATCTGATGGGTAATCCAATAAGATTTAATAGAGCCACCCGGGTACCACAGGGCTAATGCGAACGGGTACTTGTTTACCCATTTCTCACCTGAAAATTTAAATTTCTATTAAGGCACCGCAAGTTCTGCATATAAAAGGCATTTAAGATAGGTACAGTTTGAGATTGAGATATTCAATATAGAAAAGGTCAATGTACATCTGCTTTGTATTGCACTGTACTGCTAATTTATGTCTTTTTGATATTGGGACCATTTGAAACTCTGTCTTTTTGCTAAATAGGTCGAGCTGCTTATATGCCATTTTGCTTTTAGGTCATTCTGCTCATATGTATAGGATTTACTTATATGTCCTTTCGATACGAAGGCACTTAATTTCTATTCAATTTAGAGGTCTGGAGGCCTCGGGGCACCAAAGGACAGTAGGCCCCCCTGGCCCCAAATTATTTTCCGAATAAAATAGACAATTTTTTTCAGTCGAGTTTTCCAATAAATAATTTATTGTGAAACCAAATATATATTGTTTTATTATTTAACAAACATATAAATATAGTCAAGACACGGAATCGAATATCCAACCTCCGAGGCCACGGGCGAGTACCACCCCCCATTGAGCCATTGGGATACTCCCTCAAGGTGGTAATTGCAAGGGCCATTCAAAATTTTGATATTTTACTGGATGGAGTGAACAAATATAGATCGATGATTTCTGTTAATATTTAATATAATCATACTTGTACAAAGTACTGTAAGTAAAGGTAAAACGAGAAAACAAATAGTGTTTACTAGTCTCAATTTAATTTTTTTCCGAAGTCTATTGTGGGGACCCCTCTTTTGTGGCGACACCGGGGCTGTAGCCCCTGTAGCCCTCCCCTAAGTCCGGCCCTGTTTTTTTTGGCCATTATGACGTATAATTGGCTGAGTAATCGCGTAACAAACATACAAAAAAAACCAATATAATGTCAAATTGATAACCTCCTTTTTTGAATTTTCGTTGTAGATGATAGACATGTAGAACTACTGTATCCTCCAATTCGATCATCAGTTTTCTGAATTGTCTCCCAAGCAAATTTAAAGACAATACATTCACGTAAAAATTAGACGAATCGAGATAATTATAACTACTTACCTAACCTTATAAGCTCGCCCCACGAAATGTGCTTCATTCTTGACAGAGTTATATTACAAACCCTCGTTTCTCGCGGTCTAGAAATTTAATTAAAATTTTTTATTGTAATTCATCGTCATCAACTCAGCCGCAGGATGTCCACTGCTGGACACAGGCTTCTCCCATAATTTTCCTAAAGACCGGTCAGAAGCAGCCCGGATCCACCTTCGACCCTTGGCCCTTATCAGGTCGTCTGTCCACCTTGTGGGTGAATGTCCAAGGTGCACTTGCCATACTGTATAATCTCCACTCGAGAACCTTCCAGTCCCAGAGAAGACAAATAAGTGGAAGACAAATTGAAGGATTATAGATTAATGCAGCCTAAAAATATTCAAAAGAAAACTCAGATGCTTAGTATCATAGTAAAATTAAGGCAGTTAAATTGGCAATTACTGCTGCGAAACTAAGTGTGCGCTGCCCCTACTTATCATCCACATCATGATATCAAAATATCCCGAAATATATGACAAATCCTTACTTGTCTATGGCTGTGGTGTATGCAAGAAGGATACACGCGTTGACAACGACATCTACCGGTACAGCATCAGCAGTATACGAGGGCTCGCAGTGCATCGTTCTTATGACGCCTGCGCAATACAAATCCGTTACTATTATAATAAATATGAAAGTAACTTCGGCTGTTTCTGAAAGTAACTTCGGCTGTCTCTGAAAGTAACTCTGTCTGTCTCTGAAAGTAACTCTGTCTGTCTCTGAATGTGACTTTCTAGCTCTGAAATTAACTTTATCTGTCTCTGAAAGTAACTCTATTTAGCTCTGAAACTTTAGTTTATTAAAATATTATTATCTACCATTAAATGAAATAAATATTAAATACTTAAACTTAACAATCCTTGCACATTCCATGTAAGTAGTGACTGTTAGCGACATCTATTGACCAATTGCAAATAGTAATACATTCCTTTTAAAGATTTAAGCATGGCAATGCCAATGCAATGATTGCTTCGATTACATTATCCGATTTCTTATACAGTCCAATCTAGGAAATCGGATAGTGTGATCGCAGTTAGAAACAGATCGGATTCGATTTGGAGAAATTGAAGATCCTTCAATTTGATTTCTAAACACTACGATTTAGAAATCAAATTGAAACGTCGAGCTCTCTACCAAGGTCTCTAAATTGAATCCCTTAAATTGAATAGTGTAATGAACAATGGAAGCCATCCGTATTTATAATACCTATGCTAATAATAATACTTATAATACATAGTCTTTGATAGAAACCAAATTGTTGCAACCCGTAGTTACGTGACGAGTTGACGACATGACGCTTTACGTTGCAACCGAATCCCAGCAGTGTACCTACCCAATCTCTATTTATAGACTGGTTTTATAATGATACCAATGAGTCTGACCTTCAATTTTAGTTAATGATATTCCCAAAATATAGGTCACTAGACAAATAGGGCAGTGTTTTTATTGTTTTGATATCTTAAAAAATGACCGAGTTATAAGCGTTTAAAGTATGTACATATGTACGCGCGCAACCCAAATTATTTAAAATTACTCGCGAATGTCCTAGACCATTTTGCTGTGATTAATTAATAACAAATATACAAATATCTCTCTTTACAATGAACTAGCATCTAGCAACAAGATTTGTGACGTCATCACTTAGCGCGGGCGTACTTTCTTGAAAATTTAAATAGCGACCGAAGTTTCGGTGTCATTAATTTCGGAAATACTGCATCGATTTTGATGAAACAAAAACTATTCACATGTGCATAACCACAGCTCTTATATTATGTGTGTTTTATAGTCATTTTCAAACCCATTATAAAGTTGCCCCTTAGTAAAATAAAGTGAACTCTTGCAAATCAATAATTTATTTATTTATTTAAAATTATCCATACATAAATTAATACACCATGCAATCGTTAAAAACTCAATTATTAAGTAATATTAAATTAAATTAAATATGTATGTATGACATACAATAACAATAAAGAATAAATGTACAGATTACTTTCATAAAATAATAACAAAAGTATATTTTTTTTTATATATAGATTGCTATGCCGAAAACCTCAATATACTTATATTGCGATAAGGTTGAAGAAAAATAGTCAGTCAGTCAAAATAGGACTGCACGTCAGAAGTGAAAATTTCTTAGCTTTAAAAGACTTCATAGATGAACAATTAGCATTTCAACAAAATTTTGAGGCAATTTTATCATCCTTTGGCAGCGCCATCTAGCGATTTAATCCTAAACCATCAACCACAGCGCCATCTAACGTCGAGGAATTGTATTTCTTGGATGTCGCCGACGTCATCCCGCGAATTCAATGTTTTGTAATCCCCTACAAAATTCTAAATATCTAAAGTGCCCAAAGAACCCAAAGAAGTTTTCACTTGAAAAATGTTTCTATACATACATATAATTATTGAATATTAGCATAATTCTGTCATGTCAATATAATGAGCCTCGTAGACATAGTAGTATATAGAGTAAATCACCGCAAATTGCTAATATGTGAAGTTATCCACATAACAACAAAAAAATACAGCTATAACAAAATATGTAGTTTGTATCATTTTAAAGTAGTTTTCGTTACGTCAAAATTGTACAATCTTTCGTACACGAGATAACAGAGAAAAAACAGGTAAGATATTAAGTATTTCAATAAAATTAGCTTATTATTATTATTGTAATGTAACATGATTCGGTCGGTGCTCCTTACCTCTACCATCCATAGTTATCTAAAGTATTAGAAATTTGCGGAGCTTACCTATTCTATAATAGATAACTTAAAATTCGTTTAGTTCAAAATTGGACTGATTCGTTGAGGTTGAGAACATCGTTCTAACTGAATTATTAACAGATTTCACAATAGATGAGAACATATCGAAATAAGTGTAAAGGAACCACAGCAGTAAGGCGTAGAGGAGAAAGTTCAAAACTCGATCTGCTATGTAACGTCTGAAACAAAAAAAATGCGTGTAAATATAGGCACTTCTGTATATCCATACCATGAATCCATGCTAATATTATTAAAAAAAAAAAACTATTAAGTATATGAATTATATACTAATATTATTAAGTAGTTAAATAATATACAAATATTATTTTATAAACTAGCTGGTGCCCGCGACTGTGTCAGCATTGAAAAATGAAAAATACAACACTCGAGAAACCGCTGTGACGGCACAACAGTGGCGCCCAATATTTTACATTTTTGACGATCCCTCGAGAACTTAACTTATTTATTAGACATGGGTTTGTTCTTGGCCAGCATCTAGACGTGTAGCGAAGATGACGCCTATGATGGAGCGAGCTCACCCAGAAAATGCCTATTCACTCGAACCCAGAAGATGCCTATTCCCTCGAACCCATAAGATGACTATTTACTTGAACCTAGAAGATGCCAATTCACTCGAACCCAGCAGATGCCTATTCCCTCGAACCCATAAGTTGACTATTCACTTGAACCTAGAAGATGCCAATTTACTCTAACCAGTAAATGCATATTCACTCGGAACCAGAAGGTGCCTATTCACTCGAACCCTTAAGATGACTATTCACTCAAACCCTTAAGATGATTATTCACTCGAACTTTGAAAACATTTGGATTATGAACTCAAAGTTCCAAAGTTCCAAACTTTGGCAGTTGGCACTTGGCAGGAAGTTGCGCATACTTACATTTTGTGCAACTTCCTGGCCCGTTCCAAATTTGATAAGTCCTCCTTGCAGCAGTATATCCTGGCTCCCAGTATGTAGATCTTCAGGTAATCATCGACGCTTACATCACTGACATCCGTATAAAAAGTATTATTATCAGCTTCGGTCAAACGTCTTTTTAGATTTAAGAAATTTGAATTTTTGAAATACCACTCCTTCGTCGTATAGTATTGCAATACGTTTAAACCGTGCGATATTCTCTTCTGTAGGTTTACCATGCTGAAATTTAATAAAAGAAAAAATATAATTATATATATGGGTATTCCCTATAAAACGCCTGGGATAGATTTAATACTGTCTATATATATTTTTATATATATATATATATATATATCGTCAAAAAGGCTGACTGTCCACTTGATTGGGGTCGGATCATAGTATTAAAAAAAATTTATACTTATTAAGTACTTACAAGGTTTTCTTTCCAAATAGAAAGAGAAGGGCGTCAATAAAGTAGGCCGGGAGGAGATGGGTAAATACGAGACTGATCTGATGGGTAATCCAATAAGATTTAATAGAGCCACCCGGGTACCACAGGGCTAATGCGAACGGGTACTTGTTTACCCATTTCTCACCTGAAAATTTAAATTTCTATTAAGGCACCGCAAGTTCTGCATATAAAAGGCATTTAAGATAGGTACAGTTTGAGATTGAGATATTCAATATAGAAAAGGTCAATGTACATCTGCTTTGTATTGCACTGTACTGCTAATTTATGTCTTTTTGATATTGGGACCATTTGAAACTCTGTCTTTTTGCTAAATAGGTCGAGCTGCTTATATGCCATTTTGCTTTTAGGTCATTCTGCTCATATGTATAGGATTTACTTATATGTCCTTTCGATACGAAGGCACTTAATTTCTATTCAATTTAGAGGTCTGGAGGCCTCGGGGCACCAAAGGACAGTAGGCCCCCCTGGCCCCAAATTATTTTCCGAATAAAATAGACAATTTTTTTCAGTCGAGTTTTCCAATAAATAATTTATTGTGAAACCAAATATATATTGTTTTATTATTTAACAAACATATAAATATAGTCAAGACACGGAATCGAATATCCAACCTCCGAGGCCACGGGCGAGTACCACCCCCCATTGAGCCATTGGGATACTCCCTCAAGGTGGTAATTGCAAGGGCCATTCAAAATTTTGATATTTTACTGGATGGAGTGAACAAATATAGATCGATGATTTCTGTTAATATTTAATATAATCATACTTGTACAAAGTACTGTAAGTAAAGGTAAAACGAGAAAACAAATAGTGTTTACTAGTCTCAATTTAATTTTTTTCCGAAGTCTATTGTGGGGACCCCTCTTTTGTGGCGACACCGGGGCTGTAGCCCCTGTAGCCCTCCCCTAAGTCCGGCCCTGTTTTTTTTGGCCATTATGACGTATAATTGGCTGAGTAATCGCGTAACAAACATACAAAAAAAACCAATATAATGTCAAATTGATAACCTCCTTTTTTGAATTTTCGTTGTAGATGATAGACATGTAGAACTACTGTATCCTCCAATTCGATCATCAGTTTTCTGAATTGTCTCCCAAGCAAATTTAAAGACAATACATTCACGTAAAAATTAGACGAATCGAGATAATTATAACTACTTACCTAACCTTATAAGCTCGCCCCACGAAATGTGCTTCATTCTTGACAGAGTTATATTACAAACCCTCGTTTCTCGCGGTCTAGAAATTTAATTAAAATTTTTTATTGTAATTCATCGTCATCAACTCAGCCGCAGGATGTCCACTGCTGGACACAGGCTTCTCCCATAATTTTCCTAAAGACCGGTCAGAAGCAGCCCGGATCCACCTTCGACCCTTGGCCCTTATCAGGTCGTCTGTCCACCTTGTGGGTGAATGTCCAAGGTGCACTTGCCATACTGTATAATCTCCACTCGAGAACCTTCCAGTCCCAGAGAAGACAAATAAGTGGAAGACAAATTGAAGGATTATAGATTAATGCAGCCTAAAAATATTCAAAAGAAAACTCAGATGCTTAGTATCATAGTAAAATTAAGGCAGTTAAATTGGCAATTACTGCTGCGAAACTAAGTGTGCGCTGCCCCTACTTATCATCCACATCATGATATCAAAATATCCCGAAATATATGACAAATCCTTACTTGTCTATGGCTGTGGTGTATGCAAGAAGGATACACGCGTTGACAACGACATCTACCGGTACAGCATCAGCAGTATACGAGGGCTCGCAGTGCATCGTTCTTATGACGCCTGCGCAATACAAATCCGTTACTATTATAATAAATATGAAAGTAACTTCGGCTGTTTCTGAAAGTAACTTCGGCTGTCTCTGAAAGTAACTCTGTCTGTCTCTGAAAGTAACTCTGTCTGTCTCTGAATGTGACTTTCTAGCTCTGAAATTAACTTTATCTGTCTCTGAAAGTAACTCTATTTAGCTCTGAAACTTTAGTTTATTAAAATATTATTATCTACCATTAAATGAAATAAATATTAAATACTTAAACTTAACAATCCTTGCACATTCCATGTAAGTAGTGACTGTTAGCGACATCTATTGACCAATTGCAAATAGTAATACATTCCTTTTAAAGATTTAAGCATGGCAATGCCAATGCAATGATTGCTTCGATTACATTATCCGATTTCTTATACAGTCCAATCTAGGAAATCGGATAGTGTGATCGCAGTTAGAAACAGATCGGATTCGATTTGGAGAAATTGAAGATCCTTCAATTTGATTTCTAAACACTACGATTTAGAAATCAAATTGAAACGTCGAGCTCTCTACCAAGGTCTCTAAATTGAATCCCTTAAATTGAATAGTGTAATGAACAATGGAAGCCATCCGTATTTATAATACCTATGCTAATAATAATACTTATAATACATAGTCTTTGATAGAAACCAAATTGTTGCAACCCGTAGTTACGTGACGAGTTGACGACATGACGCTTTACGTTGCAACCGAATCCCAGCAGTGTACCTACCCAATCTCTATTTATAGACTGGTTTTATAATGATACCAATGAGTCTGACCTTCAATTTTAGTTAATGATATTCCCAAAATATAGGTCACTAGACAAATAGGGCAGTGTTTTTATTGTTTTGATATCTTAAAAAATGACCGAGTTATAAGCGTTTAAAGTATGTACATATGTACGCGCGCAACCCAAATTATTTAAAATTACTCGCGAATGTCCTAGACCATTTTGCTGTGATTAATTAATAACAAATATACAAATATCTCTCTTTACAATGAACTAGCATCTAGCAACAAGATTTGTGACGTCATCACTTAGCGCGGGCGTACTTTCTTGAAAATTTAAATAGCGACCGAAGTTTCGGTGTCATTAATTTCGGAAATACTGCATCGATTTTGATGAAACAAAAACTATTCACATGTGCATAACCACAGCTCTTATATTATGTGTGTTTTATAGTCATTTTCAAACCCATTATAAAGTTGCCCCTTAGTAAAATAAAGTGAACTCTTGCAAATCAATAATTTATTTATTTATTTAAAATTATCCATACATAAATTAATACACCATGCAATCGTTAAAAACTCAATTATTAAGTAATATTAAATTAAATTAAATATGTATGTATGACATACAATAACAATAAAGAATAAATGTACAGATTACTTTCATAAAATAATAACAAAAGTATATTAATTTTTTTATATATAGATTACTATGCCGAAAACCTCAATATACTTATATTGCGATAAGGTTGAAGAAAAATAGTCAGTCAGTCAAAATAGGACTGCACGTCAGAAGTGAAAATTTCTTAGCTTTAAAAGACTTCATAGATGAACAATTAGCATTTCAACAAAATTTTGAGGCAATTTTATCATCCTTTGGCAGCGCCATCTAGCGATTTAATCCTAAACCATCAACCACAGCGCCATCTAACGTCGAGGAATTGTATTTCTTGGATGTCGCCGACGTCATCCCGCGAATTCAATGTTTTGTAATCCCCTACAAAATTCTAAATATCTAAAGTGCCCAAAGAACCCAAAGAAGTTTTCACTTGAAAAATGTTTCTATACATACATATAATTATTGAATATTAGCATAATTCTGTCATGTCAATATAATGAGCCTCGTAGACATAGTAGTATATAGAGTAAATCACCGCAAATTGCTAATATGTGAAGTTATCCACATAACAACAAAAAAATACAGCTATAACAAAATATGTAGTTTGTATCATTTTAAAGTAGTTTTCGTTACGTCAAAATTGTACAATCTTTCGTACACGAGATAACAGAGAAAAAACAGGTAAGATATTAAGTATTTCAATAAAATTAGCTTATTATTATTATTGTAATGTAACATGATTCGGTCGGTGCTCCTTACCTCTACCATCCATAGTTATCTAAAGTATTAGAAATTTGCGGAGCTTACCTATTCTATAATAGATAACTTAAAATTCGTTTAGTTCAAAATTGGACTGATTCGTTGAGGTTGAGAACATCGTTCTAACTGAATTATTAACAGATTTCACAATAGATGAGAACATATCGAAATAAGTGTAAAGGAACCACAGCAGTAAGGCGTAGAGGAGAAAGTTCAAAACTCGATCTGCTATGTAACGTCTGAAACAAAAAAAATGCGTGTAAATATAGGCACTTCTGTATATCCATACCATGAATCCATGCTAATATTATTAAAAAAAAAAAACTATTAAGTATATGAATTATATACTAATATTATTAAGTAGTTAAATAATATACAAATATTATTTTATAAACTAGCTGGTGCCCGCGACTGTGTCAGCATTGAAAAATGAAAAATACAACACTCGAGAAACCGCTGTGACGGCACAACAGTGGCGCCCAATATTTTACATTTTTGACGATCCCTCGAGAACTTAACTTATTTATTAGACATGGGTTTGTTCTTGGCCAGCATCTAGACGTGTAGCGAAGATGACGCCTATGATGGAGCGAGCTCACCCAGAAAATGCCTATTCACTCGAACCCAGAAGATGCCTATTCCCTCGAACCCATAAGATGACTATTTACTTGAACCTAGAAGATGCCAATTCACTCGAACCCAGCAGATGCCTATTCCCTCGAACCCATAAGTTGACTATTCACTTGAACCTAGAAGATGCCAATTTACTCTAACCAGTAAATGCATATTCACTCGGAACCAGAAGGTGCCTATTCACTCGAACCCTTAAGATGACTATTCACTCAAACCCTTAAGATGATTATTCACTCGAACTTTGAAAACATTTGGATTATGAACTCAAAGTTCCAAAGTTCCAAACTTTGGCAGTTGGCACTTGGCAGGAAGTTGCGCATACTTACATTTTGTGCAACTTCCTGGCCCGTTCCAAATTTGATAAGTCCTCCTTGCAGCAGTATATCCTGGCTCCCAGTATGTAGATCTTCAGGTAATCATCGACGCTTACATCACTGACATCCGTATAAAAAGTATTATTATCAGCTTCGGTCAAACGTCTTTTTAGATTTAAGAAATTTGAATTTTTGAAATACCACTCCTTCGTCGTATAGTATTGCAATACGTTTAAACCGTGCGATATTCTCTTCTGTAGGTTTACCATGCTGAAATTTAATAAAAGAAAAAATATAATTATATATATGGGTATTCCCTATAAAACGCCTGGGATAGATTTAATACTGTCTATATATATTTTTATATATATATATATATATATATATATATATATATATATATATATATATATATATCGTCAAAAAGGCTGACTGTCCACTTGATTGGGGTCGGATCATAGTATTAAAAAAAATTTATACTTATTAAGTACTTACAAGGTTTTCTTTCCAAATAGAAAGAGAAGGGCGTCAATAAAGTAGGCCGGGAGGAGATGGGTAAATACGAGACTGATCTGATGGGTAATCCAATAAGATTTAATAGAGCCACCCGGGTACCACAGGGCTAATGCGAACGGGTACTTGTTTACCCATTTCTCACCTGAAAATTTAAATTTCTATTAAGGCACCGCAAGTTCTGCATATAAAAGGCATTTAAGATAGGTACAGTTTGAGATTGAGATATTCAATATAGAAAAGGTCAATGTACATCTGCTTTGTATTGCACTGTACTGCTAATTTATGTCTTTTTGATATTGGGACCATTTGAAACTCTGTCTTTTTGCTAAATAGGTCGAGCTGCTTATATGCCATTTTGCTTTTAGGTCATTCTGCTCATATGTATAGGATTTACTTATATGTCCTTTCGATACGAAGGCACTTAATTTCTATTCAATTTAGAGGTCTGGAGGCCTCGGGGCACCAAAGGACAGTAGGCCCCCCTGGCCCCAAATTATTTTCCGAATAAAATAGACAATTTTTTTCAGTCGAGTTTTCCAATAAATAATTTATTGTGAAACCAAATATATATTGTTTTATTATTTAACAAACATATAAATATAGTCAAGACACGGAATCGAATATCCAACCTCCGAGGCCACGGGCGAGTACCACCCCCCATTGAGCCATTGGGATACTCCCTCAAGGTGGTAATTGCAAGGGCCATTCAAAATTTTGATATTTTACTGGATGGAGTGAACAAATATAGATCGATGATTTCTGTTAATATTTAATATAATCATACTTGTACAAAGTACTGTAAGTAAAGGTAAAACGAGAAAACAAATAGTGTTTACTAGTCTCAATTTAATTTTTTTCCGAAGTCTATTGTGGGGACCCCTCTTTTGTGGCGACACCGGGGCTGTAGCCCCTGTAGCCCTCCCCTAAGTCCGGCCCTGTTTTTTTTGGCCATTATGACGTATAATTGGCTGAGTAATCGCGTAACAAACATACAAAAAAAACCAATATAATGTCAAATTGATAACCTCCTTTTTTGAATTTTCGTTGTAGATGATAGACATGTAGAACTACTGTATCCTCCAATTCGATCATCAGTTTTCTGAATTGTCTCCCAAGCAAATTTAAAGACAATACATTCACGTAAAAATTAGACGAATCGAGATAATTATAACTACTTACCTAACCTTATAAGCTCGCCCCACGAAATGTGCTTCATTCTTGACAGAGTTATATTACAAACCCTCGTTTCTCGCGGTCTAGAAATTTAATTAAAATTTTTTATTGTAATTCATCGTCATCAACTCAGCCGCAGGATGTCCACTGCTGGACACAGGCTTCTCCCATAATTTTCCTAAAGACCGGTCAGAAGCAGCCCGGATCCACCTTCGACCCTTGGCCCTTATCAGGTCGTCTGTCCACCTTGTGGGTGAATGTCCAAGGTGCACTTGCCATACTGTATAATCTCCACTCGAGAACCTTCCAGTCCCAGAGAAGACAAATAAGTGGAAGACAAATTGAAGGATTATAGATTAATGCAGCCTAAAAATATTCAAAAGAAAACTCAGATGCTTAGTATCATAGTAAAATTAAGGCAGTTAAATTGGCAATTACTGCTGCGAAACTAAGTGTGCGCTGCCCCTACTTATCATCCACATCATGATATCAAAATATCCCGAAATATATGACAAATCCTTACTTGTCTATGGCTGTGGTGTATGCAAGAAGGATACACGCGTTGACAACGACATCTACCGGTACAGCATCAGCAGTATACGAGGGCTCGCAGTGCATCGTTCTTATGACGCCTGCGCAATACAAATCCGTTACTATTATAATAAATATGAAAGTAACTTCGGCTGTTTCTGAAAGTAACTTCGGCTGTCTCTGAAAGTAACTCTGTCTGTCTCTGAAAGTAACTCTGTCTGTCTCTGAATGTGACTTTCTAGCTCTGAAATTAACTTTATCTGTCTCTGAAAGTAACTCTATTTAGCTCTGAAACTTTAGTTTATTAAAATATTATTATCTACCATTAAATGAAATAAATATTAAATACTTAAACTTAACAATCCTTGCACATTCCATGTAAGTAGTGACTGTTAGCGACATCTATTGACCAATTGCAAATAGTAATACATTCCTTTTAAAGATTTAAGCATGGCAATGCCAATGCAATGATTGCTTCGATTACATTATCCGATTTCTTATACAGTCCAATCTAGGAAATCGGATAGTGTGATCGCAGTTAGAAACAGATCGGATTCGATTTGGAGAAATTGAAGATCCTTCAATTTGATTTCTAAACACTACGATTTAGAAATCAAATTGAAACGTCGAGCTCTCTACCAAGGTCTCTAAATTGAATCCCTTAAATTGAATAGTGTAATGAACAATGGAAGCCATCCGTATTTATAATACCTATGCTAATAATAATACTTATAATACATAGTCTTTGATAGAAACCAAATTGTTGCAACCCGTAGTTACGTGACGAGTTGACGACATGACGCTTTACGTTGCAACCGAATCCCAGCAGTGTACCTACCCAATCTCTATTTATAGACTGGTTTTATAATGATACCAATGAGTCTGACCTTCAATTTTAGTTAATGATATTCCCAAAATATAGGTCACTAGACAAATAGGGCAGTGTTTTTATTGTTTTGATATCTTAAAAAATGACCGAGTTATAAGCGTTTAAAGTATGTACATATGTACGCGCGCAACCCAAATTATTTAAAATTACTCGCGAATGTCCTAGACCATTTTGCTGTGATTAATTAATAACAAATATACAAATATCTCTCTTTACAATGAACTAGCATCTAGCAACAAGATTTGTGACGTCATCACTTAGCGCGGGCGTACTTTCTTGAAAATTTAAATAGCGACCGAAGTTTCGGTGTCATTAATTTCGGAAATACTGCATCGATTTTGATGAAACAAAAACTATTCACATGTGCATAACCACAGCTCTTATATTATGTGTGTTTTATAGTCATTTTCAAACCCATTATAAAGTTGCCCCTTAGTAAAATAAAGTGAACTCTTGCAAATCAATAATTTATTTATTTATTTAAAATTATCCATACATAAATTAATACACCATGCAATCGTTAAAAACTCAATTATTAAGTAATATTAAATTAAATTAAATATGTATGTATGACATACAATAACAATAAAGAATAAATGTACAGATTACTTTCATAAAATAATAACAAAAGTATATTAATTTTTTTATATATAGATTACTATGCCGAAAACCTCAATATACTTATATTGCGATAAGGTTGAAGAAAAATAGTCAGTCAGTCAAAATAGGACTGCACGTCAGAAGTGAAAATTTCTTAGCTTTAAAAGACTTCATAGATGAACAATTAGCATTTCAACAAAATTTTGAGGCAATTTTATCATCCTTTGGCAGCGCCATCTAGCGATTTAATCCTAAACCATCAACCACAGCGCCATCTAACGTCGAGGAATTGTATTTCTTGGATGTCGCCGACGTCATCCCGCGAATTCAATGTTTTGTAATCCCCTACAAAATTCTAAATATCTAAAGTGCCCAAAGAACCCAAAGAAGTTTTCACTTGAAAAATGTTTCTATACATACATATAATTATTGAATATTAGCATAATTCTGTCATGTCAATATAATGAGCCTCGTAGACATAGTAGTATATAGAGTAAATCACCGCAAATTGCTAATATGTGAAGTTATCCACATAACAACAAAAAAATACAGCTATAACAAAATATGTAGTTTGTATCATTTTAAAGTAGTTTTCGTTACGTCAAAATTGTACAATCTTTCGTACACGAGATAACAGAGAAAAAACAGGTAAGATATTAAGTATTTCAATAAAATTAGCTTATTATTATTATTGTAATGTAACATGATTCGGTCGGTGCTCCTTACCTCTACCATCCATAGTTATCTAAAGTATTAGAAATTTGCGGAGCTTACCTATTCTATAATAGATAACTTAAAATTCGTTTAGTTCAAAATTGGACTGATTCGTTGAGGTTGAGAACATCGTTCTAACTGAATTATTAACAGATTTCACAATAGATGAGAACATATCGAAATAAGTGTAAAGGAACCACAGCAGTAAGGCGTAGAGGAGAAAGTTCAAAACTCGATCTGCTATGTAACGTCTGAAACAAAAAAAATGCGTGTAAATATAGGCACTTCTGTATATCCATACCATGAATCCATGCTAATATTATTAAAAAAAAAAAACTATTAAGTATATGAATTATATACTAATATTATTAAGTAGTTAAATAATATACAAATATTATTTTATAAACTAGCTGGTGCCCGCGACTGTGTCAGCATTGAAAAATGAAAAATACAACACTCGAGAAACCGCTGTGACGGCACAAGAGTGGCGCCCAATATTTTACATTTTTGACGATCCCTCGAGAACTTAACTTATTTATTAGACATGGGTTTGTTCTTGGCCAGCATCTAGACGTGTAGCGAAGATGACGCCTATGATGGAGCGAGCTCACCCAGAAAATGCCTATTCACTCGAACCCAGAAGATGCCTATTCCCTCGAACCCATAAGATGACTATTTACTTGAACCTAGAAGATGCCAATTCACTCGAACCCAGCAGATGCCTATTCCCTCGAACCCATAAGTTGACTATTCACTTGAACCTAGAAGATGCCAATTTACTCTAACCAGTAAATGCATATTCACTCGGAACCAGAAGGTGCCTATTCACTCGAACCCTTAAGATGACTATTCACTCAAACCCTTAAGATGATTATTCACTCGAACTTTGAAAACATTTGGATTATGAACTCAAAGTTCCAAAGTTCCAAACTTTGGCAGTGCGCATACTTACATTTTGTGCAACTTCCTGGCCCGTTCCAAATTTGATAAGTCCTCCTTGCAGCAGTATATCCTGGCTCCCAGTATGTAGATCTTCAGATAATCATCGACGCTTACATCACTGACATCCGTATAAAAAGTATTATTATCAGCTTCGGTCAAACGTCTTTTTAGATTTAAGAAATTTGAATTTTTGAAATACCACTCCTTCGTCGTATAGTATTGCAATACGTTTAAACCGTGCGATATTCTCTTCTGTAGGTTTACCATGCTGAAATTTAATAAAAGAAAAAATATAATTATATATATGGGTATTCCCTATAAAACGCCTGGGATAGATTGAATACTGTCTATATATATATATATAGTCAAAAAGGCTGACTGTCCACTTGATTGGGGTCGGATCATAGTATTAAAAAAAAATTATACTTATTAAGTACTCACAAGGTTTTCTTTCCAAATAGAAAGAGAAGGGCGTCAATAAAGTAGGCCGGGAGGAGATGGGTAAATACGAGACTGATCTGATGGGTAATCCAATAAGATTTAATAGAGCCACCCGGGTACCACAGGGCTAATGCGAACGGGTACTTGTTTACCCATTTCTCACCTGAAAATTTAAATTTCTATTAAGGCACCGCAAGTTCTGCATATAAAAGGCATTTAAGATAGGTACAGTTTGAGATTGAGATATTCAATATAGAAAAGGTCAATGTACATCTGCTTTGTATTGCACTGTACTGCTAATTTATGTCTTTTTGATATTGGGACCATTTGCAACTCTGTCTTTTTGCTAAATAGGTCGAGCTGCTTATATGCCATTTTGCTTTTAGGTCATTCTGCTCATATGTATAGGATTTACTTATATGTCCTTTCGATACGAAGGCACTTAATTTCTATTCAATTTAGAGGTCTGGAGGCCTCGGGGCACCAAAGGACAGTAGCCCCCCTGGCCCCAAATTATTTTCCGAATAAAATAGACATTTTTTTTCAGTCGAGTTTTCCAATAAATAATTTATTGTGAAACCAAATATATATTGTTTTATTATTTAACAAACATATAAATATAGTCAAGACACGGAATCGAATATCCAACCTCCGAGGCCACGGGCGAGTACCACCCCCCATTGAGCCATTGGGATACTCCCTCAAGGTGGTAATTGCAAGGGCCATTCAAAATTTTGATATTTTACTGGATGGAGTGAACAAATATAGATCGATGATTTCTGTTAATATTTAATATAATCATGCTTGTACAAAGTACTGTAAGTAAAGGTAAAACGAGAAAACAAATAGTGTTTACTAGTCTCAATTTAATTTTTTTCCGAAGTCTATTGTGGGGACCCCTCTTTTGTGGCGACACCGGGGCTGTAGCCCCTGTAGCCCTCCCCTAAGTCCGGCCCTGTTTTTTTTGGCCATTATGACGTATAATTGGCTGAGTAATCGCGTAACAAACATACAAAAAAAACCAATATAATGTCAAATTGATAACCTCCTTTTTTGAATTTTCTATGTAGATGATAGACATGTAGAACTACTGTATCCTCCAATTCGATCATCAGTTTTTTGAATTGTCTTCCACTATGGAAGCAAATTTGAAAACAATACATTCACGTAAAAATTAGACGAACTGAGATATTTACAACTACTTACCTAACCTTATAAGCTCGCCCCATGAAATGTGCTTCATTCTTGACAGAGTTATATTGCAAACCCTCGTTTCTCGCGGTCTAAAAATTTAATTTTTTTTTATTGTAATTCATAGTAATCATCTCAGCCGCAGTACATCCACTGCTGGACACAGGCTTCCCCCATAATTTTCCTAAAGACCGGTCAAAAGCAGCCTGGATCCACCTTGTGGATGGATGTCCAAGGTGCGCTTGCCATACTGTTTAGTATCCACTCGAGAACCTTCCAATCCCAGAGACGACAAATTGAAGGATTATAGATTAATGCAGCCTAAAAATATTCAAAAGAAAACTCAGATGCTTAGTATCATAGTAAAATTAAGGCAGTTAAATTGGCAATTACTGCTGCGAAACTAAGTGTGCGCTGCCCCTACTTATCATCCACATCATGATATCAAAATATCCCGAAATATATGACAAATCCTTACTTGTCTATGGCTGTGGTGTATGCAAGAAGGATACACGCGTTGACAACGACATCTACCGGTACAGCATCAGCAGTATACGAGGGCTCGCAGTGCATCGTTCTTATGACGCCTGCGCAATACAAATCCGTTACTATTATAATAAATATGAAAGTAACTTCGGCTGTTTCTGAAAGTAACTTCGGCTGTCTCTGAAAGTAACTCTGTCTGTCTCTGAAAGTAACTCTGTCTGTCTCTGAATGTGACTTTCTAGCTCTGAAATTAACTTTATCTGTCTCTGAAAGTAACTCTATTTAGCTCTGAAAGTAACTCTGTCTGTCTTCGAAAGTAACTCTGTCTGTCTCTGAAAGTTACTCTACCTGCCTCTGAAAGTAACTGTGTCCGTCGCTGAAAGTAACTCTGTCTCTGAAAGTAACTCTATTTAGCTCTGAAAGTAACTCTGTCTGTCTTCGAAAGTAACTCTGTCTGTCTCTGAAAGTTACTCTACCTGCCTCTGAAAGTAACTGTGTCCGTCGCTGAAAGTAACTCTGTCTCTGAAAGTAACTCTGTATGCCTTTGTAAGTAACTCTGTCTAGTAGTTAATAAATTTAATTTTATATTGTTTACCTTTGCCACTACCGATAAGAATACCAGTTGGTCCATTCAAATTGTCGACCCAACCGGGAAGAGGCTCTTTGAGCGCTGGAGTGACTGGGAGCAGAAAACAAATCAAATATTATAACGGTAGTAAGTAAATATGAAAGAGAAAAAATATATAAAAAGAAGATTGATACCAACCTATAGAGGGTCTGGCGATAACGACAGGAAATTTGCTTCCATACTCCGCCACAAGATCTTCTGTTATTGCTTTCGTGTAGGCGTAGGTGTTCGGCTCAGAAGCTTGTAGCAGTAACCTTAAAATGTTTTTTTAGTTAAGCTCGTCACTCGTTATTAACTTTATCCGTTTGACGCCGTCAAGGAGAGCGATGAATTGGTACTCATCATTCGATATTCAACCTTATGCATATGATAATAAGGTTGAATATAGAATGATCCATTGTATGCTGACAAGGACTGCTATGAATCGGTACGCATTATTCGATATTCAACCTCATATATATCGATAAATAAACTTGAATATCGATAAAGAACAGTCTTCACAACGATAAAAAGTCAGATATGTTCTCGAGTGTTAAATTTTTTTCGGACGAAGTCGCGGGCAGCATTTAGTGACAAATAAATGTAAAATTTACTTAGACTCCAGATGGTTGAGTAAGCCGTCGTCCATCCAGCTGACGATGTCTACGATTTTCTTCGGTTTGTGTACAGCTGGATAGAGTTTCTCTTCCAAAACTTTCAGTTCGCATCTACAATAAGCCGTCGAGAAGTGCACCAAGGCCTGGAAATTTATTTAAATGAAGGTATACAATACACCCCTACTGGTAAGGATAAGTGGAGAAGAAATTCCACTTATCCCTACCAGTGGGGATACAACGTAAGGATAGGTGGAGAAACAGATTCTGCTAGCTCTCCTTAAGACCTGCTTTTTAGTGGCATTCATAATACCTACTTCCAAATTCTCCATTGTTTCAGCCAACTCCAGGACGCGATATGTACCAACTGTATTTAAATTTACGGCTTCCTTGAGTTTTAAGTCGAATCTAGAAAAAAAAATCAGCACTTCAGTACAATTTCAAAAGAGATTTAAGTAATTTCTTCATAAGAAGTGGAACTCATTGCCTGCGTCTGTTTCCTCAAAACTACAACCACGGGGCCTTAAAAACTAGGGTTAATGAGCATATAGTTTTAGTTTGGCCTAGGCCGAACTGATTTTGTATTGGTCAACTAACCTTTACATAATTTTAAGCATAATTTAATTCAATATCAGCTCGGCTTAGGCCCAACTAGATATTTATTTATTTATATGGGATTTTAAGGCGCAGCAGTGGTGAGACACTGGCTGATGATGATGATGGTGATGATGATTATGATGATGTAGGTATATCCTGACACGGTTATGATGAACCGGTTCGGTTTAGGAAAAACTATTTTGGCCTGAAATCGGGTTTGGCCGGTAATAATATACTTTGGATAAAATAAACCATTAGTCCGTCAGAAGCGAAAACTTAATAATATTTTGAGGCAATTTTATTATGCTTTTGCAGCGCCATCTAACGACATAATTCTAGAACATTAACCACAAAAAATCGCATTTCTTGGGTGACCGCGACGTCATCTCGCAAGTCCAGTGTTTTATCTCCATGCCTAAAGTGCACAATGCGCCTAAAGAAATTTCACTTTAAAAACTCTTACCTGACGCAAGCGGCGCTGTGGAATATAATGTTACAATTCTTTCTTAATTCTTCTATGTCGTGATTGCACAGACCCAATTCGTCTTCCACTATGTCGCCGGCTATCAGTTTCAACTTGGCAAACACTTCAGGCTGCTTCTCCTTCAGGGACTCAAACATCTGGAACATTTGAAATACGAAAGTTATATCCTTATCCTTACATATATAGCATAGAGTAACTTATACATACTGAGAATAGAGTCAACACTCAGAATTCTAGTACCAACGCCATCTATCGGTGTACGACGTCCCTAGCAAAACAGACCTGCTCTGTAGGATGCTCGTCTTATGAAATGTTAAAATTTTCCAAAATAATTTCCAAAAGTCAAATCAATATCAAACAATATATAATCTTTGACGAAAACGTCGTGAATTGAACTTCTGATGATTTGAGTTTTGGAAATTACTTCGATTGAGAGAAAGATAAAAATAAAACAACAATCTAGTGTGTAGCACCTTTCTTATATATTTTTTTATTATAATACTTATAAGCTAACACTTTTATTTCATCGCACACTCTATTTACTCTTGTTTTCACTTATTTTCACTTTTATTTACTCGGCACACAACACCTTTCGGAACCAACCATAATCCAGATCAATAAGAGTCCAAATCGTCAAGAAAATCAAAGTCCAGGGTTTGATGCGTAAGTCCAACGTATTAAGAAGTCTTCGGAGTCCGGGAAGCAAGCCCGCTTGCTTCCCGGAAATTGTTGAAAATTTTGAAAAAAAAAAACGATAAAAATACTCTAGATCGGGAAACTCACGTGGCGATTCACAAAGGATACGGTAGCGGTACGGAATGACATGATGTGACATGACATGACATGACATGGGCCGCTTTAGTTGCTTTGTGTTAGATCAAATATTATAGTGCCATCTACAGCAATACGAACGAACTTTTACTAGCCAAAGTAACTCTTAACAAAAAAGAAATGTATGGACTGTTATGACACTGATATATAGTTATAATTTGAAGTGAATTACAAGACTACTTGCTGGAATTTAACTCGCTTGAACCGGCGAGTTATCATATTTGATGTTTAGGTACCTATTATTTCACTAGACAACTCTCGCATACTAAAATATAAATATTCTTATTTCCTACTAGTAGTATTTTTACACAATGTGTATACAACGATGAGTGAGGTCGAGTGGTTAATAAAATAAGGCGTGAAAAGGTAACAAACATACAGATAGAGTTGATTTCGCATTTATAAAATTAGTGTGGATTTAGTATATACATACCTTACTTTTACACAACTCCTGCAACCTCTCATCGCATGTCATGCCTCGCTTTTCTCTCAGCAATAAGTATATTGTTTTTAATTCGGGACAACTCCTCAAAAGTTTTTCGACTAATACCTGCGTACAAGTATTAAATATGTTATTTATATTAAGGGATTCACTGAGGCAAATGACATTGACGTTTGACCTTCAACGTTTATTTGAAATGTTTCATACAAGCGTTGGTGGCGCTCGGAAACTATGGTTGTTTTAACCATTAGAAAAGCATACAAAAAAAAAAATAAACAACAAAAAAAAAAAAAAAAAAACCAACACTAACTTATTAATCGGTACAGGATTCATGTGGCGCAATAAGCCTTTTTCATAATAATTTTAATTTTCAATAAAAGTCAAATTCTTCTTGTGTTCTAATTTTTTTTTGTGCAGTTTCTATTACCTTGACTAAAATTGTAAAATTGTCTCATATGTGTATAATATTATTTTTTTTAAATTGCGTTGGATGTCTCTTGTAAAAGGCTCTGGCATCCCTAACTCACATATATGGTGGTCTTCTGTAAGTGGATGGTTACTGCCACCAGATGGGCTACCCAAATGCCCTGCCACTATTGCCCTGCCCAATATTAAAAAAAACCGCCGTATTAGTCTAGCCGTTCTCGAGTTTTGCGTTTATCAACCACATAGCAAGCACTATTCATTTTTATTTATGCCTATAGATTAATAGAAAGATTTTATTAATTACTTTTCCAAGAAAGCCTGTAGCTCCCGTGATTAAAACTGACTTCCCGGCATAAAATTCCCCCACTGTTGGCGCCATCGCGTAATTAAAATAATCTGAAAAAAATAAATATTTTAAATTCAAGATCTATGTTTTTTGTCTCGTCCAGTTTTTATACAGTGAACAATAGTACAGAGTGCCTACGAATTTTACTCGATCAAACGCATCGAATGTGTAAAAGCGAATTTGTATGGGAATGAAGCAGCGCCTCCTAGTGGCCACATGTAGCGCTGCTCGCAGCGAACGCGTAAACGTGAATTTGTATAGGAATGAAGCAGCGCCACCTAGTGGCTATGTGTAGTAAATACACTCTGGTGCAATGAAATCGCACATGTAAACATTTTTTTGAAGAATATGGTGTTATTTTTTTTTTATTTAAAAAGTCACATATTTTTTACAATAGGATGAAAGGTTATTTCAATACCTATTCAATGATACCATATAAGCGGTGATAAGTTTACTTTACTGCCGAAAAGGAAAGCAAAAACAACAAACCCCAAAATTGCTTACTTAGCGCACTGCAGTTTGCGATAGCAATTGCAGGTATAAAAAGGCCTGTTTTGAGTAAAACGTCATCATTTGCATTTCAACGCTCTACGTGAAAGGACGCCTAGTGACTACAGTTGCAACATTCTGAAGAAAATGGATACTACTCCGGAAAAAGCCGCTCAAGTCGTTGCTCTAATTGAAGCAGGCCAGAACCAGAGTGCAGTAGCTAGACAGCTGAATATCAGCCGATATTCAGTTCGTCGTGTATACCAGCGCTATCGGGAGACTGGTGGCTATGAACGGCGACGAGGATCTGGTCGCGCCAGAGCTACAACTCAACGGGACAACCGATTTCTCGTAACGACGTCATTGCGAAATCGACGACTGACTGCCGTTGATCTTGCACAACACCTTCAAGAGGTACGTGAAGTGGAAGTCAGCCGGTGGACAGTTAGAAGAAGACTTGCCGAAGGTGGCCTGACTGCGCGTAGGTCAGTAAATGCTCCTAATCTAACACCAGCTCACCGCCGCGACCGTCTTCAATTTGCACAAGAACATGTGCAGTGGACACTCGACCAATGGAGAGCAGTCCTGTTCTCAGATGAGTCCAGGATGTGTCTTCACGGCAATGATGGTCGAGGAAGGGTCTATAGAAGGCCTACAGAGAGATTCTCCCAGTGTTGCATCACAGAACGTGTGGCATACGGCGGTGGTTCGTGTATGTTCTGGGGAGGCATTTCACTCGAAGCGAAAACGGAGCTTGTCTTCATCACGGGGGCCAATATCAGGCGACAAACAAGAGGATTGACATCTCAGCGGTACATTGAGGAAGTTCTCCAGGAACATGTCGTACCATTTAGCGGTTTTGTTGGAGAGAACTTTCTCTTTATGCATGACAATGCAAGACCCCATACAGCTGCTATAGTACAACAATACTTGCAAGAGGTAAATATCCCCGTGATGGAGTGGCCAGCTCGAAGCCCGGACCTTAATCCGATCGAGCACTTATGGGACGAGTTAAAAAGAAAAATAAGAGGCAGAAATATTGCTCCAGCCAATCTTCTGGAGCTACAAAATGCGCTAAAGGAGGAATGGGAAGCCATAGCACAAGACTTTGTCAAACACTTAATAGAGTCTATGGAAAACCGGTGTCAAGCGGTTATTCGGGCAAGAGGGGGTAACACTTCTTATTAATAAATGTTTTTTCACTACATTTTGTGATTTTTTTTAATAATCCCCAATTTTCGAACTTTTTAGTTAAGCAAAAATCCGCTGATAAAAATGTATTTGTTGTTTTTGCTTCTCTTTTCGGCAGTAAGGTAAACTTATTACCGCTTATATGGTATCATTGAATAGGTATTGAAATAGCCTTTCATCCCACTTAAAATATATATATATGTCTTTTCAAATAAAAAAAATAAACAATACTTTTCAAAAAATCTTTACATGTGCGATTTCATTGCACCAGAGTGTAGTAAGCTGCTCGATTTGGAAATTTCCTTCTTGAGATCATAACTCACAAAATTTATACTCAAATAATCATGAGAATTTATAGCGGAGCTTTTAAAAATGGTACATCTCTCAGCAAAGTTGGAAATTTGAATGAAGACTTTATAAATTCGCCAACGTTATTTACTTACTACAGTAAACAATGAGTACTCGCAAAGAATAAAACGAAGCTTTGACACTGAGTCATGGAGAACATCTGATTTACTTAAATAAAATTAAATAATCGAAATAACCAACAAGGACATATTATTCAATTAGAAATAAGGTAAAAGCACCTACTATCGCGGTATGCAAAATCGGCATCAATTACCGAGGTATCCGATATTTTCGTATTTAAATTTAATAACAGTAACTTTAGAACGATACTATTTTGGACAAGTTCTAACTTGGTGTGTTTTACATCGAATTAATGGGCGTTGGTAGACATACCAAAGATGAACAGATCAAAAACGATCAATTTGTGCGACGGGAACGCAGAATCAGGTTGTGTCCATACAAGCAAGGGGCAATTCATGTAAGGGCACTCATATTTTTGTTTTGTGATTTTTAAGGTAAAATACTTTATAATTGACTACGGATGATGTTTACTTGTTTTTGCGTATTTCTAGGAGTATTATCTTTTACTTTTCATGGTAAAATTTTCAATAAACACATAATAACATTAAGAAATAAAACTCGCGGTGATAGATGCCTAAAATTGGAGGCAGCTTCTAATACCGAGGGAACACTCGGTAATGGAAATATTGAGGTTCCTATTTTGCTTATTATATTTAAATTATTTATTATCTCATTAGTAAAAATTGATCAATCTTCCAGTCCTCATGTATTCTATAAACGAAAAATCTATTTTCGATGTATGCAAAATCCATAAAAATTCATTATTTTTATAAAAACTCATAGCACTTAAAGTATAATTTTGTACTGGGTGTCAAAAACGTCATAAAATATATGCAATATTCATTTGAGAAAAGAATGATAATACGGCATATCTTGTCATTCAAAATACTGTTTTTCATGAAGATTTATCTCTATTTTTTCGAAGTGACACCAAAAAATCTTTCTGGTATTCTTTTTTTACGGGTCGGAATTATATTTAAAAATATTGTATACTACTCTCATTACCGCGGCATACCTCGGTAATAGATTATATGAGAATCTATTAACGAGTGCAGAGTACTCGGAAATACAGTTTTCATATAAAATCTATCACCGAGTGATAAAGCAACCTGTATTCGTATTCGTATCGTGTTGTAGTAACCAGTGTCCAAATTTAGGGTTCCGTTAATGAATTATTCTTGATAAAAATATTTACAAATAATGTTTCATAACAAAGACAAAGGTTTTATCATGTTACTCTGCTGTGATTTTTATTTATTGATCATTAATTCATGACATCATAATCGAGGACATTCAGTTTTGATGTCAGGTCTGCTCTCACCCCACTGCTTTCCACTACGTCAAAGACTTTGCCATAAGTATAAGTTGGCTAGTCCCGACAAGAACTGTAATTAATTTAAATTTCGCAGTAATTATGGAAAAGTTATTGGGTTTTTTGAAACGACATCCGACATTGAGTAGAAATCAAACCACAAAAGACTCAATACGAGCGTGGTTTGGAAGAGTTTACTCGTATATTGAACGTAACGATTTGCTTCAAGTTTTTTAGGGCCCAAGACGCATATTTAACTACAATGAAACAGCTTTTTTATGTCCGATGAATAAGTAAGTTTTAGTAAAAAGAGGTAGCGTTTATATACGTGTTTATAATCGAGAATATACGAAAAATTGATTTTATTGATTCAATTTTAGTTATTTGTGTAATTATTATTGTTATTTTTCTCATTATACCAAACTTACATAAATAAATATATCTATAGATTTAATGCAGTTTATTAAGTACCACAAGTGAATAAAATTTAACCCTGTATAGACTGTAGATTAGTTATAATAAGCAAAATATTATAAATATTGTTGTTAATATAGGTGGAAGGTAACTGTGATAGTCTTCTTCTACATTTGTTCAGTTTCTTAATTATGATAATAATAAAGTTGATCGCAATGTTTTGTGTATTTTTTAAATATATTTTATTTTATACGGAACCATCAGGACAACAAGTATTATTTTTCTTCTATACTCGGTAATAGGAGCCACATACCGCGGTAATAGAAAAAACATTTGAGCATGCCTCGGTAATAGGCGATGTCGACTTCCTGTTTTAAAAAAAAAATTATAAATACTACGCTTCAAAATAAATAAAAAGAAGTGAGAGAAATCAATAATAAAGAGTCCCTAAAATGTTTAAAAAAATGCTTACTTGCCGAGGATAGACCTGATTACAAAATATTTCACTCTAAAGTCAAAATTCCCCGAAATACCGCGGTAATAGGTGCTTTTACCTTACTTATGACATTAGAATACAGAAAGAATTGACCCACTTATAAAACAGCTAAACACAATGTTGAATGAATCTCATCGTGACCCTTATTGCCACACCACATTGAACTTTGATTGATAAACAACTAGAATTTAAAATACTACTCAAGACTAATAGTGGACATTGCTCTGATAAATAAGAAACCCATTTTATTGACAATAAAAAAGGGAGTTGACGCACCCTTTTTGAAAAACTCAAAGAAAAATTGTGGACTTGACTTGACCCCTTTCTTCCATCGGACATACAGACTTACCATCATCATCTGATAATTATAATATACTTATAATTATCAGATCTAAAATGTAATCAGGTGGGTACTTACTTTTCGATGTGTGTAGATAAGAACTTAATGCTACCACAAAACTGCTTCAACACTGGTGGATATGTCAAATAAGTTTATTGCAAGTAATTGTATAAAAGTCAAAGATCAATGATGAATTAATTATAATGAATTTATTCCAAAGATAAAGGGTGTTTAAGACGGCTTTAAAGAAACCCTTGCAAACGCGTGGTCCAACTGCTTCGGACATGGACTTCTTTTCCCAGTTGGTTCGATTGAGAGGACGACTGCACTCGTCCCACTGATCGGACATGGACTTCTTTTCCCAGTTGGTTCATTTGAGAGAACTTCCGCCGACTTGTGCAGTCGTCCTCTCAATAGAGCCAACTGGTGAAAAAAGTCCATGTCCGATCGGATCGGTGGGACGAAGCAGTCGGTCCACGTGCTCTCAAGGAATGGAAGCCACAATTGGAAGGCGCAGCGTTAGGACTTGACTATGTCGACAACCTTGGTTCTCCTGTGAACTGTCACCTTTACAATAAAAAACTTATAACCGACTAAAATTTTACTGAGATGTTTTTTTTAGGAGGGGAAATGACATTTTATCTGGGAATACCCACTAAATACCCCCGGATTCCACCGTGAGCGGTGATGTGTGGCCACACACCGCTACGTCCGTTCCGGACTCAACTCATGGCGAGTGTTCGCCTCAATCCGTACTAGAGATATACTATTTCGTTGGTACTAATATTATAAATGCAAAAGTTTGTATGGATGTATGGATGTATGTATGGATGTTTGTAACTCTTTCACGCAAAAACTACTGAACCGATCAGCATTAAATTTTGCATACACGTTGTCTGGGACACCAGAAAGGACATAGGGTACCTTTCATCCAGAACGCGGACGAAGTCGCGAGCACCAACTAGTATTTACATTTCTTACAATTTACAACTAGCCTAGGAATCTCATTTATAGGTCTCACTCATCATTTACAGGTATTTCAGGACGCCACATGTATGACGCCTATTTAAACTGAAACTGGCAAATAATTCTGCAATAGGTAAAACAGGGTGATATCTCAACTTAACTTGCCTAAAAATGCAGCTACTACCTACTATGTTAAACTAAGTAAGTAATAGGGCGATACTTTCTGATATAACATACTTAATATAATTTAAGTTCGTCTGTAACTTATTTAACCGAACCGTCTGTAACCCTTTAACTTATGTAAAACCCGAATGCATTCATGACGAAGCTTGATTTGCAGTTTTTGATTTAAATTCACTTCTGGAACTGAATAAATTTTATTACATTAAATGCAAATCAATTGCATTCATTATTACGATACTTATAATATGGAAACAATTTCTACGCAAACTTGGTTGGAAACATTTGAAGAAATTCAGATTCTCAAGCCATCTCCTTTCGCTACTTACTTATTTAACACTAGCCATTGCATGCGACTTCGTCCGCGAAACTTTATAAAATATAGCCTATGTTATATGTATGTACACGGTGGATCCAGGCTGCTTCTGACCAGTAATATTGGAAAATTATGGAGGAGGCCTATGTCCAGCAGTTGACGTCGTACATCTGAGAGATTTTTTTTTTAATTTTTGTTTTGGCTTTTCCCTTAGGGACATGTCGCCTCATTGGGCAAGATACATAACTAAACTATACTAAATAAATATATACAACTATACCTCCCTAATTACCTAACTATTAGGAACTAAACACTAAATCTAGAATGATACATATTGTACAGCTCCCTAGCTGAGAGGAGATATACCTACCTAACATACATCTTGTCAACCTAAATACTTAATTATAAATCATAGTAAGTTATGAGATAAATGGATGAGGTTGCGAAAAGTGGAAATTAAATAACATACAGGGCGTCCCAAGACTACCTATATGTATTTTATGCCTTATTTTACAAGTACGACGGCGGTATCTAGTCGAGCGCAGCGAGACCAATCATTTATCTATGCTAAACTCTTTTTCTTTTGTATACAACATAATACAACATTATTATAATTATATAATTATCTACTAATTAGTTTGTGGTAAGTATACAACTTTTGAGTTGCTCTTGCTTTTGAGCACAGATTATAAAGTTATGTTTTGAGAATAAAATAAAATCAATGTTTCCGTATATATTATAAGTTACTCTATGACACAACGACAAACATCGACACAGAACACTATAAAGTTAGTTTGGAATGTCAAAGTAAGTTTGTCTATGAATTTCGCGCGCGAATGTGAATCGTGATCCTGTCCTATTTTAGAGTAATACGTTTCATAAAAGATGTCCCGCGGCAAACAGCAGAACTAGAAAAGTAGAATTCGGGGAGTTATAAAAACCAACAGATGCTGGTAACATTCCGTCGCATGATGACTTCTTATATGAAAAGGAGTCCATTTACTATTCCTTTTCTCTGGTTAATTTAAATATAGATATTTGTTTTCGTATACCATTTCTGCGATATAGAACAGTATCTACTTGGCGAAATAAGCAATTTGACAACATGGAACTTTTTCTATGAAGATATATAAAAGTTAGCAAAACAGAACCACATCTAAGAGTAAGTACAAAAGTATGTATTCAAATCAAGAAAGTTGGCGAGTACGTCTACGCTCTCTACTAAGTTTGTGAAGTTATTAAAATCAACGACAATCACGGAGCACAGAACACTACAAACTTAAATTAAAATGTCAAAGTCAAACCCAAAACGACACTTTGTCTATGAATTTCGCACGCGGAAGTGAATCTTAAATCTTAATCTATTCTATTATTTCCTTTTCCTATGTACATATTCTTTTGAATTTCGGGACCTTTTAAATTAGTTTCAAAAGTTATTTATATTTATTTTATTTGAGTATTTTAATAATAAAAATGGAAGTGACCGATATAAGCGAACTTTTGAATGTGCATGGTGTTAAGCTGGAGAGCAATCTTGTGTTTGATGAATCTAGTGAAATTGAATCATCGGTATTATCTACTATACCACAGTATGTTACGGAATCGGAATTGAGTAAGCTACTTTTATCTACTAAACTAGCTGTTGCCCGCGACTTTGTCCGCGTTCAAATGGGCTAACCGACAGAAAAATAATTTTTCAATTCGAAACAGTAGTTTTGTAGAGTCTTGTAGAAATATTTCGGCTTTACTTCTAACTTCTTCATAGGATAGGACCCATAAGATAAATAAATAAGATTTTTTTTATTATATTTCCATATCATAAATTTAATCACTTCATTTTACATCTATGTATATTTATAAACATATATATATACCTAAGTACATACATCAAAATTACTTTATAAACATCTCAATACAATTTCTAAAACACACTTCTTAATATCTTAAAATCACAATGACTTACATTTGTAAAAAAAGCCTTTTTTTCAAATTTCATTCTAAATTATGTTTTTTGAATTTTATAATAGTGTTTAAAATTCAAATCTAACATTGAGATTAACAACGTTTAACCAAAAAAATTAAATATTTAAATTTTATTCAATATCTTCGACCTCTACCCAAATTCACTAATTGACTAGGCAGGCTTTGTTTTGTTTGTATTAATTGCTACTCTTGTTATTTAATGACAAAAAAACATCTCAAAATATTTCGACAGTGTATAATCTATACTAATATTATAAAGCTGAAGAGTTTATTTGTTTGTTTGAACGCGCTAATCTCAGGAACTACTAGTTCGAATTGAAAAATTCTTTTTGTGTTGGATAGATCATTTATCGAGGAAGGCTTTAGGCTATATAACATCTCGTTGCGACTAATAGGAGCGAAGAAACAGTCGAAAATGTGGAAAAAACGGGGAAAATTATTCATCTTTGAGGGCTTCCGTTGCGTGAGCTGCGAAAACCGTTCGAGATACCAAAATAACTATTCCACGCGGACGAAGTCGCGAGCACCAGCTAGTGTTTAATAATGAGTACTTATTTATTTTAATTTTTTTTTTGGCAAAACAACATTTTTCAGGTCAGCTAGTAATATTAGCTACAGCTAGATTGTAAATATTTTCAGATTTAATACAGTCCAATGGTGAAATTCTACAGACTCCCCTGTCTGTGTTCTCCAATAATGTTGATGAAGAGGATACTATGCAAAGTAGTGATTCTGCAGGTAAGCATATTTTTTGTTTTATATTTTGCAAAAGGTAAGATTTTTTTTGCACTAATCATTTTTTGAACCAATTTATATAAACCATTTAGATAAAGAGGGATTCCGGATAATTAATTTTTATTTTCAAATCATTGAGTTGCTCTCTTATAAAAAAAAAAAAAAAAACGGTGGCACTCTGGGAGTCCCCACAGAAGTGAAAACTTGAAAAAAATTTTTAATTGTGGTAATTTTTGGGTCGACCTTTTTGGGTATTAGGTACTTAATGGCCGTTTTCTATTTTTATTTGAAATTACTCAGTTATTTTATAAATTGTCAACAGAGGTGTCGGTAATAGGTAACTGTAACAGTGTCGCGAGTTCAATGGTTTTTTTTCATCTCAAAAATGCACAACGCGCTGAAAGAAATTTCATAAAATAAAAAATAAATTACAAGCCAAGCGGTTAAAGGCTTAATAAGTTAATGTTTAATTTACAGAAGAAGTTTTGATACAACTAATGGACATAAGGACTAGATTGTCTAAGTTAAGATCTATATTGGAGAATAGATTGGCAGCGGACTTCTCCGACTACACATTTTGGTTGCAAGACGCAAAGTTGGTGAGTGTGTTTTCAAAATGTATATATATACAGGATGTTCTTTGTATGTACGCAATATATATAGGAGGAGTTTATTTGGTGGTTAAGATCAGAAATTGTGAAAGTCGCCAAAGAACCAAGATTGTCAACATAGCTGAGAAAGTTAGAAAATTAAAGAAGCCCTAATTTTTCGAACCGGGTTAACCAAACGGTCGCGGGTTCGAATCCCGCTAGGGGCAAATGTTAATGTGGTGTTAACATTTTACCTTTGTACCTGAGTCATGGATGTTTTGTATTTATAATATGTATGTATTTACAAAAAAAAGTAAACTATATAGTATAAACTGTCTGGTATCCATAATACAAGCATTAGTTGCTTAGTGTGGAACTAGATGGTGCCGTGTGGAATGTGTGAAGATATTTATTTATTTATTTATTACTAGCTGGTGCTCGCGACTTCGTCCGCGTGGAATAGTTATTTTGGGAATCATTTGGGTATCTCGAACGGTTTTCGCAGCGCACGCAACGGAAGCCCTCAAATATGAATAATTTTCCCCGTTTTTTTCCACATTTTCGACTGTTTCTTCGCTCCTATTAGTCGCAACGTGATGTTATACAGCCTAAAGCCTTCCTCGATAAATGATCTATCCAACACAAAAAGAATTTTTCAATTCGAACTAGTAGTTCCTGAGATTAGCGCGTTCAAACAAACAAACAAACAAACTCTTCAGCTTTATAATGTTAGTATAGATAGATTAACCTAACATATTAATTTTTAATTTAGTTTTGGAATTTTTGGAATTATGGCATGTATTTTTTTTTCACAGTTGGAAGACCACAAAACTTTGGTCGAACAGTGCATAAAAGGCTCCGGAGTGGTCCAAGTCAACATACAGATAAGGCCATTGGAGAAGAAAATCAATATTTTGGATGTTTTAAAACCGGACGAGGAATTGTTGCAATTGCCAGACGAATACAACATAAGTTGTAAGTGTAAATTTTGGTGTGAAAAAAAAAAAACAGCACTAGTGCTTTTGTGCTTCGGTGCGCGAGTGTGAAGTCACAGCGTCAGTTACTTTGTGTTTTTAATGTTAAACTCAATGACAGACAGGTCGACGGTCCACTCGATAGTAGTTGGCTACCGTAGCCAATAACACAAGCAACGCAACAGAGATAGGGAACGTAGGCTTTTGCATCTCTTACAGTCAGTTGCACATAGCTTCTTTAAAATTGGCATTAACTAACGAGTCCTTATCCCTAATGGGTACATTAACTTTAAAGACATTTCACAAAACGATTGACGGCCCCTTTAAAAGCGCTAATGTCGCTTTGTGCAACGCTTTTTCTCTTAAAGATAAAGATAAGGTCTTGTTTGACACTTCTTTAGTTAAATTTTAATGGAGCATTAAAGTTGACGTTAATGTAGCTTTGTGCAACACTTTAATGATTCCTTAGGTTTTAAAGGCGACTTTATAATTTAAAGAACGTTTCTGCAACTGGCTGTTACTCGCACGTTTTTTTTAATGAAACACAACAGCACACATGCTGTTGTCACGTTTTTTTTTTTTTTTTTTTTTTTTTAAAGTTACGCGTTATTTGTCTACGCGGACGAAGTCGCTTGCAACAGCTAGTTAGTATATTATAAAATAAAAATTCAATTCAGACGCCGACAACGAAGTCGAAATTGACACCGAATACCAATCCGAGGATGCAATCGAAGTCGACCAGACCGAGGAGAAATACGAGGATCAGCAGGAGCTGGTGGAAGTTGTGGAGACGGACGCCACTGAGGCCACGGTGAGCCCTCACGCCGCCGGTGTCCAGTGGGTGGTGGACAACCAGTTCAGGAACGACCACAGCCGACTGTCGATACCGGAGGATCCGTTCGACTGGTGAGGTCCATCCCTAGGTTTCATCCCGAGGTCCCCTCCGAAGGCTCCATCCTGAATATTCGGTTTTTATTTCGGCTGAAGGTCGGCAGACAGGCCGACAGTCCACTTGATGGTATGTGGTCACCATCGCCTATAACATTAAAGGACGAAGTCGCGTGCATAGTAGCTAGTAATGTAATAAATATTATAATATGCTCTGTAAACCTGCATTCAGCAAATAAACAATAATTTATTTGCGTTTATTCAAGTATGTGCGATTGTTTTACAGGTCTTTGTAATGTTTTATAGGTCTGTGTAATGTTTTACAGGTCTATATAATGTTTTATAGGTCCGTGTAATGATTTATAGGTCTGTGTAATGTTTTATAGGCCTGTGTAATGTTTTACAGGTCCGTGTAATGTTTTACAGGTCTGTGCAATTGTTTTTACACGTCTGTGCAATTGTTTTTACACGTCTGTGCAATGTTGTACAGGTCTATAGTTATTTTACATGGTTGTGTAGTTATTTTACAGCTCTGTACAATTGTTTTACAGATCTGTGCAGATTTGCAAATTTTATTTCACGCATCTGTGCCAATTGTTTCACAGGTCTGTGCAACACGTGAAGCTGTGGATTCAGTGGGCGGTGCGTCAGTTCAAACTGGTCGGTGTTAAACTGTCCGACTGGAGTCTGTCTGGCAGTCAGCTCACTCAGATCACAAATGCACAGTTCAAGTATGTATTTACTGAGCGAATTGACTTAACAGTCAGTTGCACAAAGCTTCTTTAAAATTGGCATTAACTAACGAGTCCTTATCCCTAATGGGTACATTAACTTTATTTAAAGACGATTCACAAAACGATTGACGGCACCTCTAACTAAAAGTTCCTTTAAAAGCGCTAATGTCACTTTCTGCAACGCTTTTTCTCTTAAAGATGAAATATAAGGTCTTGTTTGACACTTCTTTAGTTAAATTTTAATGGAGTATTAAAGTTGACGTTAAATGTAGCTTTGTGCAACACTTTAATGATTCCTTAGGTTTTAAAGGCGACTTAATAATTTAAAGAACGTTTCTGCAACTGGCTGTAAGTATATTAATTTAACATTTTAGGAATAAAACATTGCGGTCTGTGATAGGAATGTATTTTGAATTTTAAAAATTTGACTCTGTCCGGTCTAGATATGGAAAATAGTGGCAGGGCAGGGCACCATGCGTTTCGTAGTCACTTTGGCGGCCCGTCTGGCGGCGGTAACCATCCTCTTACAGAAGACCTACATTTGTGTTTCGTTCGTTGAGGTAATAAGTGTTGCCAGAGTCCATTTACCTGTCCCTTCGAAATTGCAACACCCGTGGGCTTGCTTGTATTATAGGCGACGGTAGCCACCCACCATCGAGTGGATAGTCAACCTGTCTCCCAGAAAAAGCACTAATGCTAATATTTAATTTAATTACTTACAGAGAGAAAATCCCATCGGATCCTGGAGATTTGTTTTGGACACATTTCGAGTTGTTGAGGAAGTGCAAATTTTTAGGTGAATTTTTTTTTTGCTGTTTTTTAATACATTAACGTATGTAGGTGTTGCCATATCTAAAATATATTTAAATTCTTCTATAGCTTTTTGACTGAGTTAAAAATTTTTTTATAATTTTTTGATTATGAGCCTTAAAAATTACATAATTTTATCTATAGCTTTTTGACTCGTGAGGCCTAAAATTTTTTTCTATAGCTTTTTGACTCTGATTCTAAAAAAATTTTTCTATAGCTTTTTGACTCTGAGGCTTAATTTTTTTTCTATAAGTAGCTTTTGACTTGAGGCTTAAAATTTGTATCTAAGTATAGCGTTATGATGACTGAGGCTTAAAAAAAAATTTCTTTAGCTCTTTGACTCTGACGGTTAAAAATTATGTACATAATTTTATCATTTCTAAGTTGTGGAAAGTAAAATTTTTGGATTTTGAGATAATTAATGCAAATTATTATTCAATACATATGTATAAAAGTTATTTTTTTAACATTTCAGCTTTGGTAAAAAATGACGACAAGGATTTGTTAGAAAAGCAACAGTCCGCCATCAAGAAGAAACCAAGAGTGGTGAGAATATTATTTGGGTTTTTTTTATGTGGTGACAGTCGCCAGACAGGTCGCCGGACGGTCTATTAAAACCAGCAACTATGATTGACTGTATTTATTTATTTATTTATTTATTAGGTTACATATGGATAATTATTATCTTAAACGAATTATATTATTAATGTTTATTAACGTATGTATTTATTTTATTACTTAACTAGCTGCTGCCGGCGACTTCGCCCGCGTAACTTTGTGTAAATTATATAAGTACTAAAACTTTCCCCAAGAACCAATCTATACATTAGTGAAAACCGCATTAAAATCCGTTGCGTAGTTTCAAAGATCTAAGCGTACATAGGGACAGACAGACAGACAGACAGACGCGGCGGAGGAGGACTTTGCTTTATAATATGTAGGTAGTGATGTAAAAAAAATATTACAATACATTATAATATAAAAAAATATATAAAAAAAGACTCAAGCTACTTGTGGTTAGGGCTCCAGAGTGAGTCTATTATTATTATTATTATTATTGACGACACGTTTGGTCCAGTGGCTAGTAACCCTAGCTGTTGACCAAACGGTCGCGGGTTCGAATTTGCACATGAGTCATGGATGTTTTGTATTTATAATATGTATGTACATATTTACAAAACAAAGTTATGTATGTTAATATATCAACGGTCTGGTATCCATAATACAAGCATTAAGTTGCTTAGTGTGGAACTAGATGGCGCTGAGTGGAATGTGTGAATTAGAGATGCGCATATCATGTCCTCTTGTGGATTGAAACTGGAACGGTTCATTTGCGCTGCGGAGACTTAAATGCGTAGAACAGAAGTCTCATTATCCTATAGAAAAACAAAATAGCATCCATAGATAAATGATTGGTCTCGCTGCGCTCGACTAGATACCGCCGTCGTACTTGTGAAATGCGGCATAAAATAGTACGCCGAAATCGGCGTACCCGAACCAGTCACACTGCAAACTGTCTGTGATGTGTACGTGCCGAATGTTGTATTAAATTTTAGGCATAATAAAATACCAGTTAGCGTAGTGAAACTGTATAAAAATATAATAAAACTGGGTAAAAAGTGATAAAAAGTGACGATTTTTTACACACACTACAATAAAAAGTTGCCACATTTTCGGAGCTATTGCTTATGTGTAGTGCTCTATCTAGTCGAGCGCAGCGAGACCAATCAATTATCTTTGATAGCATCCATGTATAACTGTCTCGCTCTTACTAACGCGCGGGATTTATTATTCTATCACTTTCGAACCGCACCGCACCGACTAGACTGTGAGCAACTCCGCGCACCGATCGAGCACCGACCGAGCACCGACTCGGTGCGGGCGGAGATGGAACGGCGGACCTATTTAGATAGATCGTTCGGATCGAACGTATATCGTTCCAGTTGCGGACATAGTTCACGGAACTATTACGATCCGGAACTACACATGTCTAGTGTGAAGATATTTATTTATTATGAAGTACTGTTTTTGTATTGCAGGCGACGACAACAAAAACAATATGTTCCGAGAGTCCACCGTTACCGCAAAGGAGCGGCAACAACGGTCAAATACAACTTTGGCAGTTCCTCTTGGAGTTGTTGACCAGCGCTGACCATTACGACGTCATCAGGTGGCAAGGTAACACAAGATAAGAAAATAACTTAATATACCACGTGACCCGTTCAAGGAGGAGCCTCAAAATACCGCTTGGTCACATGGGGGGAAGGGGTCCCTCAAAATACCACGCTTGGTGACATGTTTCCCCAAAATACCACGGTTGGTCACATGGGGGAGGGGCGGGGTTCTCAAAATACTACGTTTGGTCACATGGAGGAAGGGGGGTCCCTCAAAATACTACGTTTGATCATATGTGGGGAAGGGCGGGATCCTCAAAATACCACGCTTGGTCACATGGGGGGAGGGGGTTCATCCTCAAAATACCACGTTTGGTTACGCGAGAGGAGGGGGAGGGGGTTCATCCTCAAAATACCACGTTTGGTCACATGTGAGGAGAGGGTCCTCAAAATACCACGCTTGGTCACGTGGGAGGAGGGGGAGGGGGTCCTCAAAATATCACGCTTGGTCACATCCTCAAAATATACATATTCAATTCAATCAATCAATTATTTACACATATTCAATCAATTATTTATACATATTCAATTCAGTCAAAAATACACAATATCTATGGTCACGCGTTCAGTATCCAAAAAATAAAAGATGTCAAAATTACACACAAAACGGGAAAAAAGAACACACACACACACACACATATAGTTATTTAAGTCAACAAGGTAACTAAAGCGACGTGACCACTTTAGGTACAAACGGCGAGTTCAAGCTGATCGAGCCGGAGCAAGTGGCCAAGCTGTGGGGCGAATGCAAGCACAAGCCCGGCATGAACTACGAGAAGCTGTCGAGGGCGTTGCGCTACTATTACGACGGGGACATGATTGCGAAAGTGGCCGGAAAGAGGTCAGTATTATTATTAATCCTTTAAGCGCTTGTTCACTATTATTAACCCTTTAACCGCTTGGTCAGTATTATTAACCCTTATCTAAAGTGGCCGGAAAGAGGTCAGTATTATTACTAACCCTTTAACCGCTTGATCAATATTATTAACCCTTATCTAAAGTGACCGTAAAGAGGTCAGTATTATTATTAACCCTTTAACCGCTTGGTCAGTATTATTAACCCTTATCTAAAGTGGCCGGAAAGAGGTCAGTATTATTATTAAACCTTTAACCGCTTGGTCAGTATTATTAACCCTTATCTAAAGTGGCCGGAAAGAGGTCAGTATTATTACTAACCCTTTAACCGCTTGATCAATATTATTAACCCTTATCTAAAGTGACCGTAAAGAGGTCAGTATTATTATTAACCCTTTAACCGCTTGGTCAGTATTATTAACCCTTATCTAAAGTGGCCGGAAAGAGGTCAGTATTATTATTAAACCTTTAACCGCTTGGTCAGTATTATTAACCCTTATCTAAAGTGGCCGGAAAGAGGTCAGTATTATTATTAAACCTTTAACCGCTTGGTCAGTATTATTAACCCTTATCTAAAGTGCCCGGAAAGAGGTCAGTAATATTTATTAATTACCAGTACCTATTAACATCCTTCGTTGTTGAATAAATATACATATAAATAAATATCTTTACACATTCTACACGGCGCCATCTAGTTCCATACTAAGCAACTAATGCTTGTATTATAGATATCAATTTTTTTTTGTATATACAATTATACATACATATTATAGATATACAAACATCAATGACTCAAGTACAAAAGTAAAATGTTAACACATAAACATTTTGCCCCTAAGCAGGATTCGAAGCCGCGCCGTTTGGTCAACAGCTAGGGTTACCTACTAGCCACTAGACCATTTTGTAATCAATACACAGAAACTACATATTTCGAGAGTCACTAGGGTTGTCACAACACAACAAAAATTATGGTTTAATACCAAAATCAAAATATTTATTTATCAATTGAGTTTCTACAAGAAACTCTTATGATCGTCATTATAAATTTAAATTTACCAGATTACCTTTAATTTACCTAGACATTGTTTTCCACAGATTCGTGTACAAGTTTGTATGCGACCTGAAACAGCTGATCGGTTACGGTCCCGGCGAACTTGCCGATTTGGTCAAAGAGGTATACGACAATAAGGAGCTTCACACACAACAGTCGTAGTGAAAATGTACATAATATGTGACAAAAGTGCCAAATACTTGTTAAACAATATTAACAACAATAGAAAGTTACTTGGTAAACAATTTAGTGAGCAAAGTTGTTTTTTATTGCTACAAGTGTCGACTTTTAAATGTCGAACAAGGGAAGTAGTCTCGGTGATGTAGTGTAGACTACTGACCACTAAGTGATGATTTGAAGGCAAGACATAAAAAAAATTTGCTCAATAAAATGCAAGTTTTCATCTCCACCAGCGAGAAAGAAAAGTGTTAATATAATTTATATAATAATATAAGTTATCTTTAGCTAAGAAAATCAATTGAGACAATTTTAAATAATAATAATAAGTATGTTTACAAAATTAAATTTCAATAAATAAAAACTATCTTAACAGTAAGTTGCACATAGCTTCTTTAAAATTGGCATTAACTAACGAGTCCTTATCCCTAATGGGTACATTAACTTTAAAGACGTTTCACAAAACGATTGACGGCCCCTTTAAAAGCGCTAATGTCGCTTTGTGCAACGCTTTTTCTCTTAAAGATAAAGTTAAGGTCTTGTTTGACACTTCTTTAGTTAAATTTTAATGGAGCATTAAAGTTGACGTTAATGTAGCTTTGTGCAACACTTTAATGATTCCCTTAGGTTTTAAACGCGACTTTATAATTTAAAGAACGTTTCTGCAACTGGCTGTAAGAGTCGTAAATATTAAAAAGTGGTCCAAGAATATTTACGTGTAAATTAAGATGGCTCTAGTGTAGCATTGACTTGACGAGTAAATTAGACAGAGACAGATAGATAGAAGACACGCTACACTAGCGCCGTTGCGGCCACTTTTAGAACCCTCAGTTTGATTGTCCACAAATGAATAAACCCTGTAATGTACATCTATTTAGTAATAGACATTTATTTTGACATCACAAACAGACACTACAATTTTATTTATTCGTATGTATGTATGTATGTATGCATATAGATTAAATAAGATTGTATCGCAGTAAAAAAATCACAATTTTTTTCAAAAATTTATAATAATAAAAATGTCTTCAAAAACCCATTAATGTGATTGATTCATACAGTGTTGAGTTTTTTCGTTTTTGAATATTAATTATCTATGTATTCTACTTCTTAGTGTTGAATTTTCAAAATGTAAAATTAAGACAAATGAAAAAATGTCGCATGGCATATTGTAACGTTTTTTGTAACGTTAGAAACGTTGAAATAATGAAATCATTTTGAATATTTATCTCCCTCTCTCTCATTCTCTCTCTCTCATTCTCTCTCTCCTTCCTCTTAATAAATAGAGACAGGGAGAGGGAGTGAGAGGGGGGCGGGGAAGAATGAGAGAGAGAGAGAGAGAGAGAGATAAAAGAAATACTAAAATCATTTTAAATATTGTTGCTCTGAAATATCATTAACAAACGACACACGCCGTCAAGATACGTATACAAATAATATTTGTATCTTAACAAAAAAATCAATAATCTCAATAATAGTATCTAAATACATAATGCATTTTTACGTATTTCAATCAAAGATAATTGACTGCGGTCTCGACTAGATAGAGCGCTATACAAAAAGCAATAGCTCCGAAAATGTGGCAACTTTTTATTGTAGTGTGTGTAAAAAATCGTCACTTTTTATCACTTTTTACCCAGTTTTATTATATTTTTACACAGTTTCACTACGCAAACTGGTATTTTATTATGCCTAAAATTTAATAAAACATTCGGCACGTACACATCACAGACAGTGTGCAGTGTGACTGGCTCGGGTACGCTGAATTCGGCGTACTATTTTATGCCGCATTTAACAAATACGACGCGACGGCGGTATCTAGTCGAGTGCAGCGAGACCAATCATTTATCTATGATCTCAATAATAAAAAGTTACAAAGTTAAATGCAGGATGCTTGAAAGTTATTTAAAATTACATATATATAATATGTATTTATATGTTGGTGGGAATTAATATAATAAGTCTAAACCCCAAGTTTAGACGAAACTTGTTTTTTAGTAAGTAACTTAAAAATTGAAGTTTTTTTTTCAAAAAAATTAAAAATTTTGTGATATTTTATTTATTTTATCAGTCGTTAGAAGTGAAAAATTAAGTCATCTGTTGACATCTTAACAAACTATTGACCAAGTTAAGCTTATTATGAACCAACAAGTACGCACCGATTCCGGTAGATGGCGCTGATTTTATAGGCGTCACACTGAGGGTGTCACAATTTTTTTCCCCCAAATTAAAAGTGCCCAACGCGCCTAAACTAATTTTCACTTTTAATTAATGAAATCAATTTAGCTAAATTTTTTTGAAAATGTTTGTAAATTAAATCAAATTAATAAATTAAATTAAAAGGCATGCTGACATATTTTTATTTTTATTTTGGAAATATTAAGTTTAAAGTATTTTTTTTTCTTTTGTAAAAGGATATGATATGAAGTGATATTACAATTTGTAAAAATTTAGTTATATAAATATACCTATCGTGTGTCTGTATATAATTGTTTATACAGTTGTATAAAAATAAGTAAATTGTTTTTTGTACAAAATAAATTTTATTATTTGTTTAACAATTTGTTTTAATTGATTTTTTTTAAAGTTTATACAAACACTAAGTGGAGTTATGAAAGTAAGTAAGGTTAAGTAAGTATTTAATATGAAAATCAAATCGAAATTCGTTTTTTTTTATATTAATGTCGACAGACAGGCTGACGGTCAACTTGATGGTAAGTGGTGGCCGTCGCCTATAACACAAGTAACACCACAGGTGCTAAAAGGCACTGCTGACCCTCACCATAATGGGATATGGCTCTAAAGTATTTTTAGTTTAGACCAAAGAACACGTTTGGTCCAGTGGCTAGTAACCCTAGCTGTTAACCAAACGGTCGCGGGTTCGAATCCCGCAAGGGGCAAATGTTTATGTGTTAACATTTTACCTTTGTACCTGTGTCATGGATGTTTTGTATTTACAGGTATTTACAAAAAAAAGTAATGTATGTAGTATATCAACTGTCTGGTATCCATAATACAAGCATTAGTTGCTTATTGTGGAACTAGATGGTGCTGTGTGGAATGTGTGAAGACATTTATTTATTTATTTATTGAACGCATGTAATGATTGGAAATCTATAGGTAAATGTGCTCTGGCATCTCTTAATTACGGAAACAAAACAGCACATATGCTGTTATTTTACGATTGTCCAAATAATAATTTTTAAATGTATCTTTTTATTATGCCATTTTAAGTAATATAAAAAAAATCTTTTTATGCTAATCCTTACTAATATTATAAATGTGAATGTGAGTTTGTTTGTTTGTTACGCATTCACGCAAAAACTACTCAACCGATCATCGTGAAATTTTGCATACACGTTGTCTGGGACACCAGAAAGGACATAGGGTACCTTTCATCCAGAACGCGGACGAAGCCTCGGGCACCAGCTAATATATTATAAATACGAAAGTAACTCTGTCTGTCTGTCTGTCTGCTACCTTTTCACGCCTTAACTACTCAAGCGATCATCATGAAATTTTGCATACACGTTGTCAGGGATACAGGAAAGGACATAGGGTACCTTTCATCCAGGAAAAAGTACTGTTCCTAAGGGATCGTCTAAAAATATGAAGTTGGGCGCCACTGTCGCGTGGCGGCGCCACCGTCGTCACAGCGATAATGATGTCTGGCGTAATTACTCATATAACGCGGACGAAGTCGCGGACACCAGCTAGTTAATTATAAAAATTCGTTTTGAAACTAGTCTGCAATTTTGTGAGCAATGAAATGAAACACAGATAGGGAGTTAACTACAAAATAAATATGACCAAGAAATTTTAATTAGCCTAACTTCTGTGCGATCAATTTTGAGCTTTATTATTGCGTGCAATAAGACTGGAATTTAAAAAAAATATTCCATTTTCAATTGTCATGGTAACGCGGTTCACAACAAGTGGCGTCCCTAGTTCTGTGTCTTGTTTTTCGTCTCATAAATAATTTTTTAATGATTTGTGGAACACATTTTGTGTTTCAAATAGTTTTTTAATAATTTATTTTAACGTGATTGTGTAAATCCAATAAATTAAGAGATTATGTACGTAGGTAAGTTATTAAAATAAGTCTTATAGGCATCTAAAATCAACCAAGTACTTAACCTAAGTGGTTTTTTTAAACTGATACGAGCTAAAATTTTGAAATGGATAGATTTACTTAAGTAAAGTGGATTTTCCATTTTGGAATTTTAATTAATTTTAGAATTTACTAAGAAATTTTAAAAACAAATTTTAAACCTAAAATTGCAGTACCTAAATTGCTATAGGTATATGTCTCTTAATGGACTTAATATAATATACTAACTCTGCTCGCGACTTCATACGCGCAGGAATCTTAACATTATTTCAGGATAAAAAGTATCCTATAAACAATCTGTGTGCCAAATTTTATCCGAGGCCTATGTCCAGCAGTGGACGTCCTACGGCTGAGATGATGATGATGATGATGACCTTTGTTTGAACGGTAAAAGTCCCAAACATAAAAAAGAAAAGATGCACTAAACCGAGTGCATAATCAACTATCAACCCTTTACTTGTAGTTGGTAAAAGAGGCCCTAAGGCTGCTTCTAAGAATTATTGTTTATTTAATTAATAAAAAAGAATATTTTCATAAACGCGAATACTAATACGGAACCTAGGCCTCCCCCATAATTTTCCAATAGGACCGGTCTGAAGCTGCCTGGATCCATCGCTGACCCGCGGCCTTTATTAGGTCGTCTGTCCACCTTGTGGGTGGACGTCCTACGCTGCGCTTGCTGGTCCGTGGCCTCCGCTCGAGAACCTTCCGGCCCCAGCGGCCGTCGGCTCTCCGTACTATATGCCCTGCCCACTGCCACTTCAACTTACTGATTCGCCGGCTTATGTCGGTAACTTTCGTACGTCTGCGGATCTCCTCATTTCTGATTCGATCGCGCAATGTAACCCCGAGCATAGCCCTTTCCATAGCTCGTTGAGCGACATTGAGCTTCCTTACGAGGCCCCTAGTTAGAGACCACGTTTCAGCGCCATACGTCATCACTGGCAACACACATTAGTCGAAAACTTTTGTCTTGAGACACTGAGGGATTTTTTCTGTTTGTTTGCCTTTTTGTATGTTTTCTCCCAGCTCCGATTCAAAACATGTTTTAGTAATTTAGTGAAACTTTGCTGATTTATGTTTTTCTTATATATATGTACCTAAGTGTAATCAAGATATTGTTTGTTTCCCAAATAAAAATAAAAAAATAAAAATGTAACTTAATAATTTCTTAATAAACATTGATTTTCGTTGATATGTATTTGTTATGTACCTACTACATAATTACGCACAAAACCCGCTTTTCTTCATACATGCGATTATCCGAATTTTCGATTATCCGAATGCCTAAGGACAACAATTAGTCCGGTTAATCGAGTTTCTACTTTAATATCATTTTCTTAATTTGTTTTATATTAATTTGTTGTACCTACTGTCTTGGTACCTATAATAGTGAGTGGATGCATTTGGCTTTTTAGGCTTAGCTTAGCTATAGCATTAGGCTTTTGCTCAGAAGGGGTCCATAGTTGAAAAAAAAAGGAATTCTTGTACAAATATTCATATTTTGTTAATGATGGCTATGGAAATAAAAAAGCTTTATTGTTGATATTATTTTATTGTAAATTCAATATTTCAATTTCAGTGATATCGCCAGGAAACATAGCAGCTAATCAATATGGTCCCAGCGTCACTAAGGATATGGTTTATCCTGCACTTGTTTCTGTCGCTAGGATACGTTTCGACCAAATGGATTGAGGGGAGAATTGACACGAAGGATGTGAGTACAGTTATAACTTACTAGCGATTGCACGCGACTTCGTTCGCGTAAGTTTGTGGCGACCTCCTTCAAATGAGACCTATTTGGAATTTCCATCTGTTTCCGTGTCATTCTTTATTTAAAAGAAGAAGGCACGGAAATCAGTCTGTCGTAATCAGTTGGCGTTCAACTCGGCTTAAGAAAGCACGCGCTTTCTCGCTTCTCGCCACTCACGATTTGTCAATATGTACATATGTGTAATTATAAATATAAATATGTAAATATAAATATGTGGAGTTATTCCTCTTCGCCCCACAAGTTTTTATAAAATATAGCCTTATGTTACTCACTGATAATGTAGCTTTGTATAGGTGAAAGAATTTTGGAGTTTATTCATTACTAACTTACAAAAAAACGAATCTTTTCTTTTTATAATAGATATTAATTAAATGAATAAAGTACTTATACGTTCACTTCATTATGTACCTAATATTAAACTCAAAGAGAAAAGATTTGATTTTTTGTGTGAATTATAAACTACTTTATTTAAATTTCTATTTCTATTTAAATAAGTAATTTGTGTTACATTAGAAAAAAATAATACTACCATCTTTTTTTAGGCCAAAGAACTTCTTCTGTCTCTATTTTTATAATTAGGTATATTTATAAATTATAAATATTATTTATGTACTTTATATTATGTAGTCATTACTTTTTAATATAATATTATAAATGTGAAAGTAACTCTGTCTGTGTGTCTGTTACCTTTTCACGCCTTAACTACTTAAATTGATCATCATGAAATTTGCATAGGTATAGGTATATTGTCAGCGATACAAGAAAGGAGATCGGATACCTTTCATTCCTTTAGAATGCGTAACAAACAAACAAACTCAATTAGTAATTATAATATTAGTAAGGATTTTATAATCGTTCGTAAGGATTAAACTCCAGTCGTGCGTCGGAGCTGACATACCTACACATTTTTTTTTTCAGAACTGGGCGTTTTTATCGCGTTTCTGCTTTCTGTCCCTGGAAGGACAGTTCGAATATTTAATTGAATACGACAAAGCTATGGGAATGCCCAACTTACTTCTGTACTACGACGATCAAAGCCAGTGGCCATCAGTTTATCATAGTGACAAGGTGAGTATGATAAAGTGGCTCTAGTATGAGTTTATGATTCCCGAATTAGCTAGCGAGAGCGTAAAATTTTTACTTCTTCTCATCAATGTAAAGCAGACAAGAAAAGTGCTTTATCAGTTTCGATTACAAATTCCATTCATTTCGAAATTCGCTAAGGCTTAGATTTGAAATAGGTATTGATTACTGATTGACATAATTTGTCATCGCTAATAAAGATAGCAATAGAAATTGTCACTGAATTTTCAAAGCTAAACAGACCTTAACAATCTACATACAAAGAATGTTCAATCTTAGGGTAATAAAGCACTTATAAAATTCAATGCTTATTTGTCGATTTTACTACAACCATCGAAGTACTACAACTATAGATTTTGCGTAATAAATGCCAAAGTGGCACACAAAAAGTACGCCTAAAACGGAATCATGGCGGAGTCTTACGTAGTAAAAGGCGGAGTAAAAGGTAGTAACGACCAAGTTCTACTATTGATTTTAAACTCAAACGTGTTTATGTAAAATCCCATTCTCCTTAAATGACAGATGACAAGAGTTTATGCTCTACGCATATGTCACTTTCAAATGTCTTTTAAAGTTTGTAGTGTTTTGTAGCCAGTGTCATTAAAAAAGAGGTCGAATACATATCCCTATACTTTTTTAAAATAATTTCAGACATGCAAAGAACGCGAACAAGTTCTCAATAAGGCCGGACAGAATCAGATAATTAAACTTTCTCATTGGTATCCTGACACCGAATACTCTGGCTGTATACTTACAAAGGAAAACAAGGAGTTGCCATCAGGAAAAAGGTTCGTCCTTTTACATACATATTTTCAAAATTGTGACGGTTAGGTACTTTAGTAATTTTTAATAGTCGTGTCCACACCAAACGATCCTCATTTTTTTTCTTCAATTCTGCTGTTGGAATGTTGTTCATTTGCCGACTAATTTGCCGCCAAGCATCTGCTCTTACACCTCTATTTGTGTATTGGATCCCATAAACATTTATTCTCCCTATAAAGGGATATTAAACGAATACATTGCGAATTATCCATATCGGTGGATCACGCGATTCAATTCACAACCGTCCACACCGCGCGCGCAAAGCGACTGAGGCCCTTTTGAGCGTGAACAAAAAACCGACAACAAATGGATCGCATGCGGCGGGGAGCGCGCGCTCCAAATGCGCACCTAGGATCGAGCGCGGCACCAAACGCTCCCGTGGAGCGCTCTCCAGCCGGGCGCGATCGGAGCGCGTTGGATCGTTTGGTGTGGACCCGGCTAATGGAACGCAAAATAAATATATTAATACTATAATATTACTATTTAATTGTTCATATAATATTTTATATTAATTAATTGATATTACTAGCTGTTAGGTAACCAAACGGTCCCGGGTTCGAATCCCGCTAGGGGCTAATGTTTATGTGTTAACATTTACCTTTGTACCTGAGTCATGGATGTTTTGTATTTATAATTTGTATGTATTTACAAAAAAAAAGTAATCTATGTAGTATATATCAACTGTCTAGTATCCATAATACAAGCATTAAGTTGCTTACTTTGGAACTAGATGGTGCTGTGTGAAATGTGTTTTTTTGATATTTATTTTACTTAAAAATCAAAAAATTAAATTACAACTCATGAAACACACGATACAGGCTTGCATATCTAGTGTGTGTTTTCATAAGCAATAAAGTAAATTTATATGTTTCTGTAATTAAATACATAAATAAATAAATAATTTTATATTTATTTACCTTTTTAATATGGTACCTGTGTATTTCAGTACTTCGACAACAACACAGAAACCTAGCTCCACTAAAAAACCACTAGAGAAATCTAGAAAAAATTCCACAAACTCGTCAATAGCTGAGCCCAGAGATCCGGCTTATTATGATCAGTTTTTGAAAACTACCTCATACCCACCAAAGACTACTATAGTCGATTCAAACTCGACCACTTGGTACGAGGTGGTGCCTACTGACGACTTGAATGCTAGCACTACGATGTTGCCTGAAGACCTATGGGAAAGTGTTGGATCTGAGACTAATGGTAGTCGTTTTGAAAAATTAAACGACGTGGAATTAATGTTTGATATTACGAAAAATTTTGGGGTATGTATTTTTTTTTTATATAAGTCAAGGTAGCGCTTGGCCGCGATCTCACTTGATGTTAGGTGCAGATGCGGCCGAAGATGGACCACGCTTACCTATGCTTAACCTACGCTTAAGGATGCACTAGAGAGCACTAGAGAACAAGAGTGCATAATTTAATAAAACATAAAATTATTTATAAAAGTAACTAATAAACACTTTACTTGTAGTTGGTGAAAGAGGCCCTTAGTTAATGTAATGTTTTTTTTATGTAAAGCTAAAATTAAATCGCCATCCTTTTCCTTCCGTTTCTCAATTAACTTATATATTAAATCATCCGATAAATGAAAATAAGCGAAAGTAGAGGAGGCCCTGTGGGTGTACATAGTATAAAATAAAGTCTCTTTACATAGTATAAACTAAAGTCTCTACATAAAGTATAAAATACAGTCTCTTTACATAGTATAAAACAAAGTCTCTTTACATGGTATAAAACAAAGTCTCTTGACATAGTATAAAACAAAGTCTCTGTGCATAGTATAAAACAAAATCTCTTTACATGGTATAAAACGAAGTCTCTGTGCATAGTATAAAACAAAGTCTCTTTACATAGTATAAAACAAAGTCTCTTTGCATAGTATAAAACAAAGTCTATTTGCATGGTATTAAACAAAGTCTCCTTACATTGTATAAAACAAAGTCTCTTGACATAGTATAAAACAAAGTCTTTACATAGTAGGTATAAAATAAAGTCTCTTTACATACTACAAAATTCATTTACTCTTTGCATCCCACAAAAGCACATAATATGCTGTTATATTTGTCGATACGTTTGGTCTAGTGGCTAGTAACCCCTAGCTGTTAACCAGACGGTCGAGCTAGGGGCAGCTGTTAGGCAATGTTTATCTGATAACATTTATCTTTGTACCTAAATCATGGATGTTTGTATTTATAATATGTCATGTATTTACAAAAAAAAAGTAATGTATGTAGTATATCAACTGTCTGGTATCTGTGGAACTAGATGGTGCTGTGTGGAATATGTGAAGATATTATATGTCACGGGTGGTCTTTGTAATAGTAGGGTGGTTACTGTCGCCAGACGGGCTGCTCAAGTGACATAAAATTTATTTTCTGTACGATTCCAGCGTAAAAAACGATCTACAAGAGAACTTTATGAGCGTTTCAAAAGGCGGCGTTTGAACGCCCAGTCAGGTGAAGGCTTTAGTAACGGCAAACGTGATGGTAATATTGAACGACTGATGGTCAGATGCCACAACAGCAGACGGTTCAGATCAGCGAGGGAGCGATGGTGGTTCATTGCCATTAGTAATTGCGACAGTCCGAAGGTATCAATTTATTCTATATGATTATATCAATACTCGCCCGGGTTCAAAATGAAAGCTATGCTATTAAGTTTAAGTTTTTATTTAAGTTGGACCAAATTACACATTGTTAAGAAGTTTTATCAAAATCGGATCAGTAGTTTAGTTGATTGGCATTAAACAACGTGACACTTAATTTTGATATTGAAAAAAATCTTTGATCCTTTTGCATTATTCACAAATTGTTACTTATATTTTCAGGGTTTAGATGTGAAATACAGATTTCTGATGACGAACGGACCCGATGGTGATTTTTGGCATGAACATTTCTCTGCAGATGAATTTTGTAAGTTTTTATTTAAATATTATTTGTTCGTCTGTTTATAGACAGTTTTATTTTATGTAAAGGTCAGCCAGGGTGGTCTAACTTGATGGTGTACTTGATGGTAAGTGGCCACCGTCGTCTATAACACAAGCAACGCCATCTGTCTCTGCTCTCCTTCTGCACTCTATATATCTGTCTGTTATATCAGATTATATAAATCTCAAAGCAATATAAAATTTTCCTCTCAGAGGTAATTTTAGTTTTCTAATATAAGATTTTCCTTTCAGACGTACTTCCAGTTTTTTCAATATAAAGATTTCCTTTAATAAAAGCAGTATAAAATTTTCCTCTCAGACGTAATTCTAGTTCTTCTAATATAAAATTTTCCTCTCAGACGTACCTCCAGTTTTTCCAATGTAAAGATTTCCTTTAATAAAAGCAATATAAAATTTTACTCTCAGACGTATGTAATTCTAGTTCTTCTAATTAATATTAAATTTTCCTTTTATACGTACATACTTACTTCCAGTTTTTTTAATATAAAGATTTCCTTTAATAAAAGCAATATAAAATTTTCCTCTCAGACGTAATTCTAGTTCTTCTAATATAAAATTTTCCTCTCAGAAGCAATATAAAATTTTCCATAATAAAAGCAATATAAAATTTTCCTCTCAGACGTACCTCCAGTTTTTCCAATATAAAGATTTCCTTTAATAAAAGCAATATAAAATATTCCTTTCAGACGTACTTCCAGTTCTTCTGGCATACATGTTCGCCTACATAGTAGTGATGGTCGCGGTAGTGATGTGCAGTGTCGAGTTGAAATCTCGACATTTATTGCACTCGACATACAAACTGTTTCTGGTGTCGATAGTGGTACAACATTTCGGTGTGGTTTTACAAAGCTTGTCCCTAATAAGATATGCTGCTAATGGGTTTGGTGGAGAGAACGCTAGGATAACTGGTAAGTCACAACAAACTGTTTGCAAACGATTCGTGGGAGTTCGGAATAGATTTGTATTATTTTTTGTATATAAAATCTAATATATGAAATTCTCGTGTCGCGGTGTTTGTTGCCAAACTCCTCCGAAACGGCTGGACCGATTTTGATGAAATTTTGTGTGCTTATCGGGTAGGTCTGAGAATCGGCCAACATCTATATTTTTCATACCCCTAAATGTTAAGGGTGGTCCACCCCAAAAATTTATTTTTTATTTTTTCGCAAAACAACGTTTGCCGCGGGTCAGCTAGTAGGCTATAATAATATTATTTTTTTCAAATTTCCAGGTCAATTCTTCTGTGGCATGTCTGAAATGACGTTTCTGTTGCTGTTAATATTGATGGCCAAAGGCTATACAATAACTAGGGGCCGTCTCAAAGTTGGTTTCACCGTCAAATTAACCGTTTTCATGTGCTGCTATCTAGTGACATATGTCGTATTGTTTGTTTATCAAGCAAAGGTAAAGAATTTGTATTTTTTTAATATGTAGATAATATATAAAAATTTCGTATCACGTGTTTGTGCGCGATGAACTCGCTAAACTACTGAACCGATTTTGATAAAACTTCGTAACTATGTATAATTTGGTCCAACTTAGAAGAATCTTAGAACTTTCTTAGAACAACTTAGAACTTTTATTTTTTTATTTATTTTTCAGTGTTTCGACCCAGGTGAAGTTCTATATTTGTACGAGAGTCCAGCGGGATATGGAATCATAGTTTTGCGGATGGCAGGATGGTGTATGTTCGCTTATTCGACTTTCTTCACAGTCAAAAAATATCCTGAAAAGGTAAATTCATTCATACTTGCCTAGTGAGCAGTCATATTCATATGGAGTGTACTTTTCATATTGAAATCAGAGCCAACTTTGAAAAGTCTCAAAAATGTCAATATTTAACATAAAAATGTGTCATTACATAAAAAAATGACAATGTTGTACGTAAAAATGTCATTACACATAAAAATGACGCATAAAAATGTCCACTTAAAAAATGACAATGTCTTACATAAAAATGTCATTACATTAAAATGTCAATGTTTTACATAAAAATGTCATTACATTAAAATGTCAATGTTTTACATAAAAATGTCATTATACATAAAACAATTTCAATGTTTTACATAAAAATGTCATTAGGTATACATAAAAAAATAACTATCGCATAAAATATCATTACATAAAAAAAGTCAGTTTTACATAAAAAAATGTCATTTACATAAAAAAATTCAATGTTTTACATAAAAATGTCATTACATTAAAATGTCAATTTTTTATTTAATACTTTTAATTTCAGAACATGTTCTACTGTCCGTTTTTCATTTGCGGTACCCTCTGGTTTCACGCGGGACCGCTTTTCATACTGACGGCAAACTCTTACATAGGTAATGTGTTTTTCAATTTCTAGACATCCAGACAACGTGTACAATCACGCACACAAGTTTCGTAACTGTTTCTTTGTTGTTTCAGACAAATGGGTGAGAGAGAGTGTTGTGAACGCTGTACTCCTTTTCATTACGTTCAGTGGCCATATCATGTTCCTAGTGAGTACTTAATGACTGCGATCTATACTTATCTATACTTATACGACACGTTTGGTCTAGTGGCTAGTTTTATGGAGGGGAAATGACGTTTACGCACTATCCCTCGTTGACGGGGACAGTCGACGAGGGGAAGTGTGGGACTCGCCTGGCGAAGTCTTATCCCCAGGAATACCCACTAAAACCCCCCCGCGTTCCACCATCAGCGGTGATATGTGTGGGTCCGAGAGCACAGCAAGGCCTTGTTCTCGGATCCTCACACACCGCTACGTCCTCAGCGGACCCAGCTCAGGGCGAAGATTTTTCGCCTTGCTTCACTTGTTGTGGCGGTGCACTGGAACGCTGTGAGCCGACACGCGTCATTGTTGGGTATATCAGGACGTCAGATGTCCCTTTCTGACGCCCCGATGTAATTTACACAACGTGCGCCGCGGCGTATGCCCGGGCACGTCGACCGACTCTTCGGCGCCTGATTGGGTCGGCCTGAGGGTCAACCTCGCGGGACCGCTCCCTGGCCTCTTTGCCGCAGTGGCTAGTAACCCTAGCTGTTAACCAAGCGGTCGCGGGTTCGAATCCCGCTAGGGGCAAATGTTTATGTGTTAACATTTACCTTTGTACCTGTGTCATGGATGTTTGTATTTATAATATGTACCTATGTATTTACAAAAAAAAGTAAAGTAGGTATGTAGTATATCAACTGTCTGCTATCCATAATATAAGCATTAAGTTGCTTACTTTGGAACTAGATGGTGCTGTGTGGAATGTGTGAATATATTTATTTATACTTATAAAAACTTTTTCATGTTAAGGACGACAGACATGCTGACGGTACCTACACCTGATGGTAAGTGGTTACCGTCGCCTATAAAACAAGCAACGCCACAGGTGATGCAAGTTCGCAGTCGATCATAGAAGTTATAAGGGTAAGGGTAAGGGATGGAGCAATGGGCTCTGGCATCCCTAACTCACTCGCCGAAACACAAAAGCACAGATGCTTTTATTTCACGGTGGTATTCTGTAAAGGGGTGGTTACTGCCGCCAGACCTGTCCACTTAAATAAATTGATATTCCTTGCTAAATAATAAAATTAATATTTTTTTTGTTTTCCAGTTGCTAACATTACCGGTTTTCGCAAACAAGAATTTTCCATATCACGTTCGCACTACACAAATTGGAGTAATGGAGGTATAACATTTAATTTTACGATTTTACACACGCACACACACAAACACACACACACACGCACACACAAACACACACACACACACGCACGCACGCACGCACGTATACACGCAATAAAACAATAAGTACCTATGTGTTTATAATTTTATATGTATGTATTTACGTATAATGTATAATATGTTTATATAATGATGTGTCTCTATAATGTATCTATATCTATGTATGACATGTATTTGTAATTATTTTTTTTGTAATTATTTTAATTTGTCTAACCTTACATATGATTTTTTTTATTATTTGTGAAATGTAAGGTTAACTGCTAAATAAATAACTAAAAATAAATAAACTAAAATAAAATAATTAAAAATTAAAAATAATTAAAATATATAAGTATTTATTTATATTTTAGGTAACTGGCAACACAGCTCTGGACGGTTTCGGGCACAACGCCTATCATCCCACCAATGGAACGTCTCAAACGGTTATTATCCCACTAACGAGGTAAGTTTTTATAAGTACCTACTCTAAAATTATTTATTTAATTATCATATGTAATCCATACATAATTATTATAAATAGAAAACATCCACGACTCAGGTACAAAGGTAAAATGTTAAACACATAAACATTTGCCCCTTGCGGGATTCGAACCCGCGACCGTCTGGTTAACAGCTAGGGTTACTATCCACTAGACCAATTGTGCCGTCATTAATTTAATGTAATACTAATTCAAAAAATTTTTCACCGGACTTTATTAAGAGCATCTTTCACTAACTGTCAAGTAGGCTAACCGTCATTTAAAGTCACCTGTCACTGGGAATAATTTAGCTGATATACCTTTGCTTGTACGGTAAAAGTCCCAAACATTAAAAAGAAAATAATTTAAAAAAAATCGCTTATCAAAGGATGCCCTAAACCAAGTGCACAATTTAATAAAACATAAAATTATTTCTAAAAGTAAGTAATCAACACTTGTAGTTGGTGAAATAGGCCCTTAATATAAAAATGAATACTTTCTAAAAGTAACTAATCAACACTTGTAATTGGTGAAAGAGGCCCTAAGTTTTTTTTTTTCAATTTTAGACGCACAGAAGAACTAATAGGTAACATGTACAACCAATACATGGCTTCTGCTCCGCCTTTATCACTAGAAAACGGCACTCCCAAAACGAATGGGATTAAACATTTGTCACACAAAAACCCTCTTATAAACCAAGACAGCGTTGAAACTAACAATTCTGACGATATAAAACCTTACCTGCCAAAGGACAGCGAGAAACAAATATTTACAATTGAAAGTCAAATGTCAAAATTCCCCGAAAACGCAACGGACAAGTCGGTGTTGCCACAAGAGAATGGTACAGATCTACCGAAACCGGTATTGCCGAGTGTACAAAAGCATGTGTTGCCGCATGAAAATTGTAACGGTGGTAGTTTGGATTCAAAAGATGATTTTCCAAATGTGTTGAGAAGTAGAAGAAATATTTTGGAGCCGATAAAGCGAGACGATGTTCCTGTGCCTTCGTGGTCTTTAGCCAAAGGGCCTTGTGTTGTGGGTATGCAAAAGAAGAAAGATGTCGAGGACGGTAAGTGTATAAAAATAATTAGATATTAATCCATACTAATATTATAAATGCGAAAGTAATCTCTGTCTGTCTGTCTGCTACCTTTTCACGCCTTAACTTCTCAAGCGATAATCATGAAATTTTGCATACACGTTGTCAGAGATACAAGAAAGGATATAGGGTTACCTTTCATCCAGAAAAAAGTACTGTTCCTAAGGGACTGTCTAAAAATATAAAGATTTGGGTGCCACCGTCGTCACAGCGATAACGATGTCAGACGTTATTACTCATATATTTTCTTTTTCAACGCGGACAAAGTCGCGGGCACCAGCTAGTTAGCAACAATGATAAAATAAGCTACGGTAACAGGCTGATGGTCCTCTTGATGTTAGAGATCTTCGAGAAAATTCGTTTTAGGTAGTTTTTTTAATGTAACGGTTACAAAAGTAATACCGCTTGCTCGTTTTATAATATTTTGAATTATTAATTACTAGCTTGTGCCCACGACTTTGTCTGCGTAACTGTATAAAATGTTACCCGCTGATAATATAAGCTATACCTAAGTATTATTTCCCAACAGTGAAAGAATTTTTCAAATCGGTTCAGTAGTTTTTGTACAAACAAACAAACTCACATTCACATTTATAATATTAGTAAGGACTAGCTGATACCCGCGACTTCGTCCGCGTTCTGGATGAAAGGTACCCTATGTTCTTTCTTGTATCCCTGACAACGTGTATGCAAAATTTCATGATGATCGGTTCAGTAGTTTTTGTGTGAAAGAGTCACAAACGTCCATACATCATTCATAAAATTTCTTTCTTACATGTAAAAAACTTTAAACCTTTCATTGTCTCCAGTCTAGTTATTATTATTACAGACACACCAGAATCACCAAGCGGTAGTCTGCTCCTCATCAGCGGAAAAAAAGTACCACCCGTCAAGAATGGTCTTCAACCAAGCTCTGGAGAAATATCGACAATACACGAAGGCCACGTACAAAGCTACCAAAGTACGGTCAGCAAAGCAACCATTGACCTGTTCAGTGTTGCCGGATCTAAAAGTTGAATACAATTTAGTAGTTTTTTTTTAGAGGCACGGATTTACAAAAATAAGCAATAATATCTTATTAATTAATAATTTAATATGATAAATAATAATTAAGAATACAAATTAGTTAAGTTAGTCTAAGTTAAAGGTACCTAAGTATATGTAAATTTTAGTAAATAACATTGGCACACTGAGTCATAATTTGGCGGCTTCTTCTGGTTACAGTAACCACAATAAGCCATAATGAAAGAGGATTCCTTATAATCCATACTAAGTATATGCTATTATATTTTGAAAGTAACTCTGTCTGTCAGTTACCTTTTAACTATTAAAGCGATCATTTTCGAAATTTTGGATACATTATGTCAGGGATACAGGAAAGGATATAGGGTATTTTTCATCCAGAAAAAAAGTACCTACTGTTTCCGTCGTCAACAGTGGCGGCGCTATCGTCGTCTCAGTTACTAGCGCCTAAGTGTAGGTAATTTTTTTCTGGTACCTAGTCTAAATGTTGCAATATAATAATTATCTAGTATAATTAATATATTTAATTAATTATATTAATTAGCACGTAGATTGAAATAATGTTAATTAAGTTATATCTTTTGATACAGATGTGAGAATGTCTAGTCACAATCTAGTCAATTAAATGAAATACTAAAAAATATGTGATTTTTATTGTTTTAAAAATGTAATTTTTTCCGCTCTGTTACAGTAGTACTACCAAGAAGTACTACTGGTAGTACAAATGCCACAACGTTGTATCACTAGTACTACTGGTAGTACAAGTGACACTCTTTAGAGATGGTAGTACTTCTGCTTAGCAGAATAATTTTCTCAGCAGTCTAGCCGCAGTATTGTCCTGGTTCTTCTTCATGTCAAGGCCAGCAGACATACTGACGGTACATTTGACGGTAGGTGGCTGGCTACCGTCGCCAATAACATAAGTAAACGCCACAAGTGCTGTAAGTTTTGCCGACTACAGTAGGTTTAAGGACTTTAAAGGAATAGGGAAATGAAACACAAAAGCACAGGTGCTTATACGGTGTTCTTCTGTAAGGGCGTGGCTACACTGCGTATTTTGTATATCATTTATCAGTTGTCTAGCACACATAGTACAGTCGGGGTAAGAAAAGGTTCGTCACATTAAAGTTTATATTTGCTTGCACTATTTCAAACGTCTGTCAGTCAGTTGTCTGCTCAGTGCTTTAGTTTCAAGTGTTGAATATTAAAACTGACGATGATATTCGTACCCCGACTATACAAGCACTGGTTACTCTGGCGCTGTGTGACATGCCCTTAAACTTTAATTTATATATAATACTAGCTGGTGCTCGCGACTTCGTCCGCGTGGAATAGTTATTTTGGGAATCATTTGAACGGTTTTCGCAGCGCACGCAACGGATGAATGATTTTCCCCGTTTTTTCCACATTTTCGACTGTTTCTTCGCTCCTATTAGTCGCAACGTGATGTTATATAGCCTAAAGCCTTCCTCGATAAATGATCTATCCAACATAAAAAGAATTTTTCAATTCGAACCAGTAGTTCCCGAGATTAGCGCGCTCAAACAAACAAACTCTTCAGTTTTATAATATTAGTATAGTCAGTCTATTTCAGTCTCAAAAGCATAGACAAATAAAACAAATTTGTTTATTTTAATCAACAGTCTTTTATTTACTATATTAATAATTACAATTATTTTTTTATGCGAATTTATTCATATAAAAAATATTTTGAACAATTTATGATACTAGAAAAAAATATCAACTTACATAAAACTATTTTGAAAAAAAAAAAAAAAAAAAGTATGATGTGCAATACAAAAAAAAAACAATATTGCTTCCATAGCATTAAAAAATCCCATCTTCTAACTCAATACAAAAAAGAACTAAAGATGCAAAGTAAGAGCCGTGTAAAGTCGGGGTACGAAAACCTTATTCAGTTTTCAAACAAATTCGTTCCTTCATCGAGTCGTAGACACTTATTACGTTTTGAAACTAAAGCACAAAGCAAACGTCAGTCTCAAAACGTTGGCGTTTCTGATAAATTGCTGCCACTTTTTTTTACCCCGACTGTACATAAATATTTCCTAGTGAAAGTGTCGAATTGCGCTGTGAAAGTGTGTAAAAAAACAGCCTTTGAAATATAAAAAGCAAGATGAAGGTATATTTTTGTATATCAATACATACTATAAAACATATGTATTCTTAGATCTCTTTCTCTTAATTTTATCAATTTTATTATTGAATTTAATTAAATTTTAATTAATCTCATTAAGTATTGAAACATTTAACTAATTAAACCGATTAAGTAAGTAAAGACTGACATAAATTTTAAGTAAACATTTACAATTAAATTAATAAATAATAAATAAAATTAATTTGTAATTTAACTTATTAATTATTAATTTAATTAATAAAATTTTCCGATTAATGTAATTAATTAATAATTAATTTAACTAATTAATCCAATTAAAGACTGAAATATTGTTTAAGTAAACAACAATTAAATTAATGATTAATTAATAATTAATTAATTTAATTAATAATTAATAAATCATTAATTTAATTAATCCAATTAAAGACTGAAATATGCACTGCGACTGTACTCAAATTCTTTTTTTAAAAATTCACTCGTTCCACTTTTTAAACTCGAGACCGTCCGGAGGCTTGACGTCTACTTTCTCTTTGCCCACTTCGTTCCAGTTTGTGCTGAGGACCGTACCTCCGGATTCCACCTGAAAAATTATTCAATAATCAATAATCATAGATGAATGATTGGTCTCGCTGCGCTCGACTAGATACCGCCGTCGTACTTGTAAAATGCGGCATAAAATAGTACGCCCAATTCGGCGTACCCGAGCCAGTCACACTGCAAACTGTCTGTGGTGTGTACGTGCCGAATGTTTTATTAAATTTTAGGCATAATAAAATACCAGTTTGTGTAGTGAAACTGTGTAAAAATATAATAAAACTGGGTAAAAAGTGATAAAAAGTGACGATTTTTTACACACATTACACTAAAAAGTTGCCAAATTTTCGGATCTATTGCTTTTGTATAGCACTCTATCTAGTCGAGCGCAGCGAGACCAATCAATTTTATCTCTGTCAATAGTATAATTATTCAATTTATTTGAATTTCTTTATATAATTATACATTAATACTTATGTAATTATACATTTTTAAAGTTGGCCCCGCCGGGTATCGAACCCGGCACCCACAGAGTTAAGGCAATCACCCCAACCACTGAACCACCGGGTGATAAATACTTACAAAACTCTTGTTCATCGCCCTTCTGACTTCATCGGAACCTTCTCCGTATATCCTGGAGAAGAGAGCGTTGAGGGCTGCGTCACCTTCAGGCTTCTCTTCGGCTTCCTAAAGAAATAAACCATAGTTAATGTAACTTAAAAGTTGAACTCAATTGTAACTTTAACATACTTATGAAAGTAAACTCGACAAATAAAGTGCTTTATCACCCCTAAGATTGAACATTGTTTGTATGTTGTAGAATGATAAGGTCTCTTTTCCTTTGAAAATTCAAAGTGACAATTTCTATTGCTATCTTTATTAGAGATGACAAATTATATCAATCAAGTAATCAATATCTATTTCAAATCTAAGCCTTAGCGAATTTTGAAATGAATGGAATTTGTAATCGAAACTGATAGAGCACTTTTCTTGTCGGCTTTACCTACTACAATTCATAAGAAACAAAGTTTGTCTGTTAAAAACAAGCAAGAACATCCTTATTATCTGCTATCTAATATATAAAATTGTCGTGTCGCGGTGTTTGTTGCCAAACTCCTCCGAAACGGCTGGACCGATTTTGGTGAAATTTTTTTCATTACCATTAATGTTAAGAGGCTCCTCCCCGCCATCGATAAGAAAAGGCACTGTTTATTTCCTATTCAGCTCGTTCAAACATAAATCCAATGTAACAAAAAAAAATATATGTGATACATAACTTCTTGGTCTATATTTCTGGCAAGTTATTTTTGTTTTAAGTATAATAGTTTACGGGAAAATAAATAAAATTTGAATGTCTTGCTTTGTAACAAAAATAGATTCAACTGGTTGTTTCAAGAAGCGTTTGCAATGTGCCTATAATAAAACGATAGAGTTTCATTTAAACTATAAATGACACAACAATTAGTGTAAATGAAACAATAGTTTTAGAAAAACAAAGGTTTTTTGGTATTTTCGAGTAGCGGGTGCCCTAGCGAGGGCCGGGCGGCAGACGGCTGACAGCCTTCGTACGGGGAACACGTATTGCTGCGCAGCGCATCGCACTTACGTAATGAAAAAGAAAAATAAACTATTATGATGTGTGAGAGTGACTGACTTTTTTATAATAAGACACTACCAAAGCCAGAGTAAGTATATTTTTGTACATTTTATTAGTATATAATAAAATGTAGTGTAAAACAACATTGAAAATATTCGTCAGTAGCCATAAGATTAGGTACACATAAAAGTATCGGTACATAATAGACCGGGAGTCCAATGCGGCTTTTTTCATAAATTAAAAATAATAATGAAATAGTTTGTATTTCGTTGAGATTTGGGGCCTTGGTTGAAAGTAAATAGGTTTTTGGAAATTCTACTCCTATAGGCGTAAAAAAGTGGATGAAAATAGAAAATTTCACAAATAATTTCACAATAAATTCAGCCGTTACTGACATGTTTGAATAATAATATTAATGATTATATTATAATGATAAATTCTATGAAAAAAATCTTTAAGAAAATTTAAATACATACATAAAAACTATAGAAAGTGGTACAGTACTTTATTTACGATATTTTGTTCTATTTTCTTACTTACACCACGTTACTTAGTATTTTTTTATTTCTTTTTTCGAAAATAGTAGTAGTATTTATTTGATTTTTTTTTTCAGTTTTGTATTTCAACTGAAAGTAAAGAGATGACAAATAAGAAAATTGGGAGGAGAATTGTAGACATCTCATACTTTGTGAAACAATTACTGGATTTATGTAATCATGGACCATTAGGCTGCTCAGCTAGCGACATCATATTGACAGGAGAGAAACGATTTATTATTAGTATTGATTGATGATGTTTCATATTTCAAATTGTTTATGATTTTAGGCTGTGGATTTATAAATATGATTAAAAAATAATAATAAAATATTATAATAAAACATGTTTGCGTTCACTAAAGTGTCATCAAATTCCCTTTATTAGAATATTATTGCTGTTGTTGCACGTGTATAGTTAATAAATCGATAGTAAATAATACTCATACATTTATTTTATTACCTTACATTTTATCATAAGTAAAAAAGCTACTGGCTCTTGGACTATATTTTAGTTCGTACGTGTCGCCCGGCATCGCTAGAAACGCTAGCGCTAGAAGTGCAGGGGAGTAGGCAAGTGGGTGGGGTGAAGAGAGCCCAGTTGCCCAAGGTCATTCGGATAGTAGAGAACGTTAAGGGTGATCACCCCAATTTTTTTTTGTCGGGTCATCTAATAGTATTATAAATGTGAGTTGGTTTGGTGTTTTGTTTGTTACGCTATCACGCAAAAACTACTGAACCGATTTGAAAAATTCTTTCACTGTTGTGAAGCTATATTATCAGCGGGTAACATAGGCTATATTTTATAAAGGTACGCGGACGAAGTCGCGGGCACAAGCTATAATATTTTATAATATTGAACCGATCGAATATCGGTTCAGTTTCTTCGGTGACAAGTTCTCACTATATCTCTCTATCTCTTTATATTATATGAAAATATCGTGTTACGTTTGTTTGACGCCAATTAACTCCTAAATTACTGAACTGATTTTGATAAAACTTTGCAACTATGTGTAACTTGGTCCAACTTAAAAGATAGGATAGTTTTCATTTTGAACCCGGCCGAAGCCTGGAGTCTGTAGCTAGTATTAGATAAGTTAATATTTCTCAAATATTATGTGATATTGTAAAGAAATGCGCTCACCATCTTTTTTATTTCCTGTTCTATTTTATCCCAGTCTTTTCTAAATAATTTTGGTGGCTGTTGTGGCCCCGACGCGTCTATTACAGCTGCAAGGGTTATTAAAAAACATACATATTAATAAGTCTTGAGGTAGACAAATTTTGATGAGTCGTGTACCAGGTTCGATTCCTGGAGTAAAAAATTTCAAATTTTCGAGACGGTGGGTAGTTACCACTTTTAACATTTTACATGAGAGGAAAAAGGACAAAGATACAATTACACGAGAGGAAAAAGGACAGGTATACATTTACATGAGAGGTAAAAGGACAGGTATACATTTACATGAGAGGGAAAAGGACAGATATATACATTTACACGAGAGGTAAAAGGACAGAGATACATTTACACAAGAGGGAAAAGGACAGATATAATTACCTGAGAGGTAAAAGGATAGATACATCTACACAAGAGGAAAAAGACAGATATATACATTTACACAAGAGGGAAAAGGACAGATATATATATTTAGATGAGAGGTAAAGGACAGATATATACATTTAGATGAGAGGTAAAATGACAGATATATATTTACACGAGAAGGAAAAGGACAGATATATATTTACCTGAGGGAAAAGGACATATATACATTTACATGAGAGGTAAAGGACATATATATTATTTACGTGAGAGGGAAAAGGACATATATAAATTCACATGGGAGGGTAAAGGACAGACAGGATTTTCGACAAGATGAGGACGGTAACCAGCCACCAGTACAATCTCACCTTGAGGTATTGCCTTGATTCTCTCTTCCGTGCTATCCCCCTCCAGCACTGTCCATCTTATACCTTCGACTTTTCTCAATTTAACTTCTATCTTGGACGGCGACACCACATGAGTGGACATGGACGGGTCTATTTCATGGGCTAATTCCAATTCGAGACTATACTCCGCTGTCGAGTTTGGCACTGGGCAGGATAGGGAGAGCTGAAATAACGCCATTAATATCATACTCCATATGAAGTTTGTATGTATGTATGTATGGATGGATGGATGGATGTATAGATGTTTGTAACTTTTGTGCAAAAACTACTGAACCGATCACCATGAATTTTGCATAAAAGTTGTCTGGGACACCAGAAAGTACATAGGGTACCTTTCATCCAGAACGCGCAAGAACGCAGTCGCGGGCACCAGCTAGTAATATTATAAATGTAACTCTGTCTGTCTGCTACCTTTTCACGCCTTAACTATTCAAATTATTATCATGAAATTCTGCATACATGTTGCCAGTGATACAAGAAAGGACATAGGTACATTTCATTAAGAAAGAAACTACTATTCCCGATTTATAACGGCACCACCGTCGTCACAGTGATAACGATGTCAGGCGTTATTTCTTATTTATAATTTACTTTTTCAACGCAGACGAAGTCACGGGCACCAACTAGTATATCAATAAAATACTATAAACTATTTTCAACTTACACTTCGGCTTCCGTATAGAACTTTGACCTTATCACTGGGAGCATTCTTAAGTAGAACAGTTATTACAACCTGGCTCTCGGTTTGATACCAATCGTGTTTGATTTTCGGCTTAACCGGCTGAAACATAATGACAGAAAAGTGTATTTGTTATTCATCTAACTAACTGGATAAATAGTAGTGTCCGTCCGATGGTCAATTTCTAGTAAAAAACCGAAGCCAATTAATCGGCTATCACCACAACCTTCAGCCGAAACCGAAGGCTTAAAAGCTCTAAGAAATTTTATTCAAGATTGGCTGCAATTTATTTTTAATTGTACATAAACAATTTAATTTTAGTTATTGACTAAGAATATTAGCGCATAGAAACCTAGTACACGCACGATCAGTGAAGCATTTTACACCAAGCCGTATCAACTTGGTAAACGAACAGCCTTTGTAAAGCCTGGTAAACGAACGAACATTTTTTGTATACTTGTGTGCGTGTCGCAGTGTCATTTTACGTGTAGCTTATGGACACATCAATAATATTTGTGCTTCATTCTCGCCAGTCTTTTGATATGAAACTATTGTGCTATGCGTTATTATTCTAATGTTATTGACATATCCCGACGGATAAGTTGAAATGACAATGGGTATAGTACTGAGTCTTGGGCCACTGGGGCCGGAAGGTTCTCGAGTGGAGGCTATGGACCGGCAAGGGCAAGCGCAGCTTGAACATCCACTCACATGATCTGATAAGGGCTAAGGAACGATCTGTCTTATTGTAAAGTCATGGTGAGGCCTATGTAAAACAGTAAACATTCTGTGGCTGAAATGATCAAGTTCTCAATCTCATTTTGTATGTTAAATATTATATACGTAAAGTTGACTTACTTCCGAAGGCGGTTGATTATCTTTCGTATCACTCATGTCTATCAATTAGATATAATATTTTTGCACACTGGGCTATCTTCAACTGGAGTTACTTGAGTAAAAATAAACTATAATATAACAGTATAACTATAAATAAAACAAAATTGCTTAGCTTGCAGCAGTTGCAGCCAGAAATCGAGAAGTTTCTTTTCATTCATGACAATTGACAATGACATATGACGTTGACATGAACGACATAAATACAGCTCAAAATACTCTGAGCTCCACCACAGACTACTAATTCGACAGTTAAAATCTAACTGACGAAGAATAACTAACACCTACTGAAGACTAGAAAGCTGAAATTAGCTGGTGCCCGCGACTTAGTCCGCGTTCTTGATGAAAGGTACCCTATGTCCTTTCTGGTGTCCCAGACAACGTGTATGCAAAATTTTATAGTGCACGGTTTAGTAGTTTTTGCGTGAAAGAGTTACAAACTTCCATACATTCATCAATACAAACTTTCGCATTTATAAATTAGTACTGATTAGATTAGTATGATGATTTTAATACGATGGATACCTATTTAAAGTAAATTTCGTTTCGTTTTTTATAGATGGCGCTAGCTCACTCACAATAGTCAATAGATTGTGGTGGTTCTAATTACAATCATGCTAACGCGTTGTACAGTCGGGGTAAGAAAAAGTTGGTCACAGTATTGTTGTAAAATACAGTTGCTGTCCGCTTCCGTCTGTTTTTCTGCTAACTTCTATACCACAAAACAGATTTTGATACGGTTTTCACTAATGAAAAGAGCGAAAAACGAGATGTGTCTACCTAATTTTCAGAAAAAAATTATCAGTGCAAAGCAATGCTCCCACAGGACGCTAACAACGTACTACTTACTTACCTATATTATGTAGTTAATTTTCAAAATTGTTAAATTAATTAATTTTAAAAAGAAAAATCATTAAAAAAATATGTGTGTGACAGCTCCGACGCAAGACTGGAGTTTAATTCTTACGAACGATAAATAAATAATTTAATATCTAAATATAATTAAAATATATTAATATAATATATTAATTAATTTATGTATTGAAGCATAATTAATTATTATACTTAGCCCGAAACGCGTAACGTGTGACATGTGACGAGCGTAGACGTACTCGCCAACTTTCTTGTTTTGAATAGTTTTGTACTTACTCCTAAATTAACAATAATATTAATACGCAAAACAGAACGTTTTGCGTATTAATATTATTGTTTCGACAATTATTACACCAAGGAGTATTATTTCTTAACTAGTGGTGCTCGCGACTTTGTCCGCGTGGAATAGTTATTTTGGGAATCATTTGGGTATCTCGAACGGTTTTCGCAGCGCACGCAACGGAAGCAATTTTCCCCGTTTTTTCCACATTTTCGACTGTTTCTTCGCTCCTATTAGTCGCAACGTGATGTTATATAGCCTAAAGCCTTCCTCGATAAATGATCTATCCAATACAAAAATAATTTTTCAATTCGAACCAGTAGTTCCTGAGATTAGCGCGTTCAAACAATCAAACAAACAAACAAACTCTTCAGCTTTATAATATTAGTTTAGATTCCGCCATCGGGAAATGCGGATTCCGAAGATTTGCCTACAAAAGGTATTCTCTTTCAGTTTCCTGAAAGCATTTATCGATTTCAATGATAAGCTCCCCATAAATCCTTTAAGGTCGCGTACAAATGGCTCTGTCTAAACTTCTGATTGCGTGTCTAGTCTAACCTACTTGGAGCAATGGAATGCAGAGGGAAAATTTATTACAAAATTTGTAATAATTTTTTCCTGATTCAACCAATCCTGAAAATTTCATGATTGATTTACTTCTACTATATATTATATATATATATATAATATATATTAGGATGAAACCTAAGTATGTGCTTTCTGGTGTCCCAGACAACGTGTATGCAAAATTTCATAGTGATCGGTTCAGTAGTTTCCTACATCCTACATCCATACAAACTTTCGCATTTATAGTATCAGTACTGAAGTACTGATGATTACGTCTCACGTTGTTTGACGCCAATGAACTCCTAAACTACTGAACCGATTTTGATAAAACTTCATAACTATGTGTAGTTTGGTCCAACTTAAAACATAGGATAGCTTTTATATTGAACCCGGGCGAAACCGGGAGCGTGTAGCTAGAATTAAAGTATAGATTAGTATATATGTAAGTAGTATTAAAGTATAGATTAGTATATAATATGTAAGTAGTATTAAAGTATAGAGTAGTATATATGTAAGTAGTATTAAAGTATAGATTAGTATATATTTAAGTAGTATTAAAGTACAGATTAGTATATATGTAAGTAGTATTAAAGTATAGATTAGTATATATGTAAGTACATATTAGATTTGAAGCTACAAAAATAAAATTGCATTCATTGAAACAACAAAAGAGCTTTGAGAACATATAACTCGATGCGTACAATCCTTCAGTAACTAATATTCAGTCCGCGCTCAAGGCTTTCACGGAGCGGTCGTTTCTGAAGCCTTCCCATTTCTACCAAATTAATACGAAGTTAACTGAATATCGCGACAGTGTTTTCAGTGTTAATTCCAGTGTCTGTTTATCTGTTTTTTGTGTTGGCATGTGCAATGATGGATGACTCGAGTGCTTTTTGAAACCTTTGCTGAAGTTTAGAGGTAAGGTACGAGTAAGGTTTATTAGTTTGTTTTCGCTAGTACAATAGGTGTAAAGAAATGAGGTTTTATGTAAAGAAATGAGGGTTTAGTTTATGAGCAACTTTTATTGCGGGCATTGTTTGTTATTTAAGTTTTTAAGACTACATTATACAAGATGAAACAAAGGGTCCACCTTTTCGATTTTTAAGTATTAAGATAAAGCGAACAGAGTTTCGCAGTTAAAAAATGTTTAACTTATCTGGTTACCGTAACCACTGTTTGTATGTAAGGATAAGAAAAGGATGGAGTAATGGAGTAATGGGATGGCGTCGTGTTTGACGACACGTTTGGTCTAGTGGGTAGTAACCCTAGCTGTTAACCAAGCGGTCGCGGGTTCGAATCCCTCTGGGGGCATATGTTTATGTGTTAACATTTACCTTTGTACCTAAGTCAAGGATGTTTTGTATTTATAATATGTATGTATTTACCAAAAAAAAAGTATTGAAAGTAGCATATCACCTGTCTGGTATCCATAATACAAGCATTAAGTTGCTTACTTTGAAACTAGATGGTGCTGTGTTGAATGTGTGCATTTTATATTTATATTTTATTTAATGGGCTCTGGAATCCATTTATTTAATGTGCCAGACGAGAATATATGGTTGGAAAACTAGCAAATCATCCAAGTATCCAAAGTTGTTATCGGGATATTAATTCATATTGGTTCTAAAAAATCCTAGCCTTGTGCCACGCGGGTTAGTCGGATGGTTCAGTAGCTCTTAGTCCATCATTCGCAATTGATCATCTCGCTGATGCTTTACCTACTTATTCTGTGGTAACGCTAAAATTTCATTTCAAATCTATGTCAGTTGTCTGCTTAGTGCTTTAGTTTCAAAAGGTACTAAGTGACAACGACGGTATCCGAATAAAGTTTCGCTAACCTTTACCCAATACTAAAACTTTGCGTCTTTGTGAAGGTCCGGGTCGTGTTTTTAGAGGGACCCCAAACTTACTCATAGCTTTGCCCTTTACTTTGGTTTCCATCAAAACTTTTATCTGTGAGAAAAGGAAATTCTACTCTGTTAAAGATGCCTGATGGATTTTAGAGAAGTTGTGGTTGGTATATCCGTACTAATATTATAAATGGTAAAGCAAAGATAATTGATTGGTCTCGCTGCGCTCGACTAGATAGAGTGCTATACAAAAGCAATAGCTCCGAAAATGTGGCAACTTTTTATTGTAGTGTGTGTAAAAAATTGTCACTTTTTATCACTTTTTACCCAGTTTTATTATATTTTTACACAGTTTCACTACCCAAACTGGTATTTTATTATGTCTAAAATTTAATAAATAATTCAGCACGTACACATAACAGACAGTTTGCAGTGTGACTGGCTCGGGTACGCCGAATTCGGCGTACTATTTTATGCCGCATTTTACAAGTACGACGGCGGTATCTAAGTCGAGCGCAGCGAGAGCAATCATTTATCTATGCGTGATGGATGAATATTATAAATGCGAAAGTTTGTATGGATGTATTGATGTATGTATGTATATATGGATGTTTGTAACTCTTTCACGCAAAAACTACTGAACCGATCACCGTGAAATTTTGCATACACCTTATCTGGGACATCAGAAAGGACATATGGTACCTTTCATCCAGAACGCGGACGAAGTTGCGGGCACCAGCTAGTCGTTACATAAACGTATCAAACTTTTAGTTTAGCAGAAAGGTGTATTCGTATTTACTTGTAAAGCGCACTTAGAAAAGAACTGACTCTGAACCTCAAAGTCAAACGCATAAGACTCTTTTATGAAACAAAATTCCGCCAATAGGCGACAGTGGCCACATACCATCAAGTGGACTGTGAGCTGGTCTGCCTATTTTAACATAAGAAAGAGAAGTTAGATCGCTTGACTGACACAACGAAACTCCAACGGAATTTTTTTATTTTTTCAAGTTACATAAATATTATTTATGTAACTTTTTTTACATAAATAATATTTCAAGACCTCGTCTCAAAATACAGAAATTATTCAGTGGTTCCGTCATCAATCTTTATTATTTGTCGCTCATCCGAAAACTCACGGGACGATAATCGCTTGAGGGATTGTCGTATAATGATTATATTTGCACACACCCCACATTTCACATCTGCTTTACTTTCATATCAGGGTTCGTCCCAATTCGATAAGCCGCCCAGTTATTAGTTAGTCGCTTAACTTTCATATGCTTTTGCCCGAGTCTTAAGTATTCTGCGTAAATTTTTCAAATTTTTTTACTTAGTTATTAAAAATGGGTTTGCTCTTGGCTAGCATTTAAGCATTTTATACCCGTCTACTAACATAGATAAATGATTGGTACCGCCGGCGTTCTTGTCAAATGTGGCAACAAATATTACGCCGAATTCGGCGTACCCGAGCCGGTCACACTGCAAGCTGTCTGTGATGTGTATGTGCCGAATGTTTTATTAAATTTTGGGCATAATAAAATGCCAGTTTGCGTATGTAGTAAAACTGTGTAAAAATTTAATGAAATTGTGTAAAAAGTGATAAAAAGTGACTACGTCTTACACACACTACAATAAAAAGTTGCCGCATACACGGAGGTATTGTTTTTGTATAGCGCTCTATCTAGTCTAGCGCAGCGAGACCAATCATCATCTATGCCTACTAACTTATAATATCTATCACTAATGACGATGCTATAAAGTTTAATATTTCAAAGTTTATTTCCAAACGTAGTCATTATTGCGGTATATACAAGCACTATCATGCAGATAGACATAGATAACTTTATCTTTAGATAGATATTTCATTACCTAAAAAGCTTGAGTGCACATTTATGAGCACTGATAACTGGGTTTGTGACGCTTTGTTTGAATTTTGTTGAAATATTGTTTTATTTTTTGGTTTTCTTGCTTTTCCCTATAAAAAAAATATCTTAAATTTTATGTTTCTTAAAAATTCTGAAATTCAACCCCTAACAAAAATATTGTAGGTAAGTATATAGCTACATTATCAGGGATTAATATGGGCAATCCTTACTAATATTATAAATGTGAAAATAACTCTGTCTGTCTGTCTGCTACCTTTTCACGCCTTAACTACTCAACCGATCATCATGAAATTTTGCATACACGTTGTCAGGGATACAAGGACATAGAAAAAAATTATGTGTGTAAATATGTATGTATGTTCATCCGAAACTCTTAGCGAATTAACTGATTTTCATGAAACTTGGTAGATAAACATTTAGACGTACGGGACACAGTATAGGCTACTTTTTTCACGTGGACGAAGTCGCGGGCGTCAGCTAGTATTGTATAAAGCTACGCGTATGAAGTTGCATCGAACAGAGGGCCTAGTGTAGTGAGTGTAGTGCGAGTTTTACTCTATCAAACGCGTCGAACGCATACGTCAATTTGTATGGGACTGAAGCAACGAAATAGTATATCTTGAAGCAGTGCTACACATTAGCCACCAGGTGGCGCTGCTTCATTCCCATACAAATTGACATTTACGCGTTCGACGCTTTTGATAGTGTAAAATTAACTCGCACTAGGCCCTCAACTAATGATTCGTAAAAAAAAGTAATTAATCTGAAGAAATTGTAAGTAAGTTTCATTCCCATACAAATTGACATTTACGCGTTCGACGCTTTTGATAGTGTAAAATTAACTCGCACTAGGCCCTCAACTAATGATTCGTAAAAAAAAGTAATTAATCTGAAGAAATTGTAAGTAAGTAATCATAGATAAATGATTGGTCTCGCTGCGCTCGACTAGATGCCGCCGTCGTACTTGTAAAATGCGGCATAAAATAGTACGCCGAATACGGCGTACCCGAGCCAGTCACACTGCAAACTGTCTGTGATGTGTACGTGCCGAATGTTTTATTAAATTTTAGGCATAATAAAATACTAGTTTGCGTATCGAAACTGTGTAAAAATATAATAAAACTGGGTAAAAAGTGATAAAAAGTGACGATTTTTTACACACACTCACTACAATAAAAAGTTGCCACATTTTCGGAGCTATTGCTTTTGTATAGCGCTCTATCTAGTAGAGCGCAGCGAGACCAATCAATTATCTTTGTAAGTAATGTTACTTACGTCACCAGTCACCACTGAATAAGTAATTTTCACTCCCTTAAAACTCGGAGGGAAAATTGTGTCAACTTTCTTTGTATTCTACGTCGTGGACGATTTTTCGTCTTTAAATTTTTTATGTATTTACTTTCTCCTCTTTGACCTGTGCCAGTGTGACGAACAACTCCTGTGGGAGTTTGAAATGTTAATGTAATATATTTTGTACATTTTATTAGCAACGACTTTGTGGTTTTCATAAATTTTAGTACTTATATGAATAAAAAAACCTTATCTTTAGTTAGTCTGTTAGTTATCTAGAGTGGGGTTTTATAAAAAAAACTACCTAGTTTTTTTAATATTACTTAATTACCAATTACACCAAGTTAATAACGGTGGGATTTTAGAAAAAAAAGTTAGTTATCTAGTTCTTTATAAAGACTATAGTTAAGTATAAGTTTCTTTATAGTTATCTAGATTTTTATCTAATATATAAAATTCTCGTGTCGCGGTGTTTGTTGCCAAACTCATCCGAAACAGCTGGACCGATTTTGATAAAATCTTGTGTGCTTATCGGGTAGGTCTGAGAATCGGCCAACATCTATTTTTCATACCCCTAAATGTTAAGGGTGGTCCACCCCAAAATTTATTTTTTATTTTTTCGCAAATTTTTTTGGCTCCCCAAATTTATTTCCATGTAAACCTAACACGCTCCTCCTCGCTTTGCTTCGCTCCGCTCCTCGTCGCACCTATTTTTTGACTTTTGGTGAAAGATTTTTGATTTCATACTTTACGATCTGCCCACGACATTATGTAAGCTGATGTTTCAATTTAATATTCCATGTCAATTTTCTGACTCGGCCTTATGAGAGAATTCTCATAAGGCTGTAAGTTATATTGAAAAGGTATATTTTTCCAAGGATTATATTATCAAAATATATTAAGCTGGCTTTGGTACTGTCTTGTGAAGTCATGGCTTAGTGTCAAAACTTGATTAGATGCTATTTCCATAATCCATAATATATATAATATATATTTATTATAAACTAGCTGGTGCCCGCGACTTCGCCCGTGTTGAAAAAGCAATATATCGCCTGACATCTTTATTGCTATTATACTTATCCAGGAGTTAGTTGCCTTTATTTTAGATAATCCCTCGGGAGCAGTACTTTTTTTCTGGATGAAAGGTACCCTATGTCCTTTCTGGTGTCCCACATCCATACATACAATACAAACTTTCGCATTTATAATATTACTTAGTACGGATGTGAAAGTAACGCTGTCTGTCTGTCTGTTACCCTTTCACGCTTTAACTACTCAACTCAACCGACCATCATTAAATCGCTTGCTAGTTTGCTTTTTATCATGGAACGCGGATTTTCTAATATCATGTTAAAATTAATTAATATCAAACATATTAGTTTATAACGTAGCTATAAAATTCAATATTTTAAGACACAGTAATCAAAAGATACGACCACTTATTCCGCCATATCCTCGTAAAATCCTATGGCTTTTAATTCTCAAGCGATTTTGTAATTTCGCATGTTTTTTTTTTATTTTATATTTTTAATTGTTACCAAAACCCACTCATAGAAACGTTTACATGATTTTTAACAAACAACGTAACATGTAATGTTCATGAGCTTTCTTTCTTTCTTTCTCTCTTTTTTCTGCCTGCCTGCCTGTCTGTCTGCCTGCCTGTCTTTCTTTCGTTCTCTCTTTCTTTCTTTCTTTCTTTCTTTCTTCTTAAGGAGTGAACTTCAAAAACTGCCCAAACCCGCTTAAAGAAGAACAAATAAATCGTTATCTTTTGGTTTTTAGAAGTGATTGGTATTACAGACACGATAAGCAACTTGAACAAAGACGTACGAAAGCTGTTGGATACTTAATTGAAAAAGTTAGGGGTGCCAAATTCAACTAAGTGCGAAGCTACAGTATAGCGTGCTCTACATTACGCACTAACTAAAGCAAGGATTATTGGAATGCGGAATGCGGCAGCGCTACCTGTAGTGTATGCATCTTGGATTTGTTCACTAGCAACATTACAAGCACAGTCTAAAACGTACCACGTAACTGATGCCAGCGATCCACGTGGGATAAGTGAGTTTTGCGTGTCGTCTGTCTGTCCGGGAGTGATGCGTGAGAGCATATATGAGTTACCTACTTTATTGCGTGAGCCTCAAAGAGCATAAGAAAGGGCACTACACTACCCACTATCTTAAGAGCCAATTCACACTTACACACTAACAAAAGCAACGTACCTTTTGGCGTTTTAATACGAAGAAATAAAAGTCTTATTAAAAAAAGTGCCATGGCTTCTCGATGGCACAGTAGACATGAATATGTCTCATATCATAAATGAAAAGAAAGATTTAAATGGTCCCTATCCCTATCCCTATCCCTATCCTTATCCTTATCCTTATTCTTTCCCCTTATCCTTAATCCTTCTATGGTCAACAGGGATAATATATATATAAACAAACGAACAAACTATCCCCATCCCTATCCCTATCCCTATCCCTATCCCTATCCCTATCCCTATCCCTATCCCTATCCCTATCCCTATCCCTATCCCCATCCCTATCCTTATCCTTATTCTTTCCCCTTATCCTTAATCCTTCTATGGTCAACAGGGATAAAATATATATATAAACAAACGAACAAATTATAATTAATTCATTTACGTCATGGTAACGATTTTCGTGACACACATTCTTTCGAATTAATTCATTTACGTCATGGTAACGATTTTCGTGACACACATTCTTTCGAATTAATTCATTTACGTCATGGTAACGATTTTCGTGACACACATTCTTTCGAATAGACCCCAGAGAAAAGACATATTCATGTCAATAATTGATTGAAATATAGGGGTATAAAAATAGTTTACGACCTATTCCTAATATGTCCTTTCTGGTGTCCCAGACAACGTGTATGCAAAATTCCATGGTGATCGGTTTCGTAGTTTTTGCGTGAAAGAGTTACAAACATCCATACATACATACATCCATACATCCATACAAACTTTTGCATGATAATTTTTTTCTTTTTAATTTAAAAATCTATTATGGCAGACTAGTTTAATATATTCCGCGATCGGTTCATTGGTATTCGAATCTCGTCCGCCGATGCTCTCACTAACTCGATTGAGTTACGGGAGGACAGGCAGCGCAATGTGCATTAGCATTGCATTAAAACTAACCTTTATAGAACCTATATAGAACCTATACTTACGTTTACATGAAAAATGCAAGTGGCGAGTACAAATTTTATAGTAGCTACCTAATGTAATTTTTCAAATAAGTGTGTAAGTGTTTTTTTTTATTTTGAAGAAATGGTTAATGTGCAGACACGTCACGTCCCCTTGTTCTTCGTACATAGCTGAGTTACATAACTAGCTATGTACAGTCGAAGTAAGAAAAGGTTCTTCACCTTAAAGTCGAAATTTTCTTGCACCAGGGCAATTGTCAATCATGGCAAAAACGTATGTCAGTTGTCTGTTACTACTTTAGTGTCAAAAGGTACTAAGAGTCTACGATTTTGATAAAGGAATGAATTTGAAAACTGACGAAAGTTTTCGTACCCCGACTTTACAAAGAAAAAATATTCTTCGTACAAAACCGGGTAATGTACTAAGAAACTTACCTTCTTTGGACATTACTAGATTTAATGACAGTTATGTATCTCCTTTATTATTAAATTATTATTATGTATAGATTTTTTCTAAAATTAAAGTAACCTAAGTTACTCCTCATAATATAAGCTATCTGCCAGTGTAAGTCCTGTCAAACTAGGTCTGGCCGTTATGGAGATTAGCCGAAACAAACAGACAAAAATTTCAAATTTTTTAAGCACCGTCGTATTTAGTAAAATGTATAATATAATATACGAATTTACAAATAGTAAAAAGTTTTATTTAAAAAAAAACACTAATTTTATTTATTTGTAGGTACACATATATTATTATTATGTAGATATGTAGATACTAGCCGGTGCCCGCGACTTCGTCCGCGTTCTGCATGAAAAGTACCCTATGCCCTTTCTGGTGTCCCAGACAACGTGTATGCAAAATTTCATGGTGATCGGTTCAGTAGTTTTTGCGTGAAAGAGTTACAAACATCCATACATACATCCATACAAACTTTCGCATTTATAATATTTTTAGATGTAGATATATAGATGTAACCATATTGACCGGTATGAAAAGTTTCAATAGAAATTTCTCTGAAAATTTTAACTGGATTGTTGGAAGTTTGGTTGACCACAAAATAAACAGATATTTTCAACAATATCTGTTGAAATTATAACAAATTGTAATATTGATGGTTCATTTGCATAAAGCCGCCATTGAGACGGGTTAATCCTTTGGCCTACATTATACTTCGTAACTACATTTTAGGCTTGTTACACACGAATGAGTATGTAGCTTGTTGTTAGGTAATCTACACACTCAGGTACAAAGTTTAAAAAAATGAGTAGTATTTTATGTACAATCGTACACAACCTTTCTTTTATCAACACGGGCAAAGCCGACGGGCATTCGTCTAGTCTATACATTTACTTTTACTTATATTATAAAGAGGAAAGATTTCATTGTTTGTTTGTTTGTTTGCATTGAATAGGCTCAGAAACTATTGGACCGATTTGAAAAATTCTTTCACTGTTCGGAAAGCTAAATTATCAGCGAGAAACATAGGCTATATTTTATAAAGTTACGCGGACGAAGTCGCGCGCAACAGCTAGTTTAGAATAAAGTTAATAAAACACTCAGTACGAATGACTCGGCGAGAAATAATTTTAATGCAAAATCAATGTTTAAAGTCTCGGTGGCTCGAAACAAAAAGATGAGTTACACAATTCAATTAAACCTTAAAGTTTGAAAACCACTGGAACGAAAAAAGGGTATGGTGCCATTGCAAATTCGTAATTTTCTTTATAGGGATGAATTTGGTCAAGACAAGTCATGTTGAACGAGCATATTGAGCATTAGTAATTTAGTAATTTAGTGGAAACTTTGCTGATTTATGTTTTTCTTATATGTATATTTATGTGTAATGTGTATCGAGATATTGTATGTTTCCCAAAATATAAATAACTAGCTGTGCTCGCGACTTCGTCCGCGTGGAATAGTTATTTTGGGAATCATTTGGGTATCTCGAACGGTTTTCGCAGCGCACGCAACGGAAGCCCTCAAAGATCAAATCAAATCAAATCAAATCATTTATTTGCATACATGGGTGTAGAACCAGATGTCAATAGGTAAATCAATGTCCCACCATATATTACCACATTTGGTGGTATACACACATAATATTACAAGTCAAATTATTATATAAATGTCTTACATTAATTATTATTAAATTAAATCATAAAATCATAAGTCAATTTACAATTGAAAATGCATCAGAACACTATTCTAGAGCGTATCTTTAAAAAAATCATCCAGAGCATAATAGGCTTTGCGTGCTAATAACTCCTTTAGTTTTTTCTTTAATAATTGTCTATTTTGAATGCTTGTGATAGAAAGGGGTATCTTATTATATATCTTAGGAGCCAGACAGAAAACGCTTTTATGTAAGTATTTGGTTTGAAAGGTGAATAATTTTCCCCGTTTTTTCCACATTTTCGACTGTTTCTTCGCTCCTATTAGTCGCAACGTGATGTTATATAGCCTAAAGCCTTCCTCGATAAATGATCTATCCAACACAAAAAGAATTTTTCAATTCGAACCAGTAGTTCCTGAGATTAGCACGTTCAAACTCACACATTCACACTCTTCAGCTTTATAATATTAGTATAGACTAGTATAGATATAAAATAAAATAAAATAAATATTCTCCCAGGACCTGTTATCGTAGAGGGTGTGACTTGAAATTGTGCAGAACCAGAATTAAGTACGTATTCAGTCTAAAGAAATACTTTTGTCGTCCCTAGCCAAGAGCGTACCAATGCAAACGTACGTAGAAACGAAATAAAGGCCCGGTGATTGGTTGTTGTAACGCCGACATAAATTTTTGACCAATCACCGGGCTTTATTTCGTTTCTATTCGTTCTATTGGTATGTTCTTGTCTAGGGCCCCAGAACTACAATTCCAACTAAGTATAAGATGTGCGGAAATACCTACGGCCTCGACATCTCTTCGCGAATGCGTTCGTTCAACTGATGGTGAATCGAATGAATCTGAATGAATGAGCAGCTCTTTTTGAAACGTCACAGAGCACTTTTCAATCAACTTCAGTCGACATAAATAGTAGACGCTAACACAATAGATAGTAGATCAACAAAATTTTTTTAATTATTAGCAATATTAATTAAATAATCATTAATATTCATATGATAAAATTGTGATACTGTATATCTTAAGAATCATTAAGAAGTAGATAATTAAGGTTTCATAGCATAATGTGCAAGTCGCAAAATGGAATCTTAACATTAATGAAGGATCTTTTGAGAAATATTTCATAATTAAATAATTAATCATCACAGTACTTTCTTTCATGTTATTTTAATTTCGCTTTCCAGCTAACAAATTGGTAGTTGAAACAAATTTCCTGTATGATTAATTGCTACACCCCTGTTTCGCGTGTTTTTAATTAGCAGTGTAAAAAAATGTTCATATTTTTTTTCCATTAGAGAACAAATTAAGAAATTAAGCAAGCAAGTTTTTATTTCTTCTAACGAGTGAGTCGTTGCCTCTTTTTTTTAACTCTCGACGTCCGACGCAAAAACGGGGTGTTATGGGTTTGAAGTGTGTATCTATCTATTTTTATATGCAAATCTATATCTATATACTATTATAAATTTATAAAGACAAATCCGTAGGTACTAATATTATAAATGCGAAAGTTTGTATGGATGTATTGATGTATGGATGGATGTAACTCTTTCACGCAAAAACTACTGAACCGATCACCATGAAATTTTGCATACACGTTGTCTGGGATACCAGAAAAGGCATTGGGTACCTTTCATCCAGAACGCGGACGAAGTCACGGGCACCAGCTAGTTATCTATACTAATATTATAAAGCTGAAGAGTTTGTTTGTTTGAACGCGCTAATCTCAGGAACTACTGGTTCGAATTAAAAAATTCTTTTTGTATTGGATAGATCATTTATCGAGGAAGTCTTTAGGCTATATAACATCACGTTGCGACTAATAGGAGCGAAGAAACAGTCGAAAATGTGGAAAAAAAATGGGGAAAATTATTCCTCTTTGAGGGCTTCCGTTGCGTGCGCTGCGAAAACCGTTCGATACCCAAATGATTCCCAAAATAACTATACCACGCGGACGAAGTCGCGAGCACCAGCTAGTTTATATTATAATCACTTGCCCATTTTTTTTGCCATTAAATCGATTTGAAATTTCGTTCAAACAAATCGTACCAAAATATTCGTTATATTAAATGAAAGTTATGTAGGCCGAAACGAAATTAGCTGTGACTAATTGCCTTTCAATTTTGCAATGGACGGAGGGACCGAATTTTGTGAATATTTCAAAGTGCCATTACAAGTTGAATGTAATCAAATAATGCCTTACACAGAAAACGCTACAATGGAGTCATTAAAGGTAAAATTTTCGGATAAGACATTTTATTTCTATAATATTTTTTAGATATTTTTTTTCTTAAATTAGGTCGACAGTTGTCGACAGATAGGCTGACGTTCAACTTGACGGTATGTGGTTACCGTCATCTAACCGTCATCTTGCAAGTCGCCTAACGACTATATTAGGATTAAGGAATAAGGGATCGGAAGGAAATGTTCCTAACTAACCGAAATACAATAGCACAAGTGCTATTATTTCACGGTAGTCTTCTGCCCAAAGGACTGCGAATGGCAGTGTACCCTGCCACTACTTTTCAAATCCAGACCAAAGCCAACTTTGAAATTTTCATATGGCAACATTCCGTTTCTTCATTTCGATTTTAAATTTTTATAATAAACTAGCTGGTGCCCGCGACTTCGTCCGCAATTTGGATGAAAGGTACTGTGTCCTTTCTGGTGTCCCAGACAACGAGTATGCAAAATTTCATGGTGATCGGTTCAGTAGTTTTTGCGTGAAAGAGTTACAAACATACATCCAACCATCCATCCATACATACATCCATACAAACTTTCGCATTTATAATAGGTATTAGTACGAAAATATGGATAAATAATAAACAAATATCTTCACACATTCCACACATCACCATCTAGTTCCACAGTAAGCAACTAGTGCTTGTATTATGGATACCAGACATTTGTTATACTACATACATTACTTTTTTTGTAAATACATACATATTATAAATACAAAACATCCATGACTCAGGTACAAAGGTAAATGTTAACACATAAACATTTGCCCCTAGCGGGATTCGAACCGGCGACCGTTTGGTTAACAGCTAGGGTTACTAGCCACTAGACCAAACGTGTCGTCAGATACTAATTTATGTAAAATAATAATTCTGTATGTAGCTATTGGGCATATTAATATTACGAATGCGTAAGTGATTGGGACTTGTACCTTTACATCTACTTACTTTACATGAAAAAACGAATCAACTTGATACGTAAATCATGTAGGTAAGCATAGATGAATGATTGGTCTCACTTGCGCTCGACTGGATACCGCCGTCGTAGGACTTGTAAAATGCGGCAAAAAATACCACGCCGAATTCGGCGTACCCGAGTCAGTCACACTGCAAACTGTGATGTGTACGTGCCGAATGTTTTATTAAATTTTAGGCATAATAAAATACCAGTTTGCGTAGTGAAACTGTGTAAAAATATAATAAAACTGGGTAAAAAGTGATAAAAAGTGACGATTTTTTACACACACTACAATAAAAAGTTGCCACATTTTCGGAGCTATCGTTTTTGTATAGTACTCTATCTAGTCACGAGAGTAGCGAGACCAATGTAATAATCATTGTAGGTAAGATATTTTTAAATTTCAATCCCCCAAAAGGGATACATTAGGAGATGAAAAATATGTAGTAAAGGGGTTTGGTTATTTATGAAGATGTGAAATGTAAAAATTGATATTTACGATTTCGAGTTGAAATGGCAATATTTAAATTTGCAGATAAGCAACATTTGGCGACTTTTTTGACTTCAAATCTCGAAAATATTGAACTTAATCAATAAATACTAAATTAGAAATTAACAATTAAAACTAAAAATATAATTGTAAATTATATTTAAGTAACGATGAAATAATAAATATTTATATAAGAATAATAATTAATTGAAATGAAGTTTTTTAAGTGAAAACTTAGCGCGTTTGGCACTTTATAGATGTGTATATCTATCTATACAATCTATATGTATATCTATACTAATATTATAAAGAGAGAAGATTTGTATGTTTGTAATGAATAAACTCAAAAACTACTGGACCGATTTTGAAAATTCTTTCACCTATAGAAAAGCTACATTACGCGTGCAACAGTTACTTATCTCTATACATATACATAAAAATTACGTATCATGTTGTTTGAAGCCATGGAACTAAACTACTGAACCGATTTTGATAAAACTTCGTAATTTGGTCCAACTTAAAAGATATGATTTAAGTTATTTTGAACCCAGGCGAAGCCGGGAGCGTGTAGCTAGTATATATATAAATAACTAGCTGGTGCCCGCGACTTCGTCCGCGTTCTGGATGAAAGGTACGTACCCTATGTCCTTTCTGGTGTCCCAGACAACGTGTATGCAAAATTTCATGTAGATCGGTTCAGTAGTTTTTGCGTGAAAGAGTTACAAACATCTATAAATCCATACATCCATCCATATAATATAAGTACGGACAAAGCGTGTAGGTCCCGTGAAATCAGCGCCTAAAGAAATTTTAGGCGCCTGAAAAAATTCTTGAAGCCTTCTAAGAAATTAAGTCTTAGCGTCGTGTTTAGAAGAAGCCTCACTGGCTTCTTAATGTTCCCAATAACTATCGACATGTCGCATCCACACGTCCTTGCGACATATAAATTTTACAGTCGAAGTCCAAAGCAATTTGCTAAAGAAACTCCGTAACGATTCGAGTCACGCGACGTATGTTTCGGAAGCAATGTTAATATTTCACCCTGAATAAGTCGGCGTTGAATACGCGATTGATATATTGATCGTGTATGCTAACCTTTAGCTGGTTATTAATAATGAAATGATAATACAGGTCGCATCCCTTTCAAGGCTTGGTTGGGTCCGGGATGAGACTAAATTTATTTAGACATTTAATTATAGGCCTAGTTCACACTTGAAATAAAGTTCATGCGGAATATTTGTAGGGTAACATTGCGAATCGTTATGCAGTAAGTACCCTCTTATAGATGACTTTTTTATAGAAAGGTCTTAAGACAGGCAGTCGGACCACTTAGTGAAGTTCTTGCGGAATATTTGTAGGGTAATATTGCGAATCATTAGGCAGTAAGTACCCTCTTATAGATGACTTTTTTTTATAGAAAGGTCATAAGACAGGCAAACGGACCACTTAGTGGAGTTGCGGAATATTTGTAGGGTAATATTGGCAATCATTAGGCAGTAAGTACTCTCTTATAGATGACTTTTTTATAGAAAGGTCTTAAGACAGGCAGACGGACAGGATGCGGAATATTTGTAGGGTAAAGTTCAAAATTACAACAGTTCTCATGCCAGTAGTAGGAGGACGTAGTGTCTTGCTTTCATAAACTTAGCAGCCGGTCTGTCGTCAGTAACCACTCTTACAAAATAATAGAATATAAACAGCATATTGTGCACTTGTGTCTCCTGAGCACTTAATTTAGATTTTATCTTAGGACAGGCTGAGCACTTGTCCGTACTAATATCATAAATGCGAAAGTTTGTATGGATGTATGGATGTATGTATGGATGTTTGTAACTCTTTCACGCAAAAACTACTGAACCGATCACCATGAAATTTTGCATACACGTTGTCTGAGACACCAGAAAGGACATAGGGTACTTTTCATCCAGAAAAAAAAAGGAGCGCTCCCGAGGGATTATCTAAAATTAAGGAAACTAACTCCTGGCTAAGTATAATAGAAATAACGATGTCAGGCGATATATTGCTTTTTCAACGCGGACGAAGTCGCGGGCACCAGCTACCAGCTAGTAAATCATATTACTTAGGTTATGACCACCATTCGACGAAATGACATGAGATTGTGTCCGCTTTCATAAACTTGCAAGCTATCTCTGCACAATTACCACTTCTTTTAAAGAATACTAGAATGTATTAACAGCACGTTTGTCTTCTAAGTCCTTAATTTAGACTGTATCTTAGAATACTTAGGTAGAGCACTTGAATCAGGTACCTACTTGTTTGGTCCGCTCGGTTATTTTTTTGCAAATTATATACACAAACCTTTTAAGTTAATTCTAACTTTAACGCTCAAAATTATTTCGATGTTAAGCAAATTCTTAACTAAAAATTTCAGACATATTCAATCAGCTTTTTACAATAAATGTCTGAAATGCGAAAGGCTCGAAATCAACAAACGATTCTTGCAAATTATGAAGAATTTTCAAGAAAATTGTTACTCAAAGGTCTCTAAGTTCGCAAGTGTAAAAAATGACAAAAAGGTCGCCCTTCACGAAGGATCTATCGTGAGGCAAAATCAAGCCGACGTCAAAAATTGTTACTCCAAGGTCTCTAAGTTCGCAAGTGTAAAAAATGACAAAAAGGTCGCCCTTCACGAAGGATCTATCGTGAGGCAAAATCAAGCCGACGCCAAAGTTTTGTTTCCATGGTACTCGTATTGTTTGATGGCAAGCTCATTAGTTACAAGTCACTAATATCGATCGGTGCCTAATATTATACGCGGCTATGACGCCATAGAGTAAACGAAGCGTTCGGATGGGTCATTTGACCCTAATCTTTTCAAAGTTCGAGTGAATAGGCATCTTCTGGGTGAGCTCGCTCCATCATAGGCCTCTTCCTTGCTACATAGCTGGTTGTTAGTTAGCCAAGAGCAAACCCATCTCTAATAAAAAAAAAATCTTCTGTACCTCTATCATGAGTTCTTCTTCTTCTTCTTCTCTTTTAATGTCTTGGCTCCATCAGATCTTCTCCTATAATTTTGTCAGTGTCATTATTAAAAATAGCAATTTGTAATACCCTTTTTTAAAATAAAAAAGGCAAAATTGAAATTAAAATTAAAAGTAGCTAATCCCGATACTCGTCAGTCAAATCAACAAACAAACAAACAAATTTCTCCTCATTATAATATTAGTATATAATTAGATATATAGTTATATAATATGTACATAGATAGAATATATATACATATTCGCGAAACATACCTTTTTATATAGTTTTCTTTATCTTTGGGAACAGTACAATTCACAAGAGACCAATTCTGGCAAACACGAGTAAGATGGCTGAGGCCTTCAGCAAATTGCTAAAATGCCTTTAGATTTTTTATCAAATTGTAACCAAGTAGTTACATTACATGATCAATAAAGTATATCTTTCAAAATGGCTGAAAATTTTATTGACGTATTCCATATTACTGACTTCACTCGCTCGTACAGCGTGCCCTTAACTATGTATTTTAAAAGACACTTATGTGTTGACAATCTACTTATTTTATTTTATTTTATTTAGGAAAATTAGGATTTATGATATTTAGGAAACTAATCAACACTTTACTTGTAGTTAGTGAAAGAGGCCCTTAGACTTTAATAATAATTATTATACAAATGATAACATGAGATTAAACTTCAGTGGTTTTTAGTGTTATCATTTTACATGTATTTTATATTAGCCTTAAAAATTGTTAAAATTATAATTAAAAAAAAAAAATTGCAAAAAAAACGTGTGAAGCCGGGGACGGGTTGCTAGTAGTCCATATAAGGTCCGTTTATTTTCATAACCTTGTCTCGTAAAAATAGCGGAGTAGCCCGCATTAGCGTTATGACAACAAATTTTTATCGTACTGTATATGGTAAGGGAGCCCAAGAGGGGATTTTTGGATTTACTCGAGCGCATCAGATATTGGCAATGTATGTTCCCCACGTGTCTCCGATAACGGATATGTATTAATCTGTCGGTTTTCTTAGTGGGGTTGGTGGGGGTAAAATTTTAAATACAACTCGAGCGCGTCAGATTTTCAGAGGGAACGTTAAGTGAACCTAAACTAAGCTCCCATTTAAAATTCAGGCGGTTCGGATGTAACGCAAGCCCGTGGCAGCTTTTTGAAAATGCATAAAAGATTTTTGGCGTTTGCCATTTTGTAATACTCGAGCGCGTCAGAATTTCATACAGACGGTTCAGCCTGAATTCCTAATCGTGCTGATTCTTAATCTGACGATTATATGGAGGATTTTTTTAAATACAGCGCCTACAAAATTTTGAACGCCTGTAGACTCTCAACCCACCGTTGAAATGAAAAACTTCATATAACCTTTTCGTCTTCCTAAAATCTAATCTTCAAAATCCAATAGGTCCCCACGTAGCTCGAGTGACTCCACATTTAGCATCATGGGCTCCCCTACCAATAGCATTGTGTTTCTTTCTACTTCATAACAAGCGTTATTTTCCAGAACACCCTGTATTCGGAGCACGTAATACCTCCAGGCTATTTGTATTGGAGTACTCTATGGTTGTGGATCTTTTTACGTACGTTTTTATGTAAAACTGGGATTTCAGGACGAATTTTCCCTTTTGATGTCAAGTAGCTCTATTTTTGGTTGAGTGTAACGGTTGCTATTTTTATAATAAAACTAGCTGGTGCCCGTGACTTCGTCCGCGTTCTGGATGAAAGGTACCCTATGACCTTTCTGGTGTGCCAGACAACGTGTATGCAAAATTTCATGGTGATCGGTTCAGTAGTTTTTACGTGAATGAGTTACAAACATCCATACATACATCAATACAAACTTTCGCATTTATAATATTAGTACGGATACATAGAAAGCCATACATAAATATGTATGCGTACGAAAATGTACGAAATTTTTAATAATAATAATCAGCATAAATATATATTTTTTTATACCAATTAAAGTTTTTGACGAGACATTTGGTCTAGTGAGTAAGTAACCGTGCTGCTGCTGCTGCTGCTGCTGAGTGAGTAAACTGTTAACCAAACGGTCACGGGTTCGAATCCCGCTAGGGGCAAATGTTTATGTGTTAACATTTACCTTTATACCTGAAATATGTATGTGGACCATCAGTCAGCCTGTCTGACCACATTTACATATAAAACAATCTCACATAACTCAATCAGTATTCCCGACACTGGAATGTCGCGTCTGAAAAATAATGTAATCTGTGCTAAACCTATAGAAAAGGTCATTGAAGTGCGAAGGCCGTATGACGCGTAGGGCGTGCCCTTACGGTGTGTCATGAACCAAACATAAACAAATAACGTAACATTTAATTATGCAAGTCCCTCAAATGAAATCTATATGTAAACTCGACAAATAAAGTGCTTTATCACCCTAAGATTGAACATTGTTTGTATGTTGTAGAATGATAAGGTATGTTTTCCTTTGAAAATTCAAAGTGACAATTTCCATTGCTATCTTTATTAGCGATGAAAAATTGTGTCAATCAGTAATCAATACCTATTTCAATTCTAAGCCTTAGCGAATTTTGAAATGAATGAAATTTGTAATCGAAACTGATAAAGCACTTTTCTTGTCTGCTATACCTACTAATATTATAAAGAGAGAAGACAAGCATGTTTGCGTAGGCCATTTAGAGCTACTGTATTGAGTAAATATTTTTTGTTAATTTTTATTGAAAATTTTGGTTTCCGAGTTTACTATAGGTACGTGAGAAATGTGATTTTATTCTGCTTTTTCTTTTTTGAACACCCTTTCACTAGTAAATATTTTAAGGTGTAAACACACGCCAATCCTAAAAATTTGCATTTAAAAAAAAAATGTTAGAAGAAACTATCGATGCAATTGGTTTGAAAAAAATATATGTTATACTTAAACATGTGAAGAACAAATTATATTGTTTAGAATTTCCATCGAAGTAGTAGAAACCCCACAATAAAAGTTAGAACATAAGAAGAATTTGACTTATATTGAAATTTGTTGCGAAAACGGTTTATTGCGCGCAAATGATTCCTACACCGAATAATAAGTCAATATCATTTAAAAAAAATGTATTGATTTTTTTTATTTTTTTTTTAATGTAGTTTTAATGAAAAGTACAAAAAACCACATTTATCAGGCCTCTTGAATTGTTTCCGCCGCCTCGGAACTCTAAATATATGGAGCTACAGTGTCTCAGTGACTGCGTTGAGGTGTGGATTAGGTTTGTGTTTTTCGTGTGGAATTAGTATGATATATATAAACATTCTAAAGGTCATATCGGTGAAGGTCAAATCGTCAATGTCATTCGCCTTTGTGAATCCCTTAATAAGTCGAGACGTTCTGTATCCCCTAAGAAAATATTTTTGAAAATTTAAACTACTTGAGAAGCCTAGTTTTATATACTTAAAACTGTGTAAAAATATAATAAAACTGTGTAAAAAGTGATAAAAGGTGACGATTTTTTACACACACTACATACTATAAAAAGTTGCCGCATATACGGAGCTATTGCTTTTATATAGCGCTCTATTTAGTTGAGCGAGGCGAGACAAATCAATTATCTTTGTAAATACACATATGTTCCTGTAATTAAATAAATAAATAAAATTAGATGAAAGGAGGTTTTAACCTACATATTTCGTAACCTTTTTCTTTAATAAAACAAAAGCAATATAAAACATGAAGACTTATGTTTTTAATCAATTAACCAGTTAGGAGGATAGACAAAATTGCGACTTAACGGCATTGAACTTTATAATATAGAACGGACAGTGCGAACAAAATCTGTGCAACAAACGCGGCAGTAGGGGGCGCGTAAGAGGCGGCTAATGTATCATAGAATCGATGTCACCGTCATAGAGGCGACACTGTTTATATTCTGCCTATTTCATTGGATGTGGTATCTATCCAATGAAATAAGTGATTTTATAATAATTTTATTTTATGATTTAATTTATAATTTTATAATATATATAAATTTTAGAGTATTATATAATTATATATCAATATATAATTATAATTTAATAATATAATCATATTATATATTATAATATTTTATATACTTATATATTACTATATATTACATTATTATAATTATATATTAACATATATTTTAATTTATTGATTTGTTATTAATATATAATATATACAATACACCTAATGTCACTTCTTAATTTTTTTTGTCTATGACAAATGACGCATAATGGCGTCCGCCAAATATTTTGCTTGAATTGAGTTTTAAAATGATTATTTAGTTAGGTACTTACCGATGGAAAGTTATTCCTTTGCACTTTGATGTATTGCTTGGATTATTAGTGCAATATCGTATCACACACGAGGACATATTTGATGAGTTTTAACGTTATTTCGCTAAAAAACAAACAAGGGTTACAAGCAACAAGCAACTCAAGAGCTAGAAAGTGACTAAGTAAAGTGTTGCCTGCCAACTACAGCTAAACGGATCACTAGTGATGGGGGCGATAACCCCTCTTGTTATGTCACCTCACTGCTTAACGGCTAAGCTTTAAGGTTCATTACCGTGTACTGATTGCGACGGTCGGTTCTAACTCCGCGAGGACATAAATATTGATCCGGTACTTTAAAAAGCTAATCAAGTGTGTTATTGTATGTACGTACCGAAATGTTAGACTTTAATAATTGTTTTGTATGAAATTTTTCGTGTTACCTAAATAGCTAAAGGCAGTGATTCTCAAAGCGCTGGTGAGTTTGACATTTGGGATTGCATAGATGCAAGGAGAATAGAGGCATGGAGTAAATAGTACTTTTAGAAAGAAAGAAAGAAAGAAAGACATTTTATTCACTGCACGAAGGACATTAACATGGCATTACATAAGAAATATAAACAACAAAAACAAAAAGACACAAGTAAATTAATAAAACAGACAGGTAAGATGTGTGTGTTCTCGCGGCAGTGAATCGGATACTGGCTCAGCATTGTGCCGAGGTGCTAAGCAGGCACCTATAGCGCTGATTTTCAGCCAGTACCGTGTGACTCACGCGAACGCCATACAGATACAAATACAAATACAAATACAAATATTAAGTTGTGTTTATTCTATGCCTGTTTCTGTTTTAAGTACTGTTTACTCTATGCCTCTATGATAGAGGTAAGGAGGCCCACTCTATACATGAGAAAGTGGCCGTCGAATACGCTCAAATAGGCGGCGCCAGGAGGCGCTGTAGTAGCACTGGTGTGTGAACTACGCAATCAACCAATCATATCAAACACTGATGCTACACTAGCGCCATTCTGGTCAATTTATGAACTACTATTTAATGATCTTAGTTTGCCACTTTTTCAGTTTAACACCCATGACTCACCAAGTATGTTGGTCCTCCTTACCGCATAGATGTTAATTACTTTACCCCCTTATCCCCCTTAACCTAACCTAAAAACTACATTTCCCAATATTATTGGATTCTGAAGCTGAGTTACGTCTTCAATCCTCATCTGTCACGTCTGACATTAAAAGAGGAAGTTAGGAACAAAAAGTTACATTTACACGTAATAGTTTTTTTCTTTTGGAAAATTGAGAAAATAAATATTTTAGTTTGCCACAAGTCAGCTTTCCTCCATACAAAGGTTTTAAGATTATTACTCCGCTGTTTTAAGTTTAATTTACAAAAATAAGCATTTTACTTATCGATTTATCTTGTCGTTAATTAGGATCGTTTTTACTAGTTTACAAACTAGTAAAAAATTATAAATTTAAAATATATATGATCCTTGAAAAAATCCATATTTTAACACAAGTTTTAATGCAACTTTGAGAGTGTTTTGGAGTTTTTGTACACTAGAGTGATCTAATCGTGACTTTTTACGAGGTTCTTAGATTTATTATTGTGTACAGATCATTAAACCAAACATTGAATAGTTTGTATAGAAACTAATAAATTTAATGAGTTGGAAAGTTATAACTTTGGTATGACAAGCAACATTACTATAATGTCGTATTATTATAACATTATTATCTATGTCTTGTGTTTATTGAAACTCTTGATGATTTTAATAGTATACGAATAGCATTATACTACGAAAGACGACACATTTGGTCTAGTATTAGTAGTCTAGCTAGTAACCCTAGCTGTTAACCCAACATTTGCGGGTTCGAATCCCGCTAGGGGCAAATGTTTTTGTACCTGAGTCATGGATGGTTGTATTTATAATATGTATGTATTAAAAAGAAAAGTGTGTGGTATCCATAATACAAGCATTAGATGCTTAGTGTGGAACTAGATGGTGCTGTGTGGAATGTGTGAAGATATTTATTTTATCCAATTACCAATCCAAGGTACCAATTTTCAAAACTACACGAATTATTCTAAACTACATGAATTATTTCCTCTGATTTTATTTTTAATCAAAAAGTTTGAGAAGCGCTACTTTTATGTGTACAAACTAGAGTCTTTAGGACGATATCATGTTACTCAGCCTAATGGTAAACTTTGCTTAGAAGTTTAATGTATATTAACACCAACAAACCTCTAATGGTCTGAGTGGGCGATACTTACTTATATGTATCAAACTTTTCTTCAGACCGAAAATAATCTTTAATCCAAAACAAGCGCAACCTAATAACCTATAAATTAAGGTGCAAATTTTTGTAGCTACTTCGGAGATAACCGAATTTATTTAAAAACTAGGGACCCGCTCCCGGCTTCGCCCGCGTCTGATCGCTACCAAACTACTGTGTTTTGTTTTGTTACAAACACAGTGACACGAGAATTTTATATATTTATAAGAGAGATAGTACCTATTATAGGCTCAAAAACTACTGGATCGATTTTAAAAATTCTTTCACCTATAGAAAGCTACATTACGCGGACCAAGTCGCGTGCAACATCTATAGTAGAAGATATAGATATAGATTCCCCACTGGGCATTACCAACTGTTGTCGTAGTAGGTACAACACGAAAATGTTCGTGCGTGCATTATTGAAAATTAATGACATGAAACAGTTGAAATATTAATGGCGTTTTCCTGAATAAGAACCGGATACCGATTCGTGGCTTATTATCACCGGAAGCGGCTCTGTGTTCGTTAAATATTTATGCCTTCCGGTCCGGAGACCGCGCTGCCTACGTGCATTAGCCTAACATACATTGGTGCGTGGTCTAATTCTAAGGCTGTGTGGCCTCAGTGTGTGTGTGGGCGCTCTTGCTGAGCGTGCAACGTGCATAAGATGCTTATATCACGCTTTTATTAAAGCGTCCTGGGCAGCTATGTGGCTTCAGTGTGGACGCTCTTGCTGAGCGTGCAACGTGCATAAGATGCTTATATCACGCTTTTATTAAAGCGTCCTGGGCCGCTATGTGGCTTCAGTGTGGACGCTCTTGCTGAGCGTGCAACGTGCATAAGATGCTTATATCACGCTTTTATTAAAGCGTCCTGGGCCCTGATTCTGTATGGCAACTACTCTTGACAAGACAAGGCAAGATACGTTAATGTCATTCCTTGTCTTGTCATGAAATTCTTATGTCTTATGCCTCAAGACAATCTATGGCACGATATGATTTCACAGAAACCACAGTATACTATTGTATTTATTTGACTATTCCATTGAAAACACAGATAATATTATGTTATCTCAGCTGGGGGCATAAGACATAAGAATTTCATGACAAGACAAGGAATGACATTAACGTATCTTGCCTTGTCTTGTCAAGAGTTTTGCCATACAGAATCAGGGCCCTGAGTGGCCGCCGACCGGGCGGTGGGAAGAGCGTTATGTTCAGAATTGTCACACGAATGCGTTATGTTATGCGTTATAGTTACGTTATATATTTTTAATATTTAATTTTATCTCTGAAGTTTCAGATACAGATATTGCGCCATCTACACAATATAGTTTAAAAAAAGAAAAATGTTGTGATCGAACCGTGATATTTAAATTTCATACATAATTCATAAAAAATATATAAAATATATCTTTACATAGTATAAAACAAAGTCGCTTTTTCTGTCCCTATGTCCCTTTGTATGCTTAGATCTTTAAAACTACGCAACGGATTTTAATGCGGTTTTCACTAATGGGTAGAGTGGTTCTCGAGGAAGGTTTATAAGTACATAATTTACTAAGTTACGCGGGCGAAGTCGCGGGCAGCAGCTAGTAATTCATAAAATATTTACACAAAAAAAAAAATATATTTATTTGTACACAGTTTAGGTGTAACATAAACTTATTCAAGTAAAAAAAAAGATAAAAAAAGACATAACATAAAAAGTATCATATATTAATCTAGGTAATAAACTATGTGTGTACTAAATTTCATCCAAATCCGTTCAGCCGTTTTCGCATGAAAGAGTAACAAAGATCTGTATGTCGTGGGCACATCGTAGAATTGGCACATCGTAGAAAACTATCAAAATCTGTGTCAAAAATTTCAAGACTGGCTTAAAATTAGGTATTTGAAAACCTTTAAGTAGGTACATCTTATCTTAATCTTATCTTTATCTTTAGGTTTTTTTTATTATCTTTTGTTTTTACACGAATCATACAAAAAGGTCGGGAGTTCTAAAGATAACTATTATAAATATACTTTCAGGATCACGGATATGTTTGTAGCTAGTCCTAAACACATAGGATTATGATCCTAATCCTCTTTGAAATAAGCTCTTTTACCATAAATCCTTTTTAGGTGCCCAAAAGAGAACATTGATAGATAGGATTGATGTGTGTTAGCAACTTAGCGTCCAAAGCCCACTTTATTGTCAAACTTATTGAAAAAAAAAAAAAAAACCACACACACACACATACTCGTATATGTTATGAAATTCAAAAATGTTGCTTTGAAAAAAAAAAAATAGATTTTTTTTAAATAGATTATAGATAAATAGAAAAAATAGAAATAGAAATCTATGACGCACAACATTCTATACCAGCTAATATTATAAAGAAAGAAGATTTGTTTGTTTGTAATGAATAAACTCAAAAACTAGTAGACCGATTTTAAAAATTCTTTTACCTACAGAAAGTTAATTTATCAGCGAGTAACATCCGTAGGTACTAAGTAATATTATAAATGCGAAAGTTTGTATGGATGTATGTATGGATGTTTGTAACTCTTTCACGCAAAAACTACTGAACCGATCACCATGAAATTTTGCTTACACGTTGTCTGGGACGCCAGAAAGGACATAGGGTACCTTTCATCCAGAAAAAAAGTACTGCTCCCGAGGGATTATCTAAAATTAAGGAAACTAACTCCTGGCCAAGTATAATAGCAATAACGATGTCAGGCGATATATTGCTTTTTCAACGCGGACGAAGTCGCGGGCACCAGTAAGTTAAGTCATAAGTTATTAATGCTTCCCAATTGGTGGAATTCATCATAGCAATATTAAACTCATTATTATTAACTAAGTACTATTAATTGGTTGAATCCATGATAAAACAATAGAATGGGTATTATACGTGTAGGTAATAATAATTATTATTATTTGAGCTCGAACATTCATCAATCATGGTTCTGTGGTATACAAAGTTATGACGCGTCTACCGATGATATTATTGGATTATATGGACAGTTCGCTAACATATTAATATATTATATTGGAAACGTAATTATCGTGGGCATATATTATGTTTTCGGGTCTCGCTGCGCTCGACTAGATAGAGCGCTATACATAAGCGATAGCTCCGTGAATGCGGCAACTTTTTATCGCAGTGTGTGTGAAACATCGTCACTTTTTATCACTTTTAACACAGTTTTATTATATTTTTACACAGTTTCACTATGCACACTGGCATTTTATTATGCTTAAAATTTAATAAAACATTCGGCACGTACACATCACAGACAGTTTGAAGTGTGACTGGCTCGGTTACGCCGAATTTGGCGTAGTATTTTTTGCCGCATTTTATAAATATGACGGCGGTATCTAGTCGAGCGCAGCGAGACCTATCATTCATCTATGATTGTGATATAAATATTTTTTATATCACAAAATAAAAAAAATATTATTTTGTGCTATACTCTTATCACAAATAAACCCTCTACTGAATTCGTTCAGTGTGCAATAGAACAGGTCATTGTTCATTTTTTTTTCATTTTTAATTTTTCATTCATTCAGTTTCATAATAATGTCAGTAAGTGGGTGGTTTTGTCGCGATGGTGGGGCTCACCCTTGGCCTTGGGCCGGCCTCGGGTGCTAAGGAGGCGTACAACCGAGCGTTCCGAACGGGCTCCCAAGCGGGAGTCCGTAGCGGAGCGCTCGCAGGAAGTACCCTCGCGGGTCTCTCAGTTGGAGGTCGGTCGCACTCCTTGAGTGCGACCTTATGTTATTGTTTGTTCCGCACACGAGGTATGTGTGCGGATTATGAGTGGCGGGCTATCCCGTCATTGGTGTTCTCCGTCAAGTGCAAGCACTCGAGTGCGGACTTTTCTTGAGAGCCTGGCTGTCTGGAGAAGGCTGCCCGCCTTCTGCAGATGGTCTAGGGGGACCTTGCGCACATGGTTGGCTAGCTATATGTGCCCCCCCTTCGCGTGGGTATTGCCTGGGTGTCTCCGGGCAATCCCTTTCCTTGGCGATAGCCTAGCCCGTAGTGGCTAGGCTGCCCTGGGGGTGGATCGGAGTTAGGTGCCTCGGCAGAACCCGGTTCACCCCGCTCACAGGGCAAGGAGGCATCGGGGAGTTTTAGTGGGTATTCCCAGTGCCGCTAACATCCTAACATCAGGTGCTGGGCGACCCCCACATATCCCTATCGCCTAGCCAGCGGTAGGGAATCTGTAAGGGGATTTCTCCTCGACAAAAAAAAAAAAAGTGGGTGGTTACGGCTCTGTTACAGTAGTACAACCAAGAAGTACTAGTGACACTCTTTAGAGATGATAGTACTGCTGCTTAGCAGAATAATTTTCTCAGCAGTCTGGCCGCATTATTGTCCTGGTTCTTTCATTTGTTAAAATGAAATTTTAATCTCACTAAATGCGAGGGACTACAAACAGAAAATTTGTAAGAGATTTATAGAAAAAAACATAGAATTATAATCATAGAACAATAGTTTCATATCAAAAGACTGGCGAAAATGAAGCACAAATATAATTGATGTGTGCGTAAGCCACACGTAAAATGACGCTCTGCGACACGCACACAAGTATACAAAAAATGTTGGTTCGTTTACCAAGCTGATACGGCTTGGTGTAAAATACATCACTGATAGTGCGTGTACTAGGCTTCTGGGTTAGGTTATAATTCTATGGAAAAAAAGTACATCAGTTCCTGTCATATTTCGAAAAATATTGGATGCCAACGAAAAGCTATGCGGTGTTGTTTCCGCCGCCAGATGACTTCGAAACACATTGTAGCACTACTTAATGTTATTATCGAAGTCGATCAATAGTTTGAACCTTTTTTAGTATTCAACTAGCTGGTGCCCGCGACTTCGTCCGCGTTCTGGATGAAAGGTACCCTATGTCCTTTTTGGAGTCCCAGACAACGTGTATGCAAAATTTACAACGCCATCTAGGGAATTCTGTTTGAAGCAATGTAGTACTCTAATTCATCTAATCTCACTTCGAATAATGGAAAAAGTCTGTTAACAGATGGCACTACATGTTAGTTATAGTTTATAAAATTACGTGTTAATAAAATTAAAGCTGCTGCCCGCGACTTCGCCCGCGTAACTTAGTAAATTATGTACTTAAACCTTCCTCGAGAACCACTCTACCCATTAGTGAAAACCGCATTAAAATCCGTTGCGTAGTTTTAAAGATCTAAGCATACAAAGGGACATAGGGACAGAAAAAGCGACTTTGTTTTATACTATGTAGTGATATAAATAATTCATTGATTCAATAAATTGAAATTCAATTTCTATTGAACGTGTTCATTGAAACGTCTCATTGAAAGGGTTTCCTCGAAAGACCCTTTCCCATCAAAGCTTTTCTGTCCTACTGAACAGTAGTAGGTAACTGAGTATTGATATTCTATTGAAAAGACGCGTGAAATTGAGTGAGATCTAATCATCGAAGTACTAGAACTTAGATGAATGATTGGTCTCGCTGCACTCGACTGGATACCGCCGTCGTACTTGTAAAAAATAGTACGCCGAATTCGGCGTACCCGAGCCAGTCACACTGCATACTTTCTGTGATGTGTACGTGCCGAATGTTTTATTAAATTTTAGGCATAATAAAATATTAGTTTGCGCAGTGAAACTGTGTAAAAATATAATAAAACTGGGTAAAAGGTGATAAAAAGTGACGATTTTTTTTACACACACTACAATAAAAAGTTGCCACATTTTCGGAGCTATTGCTTTTGTATTATCTAGTCGAGCGCAGCGAGACCAATCAATTATTTCTGTACTAGAACTATGGATTATGCGTGACAAATGCCAAAGCGGCATATAAAAAGTACGCCTAAAACTGAATCACGGCGGAGTTAATGGTAAAAGGTAGTAACGACCAAGTTCTACTATTCACATAAAGTAAAGCCACATTTTCCTTAAATGACAGATGTTTGGTTGGTTTTGACATATGACAATGACAGATGACAGAGTTCATACTGTATGCATAATATGTCAAGTTTAAATGTTCCATAAAGGTGGAGTGTTCCGAGCGGGCTCCCAAGCGGGAGTCCGTAGCGGAGCGCTCCAATTGTAATAATAATTATTAACTTGACACTGGCAGATAATGGCCATTTTAAAATGAGCCACATTGCCATTTAAATCTAAGAAGAAGAAGAAGGTTGTAGTGAATCGGGATTTGCTATTTTTGACTTTAATTTCAATTTTACCCTTTTTTATTTTAAAAAAGGGTATTACGAATTGCTATTTTTAATAATGACACTGGCAAAATCATCGGAAAAAATCTGATGGAGCCAAGACATTAAAAGAAGAAGAAGAAGAAGAACGGTTGTAGTGTTTTGTAGGCTTGCGAAATCCATAATTGTAATAGATTAATGAGAAGTAAATAAATTTTAAGCAGATTTTTCACACTAAAGTAACTCTATAGACGTTTAATCTATTACAGATATTGTAAAGCTCTACAGCCGCTGAGTTTTCAAGACGAGAAGCCCTGAATAGATATTAATCCTTTGATATTCGTTGATGTGAAACTTGCTACAGGAAAACACAAAGCGAGATACGGTCTCCACAGAGATAAAATGTTGAAATTATCAGAACATTTGTATTAGCTTTATATTAGCTGTTGCCCGGGACTTCGCCCGCGTAACTTTGTAAATTATATACTAAAACCAATGATTATTGCATTGGTCTAGCTACGCTCGACTAGATAGAGTACTATACAAAAACGATAGCTCCGTAAATGCGGCATTTTTTTATTGTAGTGTGTGTAAAACATCGTCAGTTTTTATCACTTTTTACACAGTTTTATTATATTTTTACACAGTTTCACTGCGCAAACTAGTATTTTATTATGCCTAAAATTTAATAAAACATTCGGCACATACACATCACAGACAGTTTGCAGTGTGACTGGCTCGGGTACGCCGAATTCGGCGTAGTAAACCTTCCTCGAGAACCACTCGAGGTAGTTCTCGAACCACCTCGAGTGGTTCTCGAGGAACAGCATGAAATCCATTGGTGAAAACATCATGAAAATCGGTGCAGTAGTTTTTGAGTTTATCGCGAACAGACAGACGGATAGACGCGGCGGAGGACTTGACTACAGTATTTCTCAAGTACCTATTCCGTATGTACATCAATGAAGTAGGTCCTGTCCATCCGTGGAATTATTCACACACCTAGAGGCCATGTGGGTTCTCAAACTTAGTACAAAACTTTGTTACAATCTCACAACAATCATGGCTGCCCCCGTGCTGCCCCCTAACGTGGTTAAAGTTTAAATTAGTTTAGTAATTTAAATAGAAGGGTTCTGTTATTGACACTGTTTTAAGGTTGCCCGTGGGCATATAAGTTTGTTTTGTAAATGCTAAAGACATCACAAAACTTAGGTTACGTGTGTCTTCCCCCCTGGGTACGCCGGGACCTTGTCGCGGTAGGGGGGGCTCACCCTTGGCCCTGGCCCGGCCTCGGGTGCTAAAGAGGCGTACAACCGAGTGTTCCGAGCGAGCTTCCAAGCGGGAGTCCGTAGCGCTCGCGGGAGGGAACCCACGCGGGCTCCCTCTCGCAGCGGCCCAATGTTGTTTGTTTCCGCACACCAAGTTGTGTGTGGATTTTCGAGAGGCTCCGGTCACTCGAGTTCTCCGGACTTTTTTGAGGCGGGCATATCAAGCCCGTCTTCTGTAGATGGCCTAGGGGGACCTTGCGCACATGGTTGGCTAGCTGTGTATGCCTGCACAAGTTCCCCCCCTTCGCGTGGGTATTGCCTGGGTACCTCCGGGCAATCCCTTTCTTTGGCGATAGCCTAGCCAGTAATCGCTAGGCTGCTCTGGGGGTGGATCGGAGTTAGTTGCCTCGGCAGAGCCCGGTCCACTCCGCTCACAGTCACGAAAGTCACGGGCACCAGCTAGTAGGCTATATTTTATAAAGTTACACGGGCGAAGTCCCATGCAATAGCCAGTAAATAATATAGGTAAATATCGAATTTAATATCATACAATGATAACATACAATGCATTACTTAATTAATTAAGTTAGTTATAGTAAGAAAAAGAATTAAGTCAACAGAATTGTGGTACAATTAAATAGAGATAATAATAAAAGGAAATTATGTCAAGTAATCCATTTTCATTTTCAATTATGTCCTAGAAATGTAGTGTCGATGAGTATCGAAGTGTTATCTAGGAAGTCCAATCTATTCCATAATAGAGAGGGCCGGCTCATGGTGCGGACTGATTGCCAGTAATAGAGTTTGTAACTACGTCGCTCGGTGCTTGGTACAAGTTACTGGCGTAAAGAGGCCTGCTCAAACCGCAGAGTTATACCAATACGCCACCGCCGTGGGTAGCGGTAATACCCAAGCGATATAATAATAATAAATAATAATAATAATAAATATCCTCACACATTCCACACAGCACCATCTAGTTCCACACTAAGCAACTTAATGCTTATATTATGGATACAAGACAGTTGATATATTACATACATTACTTTTTTTTTGTAAATACATACATATTATAAATAGAAACATCCATGACTCAGGTACAAAGGTAAATGTTAGCACATAAACATTTGCCCCTAGCGGGATTCGAACCCGCGACCGCTTAGTTAACAGCTAGGGTTCCTAGCCACTAGACCAAACGTGTCGTCAATCCCGCGCGGTATTTAGTATGGGATATCCGCAGCTGACGCGAAAGCGGAACCTCATACCAGCGGTACGCGGTACGGGTACCGCAACTTCGGCGAAACCAAACAAGACGGCGATTGAGCGTCATCGGTCGACCTACTGCGGTATCCGCTACCGCCCGGTTTGAACAGCGCGCTATCCGCATACCCCTTGGGATTCCGCTACCGCTACGGCGGTAGATAACTCTGCGGTTTGAACAGGGGCCCTAGCCAAGAGCAAACTAATGCATACGCTCCCTTTGCGTACTTACAAAACGTTAAAAATAAAGCCCGGTGATTGGTTGTAACGCCCACATAAAATTTTGACCAATCACAAAGCTTTTCTCCCAGCGTAGCGTAGTCTGAGCGTAGCGTTTACGACTGTACATTTGCTCTTGGCTAGGGCCCCTGGCCTTTAATCGTTTGAGATTTAATATTCTATTTTGTACTTCAAAAATATTTGCGAATTGCAATTCTATACAGTTATAATCCAATATGATATATTTTAAAATAGGTTTTTCGGTATTATTTTGTATTTAATTCGGGACTTACAGTTCTGACTTCTCCAAGGGATGAGGATTCGAGGGTTGCAGGCATACATGATTCGTTCTGAAAAATAATATTAAGAAGATTCACAAGTTAGTCGGTCGCGAGAAATTGCACCCGTGTGAAGAATAGGCGATACGCTTACGCTTCTAACTTACAGCTATGTAAAATACGAGAGCCCTCGAAGCGCGCACATGATAACTGTATGGAGATTGTGTAATTATGCGTTTCAATGTATATGTTAGCTTATTCCACTGCAATATTCTGACATATATGCTATTTTGTATACAGGGCGTCCCACGACTATGCCACATGGAGGGAAAGTACCTTGAATATTGTAGATGGAACATTTTACTGAAAGAAGACATTATTTTAATTTAAAAACTATTTAAACTGCATTCATAGATTTTTAAATAATTACATGGGTAACCGGGAAACAAACCCGCTACACGAGAAAAAAAATTATCCTGTAGCTTTATCATACCGATCGAAAGGCTTCATCATAGGGATTAAATATGTTATTTTTGCTAAATAACATGTAGTGTCAGAAATAAAAGGAAGACCATTAGTTGCTTACTGTGGAACTAGATGGTGCTGTATGGAATGTGTAAAGATATTTTATATTTATACTAGCTGGTGCCCGCGACTTCGTCCGCATTCTGGATGTAAGGTACCCTATGTCCTTTCTGGTATCCCAGACAACGTGTATGCAAAATTTCATGGTGATCGGTTCAGTAGATTTTGCGTGAAAGAGTTACAAACATCCATACATACATCCATACATCCATACAAACTTTCGGATTTATAATATTAATAGGATAATAGGATTAATAGGATAATAGGATTTATTTATATTTTTCAGGTATTCTATTATGTAAACCACTGTTGTGTGGCAAATTAAATTATATTTTTATTTGAATACAGTCAACATCACTATTCATTATTTCTTATTTTACACGTGTAAAACATTCAACCCACTTAAACCTAAATATAATTGTTTCAACCGCATTTTGAAATATTCAAGCGTAATGAATTTAATAATAATTCCTACAACTCAACCTATCCTTCAAGCCATTAACCTTTCCTTTATCAACTCACCTGACATTTGATATGTCTGCAAATATTCACACATAATTGTATAAGCATAATAATTATAGCCTTTATTAATAAAATCGTTGTAATTTACGTTACATCTTATTTCTAATTAGACTACTTGGACTTAGAAAAAATAATAAATATAAATAATAAAATATAAGGCGTTAAAAAATTAATAATATATAAGCAATAGAACGCCTGGCTTCTTTATTGCTGTTACACTTTTGCTAGGCGTTAGTATTTATAAAATTTTAAATTAATATAACCTTTTTTCTGAATAACAGGTAACCTATGTCCTTCTCTATAAATCCTTGACAACGTTGATAAAGTTGAGATAACAAATTACTGACTTCACTCGTTCGTACAGGGTATCCTTAAATAAATACTCACTATAGGTCACAGCTGACGACTGACAATCTGTGACTATATGTATAACAACCCTTATATTATGTGCTACAATTCGACTCTTGTAAATTAGAAAATTAATACTCAAGCCAGTAGCGTAAATAAAGTCTTCAAAAAAACAAGTGTATCTGAAACGTCACTCAAGCGCGTATTCAGTAAACTTGACTAAACAAAACATACACTCGACTTGAAATGTCTCAATTGTATGGAAATATATATTTGAAATCACGACACACTTGAACGAACAAGGGAGAACCGGGCGCCTCTTAAATTATACATTATAGTCTGAGAGCTCAACTCTGACTCAGAAGGCGATGGCACGCAAATGCAGAACCTTATAGGACGACACTAATGTATTCCAAACCAGCAAACTGGTATCAGAATTCGAATCCCGCTAGGGGCAAATGTTTTTTTTTTTTTTTTTTTTTTTTTTTTTTTTTTTTTTTTTTTTTTTTTATAAGAGATGAGGCCTTGGATAGAGCGAGCTCACCCAGAAGATGCCTATTCACTCGAACCTTGAAAAGATTAGGGTTATATGTGCGCGGAAATACAGAATGTGTTAACATTTTACCCAAAGATGAATGATTGGTCTCGCTGCGCTCGACTAGATACCGCCGTTGTGCTTGTAAAATGCGGCAAAAAATACTACGCCGAATTCGGCGTACCCGAGCCAGTCACACTGCAAACTGTCTGTGGTGTGTACGTGCCGAATGTTTTATTAAATTTTAGGCATAATAAAATGCCAGTTTGCGTAGTGAAACTGTGTAAAAATATGTGATGTTTTACACACACTACAATAAAAAACTGCCGCATTTACGGAGCTATCGTTTTTGTATAGCAATAGTCATCATTAATATGTATGTATTTACAAAAAAGTAATCTTATGTATTATATCAACTGTCTGGTATCCATTATACAAGCATAAGTTGCTTACTGTCGAACTAGATGGCGCTGTGTAGAATATGTGAAGATATTTATGGAACTAGATGGTGCTGTGTGGAATGTATGAAGATATTTAGTTATTGATTATTATTATTATTAAGTGCGCTGCCAACCATAGAAGGATTAAGGATAAAGGTTAAGAATTACTCAAATTAGACCAACAATGACTTGATGGGAACATACTCGTAAACTATTAACCCTTATTGAGTACAATACATTGAGGTTATGAACCCGCGCGCAAGGAGTTTGCGTTAGCTACAACAGTTTTAAACTAGTTTCGGTCTCATGCTCCCGGCCTATAACAAGCGAGAGCACTTGAATTATGCAGGAAATCGTAGCGAGGAAATCTTTCAGATCGGGGTTTTCTTTAGTTGAATAGAACCTCATTTATGTTACTATATTGATATATAAGCGCATTTAAAACTAGCTGGCGCCCGCGACTTCGTCCGCGTTGAAAAAGCAATATATCGCCTGACATCGTTATTGCTATTATACTTAGCCAGGAGTTAGTTTCCTTAATTTTAGATAATCCCTCGGGAGCAGTACTTTTTTTCTGGATGAAAGGTACCCTATGTCCTTTCTGATGTCCCAGACAACGTGTATACAAAATTTCATGGTGATCGGTTCAGTAGTTTTTGCGTGAAAGAGTTACAAACATCCACAGGTACATACATCCATACATTCATACAAACTTTCGCATTTATAATATTAGTACGGATTTTATTTAACCATTATTTAACCCTTACCCAGACTAAGTATACACTTAGCCTCCATTATATCTCCCACATATAATTTCATAACCCTAGTCGGGTCGGCTTGGGCCTAGCTTGGGGGCAAATACTTAAATAAACTAAATATGTACAGTCACATTTTTTTAAGTAGTCTATTAGTTTAGGAGCTTTTATGCCACACACAGATACACAAATACTCAGCTCAAACTAATAACATTCTTCTATTGCTTCGAGCGTCGAGGGCACTTAAAATGCTTACTGAAGAAGCTTTGTGAGCTTAATAAATAAATATCTTCACACATTCCATACAGCACCATCTATTGTAGTTTCACAGTAAGCAACTAATGCTTGTATTATGGATACCAGACAGTTGATATACAATTATAGTATTTTTTTGTAAATACACTCTGGTGCAATGAAATCGCACATGTAAAGATTTTTTGAAAAGTATTGTTTATTTTTTTTATTTGAAAAGACATATATATATATTTTAAGTGGGATGAAAGGCTATTTCAATACCTATTCAATGATACCATATAAGCGGTAATAAGTTTACCTTACTGCCGAAAAGAGAAGCAAAAACAACAAATACATTTTTATCAGCGGATTTTTGCTTAACTAAAAAGTTCGAAAATTGGGGATTATTAAAAAAAATCACAAAATGTAGTGAAAAAACATTTATTAATAAGAAGTGTTACCCCCTCTTGCCCGAATAACCGCTTGACACCGGTTTTCCATAGACTCTATTAAGTGTTTGACAAAGTCTTGTGCTATGGCTTCCCATTCCTCCTTTAGCGCATTTTGTAGCTCCAGAAGATTGGCTGGAGCAATATTTCTGCCTCTTATTTTTCTTTTTAACTCGTCCCATAAGTGCTCGATCGGATTAAGGTCCGGGCTTCGAGCTGGCCACTCCATCACGGGGATATTTACCTCTTGCAAGTATTGTTGTACTATAGCAGCTGTATGGGGTCTTGCATTGTCATGCATAAAGAGAAAGTTCTCTCCAACAAAACCGCTAAATGGTACGACATGTTCCTGGAGAACTTCCTCAATGTACCGCTGAGATGTCAATCCTCTTGTTTGTCGCCTGATATTGGCCCCCGTGATGAAGACAAGCTCCGTTTTCGCTTCGAGTGAAATGCCTCCCCAGAACATACACGAACCACCGCCGTATGCCACACGTTCTGTGATGCAACACTGGGAGAATCTCTCTGTAGGCCTTCTATAGACCCTTCCTCGACCATCATTGCCGTGAAGACACATCCTGGACTCATCTGAGAACAGGACTGCTCTCCATTGGTCGAGTGTCCAGTGCACATGTTCTTGTGCAAATTGAAGACGGTCGCGGCGGTGAGCTGGTGTTAGATTAGGAGCATTTACTGACCTACGCGCAGTCAGGCCACCTTCGGTAAGTCTTCTTCTAACTGTCCACCGGCTGACTTCCACTTCACGTACCTCTTGAAGGTGTTGTGCAAGATCAACGGCAGTCAGTCGTCGATTTCGCAATGACGTCGTTACGAGAAATCGGTTGTCCCGTTGAGTTGTAGCTCTGGCGCGACCAGATCCTCGTCGCCGTTCATAGCCACCAGTCTCCCGATAGCGCTGGTATACACGACGAACTGAATATCGGCTGATATTCAGCTGTCTAGCTACTGCACTCTGGTTCTGGCCTGCTTCAATTAGAGCAACGACTTGAGCGGCTTTTTCCGGAGTAGTATCCATTTTCTTCAGAATGTTGCAACTGTAGTCACTAGGCGTCCTTTCACGTAGAGCGTTGAAATGCAAATGATGACGTTTTACTCAAAACAGGCCTTTTTATACCTGCAATTGCTATCGCAAACTGCAGTGCGCTAAGTAAGCAATTTTGGGGTTTGTTGTTTTTGCTTTCCTTTTCGGCAGTAAAGTAAACTTATCACCGCTTATATGGTATCATTGAATAGGTATTGAAATAACCTTTCATCCTATTGTAAAAAATATGTGACTTTTTAAATAAAAAAAAAATAACACCATATTTTTCAAAAAAATGTTTACATGTGCGATTTCATTGCACCAGAGTGTACATACGAAATACAAACATCCATGACTCAGGTACAAAGGTAAAATGTTAACACATAAACATTTGCCCCTAGCGGGATTCGAACCCGCGACCGTTTGGTTGACAGCTAGGGTTACTAGTCACTAGACCAAACGATTAAAATTAAAATTAATTAATCAATCATTAATTAATATTAAATACGATTAAGATAGCAGACGAAGTCAAGCAGGAACGCTAGTTTAATATTATTTCGCGTAAATATTATTAACGCGTTGCGACGCAACTGGGTCAGGCGTTCATTACAAATTATAATTTATTAAGTAATGAATAATTCAATGTTTCACTCTCTGTCCAAACTGACGAACATTTGCACATTTCTATTTAGGTATTTAATTTTATAATTTACTAGCTGTTGCACGCGACTTCGTCCGCGTGACTTTAAAAAATATAGCCTACTAGTAGATGGTTCCCGCAACTTCGTCCGCGTTGAAGAAGCAATATATCGCCTGACATCGTAATTGCTATTACACTTAGCCAGGGGTTAGTTTCCTTAATTTTAAATGATCCCTCGGGAGCAATACTTTTTTTCTGTATGAAAGGTACCCTATGTCCTTTCTGGTGTCCCAGACAACGTGTATGCAAAATTTCATGGTGATCGGTTCAGTAGTTTTTGCGTGAAAGAGTTACAAACATCCATACATACATCCATACATCCATACAAACTTTCGCATTATAGTTTTTTGTTTCCATCCAAATTTTCATAATATCATATTTGAATATACATGTTTTTTTTTATGTATTGCTACGACCAATAATAATAATTAATGAGTAATCTTTGAATTACGTTGTTGCATTGTATTGGTAAGCTTCACGAGTTGGAAAGTTGGCTCTTAAGGCTGGTTAACGAATATTACCACTTATTTATAATAATTATAATATTATTTATAATAATTATAATATTTATTAGAATCAAAGATATAATAGATTGGTCTCCCTGCGCTCGACTAGATAGAGCGCTATACAAAAGCAATAGCTCCGAAAATGTGGCAACTTTTTATTGTAGTGTGTGTAAAAAATCGTCACTTTTTATCACTTTTTACCAAGTTTTATTATATTTTTACACAGTGTCACTACGCAAACTGGTATTTTATTATGCCTAAAATTTAATAAAATATTCGGCACGTACACATCACAAACAGTTTGCAGTGTGACTGGCTCGAGTACGCCGAATTCGGCGCACTATTTTATGCCGCATTTTACAAGTGCGACGGCGGTATGTAGTCGAGCGCAGCGAGACCAATCATCATCTATGATTAGAATCTAATTAAAGAATTTTCTTTCAAATTCAAATTCATTAAATTAAATTTAATAACGTAGGTAGAAGAGGTATACGAAAGTAAAAAACGTAGCATTAGCGAGTCCAATAAAGCGAGTGAGAAATCTCTATAAGAAAAAAAATAATACAAATGCCGATTTGACCTTTACGAGAAATGTACGAATGAAATATTTTTTTATTTAACCTACCCACTTTAATTTAGCAGAAAGCAGTTTCGTGAGATTAACGAATGTTTCGTTGGCGTTAATGTAAATTGTGGCAAATTCTTTTGCGACGTACAACTAAAGGTTTGATAGCGAATTTTCTTGTTTGAAAAAGACACCATGGTCGAAAGGAATCCCAACAAACAAAATGGTAATAGACCTACTAAGGTCTATCCTTTTTTTTAAACGTTGAATTATAACGCGTTCAAGTATTACGTTCAATTTTTGAAGATTTTTGCACGTTTGGTCTAGTGGCTAGTAAACCCCCCCTTTTTTTTTTGAGGGGGAGTAATCCGCTTAGAGATTCCGTACCGCTGGCTAGACGGTAGGGATATGTGGGGGTCGCCCAGCACCTTATCATAGCGGCACTGGGAATACCCACTAAAACTCCCGGTGCCCTCTTAGCCCTGTGAGCGGGATGAACCGGGCTCTGCTGAGGCAACAACTCCGATCCACCCCAGGGCAGCCTAGCCATTGCTGGCTAGACTAACGCCAATGGGGGATTGCCTGGGTGTCTCCGACGGGGGGGACCTTGTGCAGGCACACACAGTTAGTGTCTAGTAACCCTAGCTGTTAACCAAACGGTCGCGGGTTCGAATCCCGCCAGGGGCAAATGTTTATGTGTTTAAATTTTACCTTGGTACCTGTGTCATGGATGTTTTGTATTTTATAATATGTATACATTTACAAAAAAAATCAGCTATGTAGTATATCAACTATCTGGTATCCATAATACAAGCATTAGTTGCTTACTGTGGAATTAGATGGTGCTGTGTGGAATGTGTGAAGATATTTATTTATTTACTAACTAGTGCCCGCGACTTCGTCCGCGTTCTGGATGAAAGGTGCCCTATGTTCTTTCTGGTGTTCCAGACAACATGTATGCAAAATTTCATGATGATCGGTTCAGTAGTTTTTGCGTGAATGCGTGACAAACAAACAAACTCACATTCACATTTATAATATTAGTAAGGAATATTATTTTTTTATTATTATTATTAAGTGCGCTGCCGACCATAGAAGGATTAAGGATAAAGGACAAGGATTACTCAATTAGACCAACAATGACTTGATGGTAACATAAGCTCTAACATTAGCCCTTATTGAGTATAATACATTGAGGTCATAGTGTCACTCGAGTCTGAGATGAAATATCGTTAATCAAAATCAGAATTTATCGAGTAAGACTCTAGACGGCGAAAAAATTATAATATCCTTTTAGAAACATTTCATCCCTTTTTGTGCTAATAGGTTTTTATATTACTACCTCAGTCTTTACATTTTTTTTTTCATCATGAAGGTAATAAAAAAGGCGCATAAGAGATACATAAGTAAGTAGGTACTCGGTTAGGGTTATTTGGAAATAAAAACTCTTTAGATTTTTCTTGTTTTTGTTAGATCCATACTATTTTATATTAAACTAGCTGGTGCTCGCGACTTGGTCCGCGTGGAATAGTTACTTTGGGAATCATTTGGGTATCTCGAACGGTTTTCGCAGCGCACGCAACGGAAGCCCTCAAAGATGAATAATTTTCCCCGTTTTTTCCACATTTTCAACTGTTTCTTCGCTCCTATTAGTCGCAACGTGATGTTATTTAGCCTAAAGCCTTCCTCGATAAATGATCTATCCAACACAAAAATAATTTTTCAATTCGAACCAGTAGTTCCTGAGATTAGCGCGTTCAAACAAACAAACTCTTCAGCTTTATAATATTAGTATAGATATACTAGCTGACCCAGCAAACGTTGTTTTGCCAAAAAAATTAAAAATAAAATTTTTGGGGTGAACCACCCTTAGGGGTGAACATTTAGGTGTATGAAAAATAGATGTTGGCCGATTCTCAGACCTACCGGTTAAGCACACAAAATATAATGAAAATCGGTCCAGCCGTTTCGGAGGAGTTTGGCAACAAACACCGCGACACGAGAAATTTATACATATATTAGATATATTTTCTTATATATTTCTTTTTTCTTAAAATTCCTGTCAATTTCCAATTTTCCCTGTTTCCCTGACATGCAGCTAAAATTCCGGACATGTCAGGAAAATTCCTCTCATCTGGTAACCCTTTGCGTAACACAGTGTGTAGCAACTTTGGTTAACTTATTTTAGTACCTACTCACTGGTGGATAAAATTACTTAGAACTGTACTTAAAATTTGTACTTGACTGTGCCTGTTACCATATTGACGAAATATAATACTTATGTCAACTTATGTAACATTCTTGTACTTCGCAATGTCACTTATTGAGATTGTTTTAAAACATTTGCATATCTTTAAGTAAGTTAGAGAAGTGATATTTGTGGAGTAGGTACTCAGTGCGCGTCATAGCTCCTGAGTACTTATATGTTATTAACATAAGATAATAATGTATTATATGGTAATACTGCTGGTGCCCGCGACTTCGTCCGCGTTGAAAAAGCAATATATCGCCTAACATCGTTATTGCTATTAGTTAGTTTCCTTAATTTTAGATAATCCCACGGGAGCAGTACTTTTTTTTCTGGATGAAAGGTACCCTATGTCCTTTCTGGTGTCCCAGACAACGTGTATGCAAAATTTCATGGTGATCGGTTCAGTAGTTTTTGCGTGAAAGAGTTACAAACATCCATACATACATCCATACAAACTTTCGCATTTATAATATTAGTACGGACGGATACATCTTAAGAATATAATAAGATTTTATTTGTAGAAAAGGACATTTAAAACATAGAAACATATAAGCAAATAACATATAGAAAGCCAAACACAAAACGGCTCTTAGTCAGCATATTATTATAATCCAGGTTATATAACCTTCTAATAGGTATATAAAATTCTCGTGTCGCAGTGTTTGTTGCCAAACTCCTCCGAAACGGTTGGACTGATTTTGATGAAATTTAGTGTGCTTATCGGGTAGGTCTGAGAATCGGCCAACATCTATTTTTCATACCCCTAAATGTTAAGGGTGCTGGTCCACTTCAAAATTTATTTTTTATTTTTTGGCAAAACAACATTTGCCGGGTCAGCTAGTAATTTATACAATATCTCGTTACACATTATACAGATAAATTCGACGACACGTTTGGTCTAGTGGCTAGTAACCCTAGCTGTCAACCAAACGGTCGCGGGTTCGAATCCCGCTAGGGGCAAATGTTTATGTGTTAACATTTTACCTTTGTACCTGAGTTTTGGATGTTTTGTATTTATAATTTGTATGTATTTACAAAAAAAAATCTATGTAGTATATATCAACTGTCTAGTATCCATAATGCAAGCATTAAGTTGCTTACTTTGGAACTAGATGGTGCTGTGTGTAATGTGTGAATATATTAAATACAACAATAAGAAAAAAGGTTACTTTATTTTCATTGAAACGAAATAAAGTATAATATAATACTGTTCTTAACAGTATAGTTTGCAAAAAAATCATCAGTATGATTTTGGGCATTTCTGGCGCACTACAATAGCGCGGCAGCCTCAACATAGGAGAATAAATAAATAACTTATCCTAACTCTATCCTGCAGACGCGCGCATTTTGAAATGCGTATTCCCTACTGAGATGTTTCATGAGCCACTTCAAGATAACTGTAAATAAGTTATTACAGGTTCGGAGGTTATACATACTTATATTCTGTTATATTTGCTTGTGTATGTGTCGTGGGCAGATCGTAGAATTGGGCAGATCTTAGATCGCTCCATCTTAGGCCTCATCCTTGTGATACTGGTACTCTAGAAGACAGAAATATCCACTAAGTAGATAATAATAGGCCTCATCCTTGCCACATGGCTGGTTGTTGGCCAAGAGCTAACCCATCCTATATAAAAAAAAGATTATAAAGTATGAAATCAAAAATCTCTCACCAAGTCAAAAATAGGTGCGACGAGGAGTGGTAAGTATCAAGTATTAAGAATCAGGTATTAAGTATCAAGTATTAAGTATTAAGTATTAAGTATTAAGTATTAAGTATTAAGTATTAAGTATTAAGTATTAAGTATTAAGTATTAAGTATTAAGTATTAAGTATTAAGTATTAAGTATTAAGTATTAAGTATTAAGTATTAAGTATTAAGTATTAAGTATTAAGTATTAAGTATTAAGTATTAAGTATTAAGTATTAAGTATTAAGTATTAAGTATTAAGTATCAAGTATCAAATCAAGTCAAGTATCAAGTATTACGACCTCAGATGTCTTGAGTGACTGGGCTATTATAGTAAGTTGAGAGAACAAATTCACCCAAATATTCCCACGTTCGTACAGCATGCCCTTAATAGTAAAAATGAACTCATTAATATACCTAACATATTATTATATTGGGTTAGAATATTTTTTATTAAAACGTACCCTTATATGTATTAACGATTTATTTTCTTCTTTTTCAGGTACAAACATGAATGCGGGTCCGTTATTTACCTGATATGAAAGGTCACGCAAGTATTTATAGGCTAATAATTCAACGCTAAAATGTTTGCTAATATTATTACGTACCTAACCACAGTACTCGAAATGAGAAAACCTAGGTAATTTATGTAGGTAATGTATTTCATTAGTGTTGTTATAAATACATACATAATTTGTATGTACCTATACATATACATTAGATAACTTTTGCTGGAGAGTTTACTATAAGCTCACGAAAACTTTCGTTGGCTTAATGTGGAATTCACTCAACACATCAACTCTAGACGATTCGCCTATGTAATAAACCGATCTTTTTAATGATTGCGTTTTTAGTGACTAAGCAATGCCAGAACTCAATCCAGTATGGCAGTATCCAATTTTTCTTTATCTTTTGAGGGTAGAGATAAACTAAACTAAAAATGCGCGCCCCTCCACAAATATTTATTGTTTCACACATACACACTACATGGTGTGGGTGCGGGGACTATGAACTGAGACTATCAACCACACTGACAGATCAATAAGGGCCGGTTCCTATATTCCAACAACGAATCGTTTTTGCCTACAAACGGTACTTATAGCCACGATTGTAATGGCAAGGTGGTGGCAAGACGGGTTCCTATAATCTACCAGCAGAATGGTAGATTATAGGAACCCGCTGTTAGTCGTATGATAAATCAGGGTGCTGTGATTGTATCATTTCGTACAGGTTTTTCCTATCATGGTCATAGTGGGTACGCATGGTCATAGTACGCATATCGACGGCTGCAAAGAACAAAAAGATATCTGCATTTTACCGAAATTCACTTTTTTACATAAATGAATTCAGAATTTTTTATTTTATCTAGTGATATTTTTTTTTTCATAAAAAAAAATCTTTTTTTTTATGGGTATTTTGTCGCGTAATTAAAGACATATACACCATTTTTTACAAAGTAACGAAGTATACACGCACATCTACAATTGTCCGTATGTACGTCGTACAATTTCGCAGGTATCAGTCACATGCGGTGACCCGTACGGGAGGATGAAGGGATCCTGGTGTCTGAGGTGGCAGCAGGTCTGCGGACTTGTTGCGCCAACACGGCACTTTGGCCTGGATTTCTCCTTAAACGGGCGGTGCCCACCTAGCCAGTGGGGATCAATCGGCTGCGGCGTCCGGCAGACCGGTCGTCAGGCGAGTGCCCTGGGATGACGTGGTTTGCAGTCGGTTTCGCTCGCCGGAGTGCGAATTGCTGCGTAGCTCCGTGTCTTGTGGGATTTGGCTCGTAGATTGCCTGTCCTGGGGTGCTAAATCGTCGTGTCAACTCTGGTGTCTCATAGAGGCATCCCCATTTGAGGGCTCCATGGAGGGTGGAGAGGCACGACGACGAATTATTACGAATGCTTTATGGAAAATTCTATAAACAGCAATGGGGAAACTGGGGGGGAGCAGACGCCAAACGTGCAACGCGTGCGGCGATCCGCGAGACTGAACCCGGCGGAGTCAGGAAGTGACTCCGTCGAGCTAGTGAATACTAGGGCTCTAAGCCCCGCAAGGGGGAGCGTGGAGTCAGAATATGGCTCCACTCATTCCATGGAATTGGAGCCACCTCCGTCTCCAAGCCTTTCCGGTAAGCTGTGGGCGGACCGGAAAAGAAGGAGACAACCGACGGACCGAGAGTCAAACTCGGCCTCTAGTTCGGATGATGTGCCAGTGTCGGCGCGCCCACCTAAGCGGGGAACGGGACGCCGGTCCGTACCGACGCTAGTTAAGGCCAGGTCTTCCTTTTTAAAGAAAGATAAGGAGACCAATGATATTGAGGAGATCTCGGCCACCAAGGAAGTGAAGCGTCTCCGAGCCGAGAACGCCCGTCTGCAGACCGAAGTCGCCTCCCTCCGAAAGGAGATGGCGGCCCGGCCTCGAATTGCTCAGGACCAGTTGTCGCAGGATAACCTGCAAACGGTCCTGAGTATTCTCATGGACCAAGTTGGGGCTATGCTGAATGAGAGGCTTGAGGCGCTGGAGGGACGCCTTCCCCCAGCAAAGAGTGTGTCGCCACCTGCGGCCATTAATCGGAGGGACTTCCCCCCGCTGGAAGCACCTCCGAGTACCTCGCGAAATTCGGCGATTCTGCCACAGCAGGGTTCGGCCCGACCGGCTCCTGCCACTCGGAGGACAGCGGAGCCCGCACGGTCTCCCACACTTGCCTCCCAGCCTCCTGTGCCTGCGAAAGCCAGGAAAGGGAAGGGTTCGCGCGGGAAGAAAAATGGCGCCCAAAAGCCTGCGGCGCTCACCAAAACGCCGCCTCGTCCTTTGCCACCGCCACCAGCGTCCATGGACGTCGGCTGGAACGTGGTAGCTCGGCGGGGTGGCAAGGCAAAGACACAGGCTGGTCAGCAGCCTACCAAGAAAAAGACCAAGGTCCGGATCCCTCGGACGACAGCCATTGTGTTGTCCTTGCAGCCGGGGGCCTCGGACAAGGGGGTTGATTTTCAGAAGGTGATCACCGAAGCCCGCAGTATCATTAATATAGCTGACTTCGGCATCCCCTCCGTCTTGATTAAGAAATCGGCCACTGGCGGGCGGCTGATTGAGGTCCCGGGCGCCACCAGTGGTGACAAGGCTGACGCCCTCGCCGCTAAACTGCGAGAGGTGCTGGACGGTGACTGTGTCCGGGTTTATAGACCGGTAAAGTGCGCAGAGATGCGCATCACCGGCTTGGACGACTCGGTCACACCGGAGGAAGTGGTCGCCGCTATCGCTAAGGCTGGCTGCTGCTCTGCAGAGACGGTAAAGTGCGGCGAAATCCGCCGTGGTGCTGTAACTGGTCTCGGCACGATCTTTGCTCGCTGTCCCGTCGAGGCGGCAAAAAAGTTGTCCCAGGGCGGCCGGCTGCTCGTCGGATGGGTGTCCGCCCAGGTTAGAGTGTTGCAGCCCAGACCCATGCGGTGCTTCCGCTGCCTGGAGACTGGGCATGCGCGGGAAGGCTGCACGGCAGCGGTTGACCGAAGTCAACTGTGCTACCGTTGCGGCCAGTCAGGGCACAAGGCGGCCCAGTGCTCAGAGGCACCGCACTGCGTGCTGTGCGCTGCAACACAGAAACCTGCCGGTCACGTCCTGGGTGGAGGCGGCTGCGTCAGCTCCAGACCCCGCCACCGCTCCGGTAGGAACCGTCGAGTAAGAAAGGCTCGCGATGGCCTCAGGGTCTCCTCGCAGCCTTCCCCCCAGCCCGTCGTGCAGGCTGGTGAGACGATGATGGTAGCCGACGTCCAATAATGGATCTTCGCTTTCTACAGGCGAATATCAACCACTCGGCTAGAGCTCAGGACTTGCTGTCCCAGAGTATGGCAGAGTGGTTGATACACGTAGCAGTGGTGGCGGAGCCATATGTGATCCCCCCCAGGGACTACTGGGTTGGGGATCTTGACGATACGGTGGCCATTGTCGTTAACTCTGCGGCTGGCGCTCCACCCCTGAAGATCCTCTCCAGGGGCAGGGGTTTCGTAACCGTGCTCCTGCGGGACGTCATCTTAGTGGCGACGTATTTTTCCCCGAATAGAAGCACTGCAGAGTTTGAGGAATTTCTGTCGAACATGGAGGTGGCAATTGGACAAGACACACGGTTTCCTGTTCTCGTGGCCGGGGATTTCAATGCGAAATCCACGGTGTGGGGGTGTCCGGCCACGAGTGTTCGCGGTCGGCTACTCGAGGAATGGGTCGTTGGATCTGGTCTCTCGGTCCTGAATCGGGGATCGGTGAACACTTGCGTGCGGCAACAAGGCGGGTCGATAGTGGATGTATCGTTCGCTAGCCTGTCCTTGGCGCGCCGTGTCCGCGACTGGAGGGTCTTGGAGGGCGTCGAGACACTATCAGATCATAGGTACATCCGATTCAGCGTCTCCGTCCCCCAAGTGCTTAACCAATCCTCTCGATGTGAAGGCCCGCGCTGGGCGGTGAAGCGCTTAGACCCGGACCTACTTATTGAGGCTGCTCTGTGGCAGACTTTTCTCTCGTTTCCGGTCGAACCTTCGGACGTGGAGAGTGATGCGGCGCGGCTTGTCGGCTGCATGTCACGAATCTGTGACTTTGCCATGCCACGCACTCCCTCTCATCCCTCTGTAACGGACGCGCCCGAAGTTGACTCAGCGTTTTGGCAATCGTTTAAAAGGCTGCGGGCGCCCCACGCACAAGAGTTGCATTCCGCGTGTTGTCCGAGCTAGACCCTTTGCTAAATCGTTACATAAAGTTATTTATTCAGTATATACAATCTTTCATTTAGCAACCTGGAGTCGTAATAAGCCGTACCACCAAGCTTATTACATTGGTGACCCCGACGTGATTCCAGGGCGCTAAAATTAAATTATTTTTTCTAAATTCACGGAGCAACTCCACTGCAAAGAGGTCGACGACCGCTACCGCGTGCGCATACTACATCGATACCGCGTGTGTTACACTTCGCGCAAACTAAGTGCACGATGCAATCATCAAAATTGTCGGAATCAAAGCAAATGCATTTTGACATGTCAACGCTCGTTGCTCAATTAACAAGGATCAACACACGCCTTGATGAGCACGAGTCAGCAATGCGACGAGGACGAACAGCAGTTCCGTTCCATCGTCATCGGTCGAGAAGTCGCACGCAATCACGCAGCAACACGAGGACGCAACCGTGGAAGTGCTACTTCCACCGCAAGTTCGGCAGGGACGCAAGAAAGTGTGCAGCGCCCGACCGGTGTGCGTGGCAAAGGCGCACGCCGGCGGCATCGGCGGAAAACTAGGTGCGGTGCAGCCTTCGGTGGGGGCCAGCATCGCCCACACCAACCATCGCTTGTGCGTCACAGACCGGCAGAGCGGTTTTCGTTTCCTCGTAGACACAGGTGCCAACGTGTCCGTAGTGCCAGTGTCAGTGCTCAATAAAAAAGTGTCTAAAATCAAAAGTGTCAGTCTTAAGCTTTACGCGGCCAACGGTACCGAAATTAAAACTTATGGCGTACAAACGCTAGTGTTAGACTTAAATTTACGTCGCGGGTTCCGTTGGACCTTTATCATAGCAGACGTTTCACAACCCATCATAGGCGCAGATTTTTTGAAACACTATAAACTTTTAGTAGATTTAAGTAGTCGTAAGCTAATTGACCAGGTGACTTACCTACAAGCGGCAGCAAAAATTGTAAGTACTAAACAACCTTCCCTCAGTACCATTTGCTACAAAACGCCATACCATGAGTTGCTCAAGGAATTTCCGGAAACTACTAAACCGATTTCCTTCAAAGAGCCACCAGCTCATAAGGTGTTTCATCACATTGAAACAACGGGACCTCCTGTCCATGCGAGAGCCCGACCTCTACCCCCTGGTAGGTACAATCAGGTCAAAGAGGAGTTCCGCATTATGCAGGAGATGGGCATCTGCAGACCATCCAAAAGCGCTTGGTCCAGCCCATTACACGTGGTACCTAAAAAGGATGGAGGCCTACGCCCATGTGGTGACTATAGGCGGCTTAACGCCATTACTAAGCCCGATAGGTACCCGATACCCCGTCTACACGACTTCACCTATATCTTGGCAGGGAAACAGATTTTTTCCAAAATAGATATCAATCGCGCATATCATTTCATCTGTACTGCCCCCGAAGATATAGAAAAAACCGCTATCATTACGCCGTTCGGTTTATATGAATTCCCTCGCATGACATTCGGTCTGCGCAACGCAGCACAAACGTTCCAACGTTTTATGAATCATACCGTGCTAGAAGGGTTAGATTTCATTTTTGCCTATCTGGACGACGTATTGATAGCCAGCAACTCAGAAGAGGAACATAGGGAACATCTACGTACAGTTCTCAAAAGGTTTAGTACTTACGGTATCACGATAAACCTCGACAAATGCTGTTTTGGTCAATCTCAACTAGAGTTTTTAGGGCATCACGTTAGCGCTGAGGGCATAAAACCCATTCAACAAAAGGTGGATGCCATCAGCAAGTACCCCAAACCAAAAAATATTGAAGAATTGCGTAGATTCTTAGGCATGGTTAATTTTTATCGTCTTCATATTCCGAAAGCAGCCATGTCGCAACGCATTCTAAACAGTTACCTACATGAGTCGAAGAAAAAAGATAAGACACCCATTTCATGGACGCCTGAAGCGGAAGAAGCATTCGAACAATGTAAGAGTAGCCTACAAAGCGCTATTACACTGTCGTCACCGCTTCCTAACGCAAAGTTGGCATTAATGACCGATGCCTCAAATACTTGCGTAGGCGCTGTCTTACAACAAAAAATAAACGGTCAGTGGAAACCGCTTGGATATTTTTCAAAAGGGTTATCCATTACGCAACAAAAATATAGCACCTACGACCGTGAGTTGTTAGCTATATTTTTAGCCGTTAAATACTTCCTAAATCTCATTGAAGGTCGCGACACAACTGTTTACACTGATCATAAACCATTGACGTTTATGTTCAGTAAGAATGACTTACAAAAAGAATCTCCAAGGCGTGCAAGACATCTATCGTTCATAAGCGAATTCATTTCTCACATCGAATATGTGCATGGTAACGAAAACGTGGTGGCTGACGCATTATCGCGTATTGAAACAATTACCTGCCCCACGGCGTTGGATTTCGCAGAAATTGCACTCGCGCAAGCGTCGGATATCGAGTTACAAAACCTATTGTTATTAAACGATAACAAATTTAACTTCCTGAAAGTTAACTTAGGTACATCCGACACTCTCTTAACGTGTGAAACATCGACAGGTGTTGCAAGGCCATATTTACCTAAAGATTTTAGGCAAAAAGCATTTTTCGCTGTACATAATCTGAGTCATCCAGGTGTACGAGCCTCACGCGAGTTAATGCGCAAAAAGTTTTTCTGGCCAAACATGAATGCAGATGTAGGAAATTGGACCAAAACCTGCATTCCATGTCAAAAAGCCAAAGTCACACGTCACACAAAAACATGTCTAGGTAAGTTCGAAAAATGCAACAGGTTCGAACACTTACACATCGACATTGTAGGACCGCTACCGACGTCACAAGACGGGTATAGGTATTGCCTCACGATAATAGATCGTGCTACATCGTGGCCGGAAGCGTTTCCTATCAAAGACATTACGGCTCAAACAGTAGCCAAAGTAATTTTTGAAGGGTGGATTACTCGATTTGGATGTCCAGTTAGGATTACAACCGATCAGGGCAGACAATTTGAGAGTAATCTTTTCAGTCAACTCATGAAGTACTTAGGCATCGAAAAAATTAGAACGACAGCCTTTCACCCCATGAGCAATGGCGCGGTGGAACGATGGCATAGGTCACTCAAAGCTGCATTAATGGCACGACTCGATGGTACTTCCTGGGTTGAAGAATTACCGTGTGTCATGCTCGGGCTGCGCGCCGCACCGAGAAACGACACAAACGTCAGCCCTTCAGAAATGGTGTACGGTACCACAATCCGTTTACCGGGCGATTTTTATGATAACACGCCCACCAGGATAACAGATCCTGACGAATTTGTAAAAAACATACACAAAATAATCAAAAAGCTCAAGCCCAAACCTTTAGAGCATAGGGACTATCGCACTCTTTTCGTGCATAAAGGGTTAAAAGACTGCACACACGTTTTCGTTCGTAACGACATGTGCAAAAGATCGCTGCAACCACCATATTCAGGACCTTACAAAGTCCTTCAAAGACACGACAAGTCTTTCAAGTTGCAGTTCCCTGGTAGGCAGTCCGAAGTTTCCCTAGATAGGCTAAAACCAGCATTTGTCTTGGGTAGCGACTTGCCAGGTGATCACGGTCACAACCTAAGTCCTAGTCCTAAGATAAAGAATGTTGCGAAATCACAACCGCATATTATGCCGTCAGACGCACCAACCCCGCTTAGCAACACGTGTAAGCCAAAGGTAACACGAAGCGGTCGGGTCATTAACCTACCGGTTAGATTTGCGTCATAATTGTCACGCCACATTAATAAATGGCATAATCGTAATTCAATCATAATTTCATAATTTGCACAATTTCAGTGCGATTGCAAATGCTCAAAACGATTTCGCAACATCCAACAAACAACATTCAGCATACTTATTAGTCAGCTAATTATTATAATATTAAGGTGTCAACAATTATATATTACAGTGTCATTTGTTAAATTTATAAATGTTTAATTTACGAAAATTAAAATTGATTACCTCATGTGCATGCTAATTTAATAACTTTTACAAATACTTTCAACATATGCATGTTAATATAAAATATTAAAAATGTTATCTTGTTCAAAATGTACTACATGTATTGCGTCATGCATTCCGCAACGTTTTCAGTTAATGCTAGCCATAACATTCGATCGAATTACGGCGCGACACAGCGATCTGCTGACATTGCTTTGTTAACAAACTTAACATACAGGCTGATGTTTTAACTGGAAAGTTACAGGGTGTATCGACTATTTAATTTTTATTTTTTTATAATGTTATAAATTGTCAAATTCTTTTTTCTCTAAAAAGGGGGGGAGTAATGTAACGGACGCGCCCGAAGTTGACTCAGCGTTTTGGCAATCGTTTAAAAGGCTGCGGGCGCCCCACGCACAAGAGTTGCATTCCGCGTGTTGTCCGAGCTAGACCCTTTGCTAAATCGTTACATAAAGTTATTTATTCAGTATATACAATCTTTCATTTAGCAACCTGGAGTCGTAATAAGCCGTACCACCAAGCTTATTACACCTCCCCTCGTCGACAAGTGTACTGGTGGTCTCCTGACCTCGCGAGTCTGCGCAAGGAGTGCGTAAAAGCGAGACGCCAGTACACGAGATGTCGCCGAAGGCGACCACGTGATGAGGGTCTTGAAGCAGGCTTATACGCGACATACAGGGAACGCGCGAAAGCCCTGCGTGTGGCCATTGCCGATAGCAAGGCAAAGGCGTGGGAGGAAATGCTGGGGACTCTGAATCGGGATCCGTGGGGGCGGCCGTACAGGATCGCGAGGCGAAAACTTCGCCCCTGGACGCCCCCTCTCACGGAGACACTCCAGCCGGAGTTCCTAGAGCAGGTGGTGGAGGCCCTGTTCCCAGAACAGGATCCCAATTTCCACCCACCGCCTATGGCCACATGAGCTGTGGGCTCCACTGGAAATGACATTGACGAGCCTCCCGTCGTCACGCAGGAGGAACTAGGGGCGGCTCTGCTGCGGCTGCGCGCCAAAGGCAAGACCGCCCCAGGACTTGATGGTGTTCCCGGTCGTGCGTGGGATCTTGCGTTGGGCCCCTTGGAGCCGGATGTGAGGCGGCTTTTCAGCCGCTGTCTGGCACAAGGCCATTTCCCACGCCGATGGAAGACGGGTAGACTCGTCCTAATCAGTAAGGAGGGACGCCCCGCCGACTCGCCATCGGCATACCGCCCGATCGTGCTTTTGGACGAGATAGGGAAACTACTCGAGAGAGTGATCGCTTCCCGTCTCGTCAGGCACCTCGAACAGGTGGGACCGAATCTGAGCGCCAATCAGTTCGGCTTTCGTCGTGGCCGCTCCACGCTGGATGCGATCTCCAGTGTGCGGGCCACGAGCGAGGAGGCAGTAGCCCAGGGAGAGGTTCTGTTGGCGGTGTCGCTCGACATCGCCAATGCGTTCAACTCGCTCCCCTGGAGCTGTATCCGAGAAGCGCTCGGATACCACGGTGTGCCGTGCTACCTGCGTCGCATCGTGGACTCCTACTTGACCGATCGGTTTGTTACGTACCCCACAAGCGGAAACTCGTGGGGTCGTAAAGACATGTCGCGCGGTGTTCCTCAGGGTTCGGTGCTTGGACCGCTCCTGTGGAACATCGGGTTTGACTGGGTTCTGCGGGGGACGAACCTGAGGGGTGTCTCTCTGGTCTGTTACGCGGATGATACGCTTGTAACGGCCAGAGCAGCCTCCCACAGGATGGCAACAATCCTCGCCACGGCTGGCGTAGCCCACGTGGTTGTAAGGATGCGGCGGCTGGGCTTGTCGGTGGCTCTCGACAAGTCCGAGTCGCTGTGTTTCCACGGCCCTCGGAACATGCTACCGCTTGATAGCCATCTTGTGGTTGCAGGCGTTTCCATCGATGTCGGGTCGACAATGAGGTATCTAGGCCTCGTCCTCGATAGTCGATGGAAATTTGATTGTCATTTCCGCCAATTGGCGCCACGACTCATCGGAGCCGCTGCTGCACTTGGGAGAATACTCCCCAACCTGCGTGGGCCGAATACGGCTTGTCGCCGCCTCTACGCTGGCGCGGTACGGTCCATGGCCTTGTATGGGGCCCCCATCTGGGCGGACCGTCTGACTGCCCGTAATAGGCCACTTTTGCGCCGCGCGCAAAGGGCCATGGCAGTCAGGATCGTGAGGAGGTACCGCACCATCTCTTTTGAGGCGGCGTGTGTACTAGCTGGCACCCCTCCGTGGGAGTTGGATGCCGAAGTGTTGGCGGCGGTGTACCGCGAAGTCGCGGATGCGCGATCGCGCGGCTCGGTTTTGTCTTCGGAGGAGGTCATCAGGTTGAGGAGACACTCCCAGACGATCCTCCTCCAAGAGTGGAAGGAAAGGCTGGAGGAGCCCAGTGCGGGCCACCTGACAATTGAGGCCATTCGCCCCTCCCTAGAGGGATGGCTGGCGAAGCGGCGCGGGGCTCTCACGTTCCGCCTGGTGCAGGTGCTCTCGGGGCATGGTTGCTTCGGGCGTTATCTTCACCGGGTGGCCGTGAGAGAGCCTACGGAGGAATGCCACCATTGTGGCTGCGCGGTTGACACTGCGCAGCACACTTTGGCTGAATGCCCCGAATGGGCGGAGCAACGCGCCGCTCTGTCTCTTGTCGTGGGCGCCGATCTCTCGCTGCCGGCCGTCGTGAATTCGATGGTTGGCAGTGACCTTGCGTGGCAGGCGATGCTCACGTTCTGTGAGCACGTTATGTCGCGCAAGGAAGCGGCGGAAAGGCAACGGGAAGAGGACCCCCTCTCCCAGCCAATCCGCCGGAGAAGGCTCGGGCGCAGGCGGGTGGCCTATATCTGCCGCCTTCCACCCTAACCGGGACCCGGGCGGTGGTCTTGGGGGAGACTGCCGCCCTTCGTGAGGTCCCCCGAGATGGCCGGCGTACCTCCACTTTCGGGTACGCCGAGGTTCTGACAGGGAGCACAGGCCTCCCCGCGTGGAATAGCCGTGGCGGGGCGCCGAAGTCGTGTAACAACGTCCCCGCGACCCCGCCCGCTAATGGCCGCGATGATAGAAAGTCGTTGGGTTTTAGCCGGTAGGAATCCGGCATAACCCGGCAGTACCCCCTACACTGCCGGGTATCCAAGAGGATTTCCCAACGTAAAAAAAAAAAAAAAAAAAAAAGGTATCAGTCACATAACCGCTTTTGTCACGGGGCGGTTGACTTTTTTTGAGCTGCCTTATTTATTTATTCCTATAACGTCAATATATTTTGATGAATCTAATACAGATCAATGGAATAATGATTTTTTAAATGATATAAACAATAAAAAATCTATTACTAATTAGAAAGTCCTACGTAGAAGCGAATATCTGGCAGTTGACTCGGTTAGTTGTTTTATTTTTACAAAGTAGAAAAGGCCATCTGCCGTATTTCGAAAATAAAATAATAAACTTTACTATTTTGTTCAGAATGCCATATTAATTAACTGTTTCAAATTTGAAGAAGCTAGCTTAATTCTTGTAAAAGTTATCAAACTTTCGCTTTAAAAACGCTCTCCTGAAAACTAGTGATATTGTAGATAGCCGTTTGTTCGTTGCAGCCATCGATATAATCGCAAACAAACCAGAGCGTTAAGGCAAGCACCCTAACCATTCATCCAACGTGTTCTTCAAAGGCACTGAAGTACTAAATTTGCTCGGTAAGAATTAATGTGTATTTCACATAGCGTTCGAGCAAGTGTGTAAATGTGTTTAATTTACTTATAAAGGCTGCGAAGCGTAATTTGAAAACGCCGTTTAATCTACAATGACACATACGAGTAGTTCCCTTCACGTAGTCTGTATAATTAATCCGTAGAAAAGATGCGAACTAAATTAATACCTACCAGTTAGGGCTTCTTTCACCATCTGTCAAGTGAGAAAAGGACATTAGATCTGATTAAAAACGCAAAATCACTTCAGAAATCATATTATAATATTAGTATCATAATATTAGTATAAAGTTGCAATCATAATATTACAATTAGTATCTGTCAAGTAGGCTAACCGTTATTTAAAGTCACCTGTCACCGGGAATAATTTAGCTGATATACCTTTGTTTGTACGGTAAAAGTCCTAAACCATAGATGAATGATTGATCTCGCTGCGCTCAACTACATACCGCCGTCGTACTTGTAAAATGCGGCATAAAATAGTACGCCGACTTCGGCGTACCCGAGCCAGTCACATTGCAAACTGTCTGTGATGTGTACGTGCCGAATGTTTTATTAAATTTTAGGCATAATAAAATACCAGTTTGCGAAGTGAAACTGTGTAAAAATATAATAAAACTGGGTAAAAAGTGATAAAAAGTGACGATTTTTTACACACACTACAATAAAAAGTTGCCACATTTTCGGAGCTATTGCTTTTGTATAGTGCTCTATCTAGTTGAGCGCAGCGAGACTAATCAATTATCTTTGGTCCAAACAATTAAAAAGAAAATAATGAAAAAATTCGCCTATCGAAGGATGCACAAAACCGAGCGCATAATTTCAATAAAACATAAAATTATTTCTAAAAGTTACTAAACAACTAACTTTACTTGTAGTTGGTGAACGAGGCCCTTACATGTTTACAGCATTGATGCTGTAAACATGTAAGGGCCTCGTAAAGCACTTTTTGAATTATTTCAAAATACCCAAGTATATTGCCGAAGTTACACATGTATATGAAAATTGTAAGTAGCTGTAAGCCAGCTTGTGTGTAAATATCTTATTTTGTTATCTCTTCAATATTCCGCACGGAGCATGAGGCGGCACGTTGCGTTGGAAATATATTTGGCAATCCCTCAACTCAACGTATGGTATATACTTTAGTCTTCTTATTTCACAGTATGAGTAACACTTGCTTTGTCCATGGCCTACTTTCGGTAGAACTTGGAATTAGCAACTCAGATTAAATTGTTTGAATACTGTACTCAATCTTTATTTGTTGTGTATTTATACTAATGTGGAAAACGGGACGTAACTAAATATTATGATGGGACACCAGAAAGGACGGGTACCTTTCATCCAGTAAAAAAGTACTGCTCAGAGGGATTATCTAAAATTAAGGAAACTAACTCCTGGCTAAGTATAATAGCAATAACGATGTTGGGCGATATATTGCATTTTCAACGCGGACGAAGTCGCGGGCACCAGCTAGTATTATAAATCGAAAGTTTTTATGGATGTATGCATGGATGTATTGGACGTTTGTAACTCTTTCATGCCAAAACTAAGTACTGAACCGATCACCATGAAATTTTGCATACACGTTGTCTGGGACACCAGAAAGGACATAAGGTACTTTTCAACCAAATGCGGACGAAGTCGCGGGCACCAGCTAGTAGGCCATATTTAATAAAGTTACGAGGACGAAGTCACGTGCAACAGCTAGTTGTTTTATAAAACAACTAAAATGGATATAATTTTGCTTCTATAAATTAATGGTTGCATAGCAAATACCTACTTTAAAATGAACGGTCAAGTTGGCGCTAGGAAAGGTCCCGAGTGCCTCTACAAACAATTGTTTTGTAATTATAAATGCCCAAGAGCATATAAATAATTACAAAACTAATTATTGTCTCTAAGCCTGTATTTATCTAACCTTTCCATAACAACTGTTTACCATTCATTATACTCTCTCTCTCTCTCTCTCTCAATCTCTTTTCTACGCTATATGCTTGAGCCACGAATTGGGCCTGTCAAAAATTCATTTATTTATTTAACTCGCCAAACGACAAACCAGCACAAAGCTAAGCAAACGGTCGCGAGTTCGAATCCTGGTAGGGGCAAATGTGTATGTATTAACATTTTACCTTTGTACCTGAGTCACGGATGTGTTGCTAAGCGCAAAACTCGAACACACACACTGTGTGTGTGAGTGCGTGAGAATTCATTAAATTATTTATAATTTAAAATAGGACAATCGTATGCTTGCTGTCAAATTGTGTGACAAAAACACCTCAAAGGTGCCAATTTAATCCTAATAGCCTAATTAAAAAGCATGTGAAGCAGACTTGGTTTGGTGCATTTGATGTAAATTAGAACTTTTATAGGTGCATTTGATGTAATTTGGAACTTTCATTGTTGCATTTGATGTAAATTAGAACTTTCATTTGTGCATTTGATGTAATTTGGAACTTTCATTTGTGCATTTGATGTAATTTGGAACTTTCATTTGTGCATTTGATGTAAATTAGAACTTTCATTGATGAATTTGATGTAAATTAGAACTTTCATTAGTGCATTTGATGTTACTTAGAACTTACATTGGTTTAGGCTGTGCTTCCTTTAATTGCGGCGGTATCCGCTAATTGTTAGACTTAGATGACGGCGTTTTTGTTAGATACGTCTCGTTGGAGACCTTGTAATAATAAATAAATAAATAAAATTATTTCTTTCAAGGTTTTTTTCAATTAAATTGAAAGGCGTGTGTAGAGGGCACAGTATAATTTCTTAGAAAGGGGTTAAGTATATAATTGTTATTACGCTACGTTGGACTTTGTACATATTAAGTTTGAATTGTGTTTGTTGTTGGGACGAACTTGAAGTTGTTATCATACAGTATTAAGATATTCAACAAAATCCAAGTACAATCGCTCAAAAAAGTGGTTTGAATTTAAATATTATATAAGATCTGTAAATCTCAAGACATGTCAAAAATGTTAGTAGTTGGAAGACTAAACTACTCTGTATTTTGCAGTCATTTGGGCCGTCGGTCTGGCGGCAGTAACAGCCCTCTTACAGGAGGCATTGGCATTTATTGTATATATATATGTCGTGGGCAGATCGTAGAATGGGGCAGATCGTAAAGTATGAAATCAAAAATCTTTGATCAAAAGTCAAAAATAGGTGCGACGAGGAGCGGAGCGGAGCGAAGCAAAGCGAGGAGGAGCGTGTTAGGTTTACATGGAAATAAATTTGGGGAGCCGAGCGAAGCGGAGCGGAGTGTGGCGACCCTCTCAGTTTTAACAGAAATATGATCTGCCCAGGAATATCAAGATATGCCCAATTCTACGATGTGCCGACGACATAATATATAGATGACGCAGCCAACTACGGTCTAGTGAGCCTGCCTGTCACTCTTTAACATAAAAAATGAAACATGTTTTGTTTACATTGAAAGCTAATATTAGCATATTAATATCGGTATTTTTTAAAGTTAGCCTTAAGCAATTTTATGGGTGATTTTACCATCCATAGCCACGAGGCTTAGATAAGCAGGTTCATATTATTTGAAAATGCGAAAAGTTATCAGAATGCTTGTTACTTTATCACATAAAAACCAGTCACACATTTTGATGAAACTTTTACAAGTTACTTTATCAACGAGTACCTAACATAGGCTATATTTTATAAAGGTGGTAATCATAGATAATAATATTGGTCTCGCTGCGCTCGACTAGATAGAGCGCTATACAAAAACAATAGCTCCGTGCGTGAATGCGGTAACTTTTTATTGTAGTGTGTGTAAAACATCGTCACTTTTTATCACTTTTTACAAGGTTTTTATATATTTTTACACAGTTTTACTATGCAAACTGGCTTTTTATTATGCCCAAAATTTAATAAAAAAATTCAGCACGTACACATCACAGACAGCTTGCAATGTGACTGGCTCGGGTACGCCGAATTCGGCGTAGTATTTTTTGCCACATTTTACAAGTACGGCTGCTGTATCTAGTCGAGCGCAGCGAGACCAATCAGTTATCTATGGTGGTAATATTGTATATCTATACTAATATTATAAAAAGGAAAGATTTAATTGTTTGTTTGTTTGCATTGAATAGGCTCCGAAACTACTGGACCGATTTGAAAAATTCTTTCACTGTTGGGAAGCTATATTATCATATCAGTGAGTAACATAGGCTATATTTTATAAGGTTACGCGGACGAAGTCGCGCGCAACGGCTAGTTTTATAATAAGAAGACCTTTACATAAAAAAAGAAAGTATTCAGGACTGAAAAACATTTATCCTTACATTATTTCCATATGTAAACTCGACAAATAAAGTGCTTTATCACCCTAAGATTGAACATTCTTTGTATGTTGTAGAATGATAAGGTCTGTTTTCCTTTGAAAATTCAAAGTGACAATTTCTATTGCTATCTTTATTAGCGATGACAAATTATGTCAATCAGTACTCAATACCTATTACAAATGTAAGCCTTAGCGAATTTTGAAAGGAATGGAATTTGTAATCGAAACTGATAAAGCACTTTTCTTGTCAGCTTTACCTAGGTACTTTTTTAAATGAAAATAGTTCGATTTAAAAGGAGAATTCGCATTTATTGGATCTAAAAAGGTTCTATTCTGCGAATGTTCTATTATAGAAAGGAGTCTGGTACCTACTCGATGCAAAGTAACACGAAATGGATGGAGAGACAAATGGTTTTTTCCCAAACGTATTTGTTACGGGGAATAGAGGCGATTCATCAAGGATTTTGAGCTTATCCGTGTCTTATACAATTGTCTTATAGGTAGGTATCCTACCTATTTGCGGAAGAGTGTTCGTCCGACCTTGCAACTTCGCCTCATAGCGGACGCGGAGGACGCCAAGAGGTTTAGTCGTTAGGTCTTCCCCAATACCACCTCGGGGCAGGAGTCCGACATAACCCACCGGTCTGTCCCCAGGCCGGTGGGTATACATGATGGATTCCTCTTGTAAAAAAAAGGTATCCTACCTATAAAAAATATAAGTAAAATGGTGGTGCCCGCGACTTCGTCCGCGTTCTGGATGAAAGGTACTCTATGTCCTTTCTGGTGTTCCAGTTCCAGACAACGTGTATGCAAAATTTCATGCTGATCGGTTCAGTAGTTTTTGCGTGAAAGAGTTACAAACATCCATACCTTTCGCATTTATAATATTACTTAGTATACGGATAAAACGGATTAGTATCCTGAGTTTCTTTCGAGGTTTCTTCTCAGGATCGTCATCTCGGCTTTTTTTTCCCGAAACCCTGGTAAATTTAAATTTATAATGACGATTATAAGAGTTTCTTATAGAAACACATTACACAATTGATAAAATAAATATTTTTATTTTGATTTTGGTACTTTTATATATTTTAGGCAGAAGTAAAGTCCACAACACATGGATAACTTCATCTAATTTTTGTGCACTATATCCATATACTAATATCCATATATAAAAATATTCATTTTTAGCAAGCCGTCAGCCTGTCTGTCAACCTTAACATAAAAAAGTAAATCCGGCCAATATTACGCTTACCCAGCGTTCTAACATTAACCGTAACACGCAGCAGAGCTACGTTTGTGAATCTCAGATTAACTCTCATATATCATTTATTTTGACATAGGCTGCAGACTTTAGGGATATACATATAGCACATTTGCGGTTCATTTACTAATGTATAGTATGTTGGCTGGAATCTCGTAAAGATTTCATAACGGTATGTTACATTAATTATTTGCACACTCGTGTCGTTATGACGTCACATTCAAAGTTAAGGTATGTTTACACTGTTTGCAAACGAATTTGTTATAGGTATAATAATAAATAAGATTTTGGAGTTTACTCCTTAAGAATTATAAGCCCGGGATATGAAAACTTATGGGAGTAAAATCAAATGTCACATGTCACACGTTACGCGTTACAGGCTACAATAATTATGCTTTAATACATATTAATATAATATAATACAATTAATAATACATAAATTAATATACACTTTGTTTAATGGTTTCATTATTTTCTTAAGGAATCTATAAATATCTAGGTTTTATGTGTTCACGACTCACGACTAAAAATACTTTAAATAACGCCAAGAAAATGTCCGCCCTTTGAATAAAATTTCGCTTGTATAGGCGATAATATACAAACCCAAAATATACTCCCTTTCATTCGTAGGGATAAAATCTTTACAAAGTTCATCATTCAAGTATATATATATATATATATCCTTTCTGTAATATTTTGTGTGATACGCCTACTATCCTTGACCTCGAGAGAGGTCTTTGCTCAGTATATGGAGAATACGGTACAACAACTTTTAAATAATAAATAATAATAATTAATATCTTCACACATTCTACACAGCACCATCTAGTTCCACACTAAGCAACTTAATGCTTGTATTATGGATACCAGACAGTTGATATACTACATAGATTACTTTTTTTTGTAAATACATACATATTATAAATACAAAACATCCATGACTCAGGTACAAAGGTGAATGTTAGCACATAAACATTGGCCCCTAGCGGGATTCGAACCCGCGACCGCTTGGTTGACAGCTAGGATTACTAGCCACTAGACCAAACGTGTCGTCAAATAAAGTAATCTTATTTCTTTTTCGTTATAAAAAAAAGATAAGATAAGATAAGTTTATGAAAAAAAGAGATTCCTTACTGTCCGTTATTAAGTATGCTGTGTGTTTTTTTTTTATCTGATTGTCTAATGGACGGACGCCCGGACAATGGTTTGGACAAGTCATTTTAGCTTTTAAAGCTCGTATCGATTTTGGGCCATGAATTTTGTTAATGTGGATAAATTATATTACTTACAATACAATATATTTTGCCCGCGACTGCGTCCACGTTTATCCTACATATTATCATAGAGTAAATAGTACTTAACCAGTAATATTATAAAACAAAGTCCTCTGCCGCGTCTGTCTGTCTGTTTGTTCGCGATAAACTCAACGCGGGCGAACTCGCGGGCACTTGCTTAGTAACTTTGAATGCGCTTTACTTGGTTTTATGAAAATCTCACAGGGAATTAAAATGTTTTCACATACGTACTTACATTAATTTTGTTATTTTGTCCGTAAAAGTGTTTAAGCCAAAATTCAGTAAACCATAGATTTTTTAACATGTCTGAAAAAGTTTCGGTTTCCGATTCTGTTTCGACCGAAACTGAAACAGATACCAAAGATTCGATTCCGGTTTCGGTTTCGGTAGAAAGTCCTGTTTCGGTTTGTCCTTTACGGTCTTGTTCGGGCACAAGTACTTAGATGATCTATGTATATGTGGCTAGAATACTTACCTATTATAATACCTCAATGGATACAGAACGCGAAGTGGCCATAATAAGCAGTAAATATTTTCATTGGATCAAGATTTCCACTCTATTAATAGAAAGCATTTACGTTTACAGCTGTCATAAAGGCCTCTATAAACATAAACAGGCCCGCGTCACCCTTCTACGAGTATTTGCACCGATAAGGGTTTATTGAGTCATCAATTAAAAGTTTTACGCGCGCCATCATGGAAAATCTCCTGAGATTCGAAGCTTTTATCTGCAATAAACATTGTACTGACACACGAAATTGTAACGAGGTGAAAGTGCTGGAACTATAAAATATAAAAGCACCAGTTGGTGCCAGCGACTTCCTTCGCGTTGAAAAATGAAGAAAATCCGTACTAATCCTACTAGTATTTCGAACAATTCGAACATGCCGAAAGAATAATATTGTTCTTTTTTTAAATAACATCGTGTAGATGGCGCAATATCTCTGAAACTTCAGATATTCTAAAATCCGTACTAATATTACAAATGCGAAAATTTGTATGGATGTATGGATGTTTGTAACTCTTTCACGCAAAAACAACTGAACCGATCACTGAAAGGGCATAGGGTATACCTTTCATCCAGAAAAAAGTTCTGCTCTCGAGGGATTATTTAAAATTAAGGAAACTAACTTCTGGCTAAGTAATAGCAATAACGATGTCAGGCGATATATTGCTTTTTCAACGAGGACGAAGTCGCGGTCACCAGCTAGTAATATCACAGCATACATGCTGTGGTAATATTATAAATGCAAAAGTATGTATGGATGTATGTATGGATGTTTGTAAATTCATGCATGCAAAAACTACTGAACTGATCACCATGAAATTTTGCATACACGTTGTCTGAGACACCCGAAAGGACATAGGGTACCTTTCATCTAGAACGCGGACGAAGTTGCGGGCACCAGCTAGTATTATTATGTTTCTTATTTTGTCCACCTATATAAGAACAAAGCGGGTACCAGCTTAGCTGAAATATTTATTGCTGTGACGACGGTGGCGTCGACATGGCAACAGTGGCGCCTAATTTTTTTATATTTTTAGACGATCCATTAATAAAACAAAGATGAAAAACTTTTCCTATATATGGCTGATGATCTTCAAACTATAATTATAGCGTCAGCTTTCAAATAAAAAAAAAACCGGATCAAAATCGGTTCCTCTGTTTGGGAGTTACAATTCTACAGACAAACACACACATACACAGACACACACACACGTCAAATTTATAACACCCCGTTTTTGCGTCTGGCGTCGTGGGTTAGCAACAGATGCGAAGGAATTGAATTACAAAAATCGCTGTATTAGAATCCGTCCCTCGGCACCTCTTCTCGCGGAGGATTCAGAGCAGCAAATGTAATAAAAGGTGACAGTAATTCCGATCTAATTTTACGGATCTACTTCAATCCCATTATACGTTTATCTGTATCCGCCAACCCTTTTGCGGTCGATCGCGAACGACCTTGACAGTCGGGATAAAATTGACCCACAACGTGACTAAACTTCCAAACTCGGTAAATGGGGAGAGGCATTGTAAAATAGTTTGGGAGTAGGGCAGGGGATAATGAAATACTTTTTCCATGGTATGTTGCTATGCATAGATAAATGATTGGTCTCGCTGCGCTCGACTAGATACCGCTGTCGTACTTGTAAAATGCGGCATGAAATAGTACGCCGAATTCGGCGTCCCGAGTCAGTCACACTGCAAACTGTCTGTGATGTGTACGTGCCGAATGTTTTATTAAATTTTAGGCATAACAAAATACCAGTTGGCGTAGTGAAACTGTGTAAAAATATAATAAATCTGGGTAAAAAGTGATAAAATGTGACGATTTTTTATACACACCACAATAAAAAGTTGCCACATTTTCGGAGCTATTGCTTTTGTATAGCGCTCTATCTAGTCGAGCGCAGCGAGACTAATCAATTATCTTTGGCATGAAGATAAAAATATTTTGTCCAAAAGTTAGAAATACCTACAAACATTTTATTTGGACTCTACCGTATAATGGACGTGACAAAAATGGCTGCGTCCGGTCACGAAATTACCGCAATCATTGTGAATTATTTAACATTAAGTTCCCCGCTACGCTTACAAGCGGAAAAGGCAAGGAAATTACAATTAACAGCGGGCCCAAAGTCGCGATTATAAATGAGGTTAATTTGATTCATTATGATTAAAATAATACTAGTTGTTGCGCGCGACTTCTTCCGCGTAACTTTATAAAATATATAACGTATGTTACAAGTGATCTCTCACTGAGTGCACTGGACAAGTCTCGCGGAGACCAAGACTAAGTTGTCAGATTTAATTTTTTTTACACATAAAAAAAAGTTATTTTTGTTCTCACGTTCGCTACCTACTATAATTATTCTTTCGTAAAAAACCGTTATCTGTTTAAAATTCGTGAAAATTCCAAAACATTTTGTGTACCTACAATTTTTGTTAAAAAAGAGTGTCCGAATTCTTCAAGCGTGCAGGAAGGTTGTGCATTAATTAACCGTAGTGATTTGGGTACAGTGTTAGCAAGAAATTTGCATAAAGCTGCTTTGTATTATACTCGTATAGAGGTACTGTCGACCTTGTAATTTTTAGCAGATTACGAATTAATGTATTGCTGAAATTGTGTGCACACACACACACACACACACACACACACACACACGCGCATCCCTTCCCCGTTGTTTAGAATTATTAATTAGGTTAGGCTTAGGTAATATAACTGTAATTTTCTCTTTTTTTTTACGTCTTACACAGTAGAGCCCTGTAACTGGCAATGAAGCAGTAATATGATATCTATTGTATATTATTTTGTTTTGCTGTAGGGTTGTTGTTCAGAATAAAAATAAAAATAAAAATAAAATAAATAAAAATAAATTCAGTAGCAGTAGGACTACACTAGGAGATTTTAATAATAATAATAATAAAGCTCTCACTAGATGGCTGAATCAAGGGTCGGATACAGAAGGCGGTACTTCTTGGCACGGCACGAATTGTCAGGAGGTTTCTCACTCTGCAGCCCTAACCACCGGTAGCTTGGGCCTTGCCCCGCTACCTGCGGACTACTAGTTTTAAGTTTTTTTATAATTTTTATTGTTTTTATATATGTTGTAAAAAAAATTAAAATTAAGAAAAGAAATAAATATATGTGAATAATAATAATTTATTTGTTTTCAGACAAATTAGTCCATAGTAAAATAATAATAACATTAATTAAACTGATGATAGATGGCTAACCTCGCCTATAACACAAGCTAAGACATAGGTGTTGGAAATGCGCTGCTGACTATTAGTAGGATTAAGGGTCAGGGTATAAGGAAGAGATAAGGACCCCTTACTCTGAAATAGGGGGCTGTGGCGTTCCTTACTAACCGAAACTCCGTAAAGAAGTGGCTACTGCCGCCAGACCTATCTGCACAAAGTGACTGCGAAACGCGACTGCCTTGCTACTACTTGTCAGATCCAGATCAGAGCTAATTACGAAATACAATCGAACTCAGCACCCCTGAGACTGAGTGTAAGGCAATTTACCTTAACCACTTGACCAACAGGCTCGTTAAAATTTCATTTTTCAAGTGAAGACCGAGAACGTTGTTGTACTAATTAATGGTTTTGGTTTTATTTCAGGCGATGGTAACTCGCCATCATCCAATCATCGAAAACATCTGTCCTCCATCATACAAAACAATTTTATTCCACCATAATAATAATATAATCATCAAAAATATCTGTCCTCCATCATACAAAATAATGTTATCCCACTATCATCCAATTATCGAAAACGCCTGTCCTCCATCATACAAAACAATTTTATTCCACCATAATAATAATATAATCATCAAAAATATCTGTCCTCCATCATACAAAATAATGTTATCCCACTATCATCCAATTATCGAAAACGCCTGTCCTCTATCATACAAAACAATGTTATCCAATCATCGAAAACATCTGTCCTCCATCATCCAATCATCCAAAATGTCTTTCCTCCATCATCCAATTTTCCGAAACGTCCTCCATCATATAAAACAATGTCATCCTTCCATTTGTCGTTTAACATAAAAAAATTTAATCCGCTATAATATTTACTGATGTTTTCAAGTGCCTCCTATAAAAATAGATTTCCCACAGAAACGGTCCGCGAGTGTTCGGTACAGAACATTAATCAGCCATTTTACCAATAGAACCTCATCCGAATCACCTTTTTTTGGGGTATTTTGAACACGTCATAAAAGTTGAGAAGGGTACACATAAGTTTACGGATGGAGTAACTTGTGTATGGGCTAAGTTATAGGCGTAACGTAAGCAACTATAACTAAGGCCCTCTTTCACCAACTACAAGTAAAATGTTGATTAGTTACTTTTAGAAATAATTTTATGTTTCATTAAATTAGGGACTCGATTTAGTGCATTGTTCGATAGGTGATTTTTTTTAATTATTTTCTTTTTATGTTTCTGACTTTTACCGTACATACAAAGGTAAGTATATCAGCTAAATTATTTCCGGTGACCGGCGACTTTAAATGACGGTTAGCCTACTTGCCAGATGGTGAAAGAGGCCCTAATATTAATTGTAATATTATGATTGCTACTGTATACTAATATTATGATACTAATATTATAATATGATTGCTATTGTAGTGATTTTGTGTTTTTAATCAGATCTAATGTCCTTTTCTGTGAGATACAGAAAAGGACATTAGATACCCAAAAAAGATGGTCTGTGCCTAGAAAGAAAGAACTGTTCCTGAAGTATTATTTCTGTCTAGTTCTGTAATCAAGTATTATTTACAATAGATAACAAGTACAAGTATTAATAGACGAAAAACAAATCCATACTATATTATAAATGCAAAAGTTTGTATGGATGTTTGTAACTCTTTCACGCAAAAACTACTGAACCAATCACCATGAAATTTTGCATACACGTTGTCTGGGACACCAGAAAAGACATAGTGTACCTTTCATCCAGAAAAAAGAGTACTGCTCCCGAGGGATCATCTAAAATTAAGGAAACTAACTCCTGGCTAAGTGTAATAGCAATAACGATGTCAGGCGATATATTGCTTTTTCAACGCGGACGAAGTCGCGGGCACCAGCTATATAAATAAATATTTTTAAAAGTTTTCTTATAACTTGCGTCAGTTTAAACATTACTTAGATACTATTTTCTTGCGAAAGTGTTGGTGACGCAATACTTCTGCGAACGAATGAACCAACACCCTTATTATTCATAAATATACCATATGATGATTGCATTAATATTTTTTTTCTTTTATGTATTCTCAAAAATGTTAAAATTATTTTAGTTAGATATAATTGGTATAATTGTATAAATACTGGTTGGCAAACGTTATTTGGCCAAAAAAATTTTTTTTTTGGCGTAAAAATAGTTTACAACTTACAACCTATTCTCAGACGTACCGAATATACACAAAAAATCTGAAATTCCAATATTGTAACTATTGGTTAAAGATTTTTTTAAATATTATTTTTATTCTGAACTTTTATCTTGTGCATTATTATTACTTCTTATAATTATTAGAATATAAAAAAATTGCTTTATACTAATACTTATTATAAAAAGGAAAGATTTGATTGTTTGTTCGTTTGCATTGAATTGGCTTCGAACAGCTAGTATAAAATAATGTAACATATTATGGGTCATATAGATTTTAATTTTAATTTAATTTAATTTAATTTAATAATGTGCTTTAGTTTAATTAAATAATTTAGTGAAAATTTCACTAAATGTTCCTCGCTCTTATTAGGCGTTGTTTCTTCTCTCTAAACAAAGGAGAATACGATTTCTTACAATTAAGTTAATCACGCTTGCAAGTCCGCTAAGTACAATGCTCCACACTGTAATTCGAGAGCTTCTTTGGTGATTCTACACCGGCGAGTTGCATCCTGTTTTCAGTGGTGTACATAATTTTATACTAAACAACATTAAGAAAGGCTTCTGTGTGTTTTAACTAAGTGAACTCTGCAAAATGGCTGCCGTACCACAGCACCTTATTTAATTATGGAACTTTGCGCACAGTGGAAATAGGCCTTTTGAGGGAGTCTAGTGCCCTATATAGGTAACAGTCATCAACCTAAGTATATACAGGGTTACTTGTAAGTAGACGTACATACATTAATCAAAACTAAATTTTTTTATTATGTAATATTTTTTTATTATCCAAAAATTGATCGTTTTCGAGATATTTAACATTTTAGTACGTATACATTGAGAGGTGTATTGATCAAAACTAAAAAAAATAATTATGTAATATTCTGTCCAAAAATTAATCGTTTTCGAGATATTTAACATTTTAAGTTTTAGAAAAGAGTCACTTTTCCATATTTACACACTAGCTGGCGCCCGCGACATCGTCCGCGTGAAAAAAGTAACCTATCCTGTGTCCCGTACGTCTAAATATTTCTCTAACGAGTTTCATGAAAATCAGTTTAATTCGTTTAACAGTTTAGAGGAACATACACACACACATCCATACATACATACTGTAGTGTATGCATCTTAGATTTGTTCACTGGCAACATTACAAAGACAGTCTAAAACGTACCACGTGACGAATGTCAGCAATCCACGGGGATAAGTTAGTGCGTGCACAGATATAAAGATATATGGTTGCGTGTGGGAGTGGTTCGTGGAGTGATGCGTGAGCCTCAAAGAGTAAAGGAAGAGCACTACACGTACTATACTTACGCTTACAGATTAATTATTAGTATTGATGTATGTCAGCAATATTTTTCAAACAAAAGCCGGTGCCCTCTAAAAGACATTTTATTTGTTTAGGGCTGATGTTTGCTAAAGGACAAGAACCAACAAAAATCCCAGCAATGTGTTCATACGCGTATATACGGACTAGTATAATTTACTGGGCAAATATTTATTATATCTGTTGCGATGCCAAGCTACGTATCGGAGGTTCATGTGATTGGTCAAAATGCTTTGTGGTTATTTGATGTTTGTTACTACAAGGAAAGCGAACGTTAAGTGTGACGTTAAGGTTAAGGTCTTAAGGTTAAGAGCACGCGAGCATAACACATCAATACTAATAATAAATCTGTAAGTGTAGGTATTGTATGTATATGGGTGTGTGTATGTGTGTGTATGTGTGGGTGTGTGAGTATGTATTAATGTGTTAGTACGGATTTTTCCAACATGGCCGAAATAGTACGCAACCTAAACATTTGGAAACGTAGTCACTCTTATTTTATTTAGATTTAAACTAAATATTTATTAAACAATTTAACTATCTAAAACTAGTTAAGTTGAGGTTAATTTGAACTTAATATTAAGTCATGCCTAACTTAAATTAAGTTCTAAATTGTTATGGCCCCTCGGGTCTTTGGGATATTGGGAGAAAAGAGATGTAAAATGTATCTGCAGATGACAATTGTTGTACTATAATAATATGTATCTCTAAAAACCTATGTAAGGGAATAATTAGGATTTAAAATCAAAAATCAAAATATTTTTTCTAGATTAAAAAGTATCCTATATGTTAATCCAGGTAATAAACTATCTGTGTGCCAATTTTCATCTAAATCCGTTATGCCTTTTTTGCGTTACTACTCTAAAACAATTGAGTTGTCACCCCACTGGGGGTGTCCATCAATCACTTAGATATCGGGACATGTCATCGCTTTAGAGCTAAAAGCAGCGTTTGTCTCGTAAATTGACTTGTGACAGTACCATAAGTTTTCGAAATTTACTGAAATTTGAAATCTGCGAAATCGAAATTTACGGAAAGATTTGTTTGTTTGTTTGCATTGAATAGGCTCCGAATTTGAAAAATTCTTTCACTGTTGGGGAGCTATATTATCAGTGAGTAACATCCGTACTAATATTATAAATGCGAAAGTTTGTATGTATGTATGTATATGGATGGAAGTACGGATGTTTGTAACTCTTTCACGCAAAAACTACTGAACCGATCACCATGAAATTTTGCACACACGTTGTCTGGGACACCAGAAAGGACATAGGGTACCTTTCATCCCGAAAAAAATGTACTGCTCCCGAAGGATCATCTAAAATTAAGGAAACTAACTCCTGGCTAAGTGTAATAGCAATAACGATGTCAGGTGATATATTGCTTTTCAACGCGGACGAAGTCGCGGGCACCAGCTCGTAGGCTATATTTTATAAAGTTACGCGGACGAAGTCGCGTGCAACAGCTAATAGTTATAGTATAAACTTCCTTTTTTTATGCATGCCACTGCGAATAAAATAATAATACACAGTTCCAGTTAGTTTTAAAATAGAATTTTATTTTCATAGGTATACGACGGGTCCTTAGGCTATAATATTTTTCATATTGACACGCTGCTTCAGCGTGTTTTCAAGAGCCAAAAATATAAGAAATATAAATTATTATCAAATAATTAGAATGTATATAGAGAAATATTGGCTATCCCTAAAGATGTTTCAAAGGTAGTCAACATGACAATGATTTGACAGTGACAAGTAATCGACTTTGACAATGACATTTCTGTGTTTACATTTTATGTCGAATTTTATATCTGACTTTAGTAATTAATAAACAAATCGAGAACTCATAGTAACACAACATCGAACCTACTGACGGTAGTACTGACAGTACAGGTAAAATGTCGAACATTGCTTCGGATTTTCCACTACTTACTTTACATACAGGGATTTATTTGAAGTGAAGTCTTCTTTAGGCGCGTTGGGCATTTTTGAGATGGGAAAAGATCAGGGAACTCGCGACAATGTCATTTAATGTTGCCGTTGATGTATTAGCTGATGTTAATTTAAAATGATTTAAAAAAGAATAATTTTTGAGATGGGAAAAAATCATTGAACTCACTGCCTGTTGGATAATCTAATATTCTCGTGTCGCAGTGTTTATTGCCAAACTCCTCCGAAACGGCTGGACCGATTTTGATGAAATTTTGTGTGCTTATCGGGTAGGTCTGAGCTAGTATAATGTAACGTAATGTTTTTTTAAGCTCTACGTTTTCACTTCTGATGTGCAGCTACGTTCCCACGATTGACATTTTTTTTAACTTAATAGGGGTTTAACACGTTCAGAGTTAAGCAGTTAAGCATTAAGTATATTACACACGCACACCAGCTGTTGCACGCGACTTCGTCCGCGTAACGTTATTATATTGAATAATGAAATCAAAATTTTATCAAAATAATATTTTTTTTATGTAAGCCTACGAACTTTTTTTCAGCACAAAAGGCAAAAAAGGCCTGACGGTCCCTTATAAAGCTTAATTTACCTTTCCCCAGAAAAAACCTTCTCGGGGTAAAAATGTAAATAATATGTTACTGTTAGAATTAACTTCGCATTATCCTAAACTTACTTCCGTCAATCCAATTACGGACCTCTGTTTTCGTTTCATTAAATTTAAACCTAAGTTAATGATATGGAATTTTATATAGCGTCTTAACGCTTTGTTTATTTACTAGCTGATACCCGTGACTTCGTCTGCGTTTAAAGCAAAAATTGTATGAGTTTACTCCTTATGAACGAACGATTATAAAATTTAAATTTTCACAATTCGAACACGCCCAAAGAACAATATTGTTCTTTTTTTTAAATAATATTGTGTAGATGGCGCATTATCTCTGAAACTTCAGATATTCTAAAATATTCAATAAAATAGAACGCATATTAACAAAGCATTTGTATAGCAATTTTGATTTTACTCCTATAAATAAAATTTTCATATGCGAACTCCAATCTATACTATAATATTATAAAGCTGAAGAGTTTGTTTGTTTGTTTGAACGCGCTAATCTCAGGAACTACTGGTTCGAAATAAAAAAATATTTTTGTGTTGGATAGATCATTTATCGAGGAAGGCTTTAGGCTATATTTTATAAAGTTACGCGGGCGAAGTCGCGTGCAGCAGCTAGTAAAAGATATAACGCCTAAAAAAATAGTATTCTGTAGGTGTTTTAATAGTATGTTTAAATTTTTATAAATATTACATTCAGACGCTGTGTTCCCGTTTCATTCCGCAATTTTAGATTGCGGAATGTAACGGCAACTTCCAACCATTACTTTCGATACAATATTAAGCACGAACGAATTACGTGGCGAACGAATTGATAAATATTTGTGGAATCGTGTTTGTCTTTATAATTTAACTGTGGTACTATGTACTATGCCGTGTTGCTAACTTTACAGTAATTTGTCATTTCCTATCGTATCGTGAGCCTACAGCATTGTTTGAATTTTAGCTCGTAAATATTGAAATTGGTTTTGGTGTAACCATTTGTTCAAAACTCACATTTTTTTCACTGCTTAATTTGATTCGATCTAAAATACCGGATCATCAGTGGCGTGCACTAAGATTTAAGACAGGATATGCACGGCTAAAACTTACCAACTTCAGCATTGTTTAGATGGCCTACCGCCAGTAGGGTAGGCCATCTAAACAACGAGCGCAATTTTTTTTTGCCATCTCGAAAACACTCAACGTGCCTAAAGAAGTTTTAACTTCAAAAAATACAATAAGTATCAATAAATTTCTATTAAAAAATTAATTAAAAAATACCAATTACTTAATCGCTTTTCCCTTGGAAGCTAAAAAATAATGGAGGCAATCTTTTTGAGATATAAATTCGTTATTTTCGTTCGACGTAATGAAATACGAAGCGTCAGTAATATCTATTAATAAAGATTTTCGAAATGTCAGAGCGATGAAATATTGTTTCGGAATTTTTTGACGGCCTAATAATGGCAGCCTTATAACTCTACTCGTCCAGAAAATATTATTATTTATAATAATATTTAGTCGTTTGACGACACGTTTGGTCTAGTGGCTAGTAACCCTAGCTGTTAACCAAACGGTCGCGGGTTCGAATCCCGCAATGTTTATGTTTATGTGTTAACATTTTACCTTTGTACCTGAGTCATATTTACAAAAAAAAGTTATGTATGTAGTATATCAACGGTCTGGTATCCATAATACAAGCATTAGTTGCTTACTGTGGAACTAGATGGTGCTGTGTGGAATGTATGGAGATATTTATTTATTTAATATCCTCACTAATATTATAAATGTGAATGTGAGTTTGTTTGTTTGTTACGCATTCCCGCAAAAACTACTGAACCGATCATACATGATCATACCGATCATACCGATATCATGAAATTTTGCATACAAGTTGTCTGGGATACCAGAAAGAACATAGGGTACCTTTCATCCAGAACGGTACCCTATGTTTTAGTTTGTGTACCGGATTGAATAATGTCTAATTAGCTTACACATTGAACCTATATATTTTGCAATAGGGTTGCTAAAAAAATGTGCTAGACTGTTGCTGTTTTAAATAAATAAATAAATATTCAGTTTTATTCGAGCGCATCGAGCATCGAGCGTAAGCCACTTCCATAAAATTAGTATTATGTACCTACTAATAAAATATTGTATAGTTGAATGCCATCACAAGTTCTCAATTGAATTCCTGCTTCAATCTCTAACGCAATAAACTCGTGTACAGACTAGAAATAAAGCGTTCTAGGTCAATTGGTTTCGGTCCCTTGTGTTGGTTAGCTCTCGAATTGAAAGAAAATATAGAAAAAGTTTACACTCGATTGCGCTATCTGAATTCGATGTTCAATAATTCGATCATTCCTTAAATCGATTCCCTCTTCATCAGTGGGCACTTTGATTGACTTTGTCAGGAGAATTGTTGAGATTTAAAAATAGAATGTTATAGTCCACGAGCCAGGCACAAATTTTGTGAGTCACTTCCTCTCCAGCGATAACTCGTCAGATGCTTGAGAGAGTTGTATCATGAAGCCCCGTGAAAGTCAGCTGCCGCTCCGTGGGTGGGGTATGATCAAGCGTGTGTGTATGTGCGTGCGTGTGTGTGCGTGTGTGTGTACGTACGTGCGTGCGTGTGCCTGCGTGCGTGTGCGTGTGCGTGCGTGTGCGTGCGTGGGTGTGTGTGTGTGTGCGTGTGCGCGTGCGTGTATGTGCGTGCGTGTGTGTACGTGCGTGTGTATACGTGCGTGCGTGTCATGTATAACTCGTCAGATGCTTGAGAGAGTTGTATCATGAAGCCCCGTGAAAGTCAGCTGCCGCTCCGTGGGTGGGGTATGATCAAGCGTGTGTGTATGTGCGTGCGTGTGTGTGCGTGTGTGTGTACGTACGTGCGTGCGTGTGCCTGCGTGCGTGTGCGTGTGCGTGCGTGTGCGTGCGTGGGTGTGTGTGTGTGTGTGTGTGTGTGTGTGTGTGTGCGTGTGTGTACGTGCGTGCGTGCGTGTGTGATATCATGGAGATAAACCGGCTGAGATTTTTATTTATTCATAATAGCAGATAAACAATAATATCATGTGACAAAATTTCCACTGAGAAGAAATGTGATCGGCTGACGTATAATCCACCACTTTATAGTCAGCTGACTTTTTCTATACTATTATCGAATGATTGGTCTCGCTGCGCTCGACTAGATACCGCTGTCGTACTTGCGACAAATATGCGAAAATGCGGCATAAAATAGAACGCCGAATTCGGCGTCCCGAGTCAGTCACACTGCAAACTGTCTGTGATGTGTACGTGCCGAATGTTTTATTAAATTTTAGGCATAATAAAATACCAGTTTGCTTAGTGAAACTGTGTAAAAATATAATAAAACTTGGTAAAAAGTGATAAAAAGTGACGATTTGTTACACACACTACAATAAAAAGTTGCCACAATGACTATAAATAATTAGATATCCTTTGGGAGCCAAGAGAAATAAAAAAATACTTTAAGATCCCATGGGAGCCAAAATACAAAAAAATATATCCTAGGATCCCATGGGATCCTAGACGTGGGAGCCAAGTGGAGGGAGGCCATTTTCGGAGCTATTGCTTTTGTATAGCGCTCTATCCAGTCGAGCGCAGCGAGACCAATCATTTCATTTTGACTATTTGGTTGCGCCGTGATCGAATAGTTGGCTGTCAAGTACCTTTCTTTCTTTCACGTATACCCACCTTCCTAATAATTATAGCCCTCACATTTTTCCTTTTTACCCTCTTATCAAAATAATGCACTACTACCGATGACCGCCGCGTGAGAGGTCGAAGAAGGAACGCGCCCGCGCTTGAGCTGTGTTTCCAAGCATATATGTGAACAGTGTCTGCCATTTGCACGTTTAGAGATTCCTGCAGGAGAGCGCACCAGAGCACCGGTATAAGGTATGTGCATTTCCTTCTGCTTCTTATCCTGTCCTTCAGACGGTCATACTGTTCGCTTACAGCCGCAACCAGATATACAGTCCACTAAACCGCTAATAGGGATTCATGGCGTGATTCTGTCGTAATCCCGCCGCAACGAAATTTAGATTTCGTCCACCCCTTCAGGGGTTTCATCGCGCCTCCAACAATTATTATAATTGCCATACAGAGTCAGAGCGTGTTTATTGTAAACATACAATTTTTAAAGCAACTCTATTCTAAATTCAGTATTTCACATTTAAATCCAGTCGTTAAGTAAACGTCACCTCAATGTGTGCCGCAGGCAGACTCGATTCGAATTTATCGAAGCCAGCAAATGTGACAGGGTTGCGTAACGCCTTTATTGAGTCACGTAATGGAGAAACGTGAACTTTACCAAAGAAATAAACGAGAGACGTTATTGTATGCAAATAAAAGATAGAGTAAACTTTTGATAATTGAATTCAAGTTTTTATTGTGTAAAGGTTTTCAGACGAATAGAGAAATACACTGGATTGCAAAGAAAAAGGCTCGGTTAGAAAATCTTCAAAAGTACCTGACCTAGCTTTATGAAATAAAGACTAAATTAAAGGTAAACTAAATAAATTTTATTTTTATTTAAGCACATTAAGATATTCTTTAATTTAGTCTTTATTTTATTTATAGATAGGTCAGGTACTTTTGAAGATATTGAAGAATTTCTAACCCACCCTTTTTCTATGCGGTTCAGAATATATTGAAGTATTTGGTCACAAATATTATAATGGATTATATTATATATCCTCCGAAACGGCTGGACCGATTTTGATGAAATTTTGTGTGCTTATCGGGTAACTGAGAATCGGCCAGCATTTATTTTTCATATCCCTAATCTTTAAGGGTGGTCCACCCCAAAATTTTATTTTTTATTTTTTGGCAAAACAATTTTTGCGGGGTAAGCTAGTAATATTATAATGCCTCGCTGGGCAAGGGACGTACCCTGTGATCTGGGTTCAGTGAGAATACTGCCTCACTTACTTACGGTATTTACTGCCTGTCGTATAAGCCGACTAAAAGGGGTTCCGGTAATTAGCTGACTAATAGCTGTTGGGTGTTATTTATCTTGGTATCTTGGTTTATCTTGGTTCGCTGATTTCCAGCCAAGGAGCAAGTGAGAGAGAGATTCGAAGAAGAACTCAAATGTCCAAGTCAGCTATGAGTAAACTTATGAGAATATGGCAAAACAGAAAAATCTCAAATAAAACCAAAATAAGAATCGTGAGAACATTGGTTTTCTTCATATTCTTGTATGGCGCTGAATCTTGGACAATTCAATCTCTGGAGCGCAAAAAGATAGATGCTATTGAAATGTGGTGCTGGAGACGGATGTTGCGCATTCCATGGACAGCAAAGAGGACAAACAGCTCGATCCTCAAACAGCTTGCGATTCGGACAAGACTATCCGCCACCTGCTATCAAAGAGTTCTCAACTACTTTGGGCACATAGCCCGCAGAGAACCAGAAAACTTGGAGAAGCTGGTGGTGGTTGGAAAAGTGGATGACAAGAGGTCTCGAGGTCGATCTCCTAGCCGATGGACAGACCAAGTTGCCCAACTCACAGGTCTTACAGTCGCAAAGGCTCTGCGAAAGGCTGAGGACAGGGTGCAGTGGAAACAGCTGGTGGTCGATGCCACCAAGACAATTCAGAGCGGGCACGACCTTCAGCAATGAAGAATCCGACTCTCTATATATATATATATATAGGTACCGGGAAGAATGGTGCTACAGGGACCGCGGGTAATATACGTCCGTACTATATTACCCGCGAGGTACCGCGGTCCCCGAATAGGCGAAGCTGGCGACCAACGAGGGGTTTAGTGAGTGAAAAATCTCACATAACCCGGTTTTCTACAAACCGGGTAACTATAGAAGGTTTTACCCGGGTGAGCGAAAAAAAGTGTTGTCAGCTCCGTCTCACGACTGGAGTTTACTCCTTACGAACGATTATAAAATTTAAATTTTCACAATTCGAACACGCCCAAAGAACCATATTTTTCTGTTCTTAAATAATATTGTGTAGATGGCGCAATATCTCTAAAACTTTAGAGATATTCTAAAATCAAAGATAAAATTGATTGGTCTTGCTGCGCTCGACTAGATAGAGCGCTATACAAAAGCGATAGCTCCGTGAATGCGGCACAGTTTGTGACTGACTCGGGTACGCCGAATTCGGCGTAGTATTTTTTGCTGCATTTTACAAGTACAACGGGGGTATATAGTTGAGCGAAGCGAGACCAATCTATGTCTAAAATATTCAAAAAATATAATGTAACTATAACGCATAACAAAACGCTTTCGTGTGACAATTCTGATTTTACTCCCATAAATTTTCAATCATACAACGGGCTTATATAATTATAATATGCAATTCGATTAAACTCCAAAAACAATTAATAGTTTGAATTTCATTTAAAATATTGGTCCGCATAGGTACTACATTAATTAATAAATTATATAGAGCAGAGTATAATTCAATAATTCTAGAGTAGAATTCAAATTCAATAACCGTAAACCAATAAAATCGTACGTCATTCACAAGTGGTCTGCCATTAGTCATAATAATTAATCGCCTCGTATGGTAGGAATCAAGAGAGAATCAATGAATGCAAGCGAAAATAATACTTCAGTATGACATATTGAGGTCGATAATTGTATGCCATTACTAAGCGTTTTTCTGGGACATATTGAGACAAAAATTGGCGTAATAAAATCAATTAAGTACAGTGACGGAGACAAGGGGGCGGCTAAGGGACTGCTGTGATCCCCTTTCCTTTACACAATACGAGTAAGTGGGTTAAGGTAGGTACTGAAACAATGTATAGGTGTTTGTCTAGTTGCTGTGAGTATATATATATATGGCACTAGCTGGTGCTCGCGACTTCGTCCGCGTGGAATAGTTATTTTGGGAATAATTTGGGTATCTCGAACGGTTTTCGCAGCGAACTTGCGGAAGCCCTCAAAGATGAATAATTTTCCCCGTTTTTTTTAAATTTTCGACTGTTTCTTCGCTTCTATTAGTCGCAACGTGATGTTATATAGCCTAAAGCCTTCCTCGATAAATGATATATCCAACACAAAAATAATTTTTCAATTCGAACCAGTAGTTCCTGAGATTAGCGCGTTCAAACAAACAAACAAACAAACTCTTCAGCTTTGTAATATTAGTATAGATAATATTTATTTGTTTACATAAAAATAAGTTTACAAGACAAATAAAGGCCAAACCATTGTTTGATCAAATACCACTAACGATACTGGACAGAATTTTGTCCTTAGTATGTTTAATAATAGCTCTTAATAATGACAATAGACAACATTGTCCATTGTGTATATAATTTTCGAATGCCCTTTGCCCAAATCCTAGTTAAAGCGGATTCTGACTCTGTTTAACAGAACGTGACCTAAATATTGCGTTGAGGATTTTATAGTGTGGTCACAGTGACAAGCTTAAGCGGGTATACAAATTAAAATAAAAAAATATTTGTTTAAAAAAAACATACAATTAAACCCGAATAAAAAAGTAACATCAAATATGAAAGTAACAAATTATAAAGTTACGTGGGCGAAGTCGCGTGCAGCAGCTAGTATTATAAATGCGAAAGTTTGTATGGATGTATGGATGTTTGTAACTCAACTCAACAGATTTTGATAAAACTTCGTGACTACGTGTAATTTGGTCCAATTTAAAAGATAGGATTTTTATTTGAACCCGGGCGAAGCTGGGAGCGTATAGCTAGTCTGTACTAATATAATAAATGCGAAAGTTTGTATGGATGGATGGATGTATGGATGTTTGTAACTCTATCACGCAAAAACTACTGAACCGATCACCATGAAAATTTGCATACACGTTGTCTGGGACACCAAAAAGGACATAGGGTACCTTTCATCGAGAACGCGGACGAAGTCGCGGGCACCAGCTAGTATAAGATAATTTACAAAAGCTGACAGTATAACTGTACATGATTTTTAAAAATAATAATAAATAAATAATAAATAAATATCTTCACACATTCCACACAGCACCATCTAGTTCCACACTAAGCAACTTAATGCTTGTATTATGGATACCAGACAGTTGATATATTACATAGATTACTTTTTTTTGTAAATTCATACATATTATAAATACAAAACATCCATGACTCAGGTACAAAGGTAAATGTTAGCACATAAACATTTGCCCCTAGCGGGATTCGAACCCGCGACCGCTTGGTTAACAGCTAGTGTTACTAGCCACTAGACCAAGCGTGTCGTCAAATGTGTCACTCCATCATAATGTCCACTCGCTTCAAACACTTATGTGCATCTGTACATATAGTATAATGCCCAGATGTCCATTTCCTATGGGCAATTTATGTCGTGGGTGTTCGCAGCCATTTGCGTCCAGCCATTTAGTCTAATAGGCAGTCTGTGCAGGCAGGGTCCAGTGTGTCTATATTGCAATATCGAAAACCACTTAATATGGACCTTATTTGTGTTGCGATAAGGTTGAAATTAATTTTTTGATTTGCTAGTGATAAATATTGTTAAATGGAACCGTTGCTTTTGTGACATTATATACAATTAGGGCCTCTTTCAGCATGTGTCAAATAGGCTAACTGATATTTAAAGTCACCTGTCACCGGGAATAATTTAGCTGATATACCTTTGTTTGTACGGTAAAAGTCCCAAAAATTAAAAAGACAGTAATATAAAAAAATAGCCTAAAAAATCGAAGGATGCACTAAACCGAGTGCATAATTTAATAAAACATAAAATTATTTCTAAAAGTAACTAATCAATAAACGCTTTACTTGTAGTCGGTGAAAGAGGCCCTTAGAGTGACTGTAACCTTTTATCATAAAGGAATATCTGCCTTTCATATTCTTGTATTTTAATATTTTTTTAACACTAAATGATAATTGGATTTGGATAATTAGGTACCATTTTTGTTCACATTGCAAATGATTATGTTCGAATTTATTTTTAACTAACTGTTGCACACTAGTTCGTCCGCTTAACTTTATAAAATATAGCCTACTAGCTGGTGCCCGCGACTTCGTCCGCGTTGAAAAAGCAATATATCGCCTGACATCGTTATTGCTATTATACTTAGCCAGGAGTCGCGGGCACCAGCTAGTATTTAATAAGCAGTTATTTTGACCATACAAACAGATTCATCAACTATCTATCAAGTATCTATAGATTGTTTTTATTTAGTGTATAATAGTTATTATTATAGTTTTAATATATTATATCATCTAATATATAAAATTCTCGTGTCGCAGTGTTTGTTGACAAACTCCTCGGAAACGGCTGGACCTATTTTGATGAAATTTTGTGTGCTTATCGGGTAGGTCTGAGAATCGGCCAACATCAATTTTTTATACCCCTAAATGTTAAGGGTGGTCCACCCCAAAATATTTTTTATATTTTTTGGCAAAACAACGTTTGTCGGGTCAGCTAGTATTTTATAAAGTTACGCGGATGAAGTCGCGTGCAACAGCTAGTATAATATAATTATAATCTTTTCAAAGTTCGAGTGAATAGGCATCTTCTGGGTGAGCTCGCTCCATCATAGGCCTCTTTCTTGCTACATAGCTGGTTGTTAGCCAAGAGCAAAGCCATCTCTAATAAAAAAAAATATTTAGCCTTATATTTTATTCACTTATATGTAGTATATTACTTCATTTAATCCCGAAAGGATTATTTTGTCAATAAACCCTTAAAGTGCGTGAGTAGAATTGTGTATCTTGCCTGAGGCTTGTTAGTTGTTTTTGGTGATTAACTTACTCATGAATATCACATAGACGCCACTAGAGTTAAGGGTGGGGTAGGGCAAATATAAGGTAAAAAAGCGGATTAGGGTGGATTTTTGGGGGTGGATAAACGGAATAAACGAATTCTTCAAGAAACTTTCAGACAACTTCGGTGTGCTACAGTGTTGCCATGTATGAAATATTTATTAGGGCTAACTAAAAAATAACAAAAAAAGTGTGTGTGTGTGTCAACTCCGACGCACGACTGGCAGTTTACTCCTTACGAACGATAAAAGGTACCCTATGTCCTTTCTGGTGTCCCAGACAACGTGTATGCAAAATTTCATGGTGATCGGTTTAGTAGTTTTTGCTTGATTGAATTTGTCCACTTGATTTCCACATGGCTATATCTTTAGTTCTTGTTTTATCTGAGCTATGTAAATATTGTACATAAATATGTAATTTAATTTTAAAATTAAACGCATTCCTTTTGACATAACTACCTGGAGTCTCGTTGTAACGAGTAATATAAACTTATTATTTTTTTAAAGTAGATATTCCTAGAAAAAAAAATGGACACTTTCCTTCAATCCTATTCCTATTAATATTATAAATGCGAAAGTATGTTTGGATGTATGTATGGATGTTTGTAACTCTTTCACGCAAAAACTACTGAACCGATTACCATGAAATGTTGCATACACGTTGTCTGGGACACTAGAAAGGACATAGGGTCCACCTTTCATCCAGAACGCGGACGAAGTTGCGGGCACCAGCTAGTTTCTCATATTTTAAAGTAACGAAAGAACGTAACGAAATCGAACTATATTGCACAGCTTTGCAAAATTTATTGCAGCCATAAAACGGATAATTTGGCGAGAGCTCGAGTGCGAAATTATGTGAATTATGCCGTAGCACTTATAGCAATTTGCGCGACCATGTAATAGTGAGTAGTGTATCAACCTCTTAAGCATTATTTATTAGGTAAACTCGACAAATAAAGTGCTTTATCACCCTAAGATTAAACATTCTATGTATGTTGTAGAATGATAAGGTCTGTTTTCCTTTGAAAATTCATAGTGACAATTTCTATTGCTATCTTTATTAGCGATGACAAATTATGTCAATCAGTAATCCATACCTATTTCAAATCTAAGCCTTAGCGAATTTCGAAATGAATGGAATTTGTAATCGAAACTGATAAAGCACTTTTCTTGTCTGCTTTACCTACTGAAGTATTATTTTCGTCTTAGGTAAATAATTATGTATTTTTTTATTTTTACTTTTTTATATTATTATGGATAGCCAAACGCAATAGTGTACATATATTTTTTTAAACAAATTGCATTACACAGCAATAATTGCATGTATTGAAGTTATTATTATACTTGAACGCTTCTAAGTCGCTTAGGGCCTCTTTCAGTAACTACAAGTAAAGTTTTCATTAGTTACTTTTAGAAATAATTTTATGTTCCATTAAATTATGCAGGCGATTTTTTTTATTATTTACTTTTTCTGTGCTTATTAACACTGTCTGCTGTCGTGTCTGCTTTATTAACATAGAAAAGAGGTTTCGTTGAAATTATAAAAGCAATAATTACAATGAATGGGAAAGCCAATTTTATGCATTACAACACAAAAATTATCCGTGTAAAGTCGCGAGATAAAGTTAGTAAAAGCTCGTATTCAATGGACACTGTGTTACAAAGGTATTGTTCGATTCGTAATGTGAAAATTGAACAATGCTATTCGGAATTTCTCGCTGAAAGGAATTGGTACAATTTTTCAATAACGAATGTTAGCAGATATAAATTATGTCAAAAAAAATTCCAAGCGGTGTTCAGGAAACGAGAATATTTTTGTAAATGCTTGCCTTATCACAATATTAAAAATGTTATTAGGCACTTAATATGCATAGATGAATGATTGGTCTCGCTGCGTTCGACTAGATACCGTCATTGTACTTGTAAAATGCGGCATAAAATACTACGCCGAATCCGGCGTACCCGTGCCGAATGTATTATTAAATTTGGATCATAATAAAATTTCAGTTTGCGTAGTGAAACTGTGTAAAAATATAATAAAACTGTGTAAAAAGTGATAAAAAGTGACGATGTTTTACACACACTACAATAAAAAGTTGCCGCATTCACGGAGCTATCGCTTTTGTATAGCGCTCTATCTAGTCAAGCGCAGCGAGACCAATCAATTATCTTTGTTAATATGTTTAATTTTTATTTGACTTACGCAATACGAATCTTACACGTTACATCCTAATCTATACTAATATCACCTAATATTATAAAGATGAAAGATTTGTTTGTTTGTTTGTTTGAATTGAACAGGCTTCGAAACTACTTGACCGATTCGAAAAATTCTTTCACTGTGGGGAAGCTATATTATCAGCGAGTAACATAGGCTACAGATTTTAATACTGATCGCTAGTCTTACATGAAACAAATAAAATGTCTGAATAGCTGGTAATAATAATAAGTATATACGAGCTTAAAATCTCTTTTGAGCAAATGATCCCTTATTATGATCTGTCCTCTTGTCCAACGGATCCTGAAACTGTCATCAGATGACATAGGAAAACCGTGTCATGTGAAAATGACTTTGTAATTAATTGTCGTATTTGAGGGTCGTAAGGTTTTGTTGAAATATAATTATTTGAACACTAATATAGCTATCCTCGCAACTTGGTCCCACAGGAGTCTGAATTTTCTTAGGATAATCCAGATAACAAACTATTGTTAGCGTTTGCTATTTGTGTCGACGGAAGTACAGTATAAAGTACTCTGTGACATTACAATATGACGTTCGTTTTCATTGATTTGACGTTGGAATATAAAGTACGTTGACATTGACATTGATGTCTCTCTGACATTACAATATGACGTTCGTTGACATTGATTTCACGTTAGAATATAGAATACGTTCACATTGACATTGATGTGACGTTTCAAAAAGATTCATTTACTCATTCAGGTTCTCTCGGTGGTTGATATAAAAGGGGTATCAGTCACTCAATCAGTCAGTTGAATGAACGCGTTCGCGAAGAGAGGTCGACTTACTTACTTTCCTTCTTTCCTTACTTTCCTTCCTGGCGTAACTTTCCTTGCGTACCTCTTGCATCACCTATGGTATTACTTTTGATATAGTCGACGGTAGCCACTTTCCGTCAAGTAGACCGTCAGCCTTTTTTTTGACGAGGAGAAATCCGCTCACAGATTCCCTACCGCTGGCTAGGCGGTAGGGATATGTGGGGGTCGCCCAGCACCTGATGTTAGTGGCACTGGGAATACCCACTAAAACTCCTCGATGCCTCCTTGCCCTGTGAGCGGAGTGGACCGGGCTCTGTCGAGGCAACTAACTCCGATCCACCCCCAGGGCAGCCTAGCCATGGCTATCGCCAAAGAAAGGGATTGCCCGGAGACACCCAAGCAATACCCACGCGAAGAGGGTATTGTGCAGGCACACACAGCTAGCCAACCATGTGAGCAAGGTCCCTCTAGGCCATCTACAGGAGACGGGCTTGATATGCCCGCCTTCTCTAGACAGCCAGGCCTCAAGAAAAAGTCCGCACTCGAGTGCGGAGAACACCAATGGCGGGAGTGAGCCCGCCTCTCAAAAATCCGCACACATAACTTGTGTGCGGAACAAACAATAACATAGGGCCGCACTCCAACTGAGAGACCCGCGAGGGTACTTCCCGCGAGCGCTCCGCTACGGACTCCCGCTTGGGAGCCCGCTCCGAACGCTCGGTTGTACGCCTCTTTAGCACCCGAGGGCCAAGGCCAAGGTGAGCCCCCCCACCGCGACAAGGTAAGTAGACCGTCAGCCTGTCTGCCAACTATAACATTAAAAAAATCATCAACCTAAATAGAAGCCACAAACCGGAGTTGAAATCTTAATAAGATTACTTACATCCATGTCTATGTAATATGAAAACGGATACGACCCATCGTCGTCGCAAGCCTAATGCGGAATAAATGACTCTAGGGAAATATGCAAACAGTTGGTTTAGCTTCAGTAAGAAATGAATAGAAAAATTTCACTCAACACTAATAACATTATTTATTTTGATGATTTCATGTTTCCAAATTCGTTATCTAAGGACACTTTAATTAAGAAAAAAACTGCATGTTTTCTGGGACACCAGAAAGGACACAGGGTACCTTTCATCCAGAAAAAAAGTACTGCTCCCGAGGGATTATCTAACATTAAGGAAACTAACTCCTGGCTAAGTGTAGCAACAACGATGTCAGGCGATATATTGCTTTTTCAACGCGGACGAAGTTGCGGGCGCCAGCTAGTATGATATATTATTAATTCTGTAGCTTAGCTAATCACTAAAGTTTACAAATTAGATAGATAGAAGGGCTAATTAGAAAAGTCAATGTCATTATAAAAAAATTAAAATTTTATTGTTTTTTTTTATTAAATACTTACAATGTTTATTATTATCCTTTTTTTATTATAATTATAAGTTTAATTTTTAAAAACAATAAACTTTTAATAATTGGCTTATGATTTTTTTACCTCATAGCTACAGACTTTATTACGTTTTTTTTATGAAATATGTAGGTACTAACAGAATACAGATCTTATTATTATTATTGTCTCTTAAAATCAACTTAAAATAAAAAAAAGTTTAACTATTGTTATTAAAATGTTGAAACATACTCATGTCTGTAATAAATAAGGTTTGATATTTGGGTAAAAATATTATTTTGTAATATTTCGATGTATTTACTTATTATTATTATTGTCTCTTAAAATCAACTTACAATAAAAAAAAAAGTTTAACGATTGTTATTGAAATGTTGAAACATACTCATGTTTGTAATAAGATTTGACATTTGGGTAAAAATATTTTTTGTATTATTTCTATGTACTGTTTGAGGGTCTCATTAAAGAGATTCAAATTTATTCGTATACGACTTCCACTTAAATATTTTTGTGTTCCAAGGGACAGGAACATAGCGGTTCTGCAAGAAAATTCATGTCGGTTATTGGAAGAAAATGTTGGATCGAAATAACACTAACACGTGTCTTCAAAGATTATAAGACAGTCTAAGTAATAGATTATTTTCCAAAATATTCACCAACTAACTTTAGCCCGCGACTTTATACGCGCCAAGTATTCTCTCTTTTCCATTGTTCTTTCAGAAAAGACAGCACAACTTACAATCTCCTGGGAACCAGGACAATAATGCGGCCAGACTGCTGAGAAAATTATTCTTCTAAGCAGCAGTACTACCATCTCTAAAGAGTGTCACTTGTACTACCAGTAGTACTAGTGAGACAACGTTGTAGCATTTGTTCTACCAGTAGTACTTCTTGGTTGTACTATTTGTAACAGAGCGGTTTTGCTTCTATATATAGTAAACGAAAACGGTATCTCAGACTGAAAAATCAATAGACAGCCTGCCTGTAACCCTCTAATTTTTAAAAAAATCTTAACAAACTTAAACGTAAATAATAAATAATTTTTAGCGTAATCCATATTACTTAGGTACAAGACCCATATTACTTTTTTCTGTAAGATTTCTCCCCGAACGATCATCGTTACTAGTGAATTGAAGAGTTTCAATATTTATTTAACAGTTTGCATTTAAGCCTGTATGGTGTGCTTCATAAATTGGTTTTTTTTTTTACTTTTATGTAAGAAAATGCAAATAATAATAGTATATATTCATAAAATATACATCTACATCACAAGATTTGAGTGTAGATTGTTGTCAGTTGAGTCGTGTCAGTTTTTTTTTTATTATTATTTTTTTATTAGAGATGGGTTTTGGCCAACAATCAGCTGTGTAGCAAGGATGAGGCCTATGATGGAGCAAACTCACTTGAACTTTGAAAAGATTTGGGTTATACAGACCCCAGCAGGGAGTTCCAACCTTGGATGTGCGCATTATATCACGTGTCAGTATTGACTGTTGGAAATATTTATCGACGCTCTGCTCTTCTCACTTGTACCACATAATAAGTCCACTCCACAAATACAGGCTCGTAAACTTTGCAAATTGCTTCATCCTTCTTCAACATTGTGGTATTTGTCACTCCCCAAATTGGGTACTTTTTCAGGGACACTTTATAATTTTCAACAAAATTTAGTCAACTATTAAGTAAGTAGGTATTTATATACACTGGACCACAAAAAAAAGGGTCAGTTAGAAAATCTTCAATATCTTCAAAAGTACCTGACCTAGCTTTATGAAATAAAGACTAAATTGAAGAATATTTTAATGTGCTTAAATAAAAATAAAATTTATTTAGTTTGGCTTTAATTTAGATGGATAGTTTAGCTTTAGTTTTCCCGGTTAATTTATACCAAAAAGAGATGACTTTTATGTTTTGCCTTCTAGAGATCTTTTTGTTGGCTAACAGTTTTGACTAACACTGAGTTGTACCATACGAAAACATCTTACTATCCTATTAATATTATAAATGCGAAAGTTTGTGCGGGTGGATGGATGTTGGTTACTCTTTAACGTAAAAGCTATTAGGCCCTAGCCAAGATGCAAACGCAGTGCTTTCTACAGTCGTAAACGCTTCGCTACGTTAAGAAAAAACTTTGTGATAGGTCAAAATTTTAATTGAGCGTTACAACAACAAATCCTCAAGCTTTCTGTTATCGTTCTCTCTTCGTTTCCGAAGTACGCAACGAAACGTTTGCATCTTGGCAAGGGCCCCCTGCGTCTGTGTGTTTGTTTAGTTAGGCGATAGACTAGGTTTACCAGTTTTGGAAAAAATTAGAAAAAGTTTCCCGGTGACATGGTTAAAACTTGGTTAAGAAAATCGACATCCTGGACGACATTTTTGGGACAAATTTTCCAGCTTTGAAGTTACTTTTATTTTTTGTGTAATTCTATATAAGAATGCTCTAAAATTTATATAAATTTGACACTTAAAAAAATACTTAAATAAAATAAAATAATAAATAAATAAATATATTCACACATTCCACACAGCACCATCTAGTTCCAAAGTAAGCAACTTAATGCTTGTATTATGGATACCAGACGGTTGATATACTACATACATTACCTACTTTTTTTTGTAAATACATACATATTATAAAATAAAATAAAATACTTGGAATGTTACTAAAAAAATCTGGCCCAAAAAAATTTATTTTTATATTTTATTTTTATATTAATATTTATATTAATATTACCTATACCTACTAGCTTATTAGTATGTGAAGGTAAGAAGTTTTCACTTCTGACGTGCAGTACTACGACTGACAGAGTTTTTTTTGTGGAGTAGATAGTAAAATGTAGATTACCAAAAAAAAAATCAGAGATAAAAAAATCTTATTGTTCTTAAGACAAACAAAAGTTCATCGTCTGTAGTCGTACCTACAGCAGGGCTGTAAAATAAACTCTGCGGGATTAAATTGTCGACCCATCTCAACTGTGAATCTTTTGTGAACCGTTAATTAAGTTTGCATTAATAAGATTGCGGAGTTTGAAAGTTTTTTTTTTAATTTTACAAACACAAGCCTCGGTACTGACAATACCATGGATACTGCCCCAGTATGTTCAGTGCGGAGGCTGCCATATTGGGGCGGTACTGACCCTTATTATTATTATCTGCTTAGTGGCTATTCCTGTCTGCTAGAGTACCAGTATCAGTTCGTCCATTGCTGAAATATTGTGATCGCCACGTAAACTAAAGCTCTCTACCAACACCTACCACGTTAAGAAACTGTAGTACTTTTTTGATAGAGGCACTCCTCACATCTTCACAAGCTATTGTGTGGCTTCCTAAAATGTGACTACGCTTGAGCATCAAAGGGCCACACTCGCACAGGATATGCATTGGTGTGAAATCGGTCCAGCCGTTTCGGAGGAGTTTGGCAACAAACACCTCGACACGAGAATTTTATATATTAGATTGTCGAGACAAATATTGTAGAGAATTTAGTACTACTATATATATTAATATTATAAATGCGAAAGTTTGTATGGATGTGAGGATGTTTGTAACTCTTTCACGCAAAAACTACGGAACCGATCACCATGAAATTTCGCATACACGTTGTCTGGGACACCAGAAAGGACATAGGGTACCTTTCATCCAGAATGCGGACGAAGTCGCAGGCACCAGCAAGTTTTACATAAAAATGTTTAATTTTTTTCAAACATTACTTTGAATAAAAGAAAAATTGGTTAATACTACACTTGGATTGGAATTGGAAAAATTGGTTTGGAATTGGAAAAATTGGTTACTCCTAGCTGACATTTCAGTGAATATTTCAATCAAATGTTGACGTCAAACACGTCATTAATTAAACATCAGTCCAATAGCTTTTGACAGAACGTTGTCTGTCGGTGTCTGAACATTGACTATATTCGAATTTCGAATATCGAGTTAATTGAAAGAGTTGAAATAGAAAGAGAATGAAAAGTTAATTGAAAGCTTAGGTTTATATTTCTTTATTCTCATTAAAGCTCAAAGCTCAAACTTACATAAGAAATATAACACAATACTTAAATTAAGAAACGAAACATTAAACAGGCAGACAAGACATTAAAATTAAACAATATTTGTTTCAGATTTTTATTAAAACACACCAAAACATTTAAACATTTTAAATATATTGAAAATTGACTACATTTATAGTATATTGTTCAACTAGAGAGTAAAATCGTTTTTTGCTGCGAGTGCAGACTTTAAATCACCAACTAGCGAAGTAGTCTATAGAATTGAATTCTAATATAGACTACTGAGCGAAGTATTTGATTTAAAGGCACACACGAGACATAAAAAAAATTGCTCTTGTGTTAAACATACAACTTTTCATCTCAACAGCGAGTATGGCGGGCGGAATCTAGTTGGCTATGGCTGGACAAATGAATTAAAATCAAAAATTTAATTCTGTGAGTTAAATAGCGTGTTCGAATTTCGAATCACGCTCGCATCAGAAATCGATTTTTCTGCGAGTTTTTAGGCACCAAACGCACCCTTTTCGTGCTGGAGAGGTGAAAAAGTTATTCTAAGCAATACATTATCTTACCCGCAGCACGTCATTTTCTGGACATACGTCTCCCCTATAACTTTCCAATAGGATCGGTCGGAAGCAGCCTGGATTCACCGTCGACCCTTGGCCCTTATCAGGGCATCTGTCTATTTTGTGGGTGGACGTCCTGCTCTGCGCTTGCTGGTCAATAGCCTCCATTCGAGAACCTTTCAGCCTCAGCGGCCCAAAGTTTTCTGTACTACTCGTATGTGTCCTGCCCACTGCCACTTCAACTTACTGGTCCGCCGGCTTATGTCTATAACTTTCGTACTTTTTTTAGAGATGAAGCCTTTTTTTTGAAGACTTTTTTTTTAGATAGGCATCATCATTCAGTCGAACTTTGAAAAGATTTGCGATGTACAAGCTCGGAAATTCAGACGCCGGCAGGGAGTTCCAAACCTTGGGAGTGCGCATTATAATAGAATAGAATAGAATAAAGTTTTATTTGCTACAAAGGACATACATAGACATAGGTACATAAAAAAAAACTTAAAAGACACACACAAACGTCCCCAGCAACAAACCGGCTCCAACTCAGCATAATGCAGGTTTTAGAAACCTGCGCTGGTCTTTCGTTAGACCAATAACTATAATAATTATAATGGATGTTTAAAGCGCTTGGTCCGAAAAAAGAGGGATCTCTAGGAATCTCTAAGGATCTCCTCATTTCTGATTCGATCTCTTGTTGTAACCCCGAGCATAGCCCTCTTCACAGCTCGTTGAGCGACATGAGGTTTCTTACAAGGTCCGTAGTTATAGACCACGTTTCAGCGCCCTATGTCATCACCAGCAACACACAAATTAAGCATTTACATATTTCAAAACAAACAAGATCCTTTTCAGAGGGTAAAAGCTATAAGTAGCAAGGTACATCCATTTTTGGGAACAATTAAAATTGCTAATTATAAAGGCCTCTTTGTGCGTTCCCAAAGGGACTAAGGGATTTAACTTTCCATTTTGTTCAAAAACATTTCAAGAATTTTTCTGTAAGGTGTAAACTTGGTTTGACTTATTTATTTTTCCTTTTATGTAAAGGTCATCCAGCCAGGTGGCTTACGTGTAGCGCGCTCGTTCATTCCCATACATCCAAAATAGGTATTCCAAGTAGTTCGGTTGACAGTAGACGTTTACGCGTTCGACGCGTTTGATAGAGTCTCGCTCTATATCGTCAGTATAGGCAACTTAACGAGAGTTGGCACGAGCAACACATTTAAACATGTGTAGTGTCTGAGTGACAATGTGTGCATGACAATGCAATTTCCATAAAAACACTGTCTGTCTCTTTCCCGCACGGAGTGTTTATCATAAATGCATTTGTGTGAGTACTGTGAGTCAACTCTAGTTAACTCACAGTACTCACACAAATGGTTTTCTATAAGGTGGTGGGGAGCCAAGTGGAGGGAGGCGTGGTTACTGCCGCCAGACTGATTGTCCAAATGACTGCAAAACCCATTGTTACGCTTTATTATTACGCTATTTTTACGCTCTTCCAACTCAACTCAACTCCACAACCGGTCACCATGAAGTTTTGCATATACGTTATCAGAAAAAGGGGTACAGGAAAAACGTTTCATCCAGAAAAAAAAAGTACTATTCTGTAGTACGATTATTTATTAGTAAAAATAAATAATTCAACGCCTAAGAAAAGTAACGTTAGCTAGAGTCCATTACGCAAGCTTTCTGAGTATATTAGATCTCGTATGTCTTTTAAGATTACTTTTTCCTGACGCTTTCTTGTGCGCTCACAGTTTCCTAGAGATATTTTTCAACAACTTTAAAAAAATTCTAAGCACGAAAATAAAAAGACATAAAGAAAGGTCTGTGAAAGCTTTGTTCAGTATGTACCTCTACCATGAGTTATAATGGCCGCACTCGCTAAAGAGAGCGTAAATATATATGAAAAAATTTATATGAAAAACTGTCAACTGTCAAAGTGAAATTGACAATCCGTACTAATATTATAAATGCGAAAGTTTGTATGGATGGATGTATGTTTGTAACTCTTTCACGCAAAAACTACTGAACCGATCACGGTGAAATTTTGCATACCGTTGTCTGGGACACCAGAAAGGACATAGGGTATGATGATTGATTGGTTTCGCTGCGCTCGACTAGATATCGCCGTCGTACTTGTAAAATGCGGCATAAAATAGTACGCCGAATTCGGCGTACCCGAGCCAGTCACACTGCAAACTGTCTGTGATGTGTACGTGACGAATGTTTTATTAAATTTTAGGCATAATAAAATACTAGTTTGCGTAGTTTTCACTACGCAAACTAGTATTTTATTGTAAAAATATAATAAAACTCGGTAAAAAGTGATAAAAAGTGACGATTTTTTACACACACTACAATATAAAGTTGCCACATTTTCGGAGCTATTGCTTTTGTATAGCGCTCTATCTAGACGAGCGCAGCGAGACCAATCAATTATTTATCTTTGCGTCATTTCAATTATCCACAGTCGACATAAATAACAGACGCTAACAATATGTTTGAATGAATAAATCGCGGGCGATTGTCAATTTAATAAAAATGTAATAAAATTTATTCAATCCGCGTCTCAGGTGGGCGAGCTCACGAAATACTGGCAGGATAATAGTATGAATGGAATTGCGTGAATTTGTTTCATTTAAATTCAGGGATAGATCCAAAAGTATATATATATATACAGTTTCATGCTAATTAGTATAATTATCCGACGTCAAAATGAAAGTCACTTTGGAATTCAACGATTGAAGTTAATTTGTAAGAACTAAATATTTGGTGTCGTTTCAACTTAGGTATATATGTGTGGATTTTATACTTCTATATGCGTATATGCTGTTAGGATAGCATCACTTCTAAGCTCCAGACATTGTGCAACAAATTTTAGGAAAATCTCGTTCTTTCCCAGATCTGTCAAATTCGTTAATAGTCTAAATGAACTTCCAAATTTAATTCTAAGATCCATAAAATAAGAGACCTATTAACAATATCATGATTCGATGGTTCTCGCCCATCGCTTTAGACGTTTTCTTCTTTGTTTTAATTGTTTACTTCTTTTTAATTATTATTCTTATTATTACTATTTTATTGTATAACTGTATACTTTTTCCTTTTTTTTTAGTCGTAGTCTGTCCTAAGTACTTGCTAATACCGGTTTGAAACGATTTATTCTTATTCTATTTAGACTCAACGGTCTTACTACAAAAGATTCAGTAAGCACTGTTCAAACACATGCTTAGTTAGACAAGCATTAAGCATTTAAGCATTGGTCAGCGAGCGTTTAAAATGTCCCTACCACAAAACCTTATTTAGCGCTTGTTTCGGTAGACAGTGTTAAAGTACGTGAATGTTATTGAATTATGGCAACCTTGGCAAACATTCATTCAGTCACTCGCCCTGCATTCATGTCGTTTTCATTTTACGCAGATCTGATAAGCGTATAATGATGAATTTTGGTTTTCACAAGCTATTATTACGGACTATATTAATGATATCAGCAAATTATAAGATTGGAATAAGTAATAAATTACAACAAATACGTTAGATTATTTATAAAATTTCGTAATACCAAAAAATATTGAGCATAATGGAACGTAACTAACACTGACGTAATTGTCAAATGTGGTCAAATGTAAAGTTTGATTTGTTAAAATTGTTAAATAAAATTTTTATTTCAGGATCCACATCTAGCATCACATGGTAGATCATCCTTTATTAAATAAATAATCTTGTTACCAAAATTATATATTCGAATGGATTAATTCTCTCACGATGTATTCTATCTCAAAAATTATCCATGTAATCCATATCCTCCATGTCAGTTAAATTTAAAATATCCATACTCATTTATAAAATCAAAAGAAATCTTTAATATTAACTATTAAGTATACGCAAAACGAAATTTGACACAATACGTCAGAGGAAGAGAAGCCGTTAACTAGATAGACACTCGTTAAACTAGCATATGGCGGTGGTTAAATTTAAATAATGCTCAAGCATTGTTAAACCCTAAACAATGCCTAGACACTCTTTTGTAGTAAAGTTTTTTTTTAACACGTGTTTTAAGCCTGATTAAAGTATGTTTTATGTTTTTGTAGTAACACCGAATATGCGGAAACTAGTTAATGGTGTAAAATAATCCGTCATTTAGTTATTAAGTAAGTGATTGTAAATATCACTGTTAGTTTTCCTTGAAAATAAATAAATAAATGTGTACCTCTTATATGTGTGAAGATATTTATTTATTTTATTTATTTATTTATTTTATTTATTTATTTATTTTATTTAATTATTTATTTTATTTATTTATTTTATTTATTTATTTATTTTATTTATTTATTTATTTATTTTATTTATTTATTTATTTATCCCTTCCAAGTCCCTACTTAAGTACCCTATGTCCTTTCTAGTGTCCCAGACAACGTATATGCAAAATTTCACGGTGATCGGTTCAGTAGTTTTTGCATGACAGAGTTACAAACATCCATCCATCCATACATCCATACAAACTTTCGCATTTATAATATTAGTACGGATTTGCTGACCGTCCACTTGATGGCAAGTGGCAGAGTTCAACCTTTTTTTTTTACACATTCCACATAGCACCATCTAGTTCCAAAGTAAGCAACTTAATGCTTGTATTATGGATACCAGATAGTTGATATACTACATACATTATTTTTTTTTTGTAAATACATACATATTATAAATACAAAACATCCACGACTCAGGTAAAAAGGTAAAATGTTAACACATAAACATTTGCCCCTAGCGGGATTCGAACCCGCGACCGCTTGGTTAACAGCTAGGGTTACTAGCCACTAGACCAAACGTGTCGTCAAATTTATAATATTAGTACGGATAGGCTGACCGTCCACTCCCACTTGCCATCAAGTGGACGATCAGCCTATCTGCCGAGTTCAACCTTTAAAAAAAGATTAAAAAATTATTGATTCCTCACAGTTTTTTAGTGAATTGAAATTCCACTCACACAGACAGAAAAATTGTTAACAACAACCGACCGCGTTCTAAAAATGTCTTTAGAATATTTAATAGCACATATTTTCTAGACGATCGACTTTCTTCATTCGACCGTTCAGCTGTGAAAATGTCGGCACACAAACTAAAGTGTTCATTGTAGCGTACAACAAGATTTATAACGTAATATAACAGTTCTGTAACTGAATGTTAGGCACCTTACAACATAATTTACTAAAATGATTTAGTCGATTTTTAGTAGGTACAATAAGTGACGCATCATAGAAGCAGTTACCACCCTCTTACAGAGACCATCGTGAAAAATAATAGCAGTATGCTAAAAAAAAATACTGACTTACTTAACAGCTAATAAATAAATAAATAAGTAAAGTTGTTATAATATAAAATGCGTAACTTTGTATCAAGTAAAAATAAAATAAAAAGGCTTTATTATTATTATTCACATTATATTATTCACATATATTTGTTTTAATTCTTAATTATATATATTTTTACAATATATATTATATAAAAAGCAATAAATATTATAAAAAAAAAACTTAATCCATCGCAGAGACTCACTTGGATCTGACTAACATGACAATCTGACAGCAGTTGGCAGTTACCATGCTATTACAGACGACCAGAGTACGTGGGTTTTCGGGCACGAGTAAGAGATGCCAAAGATCGTTCTATTATAATTTAGGTTTTCACGAATAACAAGAGTAATAAAAGAGGCATAATTGTGTATATAATATTCAGATAAAAAAATAATCCGAGCAAGTCGGCGGCGGGTGGCCCTGGCCAGTACGTTTATAAGCCTTACTAAGTGTTATAGAAAGAAAGAAACACATTTATTCACTGCACGAAGGACATTTACATAAAACATTACATAAAAAAACATAAACAACAAAAAGAAAAAGACATAAGTTGTAACGTAGTATTATTTATTTATTTTATTATATTATATTATATTTAGTTACATTACCTTATTTGTTTATTTATCTAAGTATGTATTTAAACCTTATTATTTTTAAAATAAATAGAATGTACGTATTCCATCATTTGACTTTTCAATATTCAAAATTTTCAGTATAGCAGAGGTCTTTTGTTGCCCGTCTTCACACAGAGAGGTTCAGCTTTTTGCTGGCCTCAATTTTTACCAGTTTATTTTCTTTTAAAATTTTATTGTATTCAATTTAAAATATTTATGTAAAAAACCCCGGTTATGATGTGGGGTTTTTTGTTTTTGGTTTTTGTCATTCATGGATTTAATTTGAGATATATAAATAATATATATTGAATCCTGGGTTTTATCCGCATTTTACATTTTGATGAGCCTTCTTCATTTTTTCTTTGGTGACACTGAAGAGCTGCGAGTATTATTTTATCGAGAAGGATAGCCATTTTTATTTCCAGCTCAGATAAGTTTTTAATTTTTATTAGCCAGAAGTAGTGAAACAAACAAATTTTTTAAAATTTAATTTTTAAGTTTACAGATAATATATATTTTTCTAACGTGCGGCATGTTTGGCGTATTAACATTGGCGCCCAACTTGTTTTTTTTTACAGATAACATATATTGTTGTTACTGTAAAGTACGTGAAATTGTATATATATATTATCTTATTTATTTTTTCAATATTTGATTCACTAATTCTGTTAATTTTATTTTTTTGTAAGTTATTAATTTCTTCAATTTCCTGTTTTTTCTTGCAGAATGACATTTTAATTAATTTGTTATTTCAGAATGATTATTTCTTAATTTTCATTTTTTTCATGTTAATTTATTTTAATAAATTATTAATATTTAAGATGTCATTCGCTATTTTGTTGTAACAGGCAAATAGGTTATTGATTTAATTTGTCACTATTGTCACAAATAAGATGTTGTTTTTTAAAAAAGGAATTAGTATTTTCATTTAGGTTTACGTATAATGAGGTTAAGAAACTCTTTAGTTTAATTCATTGATAGTTGTTGACATTTTATTACCATATCATACGTTTCATTGACCTCGTTCTTTTTTCAAATTTTTTTTAGGAACTTCACACAAATGAAAGTAAGCAATTGTCAGAATTATTGAAGACATTGCCTACAGTTTCGGTTAAAATTTCGAATATGGAATATGTATAATTCTTCTTATTAGTATTATTTTATAATTATTCTTAATTATGTATTTACTTAATATTATTTATTCCTTAGTTTATAACGTTATTTAGTTATTTATTTATTTAGTTATTATTTAATTATTTATCTAATTAGTTTTTAATATACCTACAGAGCGGATTACAACTCTTTAAATAAGCCCTAAAGTTCATAAACAGAGCGGATTACAACTCTTTAAACAAGCCCTAAAGTTCATAAGCAGAGCGGATTACAACTCTTTAAACAAGCCTTAAAGTTCATAAGCAGGGCGGATTATTAAATAAAATAATTTAAGCCTTGAAGTTATCGTCTAGTTATTTTTCTGGGCGTTTGTTTTATTAACAATGTAGTTCCTTTTTTGTTTTTAAGGAATCTATTTTGTTTAAGTATTCTTTGTTTGAATGCTTAGTTTTCTGGGCGTTTTGTTCGCTTGGTGTTAATTGTTTCCTCTAGTTAGGATTCAGTTATGTTAATAATTAATTATTTATTAATTAATTAATTTATTTATTTTCTCTTTATACTCTTCCTCATTTGTTCCTTAAACACTTCTGCTTTAAGGTCAGCAGTTTTTATACTACTGCCCTATTTTATGCAAGTTACTTCTTCAAGAAAATATCTTGAATTAGTTTTTTTTTGATAGGAAACATTTGAGTACCACAACACAGTTTTTATAACTTGTGCTGCAATTCTCACTGTTAATAGTATGGAAGGTTTTATTTTTTTGAACGTAGGATGAAAGTGGTAGCATTTGTGTATGGGCACAAAGAATTTTTTTATCCTATATAACGGAAAAAAAATTCTTCTGTAGGAAGAGGGGATATGTAACGTAGTATTATTTATTTATTTTATTATATTATATTATATTTAGTTACATTACCTTATTTGTTTATTTATCTAAGTATGTATTTAAACCTTATTATTTTTAAAATAAATAGAATGTACGTATTCCATCATTTGACTTTTCAATATTCAAAATTTTCAGTATGCAGAGCGTCTTTTGTTGCCCGTCTTCACACAGAGAGGTTCAGCTTTTTGCTGGCCTCAATTTTTACCAGTTAATTTTCTTTTGAAATTCTATTAAATTTATTCTATTCAATTTAAAATATTTATGTAAAAAACCCCGGTTATAATATGGGTACGTATTTCATCTTATTTCTGATGATAGATTGTTGATTAATGTTTTTTTATTATAATTTGTGTTTTAGTTCATTTTAAATTTATTGTTAATTTACTTATTTAATTCTATTATCTTTTCAGTTTTTTTTTAATCCTTATGCAATTGTATTTTTTTTTATTTTTACTCTTGTTTGTTTTTTGCCTGACCATTTATTGAATAAATTATTAACATTTAGGGATCTTATATCTAAATTTTAGATTCCCACGGTCAGGCATACATATTTTTTCTTTTAGATTTGTGTTTAATTATTTCTTTTCATTTCAGGGTTTTTTTTTGTTTTTGGTTTTTGTCATTCATGGATTTAATTAGAGATATATAAATAATATATAATAATCCTGGGTTTTATCCGCATTTTTACATTTTGATGAGCCTTCTTCATTTTTTCTTTGGTGACACTGATGAGCAGCGTGTTTTATTTTGCCGAGAAGGAAAACATTCTTATTACTACATCCAGCCATTATTCACATCCAGCTAAGTTTTTAAATTTTATTAGCCGGATTTATTGAATCAAATTTTGAATTTCATATATATATATATATTAACGTACGGGCTTATGGACCACCCCCTGTGTTTTTTTATTTATTTTGTTTAAATATATATTTTAAGTGCTAACATCTGATTTTTTTATTTTTAGTTAGCTGGCGCCCAATTTTTTTAGTTTTTTAATAATAATTTCATAGCCGATAACGTTGTTATTTTAATTCAATTATTTTCAACGTAACAAAGTAAATTAATAAAACAGACAGATAAGATGTGTGTGTCCTCGCGGCAGTGAATCGGATACTGGCTCAGCATTGTGCCGAGGTGCTAAGCAGGCACCTACAGAGCTGATCGACCCTGATCGACACCGTTGCCACTTTGTGGCAGAAATCCAGCAATTTCTGCCACAAAGTGGCAACGGTGTCGATCAGGCTAAATAAAACATGATGGATGAATAATACCAATGATAAAAATGATTATGAATTATAAATAATGAGAATAATTATTTAATTAGACGAACAAGGTCCCTTGCTTATATTTGAAATAATAATAATAATAATAAAAGAAGTTAGCCCTCTGTATTCAAGCAACGTGCTTGAAAGAACTTGGGTGCTTGTTTTTAAGATCCAATTTTATTTATTAGTCAAATCAAATTAAAAGTACCTAAAACTAGATTTAATATTTAATTAAAACAAAGTTTTTAAAGCTAAGTGCTTCAGAATTTAATATTGGATACAAAATTTTAAGTATTATCGGTTCTGCGAGCAATATAAGTTTGTTGCTCAGATTGATATTCCTATAAAGTTGAGCTAAATATTAAAAGAGTTATGTAATAGAAATTTAAAAAAAACGCTTTTCCTTATCCCTCTTCTATCCCTTCTCCTTAACTAAGGTCGACAGCGACGGTAGCCACTTTTTTTACCATACCACTTACCATAAAGCTGACCGACCGTCAACTTGGCAGTCGTCAGTTATACTCGTATAAATATGCATAGGTAGGTAAATATGGGTTGCTATACATATAGTCGAGGAGGCACATTTCATTGGCTAATTTTTGCAGCCCGGCTTTGCCGATACGGCTATAAATATAGCAATTTATACTATTTATTATTTAACTTACTTAAATGTTTTATTTATTTATTTAACTTGTGGAGTCTCAACTTCAAAGCCTGCAGCATCGCCGAAAAGTAGCATGCCTATCGGTTTTCTATCGTCTGCACCATGGAGAGTGTGCTTCCATTCTTTACGATTAAAACCAACCGGAACCGTTCCACTTGTGGACCACGAGGCGCGGGCGGGGGTTTCATCCCTTCGTGGTTGAAGTTCATTGATCACGCACGAAGCGTTACAGTTCCACCTTCCTTGTCCGAACTGCTAAGGAGTGGAACTCACTGCTTGAGTCTGTGTTTCCCCAAAATTACAACGTCGGGGTCTTCATAGGGTAAATGGGCATCTACTAGGCAAGCGTGGTCCACCTTCGGCCGCATCTGCACCTTACATCAAGTGAGATCGCGGCCAAGCGCTGCCTTGACTTTTATAAAAAAAAATTGTCGAACGGTTATCTACACAATATATTCCATTCTACCGCCCGGCTATGCTGGCCCGACTACGACCTTGAGAGTATAAAGACAAAGGACAATGAAGTGATAACATTGAAATGGATATCAGTACTAGTTCTTGATGAAACTTCGCACAACTTACTAAATGTATCTACAGTTCTAGGTATTTCCATACCCAATCTGATTCATATCTCTTTAATAGTTCAAACATAAAAAATACATACACGCAATCAGAACGACTTACTAGACTACTCGCTGGAACTTAACTCGCACGAACCAGCGAGTTATGTATTATGTTTTTTACCTATTATTTCACTAGACAACTCGCTCACAATGGGTGATTCTGTACAGATGAACATAAAAATTAAATAAATATTAAAACTGAGCCTTGAGATTGTTTTTAAATAAAACAAGTTGTCAGTATAAATTACTATACATATTAAAAATCAATAATTATTGTCAAATTAACGTAAAAAAAAATTTAGTAAAAAAAAAAGCATATTAAGTACCTACCTGGTGTTCCTTAGTCCTAGTCCTTCTTTCCTTTGGCATCCCTTACTTACTTACAAAAACACAAAAGCACATTGCAGTTATTGCACGATTGTCTTTTGTATGTGGGTAGTTACTGTCGCCAGACGGGCTGCCGAAATGACTGCGAAACGCAGTGTTCCTTTTTTTTACAAGAGGAATCCATCATGGATACCCACCGGCCTGGGGACAGACCGGTGGGTTATGTCGGACTTCTGCCCCGAGATGGTATTGGGGAAGACCTACCGACTAAACCTCTTGGCGTCCGCCGCGTCCGCTATGAGGCGAAGTTGTGAGGTCATAGCGGACGAGTTGCAGCGTCCTCCGCGTCCTCTATGAGGCGAAGTTGCGAGGTCATAGCGGATGAGTTGCGGCGTCCTCCGCGTCCTCTATGAGGCGAAGTTGCGAGGTCGGACGAACACTCTTCCGCAACTGCGCCGCGGAGGTCCGTAACCGGACACTGTTCATTGGGACGGCACACCCGAACTGCCAAAGTGCGCCGTTCATCTCAAGATGGAGCGGGCAGTAGAGTCCCCATCTACCGCCCTAGATCCTGTCAGAGATCCAGGTGGCGAGCGTACGCCAGACAAACGCAGTTTACCCTGCCACTGATTCCATGGTCTTTCAAATTCGACGCATTTTGAATTACTCTTTTTAAAATAAATTTTTGTGAAACCTGTAAACTGATAAAAGATTATTTTTTTGTAATTAAGAGTTCCGATTTATGTGATTATCGAACGATCATCCCTCGAGTTTATTTTAAGAGGCCGGACCGGACCCACAGCACGGAGTATCCCACAGTCTATATAATAACGTTGAAGTAGATCTACTTATGTCCGTATCGAGGAGCGTTTAAATGGGCAAGCGGACTCGCGTTTAGTATTTAAGTTATATTATTTGAGAGAGTAGCTAAGCGAATTTCTACCGGGTCATTTTTATCGTGTGTATTTATTTTTATAGAAATATTTAACTACTCTTAGAGCTTTCTCTGATATGGCAGTTAAGTTTCGGAGCAGTAAATATGCGGTAAATGTCGTATTGTTGCTATGTCTCAAATCTGTGGAAATCTGTGTGAAATGGAAAATCTGACATATGGTATTTCGTGCCATTCTGCGGTGAAAAGTAAATTCAAACACTTAAATATAGATTATGTCTTTAGTAAACATAGTAGTAACAAAAAAACACTGTAATACTTGAAGACATGAGTGGTGACGGTGATATGTAGTATAATTCCAATTTTGATAAATCGAGGTTAAAGTTTTACGTTTAATTTTTGAGATAAGTCTCCACGGAACACTTTTATTATTTAATTTAAAAATAAGTAAACATAGCTAAGTCTTCCAATAACAAAAATAAACTTTTCTGCACTTTTTGCTTTTTAAAATTAACTGTAGGTTCATAACACCTTTTTCAACTTCAAAATGTCTTAAATCGACGATCTTAAGGTCTGTATAATCATTTATGTGGACATATTACCTTTACCAACGCAAAAAAAAACTAAAAAAAAACAACTATGCGATATATCACCTTCATTAACTCACGTCTTCACTTGGTTCTATGCAACTTTATTCTACTTATAATAGAGTCGGATTATTCATTGCTGAAGGTCGTGCCTGAATTGCCTTGGTGGTATTGACCATCAGCTGCTTCCATTCCACCCTGTCCTCAGTATTTAGTACTAAGTATTCTACTTATAGAAGAGAGGGCGCGCCTGTGCTCGTGTTAACATCGGGTCTGCTGTATAATAGTGTTTTTTAAAATATTAAAGCTTGTGAATCGAAGTGAAATAATGATAAATATATAAATTAAGCTGTGAATTTACTGGAAAAATGTTATGTGCTTCACAAATTCGATATTAACGTATAAATATGCGTTCAACGCCGAATGCCCTTTGGTGATGGACGCTTCTGCTTGATAAATATTGAAGAAAGCAACCACAAGGAAAACAACATAAAAACAGCAAAAGGAACATAAGGCAAGGTACAAAAAATACAAAAAAAAGGGAAATAAGTACAAAAAATAATATTGTTTAAAATTATAAATATTGAAAATACATATCAACCCACGATAGAATAAAATAAATAATCGCAATCGAGTTACTTACTTACAATAGCGCCATCTATCATCGAGTAGCAAAACTATAGATTACAAATTAAATAATATTGCGCCGGCGACTAAGACCTAGATTTGTTGCGATTGCAATAGAGGGCGTGAGTGATACGTTCATAATGGAAGAAGTCTTAAAGTTTTTACAAAATATACAAGATGACTTATCAAAAAACAAGCAGGAAATGAAAGAGATGGAGTTAAATATCAAAGAGTCTATAAATAATAACATAGACGAAAAGTTCCTCATTTTTGAAACTAAAACTAAACAGTTGGAAACGAAAATTGAACAACAACAAAGACAAATACAAATTTTAGATAAACAGCTCAGAAGAAAAAACGTTATATTCTTTGGTATTGAAGAAAAAGAAAAGGGGTATGAAAGTTTACTTTCCAAGGTGTTAGACATAATTAACAACGAAATGGAAATACCTTGCCAGAAATGGGAAATAGAACACGTTAATGTCAGGATGGGGAAAAAGTCAGAAAAAGTCAGACCAGTGGTTGTCACAATTACAACAACAAGCAGAAAAATAGGTATACTTAAAAAGAAAAAATCGCTAGAGGGTACAAATATTTACTTGAAAGAAGATTTCCCTCCTAGCGTGTTACAAAAACGGAAAGACTTACAGGAGGACCTTAAACGTGAGCGAGACTCGGGAAAAAGAGTAGCTTTACACTATGACAAAATTGTGACACTAAAAACACGAGAATCCGTAGTAAACACACCAACAAACACAAACACAAATAAGCGATTTATGTCTAAACCGCCAGAGGAAGCAGAAAAAGTAATTATAATGGAATGTGATAAAGAAAGGCCAAAACAAATATTTAAAAAAAAAACAAGTTACAAACCATGACCAGTTTTCTACGCCCTTCGCAGATAAATCCCAACAGCCCATCAACATTAAGTCCAAATGTAAATGTGTAAGAAAAAAGAGAAAAAAAAAAAAAAAACCCTAACTAGTGCCTCGTCAACCTCTCTACCTTCTCCAAGCCGGCTGGTCACCGTGGAGGAGTCAGACCACCACCTCCTAAATCATAATCCGCTATAGCAATGCGAAACCAGAGAGGAAACAATAGATGTATGGATTTAGGAGAGGCCTATACGCCACAGAGGCGACTACTACGGATATGAGTTAACTAGGTATAATATATATTATAAATACATAATCATAAAAATACATAACACCTATACTGTTTCTACCTAGATTAAGCTGAATTGTAGTTAAAGTTAAAGTTAAAAATAAGTTAAGTTAAAATTTAATGCAAAATTTTAATAAGTTAAGTAAAAATTTAGTTATATTCTATAAGTTAAGTAAAAATTTAGTTATATTCTAATAAGTTAAGTTAAAATTTAGTTATATTCTAATAAGTTAAGTTAAAATTTAAAGCTTAATTGTAATAAGTTAAGATAAAATTGAATGTTAAATTGCAATAAACTTAAAAGTAATAAGTTAAGCTGAATTTTAAAGCTAAATTGTAATAAGTTGAGATAAAATTTAAAGCTAAATTGCAATAAACTGAAAAGTAATAAGTAAATCTAAATTTTGAAGTTAAATTGCGATAAACTTAAAAGTAATATGTTAAGCTAAATTTTAAAGCTAAATTGTAATAAAGAAGTTAATATTTAAAGCTAAATTGTAATAAGTTAAGATATAAATTCAAAGTTAAATTGTAATAAGTAAGTAAAGTTAAAATTCAAAGCTAAATTGTAATAAGTTCTATAAAATTTAAAGTTAAATTGTAATAAGTTGATAAAAATTTAAGATTAAATTGTAATAAGTTGTTAAAATTTAAAGTTAAATTGTAGTAATATAAGTTAAAACTGTAGTAGGAAATAAAGGCTATTTTTATTTTTATTTATTTATTTATTTTATTCTACTTATATTCGTACACGTCTTTTTTCTTGTTTAAAAAATATATATACATTTAAATTATTACTAGCTTTTATGGAAGAGAGAAGGCTCCTGGTAAAGGCTTCATCTTAATTTATTTTATTTTTTATTTGAGCTTAAAGCTAAATTCAAATTTAGAATGAACAATCAACGAAATACTCTAGTACCTACTGGAGCGAGTAAACTACACGATGTGAACGCACACGGATCGATGCGGCTTCCGCAACGCGCCACACCGTGCCCGCACTCGTTTCTTTGTTCGTTACAAATCGTCGACGCGAACGCTAACTTTTTTAATTTTCATATTAAATTAATTGTGTGGTATTCTTTATTAAATATGTAGTACTAAGTTTAGCTGCCGTTGTGGAAGACTCGAGTTCGAACCCTGACTGGGGCATTCAACTTTCCAATCCACTATCGAAAAGATTTCAATCCGGTATTTGACTAATTTTAGAAAATCGTTTTAAATTATTCCTTATTACAAAATAAGCACACTACATTGATATTTCCTGGATATCTACTGTATTATTAACAAAAAAATCAATGTTAAAGTTTAACCGCGCCAAAAACGGTGTTTCTGTAATGGCGCTGGTCTTTGATACGTGTGACGTCACACAACAGAACTGAATGATGACACAGATAACTAATATTAAGTGAATAAATACTATTTATTACTCTATGTCTGATATGTTTACTAACGTATGACGTCATCAGAGTTGCAACCACTCACCGGGTGTTTCGGAGACAAGATAAAATTTCAAAAATTATGATTTTTTCAAATAATTTGCAAAAAATATACATAATTTAGCTTAAAATAAAGTGACATGCTTTTTTACGCTATTTTATGATGGGATGACCACAATTTGTAGTTTATTTTTAATATTGTCAAATACCCAATTAAGAATTAGAATTGAAGAATTGGTTTTTACAATGAAAAATCTTGCGTAGGTATGTGAAAGAATTAACAAATGCTTCCTTTGAAGAGGCTGTCAATCTGCAGGAGTTAACTTGTCAGAGTCATGACTCACATTACATATTTATACACAAAACACAAAACAGATATTTACATAATTTTAATTAATATCTTATTACTTCTGTTAGTTATATTTTTTTTAATGCGATTAATGCAAGTAAAGTATAATTAAAGGAAACTGAGTAAGGGCCTCTTTCACCATCTGTCAAGTAGGTTAACCGTCATTTAAAGTCTCCTGTCACCGGGAATAATTTAGCTGATATAGGTACCTTTGTTTGTACGGTAAAAGTCCCAGAAAATAATTTAAAAAAAAAATCGCCTATCGAAGGATGCACTAGACCGAGTGCATAATTTAATAAAACTAAAAATAATATAAAAAATAATCTAAAAGTAACTAATAAACACTTTACTTGTAGTTGGTGAAAGAGGCCCTAAGACGAATTAGTAAATTTAGTCCAAAGTGTACTCAACTGCAAATATGATTAAATAAATAAATTTATTTATATTTATAAATAAATTATTATTTTTATTCCTATTACAAAGAACTATAGCGACCTAACCCCGACTTGTCACAGATTTTATTCATCTGATAAAAAACTGTATCTTGAGAAATATGGTTTAGTAGTCATCTCGCACAATTTTATTTCATACGAAATGTGCGAGCCAATATTTTTAGTAATCATCTACTTAAATACGAAGAGGGAACTCGATTTTGGTTTATAATATATGTTATATATGTTATATATGTTATATATGTTATATATGTTATATATGTTATATATGTTATATATGTTATATATGTTATATATGTTATATATGTTATATATGTTATATGTATGTATGTATATAAAAATTCAAAAATTGGCATTCGATCTTGCCTCTATCGCTTCAGCCTTGCTTCAGCAGACATACGTTTGATTCACTAATACAATACAGAAATACAAATACGGAAGGAAAAGAAAATATACCTTCAACGGAATGAAATACAAAGCACTTATTGCTATATCGGAAATGCTTGGCTGCGTACCAAGAACAAAATGAAGCTAATTACTACAATGTTCCAACAATTGAATTTCTTTATTGGTTCTTTCTGCCTTCAGTTAGACTCTCACTATAAGTATATAGAATTTCGAATAGCGGAGTGTTCCACAATTCTGTTTAGTAGCGTGATTTTCTACTAACTAGCACGCACGCGACTTCGGCCGCGTAACTTTATAAAATACTAGCTGATGCCCGCAACTTCGTCCGCGTTGAAAAAGCAATATATCGCCTGACATCGTTATTGCTATTACACTTAGCCAGGAGTTAGTTTCCTTAATTTTAGATGATCCCTCGAGAGCAGTACTTTTTTCTGGATGAAAGGTACCCTATGTCCTGTCTGGTATCCCAGACAACGTGTGTGCAAAATTTCATGGTGATCGGTTCAGTAGTTTTTGCGTGAAAGCGTAACAAACAAACAAACTCACATTCACATTTATAATATTAGTAAGAATATAGGTAATTTACGTTACATACGCTAAACAAAACATAAAAGCTTCGAAAACGATCAAAATTTTCGAAAATAAAATACTCAAAATTAAACCTATAAATATACGTATAAACAAAGATAATTGATTGGTCTCGCCGCGCTCGACTAGATAGAGCGCTATACAAAAGCAATAGCTCCGTAAATGCGGCAACTTTTTATAGTAGTGTGTGTAAATAATCGACACCTTTTATCACTTTTTACACAGTTTTATTATATTTTTACACAGGTTCACTACGTAAACTTGTATTTTAATATGCCTAAAATTTAATAAAACATTCGGCACGTACACATCACAGACAGTTTGCAGTTTGACTGGCTCGGGTACGCCGAATTCGGCGTACTATTTTATGCCGCATTTTACAAGTACGAAGGCGGTATCTAGTCGAGCGCAGCGAGGTAAATACGCATAGATAAATGATTTATAAATATAAATATACTAGGTGCTTAGTAGGCACATAACACTTTAAAAGGCTGGGTTGCACCATCTTACTTTAACAATAACAAACGTCGCAACCTTAAAATAACGGTTGGGCCGAAAATGAGTTGCACCAGTTAACAAATAATCATAACTGGTTAACTGGTGCAATTCATTTTCGGCCTAAAACTCATTTTCGGCCGAAAATGAGTGCGAATTAACTGAAGTTGCAACGTTTGTTATAGTTAAAGTAAGATGGTGCAACCCAGCCTAACTGAAGTTGCGGCGTTTGTTATTGTTAAAGTAAGATGGTGCAACCCAGCCTAACTGAAGTTGCGGCGTTTGTTATTGTTAAAGTAAGATGGTGCAACCCAGCCTAACTGAAGTTGCGGCGTTTGTTTTTGTTAAAGTAAGATGGTGCAACCCAGCCTAACTGAAGTTGCGGCGTTAGTTATTGTTAAAGTAAGATGGTGCAACCCAGCCTAACTGAAGTTGCGGCGTTTGTTATTGTTAAAGTAAGATGGTGCAACCCAGCCTAACTGAAGTTGCGGCGTTAGTTATTGTTAAAGTAAGATGGTGCAACCCAGCCTAACTGAAGTTGCGGCGTTTGTTATTGTTAAAGTAAGATGGTGCAAACCCAGCCTAAGTTTACAGTTTCGGCAACTTAACAACATCCGCCCTGCGTTCCGGAAACGGATGTGAGAAGGAGGAAATAATTGCCACGTCCACGGGTTGGTGGTGAGCCAACTTTCCCAGTCGGACTCGTTAAAAAATCGTAAACGTTATTGGTATTCGAAAAAAGTTTGCATATTAAAAAAAATGCTATATCTGATACTGTTATAAACCTAAGAGTGATTGGGGAATCGTGCTGCTTTTTATTGTAAAGCTTGTCAGACAGGCTGATGGTAAGTGGCTACCGTCACCTGGGAAGGGAGCTGCAAATGCGCTGCTGACTACGCACAGTATACAACCATCGTTACACATAATAACAATAATAATATAATAATAATAACTTTATTTCTGACATAAATATCCACAGCTTAAATATACACAAATATTATACAAAAAACAAAAAGTAAAATAAATATTATTAATAAATAAACATACATTTTCACATTTGAAACTTAGCCGCTTCGGAGGAGTTTGGTTACAAACACGAGAATTTTATATTATATAGATATAGATTCATAGTACTATATATATTAGATATATTCATATAGATATAGATATAGATATAGATATAGATATAGATATAGATATAGATATAGATATAGATATAGATATAGATATAGATATAGATATAGATATAGATATAGATATAGATATAGATATAGATATAGATATAGATATAGATATAGATATAGATATAGATATAGATATAGATATAGATATAGATATAGATATAGATATAGATATAGATATAGATATAGATATAGATATAGATATAGATATAGATATAGATATAGATATAGATATAGATATAGATATAGATATAGATATAGATATAGATATAGATTCTTAGCATGCATTAAAAACGAATATGAAGTAAAGTCGGGGTACGAAAACCTTCGTCAGTTTTCAAATTAATTCCTTTTATTTATCAAAATCGTAGACTCTTAGTACCTTTTGACACTAAAGTACTAACAGACAACTGACATACGTTTGAAATGTTATTTTGCCATGACTGACAATTGCCCTGGTGCAAGCAAATTTCGACTTTAAGGTGACGAACCTTTTCTTACTCCGACTGTACTTAAAGCTAAGATTGACAAAATCTTTGACGAAATAAGACCGGTTGCATAAAACGGAATATACTCATACTCATATAGTATACTCATATAGCTGAAATACCATATCACATTGGTTGAAATGCGTTGTAACATTTTAGTACATTGCCAAGTCTGTAGCGACACTATCAATTTGGAACATCTAGCGTGCCTCGAATTCACTGGTTACTATATATAACCTTACTATTGCTACTGGCTGGTTGCAGTGTTGTTCGAAGTTAAATTGCTTAGTTAGAATATTCCGAATACTATGTATCCTATTTCTTTATTAAAGCCTCAGTATAACCCTTCGGAAGTCCTACTAATCCTTCCTACTAATATTTTAAATGCGAAAGTTTGTATGGATGTATGGATGGATCTTTGTAACTCTTTCACGCAAAAACTACTGAACCGATCACCATGAAATTTTGCATACACGTTGTCTGGGACACCAGAAAGTACATAGAAAACCTTTCATCCAGAAAAAAGTACTGCTCCCGAGGGATTATCTAAAATTAAGGAAACTAACTCCTGGCTAAGTATAAAAGCAATAACGATGTCAGGTAATATATTGCCTTTTCAACGCGGACGAAGTCGCGGGCACCAGCTAGTATCTTGATACTTCGAAAATATCGCTGTGGCCACGTTGCTTAACCGCTCGCTACGACCGGCAATGGAAACAAAAAAGTTTACTTATCTATACTTAATATTATATTAAAGAAGAAAGAATTTATTGTTTGTTTGTTTGAATTGAATTGAATAGGCTCCGAAACTACTGGAGCGATTTGAAAAATTATTTCACTGTTGGGAAGCTATATTATCAGCCAGTAACAAAAGTTAAAAAAATAAATAAAAATAATAATAAAAAAAGTTAAAAAAATATTAATGAATAAACTTCGTAAAATAAAATAAAATAACTTCGTCCGCGTAACTTTACATGCATTTGCCCTAGTAATTTTTTTAATAAGCCTAGACGTAATTTGATTTTATTGTGTGCGTGTAATCGTGTATGTACACAGCGCCTTATGTGTGGTAAACTTAAAAAAAAGAACCGAATAATAATAAAATCACAAATAAAGTTTTTACAATGGCTTTGGTAGGATGTGCCTCCAAAGCAGACTATTCTGTGTGCAGAAAATATTTCATGACATGAAACTTTTTAAAATAGCATTTTTAATTTCATCATTCAAATTAAAATGAGACCTCTCTGTACGCCTAGTGGCATACCGCAACACAGAAAAACCACTAAACTTTTATTAAAAATTCGAGTTAAAAATCCACAGTAACGGAGACTAAAAAAAATAATCCGGTGTTTCTACAACATATAATAAACCTTAACGTGAAGCAGCAAGGTCTATTAAATGCATAAATAAACTTGTAGAACAGCACAATAGACAGGAATTTTGGGCTGTCGCCAAATTGTTCGCGAAATCGCATGGAATTAAAGTTGGTTTCTGGAAAAGATTGTCTAAAGCGTGTCAGAACGTAAAAAAAACAGGGTGACTCCACTGAAGCGGTGATGTGTACGGACTAGAGCGGAAATACGTACGGACTAGAGCGGAAATGCGTACGGACTAAAGCGGAGATACGTACGGACTAGAGCGGAAATGCGTACGGACTAGAGCGGAAATACGTACGGACAAGACCGGAGATACGTACGGACTAGAGCGGAGATGCGTACGGACTAGAGCGAAGATGCTTACGGACTATAGCAGAGATACGTATAGACTAGAGTGGAGATACAAATAGACACCTCCTCTCACATCTCCGATGCGCGCTTTCGCTGGCTTGTGAGTCATAGTCACAAGCCAATACAAATACGAAACATCTCTCCGCTCTGCTCAACCGTCTCCACCGAAGCTGAGCGGAGTGTAGATGAGTAAATAATGAAATCCTATTGGTTGCTTCTTACACATCTCCGCTCCACTCATCTCGTACTACATCATGTCATACAGTCATGTTTATTGTATTAAGGGTACCTATGGAAGATCAATGCTGATTATGGTACTACTTTGCAACTTGTATTCTTGCTGTTACTGTTTTATTGTATGGTTTTTTTAGTTACAAATAAATATTGATTGATTACTGATTGTTTCTTACTGTTACTGTTTTATTGTATGTTTTTTTAAAATGCAAATAAATATTGATTAATTGCTGATTGATTCTTGCTGTTACTGTTTTATTGTATGTTTTTTTAAGTTGCAAATAAACATTGATTGATTGATTGAATTTAACACTTCTAGCCAAATAACTCTACATCTATGTGAGTTTGAGAAATAACAAAATGTGAGGGGTATGTTCAAGTTTTACGTGTGATGTAGGTATTTGAACGTGGTATACCTTTTGTCAGACGTATCACTAAATTGCTGTGCCAAGTGCGCTCGGAAGTGAATATAAATATTTGAGTACATATTGGCAGAGATTTCTTCTACGACATATAGTCTATGTTTTTGTTCTTCTATTTGGGTTTTGCCTGTCATGAAAACAGGGTTTAAAATGAGCTTTATTTTTTTTCTATAAAAAGTTATTTTTATTATAAAGTAACTCTTTAGTTATAACCGAAAATATATTTAATTATATTCTACGTGTTAAAAAAAATTAAAAATTTTCATAAAATATACTTTCATATCTCTATACATAGATAAATTATTGGCCTCGCTGCGCTCGACTAGATACCGCCGTCGTACTTGTAAAATGCGGCATAAAATAGTACGCCGAATTCGGCGTACCGAGCCAGTCACACTGCAAACTGTCTGTGATGTCTACGTGCCGAATGTTTTATTAAATTTTAGGCATAATAAAATACCAGTTTGCGTAGTGAAACTGTGTAAAAATATAATAAAACTTGGTAAAAAGTGATAAAAAGTGACGATTTTTTACACACACTACAATAAAAAGTTGCCACATTTTCGGAGCTATTGCTTTTGTATAGCGCTCTGTCTAGTCGAGCGCAGCGAGACCAATCAATTATCTTTGTCTCTCTATATATAAAAAAAATTACGTTGTTTGAGGCCAATGAACTCTTAAACTACTGAACCGATTTTAATAAAACTTCGTAACTATGTGTAATTTGTTAAAACTTAAAATATAGAATTTTGTTTTAAGCAATTTTTATTTTGAACCGGAGCGAAGCCCCGTTTATAATATAAGTAAGTAAGTACTATAGTAAATATGGATAAGAATAAACCCAAATTGTGTACGAGACCCCTCTTAACCCCTCTTAAAAAATAATATTATGCTCATAACCCATTACAATACCCTTAATACAAGCAATTAACAACTCTATTTGTATTATGTTACAGGTGACAATGAAAAAGCGTGATATAGTGTTGATCGTGGTCTTGAGTTGTGGCGCGGCTGCGGTAATATTCGCGCTGGCCGTCTACCTGTACATGCGTAGGAAGCGCAAACGAGAAGACGACGAAGACGGCACCAGTTCTGCTTTCAGGTGATTCTATTGCACTTAATTAATAATTAATAATAATATTATAAAGCTGAAGAGTTTATTTGTTTGTTTGTTTGAACGCGCTAATCTCAGGAACTAGTGGTTCAGGAATTGAAAAATTCATTTTGTGTTGTATAGATCATTTATCGAGGAAGGCTTTAGGCTATATAACATCACGTTGCGACTAATAGTAGCGAAGAAACAGTCGAAAATGTGGAAAAAACGGGGAAAATTATTGATCTTTGAGGGCTTCCGTTGCGAGCGCTGCGAAAACCGTTAGAGATACCCAAATGATTCCTAAAATAACTATTCCACGCGGACGAAGTCGCGAGCACCAGCTAGTTAATAATAATTATAATAATTGCTTTATTATCGATACTCACCAGAGTCAGTCCTTGAGAACAGCCGTGCCAAGCTTGACGACACGTTTGGTCTAGTGGTCTAGGGTTACTACTAGCTGTTAAGGCCCCGCTCCCTAAACATTATGATTGTTTGCCGTAAAACTGTAGGTAAACCAAATATCACATCAATGTAAAACTTAAATAATATTATATTTTAAACCTTTTTCTAGTTATTGTCAAGACAGAAACACAATTAGTGGAAATTGACTCGACACTTTTATTTTTTAAAATTGAGTCATTTATTCGATATTTTTTCTTTTATCTCAGAAGCAACTTTAGTTACATATGCAAAATAAATACTCATAGAAAGAAAATGAGGTTTATTAGTTATTCTCAAGACAAAATTTACCTAGAACGATTATTATTCTCATAATAAATTAAATTTGATTTGAGACTTACGTCCTTTAGTTCTATGCAAGAAAAACAGAGAAATGAATCATTCGATATTCAACCTTATTCGAACCGTATTTGTGTTTGAAAGGGAATGCATGCGAGTGTTCCTCAGTACCGCGCTGTGCGCCCACAGAGAGTGTTTTGGGAGCGTCACCTTAACCAAACGGTCGCCGGTTCGAATCCCGCTAGGGGCAAATTTTTATGTGTTAACATTTTACCTTTGTACCTGAGTCATGGATGTTTTGTATTTATAATATGTATTTACAAAAACAAAGTAATGTATGTACTATATCAACTGTCTGGTATCCATAATACAAGCATTGCTTACTGTGGAACTAGATGGTGCTATGTGGAAATTTATTTATTAAAAAAAAATTAAGGTTTTCTTGAGCAAAGCCGGGAGCAGGTTGCTAGTGATATCAGAGTACCTCGAAAAAAAAAACAGTGTTGAAAGATTGAATAAATGGTTTAACAACTCAAAAATGTATATTCACCTAGTAAGTACCTAATAGATATCAATTTACTTGTAGAAATTTTATATATCGCGGCAAGTAATATTTTTCAATGTACTTCTTTTTTCACGCCTTAAGGAACGTAACATTTTAATATTACGACTTTACGCTCCGGTTCTCCACGGTTTGAAATATTTTTCTCATTTTCGCTGCGGGAATATTTTTTAAATTATACACAATTTGTTTCGTGCAAATTTAGTCCTGCGAAGCTACTTTCTATTACCATCTACAATTTCAGACTATTTTCGGAACGTTCTTTTGTATAATTCGAGGTTATCATCATCTATATTTTTTTTTTAGAATTTCTGTAAGTTTACACATTTTTACACACGTTTTAATTTTTTCGTGTTACCAATAAGAGAGTAGTCATTTTGTTACTGAGGCTGGCCGGGATCAAACCATTGATTGAGATGATTTCAGCGGAGTTCACAGCCCACAGGTCGACAATCTCATGGGCCAAGTCGAGGTACTACGTCTTCTCAGTTTCAGCCTTCACAAGACCATCGTGACATTTCATCCACCAAAAATACTGACTGCTTCCGGTCTATCAACACAATATCAGGGCTCCTAGCCTAGATGTAAACATTGGTGAAAACCGCAATAAAATGCGTTGCGTAGTTTTAAAGATCTAAGCATACATTCCCTATGTACAGCCAGACAGTCAGACTGACGCGGCGGAGGACTTTGCTTTATAATATGTAGTGAAGTGATACGCACATACGCACGCAGTGTGCCAATCTAGGTACAAATCAAAGATAATTGATTGGTCTCGCAGCGCTCGACTAGATAGAGCGCTAAACAAAAGCAATAGCTCCGAAAATGTGGCAACTTTTTATTGTAGTGTGTGTAAAAAATCGTCACTTTTTATCACTTTTTACCCAGTTTTAGTATATTTTACACAGTTTCACTACGCAAACTAGTATTTTATTTTGTCTAAAATTTAATAAAACATTCGGCACGTACACATCACAGACAGTTTGCAGTGTGACTGGCTCGGGTACGCCGAATTCGGCGTACTATTTTATGCCGCATTTTACAAGTACGAAGGCGGTATCTAGTCGAGCGCAGCGAGACCACTCATTTATCTATGGTACAAATATATAAATTCCAGTGGTAGCGGCGTCAGATAGTCTAATAAAATCAACATTACATAAGTACTTGTTTATGAAGGAACTCTTGTTTTTCCAACTTTCAGTGCAGACGAAGAAAAACAAAACTATAATTTTTCTATTCGTATTCCACAAGAGGAACGACTGGGATTTTTCCCATAAAAAAACTTCTTCGATTATTGTATGTTCTTTCTATACAATACTAGCTGCTGCCCGCGACTTCGCCCGCGTAACTTTGTAAATTATATACTAAAACTTTCCTCGAGAAAACAGCATGAAAATCGGTGCAGTAATTTTTGAGGTTATCTCGAACAGACGGACAGACAGACAGACGCGGTGGAGGACTTTGTTTTAAAATATGTAAGGATATTTAGCGAAATATTTCTTAAATCACATTTTATTAATTTTGACATAATATGAAAAAAAAAGTATTGTATGTAGTAAATGCAACTGTCTGGTATCCATAATTCAAGCATTAAGTTGCTTACTTTGGAACTAGATGGTGCTCTGTGGAATGTGTGAATATTTATATTTATTTATTTATGTACAGCGTTTTTGGAGTCATTTGGGCAGCCACTTTTGCGGCAGTAACCATACTCTTACAAAATACCACTGTAAAATAAAAGCACATGTGCTGTTGGGTTCCGATGAGTGAGTAAGAAATGCCATTCCTAATCCCTTATCTTTTATACTTGTATGGTCTGCAGAGCACTTATAAGCACATTAAAATTTGGTCTTGTTTGTTGACCGTAGCCACAGCTTGACCCGTACAGCTACAGCTCGTCTGACAGCCAGTTGCAGAAACGTTCTTTAAATTATAAAGACGCCTTTAAAACCTAAGAAATCATTAAAGTGTTGCACAAAGCTACATTAACGTCAACTTTAATGCTCCATTAAAATTTTACTAAAGAAGTGTCAAACAAGACCTTATCTTTATCTTTAGGAGAAAAAGCGTTGCACAAAGCGACATTAGCGTCTTTAAAGGAACCTTTAAAGGCGTTAAAGTCTTAAATAGTTTTGTGAAACGTCTTTAAAGTTAATGTACCCATTAGGGATAAGGCCTCGTTAGTTAATGTCAATTTTAAAGAAGCTTTGTGCAACTGACTGTGAGAGTCCCTACTTTAAAAAAAACATTAGTTCTTAATTTCAAACTATACCAATATCGAATATATTTACATTAATTATTTAAAAGCCCATTTAACGATTTATCGAACCTTTTTAGTATTATTTATTATTATAGATTTTACTCGTACCTGTAATAATTCACAATTAGATCTCGTTCCATAGCAAAAGTTATATATTTCACTATCACATCAAACATACATTCAAAAATCAGTTTTATTGATATGGTAATACAGCTTTTAATGGCGCAAACGTAACTTTGTATCGAATCGAACTGGCTTCGGCGATTCGTCTAAATACTAAAAGAGTATTTTAAAAGAAATCGAACCGTAATCCAGTAACTTTAGAGAGCATTTTAAAATGCACCGAGTCAAAGAGAGCACACTAAAATATCGACTTCATACAAATAGAGCTAATTTTGTATTGTTTTACAATTTTAGCAAAACCTGACTTCATTTTAAATTAGACTTTATAGCTATGTTGTTAAAGTCGAAATTCTTATGAGGGCATTTGGTTAAAGGTACTAGGGGTGACTTGTATATGAAACGTTCAAATGATTTTCGACTCTAAACGTTCTGGCATAAGGTTTAAGATCCAGTGCAGTATATATATAAGGTCTATGCGAATTCTCGTTTGCTAAAATTCAGTCTATTTGGGAAACCGGTCGATCGATGTTGTTTTGGTCTTACGCGTTGTGAAACCAACTTAAATTAAAAGTGTAACTTAAAAAAGTGAATGAGTTACATAAAAATATAATTAAGTTAAAAATATGTGAAGAATTTGAACTAAGTTAATTTTGAAGTGTTTTTTCAAAACCGAACTGAAAATGAGTTTGCGAAGGTAAGAACGAATGTAATTCTTTTTATTTTATTTTATATTTGTTTTTTTTTTAATGTCTACTTATCTTACTTAAATTATAATAATACTTACCAAATAGTAACTAAGTTATTATTTTATTGATAGTTAATATGACTTAGTTAAATGTTGAAAATTATATTAAATGTGGCATTTTTTTTTGTTAACTTAGATAGTCTAACCAATATTTTAATGTTAACTTAGATCTTGTTTCATGTCTATTTAAAATTTAAGTTCTTAAATAACTTTTAAGTACATTGAAAAGTAAATATACATAAATTAGGACTACAATAATTAGATTTTTTTTTTAATATTTTTTTTAGAAAACGCAAGAAAAGTCGCCGACACGATTTTGCTCGTGTCATTTGTAAGAATAGCAATTTAAAATAGCCCTTTTTTAGAATAAAAAAGCCAAAATTCAAATTAAAATCAGAAGTAGCAGATCCTGAGTATCCAGTATAAGTATCTCAGTCCACAATTTTACTTTGAGTTTTCCAAAACGGGTCCGTCAAGTCCAAAGCTGTCAGGTTAAGGGCCTCTTTCACCAACTACAAGTAAAGTGTTGATTAGTTACTTTTAGAAATAATTTCATGTTTTATTAAATTATGCACTCGGTTTAGTGCATCCTTCGATAGGCGATTTTTTTTTTTAAATATTTTTGACTTACTAAATTATTCTCGGTGACAGGTGACTTTAAATGACAGTTAGCCTACTTGACACATGGTAAAAGAGACCCTCAGTCTACCAAAATAACTTAAAAACATGTCAGAAGAATTATTACAACTATCCCTTCTTACTAATGTGTAGACACTTCTGTTATGTGTAGGTAATATTTTCGTAACACTTCGTCGCGTTTGAGCGACACATTTATATAATGTGCGTGTCGAAACTTTGAAAATAACTTTGCGTGAACACTTTTCGTCACACAAAGCCGTACATAACTTTTAAATTTATCAAGTATACTAGCGATCCTCTCCCGGCTTCGCACTGGTTTCAATTTTTTTCCAAAAACTTTATATAGAAACTAGCTGGTGCCCGCGACTTCGTCCGCGTTCTGGATGAAAGGTATCCTAGTCCTTTCTGGTGTTCCAGACAACGTGTATGCAAAATTTCATAGTGATCGGTTCAGTTCAGTTTTTGCGTAATTATTACAAAATGCGGTTCTTAGCGCTACGAACGCTACGAATGCTACGGACGCTACGAATGCTACGATGTGCGCTACGTGCTAATGCTACGGCGTAGACTATTGTGACTAGAATCTATAAATGTGTAGCACAGATTATGTCAAGTTATGGAAAATATCACTTTTTATCACTCATTTTTATTATATTTTTACACAGTTTCACTACGCAAACTGGTATTTTATTGTGCCTAAAATTTAATAAAACATTCGGCACGTACACATCACAGACAGTTTGCAGTGAGACTGGCTCGGGTACGCCGAAATCGGCGTACTATTTTATGCCGCATTTTACATGTACGACGGCGGCATCTATTCGAGCGCAGCGAGACCAATCATTTATCTATGTGTTAGGCGTTATATTACTCATATAATTATAATATAATATATTTTCTCAGGTGTTACATTTTTAATTATTCAACTCTAGTATTAATGTAAGAAAAAATGTATAAAACAATAATAATATTATCTCTGGTGATTTATGAGAGATAAAGATTAAGGTACGTGAGGTGTTTGTATCTAGTCCTGATACTCAAATAGGCGATATATCATCTCTTTCTTAATATCTTTCGATACTTATACCAAGATTTTTCTCGGCTGATCTCACAATGGTCACGTAACACATTTATGTAGCCGCCACACATTGGTGTTTTTTTAGAAATAATAGCTAATATTATGATATCCATACTCCATACTATCCAAACTACTTACTATGCAAAATATATATTATTTCGATGACTATAGTATAGTATACTAGCTGGTGCCCACGACTTCGTCCGCGTTGAAAAAGCAATATATCGCCTGACATCGTTATTGCTATTATACTTAGCCAGGAGTTAGTTTCCTTAATTTTAGATAATCCCTCGAGAGCACTACTTTTTTTCTGGTTGAAAGGTACATAGGGTACTAGGGTCCTTTCTGGTGTCCCAGACAACGTGTATGCAAAACTTCATGGTGATCGGTTCAGTAGTTTTTGCGTGAGAGAGTTACAAACATCCATACATACATACAAACTTTCGCATTTATAATATTAGTATTATAAATGCGTTATATTATAAACAACATCTTCAATACTAATAATAAATCTGTAAGTGTAGCTATTGTATGTATGTATGTTCCTCCGTAACTCTTAAACGAATTAACTGATTTTCATGAAACTTGGTAAATTAACATTTAGACGCACGGGACACAGGATAGGCTACTTTTTTCACGCGGTCGAAGTCGCGGGCGCCAGCTAGTTATAAAATAAATGTGAAAGTAACACTGCCTGTCTGTCTGTCTGTCTGTTACCTTTTCACACCTTAACTACTCAACCGATCGTTATGAAATTTAGTAGGTATACACGTCTTCATAGATACAGAAAAGGAGAAAAAAATCCAGAAAAAAGTACCTACTGTCCCCGACTAGGGATCATCTAAAATTAAAAAAAAAAATTAACGCCTGGCAGAAGTGTGACAGCAAAAAATGACAAGTATCATGTAGCATTAATTTTTTGTATTTTCACAGACGAAGTCGCGGGCACCGCCCAGTACTCGTTTTCATATTTGTTCAACCGATGTCGGTTTTTGAGTAAATAACGCAACTAAGGCAGATTTTCCTCACTGAATTTTTAGTCAAAACGAAAATTAATTTCTCAAAAGAATTTGGCTGCAGTTCAAACAGTTATTTCTTGTTTGCTGTCACATGTTTAACAGGTAATTGCATTGTTTTGGACTTGACAATGAAATCAAGAATGCTTCATCTTCATCATCACTATACATATTATAAAACAAATTCCTTCGCCGCGTCTGTCTGTCTATCTGTCCCTATTTATGTTTAGATCTTTATGCGCTAGTTCAGACACGGCGGGAACCGCGCGATTTCCGCGCGTAAACCGCGCGGTTATGTCTGAACGATTACAAAACAACTCATATAAATAAGACCCGCGCGATTTCAGAATCGCATGAATATCGTATGGTTTCCGCCGTGTCTGAACTAGCGCTTAAACTACGCAACGAATATTGATGCGGTTTTTTGTAGTAGATAGAGTGTTTCAAGAGTAAAGATATATATATATATATATATATATATATAACTGTGAAAAAATGACTAACTGATGGTGAAAACCGTATCAAATTCCGTTACGTGGTTTAGGAGGAGTTAGCGGTTAGACGTGCAGATATACAAACGCAGAAAGCCACTTCAAATTATTATACTTATTGTTTATGTACATAAACTCTACCAAGTAGTACTAGTACTACCATCTCTAAAGAGTGTCACTTGTACTACCAGTAGTACTAGTGATACAACGTTGTAGCATTTGTACTACCAGTAGTACTTCTTGGTAGTACTACTGTAACAGAGCGTACTAGTGATAAAACGTTGTAGCATTTGTACTACCAGTAGTACTTCTTGGTAGTACAACTGTAACAGAGCGCTATGATACTATCTAAAGAAGATTATATCACATCGTATTTTATTATATTATATTTTCAAATAAACGCCTCTGGCCCTCTGGAGTCTTAAAACAGCCTCAGTTTGGGACGAAGTTATAAATTATGACCGAACTTTCCAACGAAAAGTACTGAGCTAAGAAAAATAACTGCTAACGACATTCCGGAGATAGTAGGTGTATACAATGATATATTTTATGCCTGAACTATGTCGTGGTAGTTTGGCCATTAGTATAGTTAGGGCCTCTTTCACCAACCACAAGTAAAGTGTTGATTAGTTACTTTTAGAAATAATTTTATGTTTTATTAAATTATGCACTCGGTTTAGTGCATCCTTCGATAGGCGTTTTTTTTATTATTTTCTTTTTAATGTTTGGGACTTTTACCGTACAAACAAATGTATATCAGCTAAATTATGCCCGGTGACAGGTGACTTTAAATGACGATTAGCCTACTTGACAGATGGTGAAAGAGGCCCTTAGGTACTTATTCTGTTATAGTCATTGAGAAGATAGAATTTTGAGTAGATATGTATATTAGGGCTTATCAGGCATATTGTTATAACTAAGTAGCTGATGCCCGCGACTTCGTCCGCGTTGAAAAAGGAAACTATGAGTAATAATGTCTGACATCCTAATCGTTGTGACGACGGTAGCGCCACCACGCGACAGTAGCCCCCAGAGTATCGCAAGACTAGTGGCGAACGCGTAGGATATCGGTAGAGTTGCGGTAGCGTAGCGGTGGCGTAGCGGTGGCGTAGCGGTGGCGTAGCGGTGGCGTAGCGGTGGCGTAGCGGTGGCGTAGCGGTGGCGTAGCGGTTCACCCTAAAAATGTAATTATGTGAGATACTTTCCAGATTTGCGTCGTAATGTCCGAAGAGCCTTACCTATAGATGCACGCTTCCGCACTCAAAATGCATCTGTTTTGTTCCATATAAGTATCCAAGTAGAACGAAACGTCCTAAGATGAGGTGCGGTAATGCAATATGTGATGCGAAATTCCATTGTAGGTTGTGGGAAATTTCCAGAAAATTACGTTATCTTGTTTGAGAATGTACGGACTCGAATTGCATATTCAAATGACTTCCTGCATTTCGCTTTGATCGCAACTAAGTAAGCACTTGGTGTGATGGAAATTTGCAGGCGACAGAATAGTCTACCTCCCTTTTAAGTTATTTTCATTAATTAATCTATACTTACTATAATCTATATGCAGTTTTTTTACCTGGGAAAATTGCCTCGTAAGATGTTTGTTAAGAGTGCTGTTGGATAAACGTAACAAACATCTTAGAAATTGTAAGGCTGGGTTGCACCATCTTACTTTAACAACAACAAACGCCGCAACTTTAGTTAAAATAACGGTTAGGCCGAAAATGAGTTGCACCAGTTAACAAATAATCATAAATGGTTAACTGGTGCTACTCATTTTCGGCCGAAAATGAGTGCGAATTAACTGAAATTGCGACGTTTGTTATTGTTAAAGTAAGATGGTGCAACCCAGCCTTAGTCTATAGTACAGTTTGAGTTTTTTTAAAGATAATATCGGCAGGCTGACTGACGGTCCACTTTATGGTAGATTGGTACTTTACGGTTACCATCGCATTATTAGAACAAGCAACGCCAAATGGAAAATCGCAGAAATTTTGGTGCAAGCAGATGTCGAATCTTTTCTTATCCAGACTGTACATTTTCAATATCAATGGTGGTTAAAACAGTTTTTTACTGTGAGTTAATGATTTAAAGTTATTTTGAAATTAACATTTAATTAACAAACAAAATCATTAAATAAAATAAATATATTCACACATTCCACACAGCACCATCTAGTTCCAAAGTAAGCAACTTAATGCTTGTATTATGGATACCAGACAGTTGATATACTACATACATTAATTTTTTTTTATTTGTAAATACATACATACAAATTAATGTCGAGTGGAAAAACTAGATTAGTAAAAGACCAATTAAGGCAAATGTCAAAAGTTTCATTGACCCTTTTGTATTTGAAATTTAAATTTTTCAACGATAATAAAGTCAAGTGGCAACAGCCAGTCAAGACTTCAATAAATAACTGACAAGTAAATCCTTTAGAGAAATGCTTCGACATTTATATTAACCGGCTGCTTGAGCGGGTGCGAACATTTTCTCGCCTCTCAGAGTTTGTGTTTGGTCCAAAGGTTAAGAATTTAATATAGTCCAAGATTTTTAGCTCCCAAAATGGGTTCGCAAAACAAAAAATCCTGATAATTGATTTTTCGATTGGATTGTGTCAGAGAGTATCCCCTAAGTATAAAACCAAGTTTGTGTCGTCTGAAACCGCCCGCGTTAGCCGCCATCTTGAAAAACGCCTTTTTGATAATATCTCGTAAACGGTGAGTTTTACGTTGAAAATCGTAAGGACCTTTTTTATACAGGATGAAATTCCCCATCTTTTCTAGCTAAAACTTTTTTCTCTATTGTTAATATTTGCGGACATATAGTCGATTAAAAACTTTTTCGATTGCACCTTTTTTTGAGACGCTAGAGTAACGTATTACGACTAATCGCCGTTTTTCTTTGTCTGACGGCAACTTTTATTGCGCTAGAACTCAGGAACTATTGATTTTACAAAAAAAAATTTTATACAAAAACAAAAAATTGTTTTTTTTTTAATCGACTATATGTCGGCAAATATTAACAATAGAGAAAAAAGTTATGTGTTAACATTTACCTTTGTACCTGAGTCATGGATGTTTTGTATTTATAATATGTATGTATTTACAAAAAAAAAGTAATGTATGTAGTATGCACATAATTATATCAACCGTCTGGTATCCATAATACAAGCATTAAGTTGCTTACTTTGGAACTAGATGGTGCTGTGTTGAATGTGTGAATATATTTATTTATTTATTATTTATTATATCATTGTAACAATTTATTTAAGTGGGATTAGCGTAGGTATTAAACACGTATCCACTTATAACTTGGACCACGCGACGTAAACTAGGTAATATTACTGGGTGCTAAGCGTTTGCGACATCTGTTGCTGACGTGCTGTTTTGCCTAGGATATATTTTGCGAGAGAACTTTGTGTAAATCACTGTTTTTTAAGCCCAAAGTTGAGTGAGAGTGAAAAATTATTGTGACCTCGTCTTTCTTAGAACGCGTCTGTCAACTTCGTCGCAGTTAATAGTTCTTGAATTTCATGAAGGCGAGTGGGATTTACTTGTAGTAAACACTTGTCTGTATATGTGTCACAATGTGCGTGAGATCGAAAGAGGTGGTGGAAAGAGGTATGGTTAGTATAAAAAAAATAGACTCCTACAATGCTCGCTCGCAACTTACCGCTCCGTCAGACACGCACACTATCGTAATGTGCGTGTACACGTTCAACCACAAGCAAAACTCACTCGCCTTCGTGAAATGCAAAGACTATACTATTGTACGTGTATAAGTAAACTCGACAAATAAAGTGATTTATCACCCTAAGATTAAACATTCTATGTATGTTGTAGAATGATAAGGTATGTTTTCCTTTGTAAATTCAAAGTGACAATTTCTATTGCTATCTTTATTAGAGATGACAAATTATGTCGATCAGTAATCAATGCCTATTTCAAATCTAAGCCTTAGCGAATTTTGAAATGAATGGAATTTGTAATCGAAACTGATAAAGCACTTTTCTTGTCTGCTTTACCTACGTGAAAAATACTATCTGTCACAAAAAGTGGGTCAGTACCGATTTCATTGTACTAGAATTTCCTCTATGGTCGAAATTCCACGATTATCATTTATAACGATAAAAAATTGTTTGAATTTTTTTTTTGGATTTTACTTATGAATCGATTTTCATATTATAAGCCCGTGTTATGAAAATTTATGGGAGTAAAATCAAAATTGTCACACGGTATGCGTTACGTTACGCTCTATTCGTTTAAGAGCTATGGAGGAACATACACATTATACTATTACATACATACATACATACATTGATGATGATTGATTGATGTCTTTAAAAATACATAATTAAAGTACTATTGAAATTTTATTACAAAATTAACTATTTATGATAACTTAATTAGTAGGTAACTTAATTAGCAGAAGTCAAATTATTATACATAATAATTATTATTACATTGAATCATAAAAGTCAAAATTACAATTTAAAATGCATAGAAACACTATTCTAGAACGTATCCTTAAAAAATTCACCCAGAGCATAATAGGCTTTGCGTACTAATTACTGACAGTATAGAATACATAGTGAGTGACGTAAATTATTACATTTAGCGCCATCTCTACGTAAACACTGTCATTAGTATGTTTACTATAAAATGAGAACAAAGGTACATGACGCGTCGTACCGTTTCAGATGAATTCCGTAAGATGGCGCTGTTAATGATGCAGATTCCTTTTTGTCGGCAAAAGCTTCTGAAAGTATCGTCTCATTGTTTAGTATTTTTTTTTAGTTTGTAGATCTAATTTTTCATGTTTGTAGTTTTAATCTTTATAAAAGAAAAATCAAATCATAATCATCAGAATCGTTAGAAACTCTACAGAATTAAGTTAAGTTTATTTATTTATTTCTTCATTTTATTTTGAACAAAACAACAGCAAAACAAAATAACTTACAATAGACTACTACTTACATTGCCAATCACAGGGTTTCATTGTGTAGGACTTAAATATAGGCTTTAAAATTATATTACCTAAGTCAATTAAGTACTAATTATTAATTCTAAACAATGGGGGAGGGATCTGGGGGAGGGTATGAGCAATTTATAAATAAATTTAAATTTATGTTATAATAATAATTCTTCTATTCCAGAGATGTCCAGTCTGGGGAGAGCTGTAGAGAGAAAAATTTGAACAGACTGAATGGTTTCCTCAATCTGAAGACTCCTCTCATCAGTACCAAGACTTTAGGGTGAGTTGTAGCATAAGTCAACACACTCTTACATCAGTAAACGCAGGAAGGGAATAATAAGTGTACACTTATTATTCTTACTAATTACACTTAATACATTCTTCACTTACATTCTTAATAAGTGTACACTTATTATTAGTACTAATTCAATCCATCCGTACTAATATTATAAATGCGAAAGTTTGTATGGATGGATGGATGTATGGATGTTTGTAACTCTTTCACGCAAAAACTACTGAACCAATCAACATGAAATTTTGCACACACGTTGTCTAGGACTATAGAAAGGACATAGGGTACCTTTCATCCAGAAATAAAGTACTGCTCCCGAGGGATCATCTAAAGTTAAGGAAACTAACTCCTGGCTTAAGTGTAATAGCAATAACGATGTCAGGCGATATATTGCTTTTTCAACGCGGACGAAGTCGCGGGCACCAGCTAGTACTTCCATATTATAAATGTGAAAGTAACTCTGTCTGTCTGTCACCTTTTCACCCCTTAACTACTCAACCGATCATCGTCAAATTTTGCATACACCTTGTCAGAGATACAGAAAAGGACATATGGTACCTTTCATTTAGAAAAAAAAAAGTAATGTTTTCACGGGATCATCTAAAAATAGAAATCCAACGCCTGGAAAAAGTACAATAGCAATATTCATTGGCGTTATATTATATCTTAGGCATTATATTGCTCATGTTATCTTTTGTCGCAATCGCAGGCACAAGCTAGTATGAAGATATTTTAGCTTATTCTTCGGTAACAATAAAAAAGTACCCTATGATCCTTTTCTTTATCTCTGACAACGTGACTGATCGGTCGAGTAGTTAAGTCCAATAATTAAGGCGTGAATGCGTAACAAATATACAAACCCACTATTGCATTTATAATACTAGTTAGTAATTGTATAACTATTTATAGACGGTATTATTCAAAGTCTATTATTATCGTGCACAATATGGATTGCAGATAATTTATAATCCGTAACCCTTTTGATATCACACACACACTTCGCATAGAAGGTATAGTCCATAACCAAGGGCCTTTAAGGACGTTGTCGTACTGGACGAACGAAGCTTTTAGAATTTACTTCGGCGCCTCAGCCTTTTGTGTGCAGATAAAACACTGAAGAAGACATCAGTGTCACACAAGAAATACGAATCTTTGACGTTAGATGGCGCTGTAGTTAACTTAATTAATTAACCTAAAAATTCTTCCTAAATCAAAAATACTCAAAAATAATGTTTACAAGTTAGTGAAACCAAAAAATTCCTACGACTGACATGTATTTTTTAAATATATATTTTTGTGGTTTTCTAGGTAACTCGTGAACCAGGCTTAAAATATAGCGTCGGTATTTCACTCTGACAGATACCTCGTGACCCTTATCAATATGTACAAGTGAATACCGTTCTGTGAATGAATATATGTAACGCCCAGATTTACAGTGGGTATTGGATCTGTGTATCGTAACGAATGCGTAGCAGACATTAAATAACAGCCAGCGCTATCTAATATATAAAATTTAGATGTCGCGGTGTTTGTTGCCAAACTCCTCCGAAACGGCTGGACCGATTTTGATGAAATTTTGTGTGCTTATCGGGTAGGTCTGACAATCGGCCAACATCTATTTTTCATACCCCTAAATGTTAAGGGTGGTCCATCCCAATTTTTTTTTAATTTTTTTGGCAAAACAACGTTTGCCGGCAGCTAGTTTTTCTATAAAAGAGTTAAAATTCGCTTTGAAACTTGAATTTCAATGGAATTTAAAATTAAAATACGGTTTGATAGATGCAGTAAGTGTCGCGGTGAAACAATTTTATGTAGGCATTGATCTAAACTATAGATGCGGCGTAGCAAGCAAAAAGGCCCGAAATCTGTGGTAGTATTAAAAACATACTTACGAACTTACTGAGAGATTGACACGCAATTCCAAATGAATATTGCTTTTGTAAAAAGAAACTTGTTAAAAGTTTTCTGTACTAACGCATCAATGTATACTACACAACGATATTGACTAGCTTACGACTAGCGAGCGACTATGTGCGAATTCGTCCACTTTGGCTCGAGTGGACGAATTTTACTACTACCATTTTTTGTGCGCTACGCCGTGTCTATACTCCCAATTATACTTATATAGTCTTAGTATGTAGGTACCTTTTTATTAAACTTCAATATCTAAATTATGTTTATTTATTTATTTATATATTTAAGAATTTTAAGCCTAATAAATCATTTATCAGGCTATTAAAAAACCTCTGAGGTTTAATCTCGTGTTATCATTTGTAATTATTACTAAAATTTAACTAAGTATGTACATATATTTATAATATTAGGAAGTATTAATATAAGTCACTAACTCTAGAGTACCTACGTCAAACTTATAACACCCCGTTTTTTCTTCGGGCGTCGGCGGTTAGAATGTAGTCACAATTTGATTGAAATCTATTTTTATTCGATTTCATGCACTGTAATCTTATTGGTATATTTTTGTGTAATTTGATACCGCACTCCACTGGTAATCCAGAGCACAGTAAATCCTTGTGGCCCAAAGGAACATGAATCTTGCATTAGATAACTTCACCTTTAGCTCAACATGAGCGATAACTGATGGGCAATTCTGCAACAGATTTCAAAAGGTTTTACTTCGCTAATTGTCAAATTGAAAAAGTATTTATTTATAGGTTATTTACAATATCACTATCATCATCTCTTCATATTATAAAACAAACTCCTCCGCCTGTCTGTCTGTCTGTCTGTCCCTATGTATGCTTAGATCTTTAAAACTACGCAACGGATTTTAATGCGGTTTTCACTAATGGATAGAGTGGTTCTCGAGGAAGGTTTTAGTAGGTTTTAGTAGGTTTACAAAGTTACGCGGGCGAAGTGTAAGTATTAAACAACCATTTAATTAAATATGAAGGCGACATCTGGTGAGATTTTTAGGAACAAACAAGGCTGCAGAAAAGAGGCTTACTTACGTATTGTTATTAATTTAAATTAACAGATGTCTCTGACGCGAGGACGACATCTGGTAAGAACTTACGTAATATCATTAATTTAACTTAACAGATGTCTCGAGATATTTTTATATTTATCCTTACTAATATAACGTTACAAAGTTACGCGGGCGAAGTCGCGGGCAGCAGCTAGTTTATACTAAGTTTATTTTTAAGTCAAAATATGCCTTTATTGTTCTGACTGTAAAAAAAAATTATGGCATGCGGACCAAAAATTCGGATGTACTTATACTACGCAATCGTCTTTATACACTACACACTACAATACAGTCATGTATTAATGTATTTTTTTAAATGTTTAACGACAGACAAACCGACGGTCTGTATCATAAGTAACGTACAAGATACAGAACGTGTGCTGACGACCAGTAGGACTAAGTAGAATTAAGGATAAGCGATAAGGAAGGGATTGAGTATTGAATAAAATAAATACATACTTATAACAAACATTCCAATATTATGGTTCATAAGGAAATGTGTTCGTCACGTGAAATATTTCATTTTAGAATAACCCTCCTTTACATTAAAGTAACAGATGGCGTATCGGCAATGAATTATGGATTGTTGTACCGTTTGTCCGAAACTCAGACCTTCATAAATTTAAGGCTGGATTTTATAAATCTATACCATTTTTGACGGCCTTCAGTTTCTTTTTGATAATTTTGCAAATGTCATTTTCCTGTTATTACACCCACTCAAACTCAAAACTGAGTTTGACAATGGCGTAACTTAATTCGTAGTCGCCATCAACCATACCCTACCGCAGTAACAGTTGGGAAAGTTGTTAACGAGTATATGTATATATTTGGGACAGACAGTCCAGTTAGGTAGAGCCAACTTCGAGCTGGATTCGACGATTGACCTCCCAATCGTCGAATCCAGCTCGGATGGGCAGCGTTCGGGAAGCTCCGAGACATCTACTCGTCCAAAATTCCTCAGTGTCTTAAGACAAAAGTTTTCGACCAATGTGTGTTGCCAGTGATGACGTATGGCGCTGAAATGTGGTCTCTAACTCCATAGTTAGAGACCACATTTCAGCGCCATGCCTCGTAAGGAAGCTCAATGTCGCTCAACGAGCTATGGAAAGGGCTATGCTTTCCATAGCTCGTCAAAAATGACTGAGAAATGCTGCGTGTAGCTACCAACGAAATAATATAATATCTCAGTTCGCTGGTAGCAACCAAATTTTACTAAATTATTTTATATTAATTTATAATTTTATTTTAAATTTGTTACTAATCCAAATTTTACATCAGTCGCAATAAAATGGTAGGCAAATAAATCTGTAGATACTGTACGAAAGAAACAGTTCGAAATTCAACAAAGCACAGTGTCGTGTTGTATGTTTTCCCTGACGTAACCTTGACCTAACGTAAAAGCGAAGAATAGCGAAGAACAAAAACAAGTCTAACCACAAAGATATAATACTTAGAAGGAACAAAAGTGAGCGAATGCTGACACACAAAAAGGCGGTCCCTAAACGTGTACTTCACTGGAGAAACACTACTGTATTTTTGTGTGGTCCAAGTTATTAGTGAGAGCGGGATTAAAAGCTTAAGTCATATTAATGAATTGTTTTGTTTTATTATAAAAGTCTACACTGAGTTATTTAAAAAAAAAGCTATATTAGGATATGCTCTTTATAAAAGACTAGCTGCTGCACGCGACTTCGCCCGCGTATGTTTATAAAATATAGCCTAAAGCCTTCCTCGATAAATGATCTATCCGACACAAAAAGAATTTTTCAATTCGAACCAGTAGTTCCTGAGATTAGCGCGTTCAAACAAACAAACAAACTCTTCAGCTTTATAATATTAGTATAGATTTTAATTATTTTTATTTTTTATTTCCATTTATGTCAATCTGAGATGATATGATATGATATGACGTTGCTTATGTTAAAATAGGCGACTAGCTATCTACTATCAAGTGGATCATCAGCCTGTCTGTTGACCTTTACATATTTAACTTTATAAGATTATAATATAATAAAATTTGGACAACTAAGTTTAACTACAATAATAACTAAGTTCTTGTTGATATTAAGTTAATACATTGAGTTGTTTGTATTTTTTCTAATTTATAATAGAATAGAATAATATTTTATTTGTAGCGAAGGACATTTAAATAATACATAAGTAACATATAGAAAGACAAACTCAAACGTCCTTTGCCACAAACCGGCTCCAACTCAGCATAATGCAGGTTGTAAAAACCTGCGCTGGTCATCCGTTAGTTACTTAATTGTTATCATTAGTGTAACACTAAACAACACATCTAATATATAAAATTCTCGTGTCGCGGTGTTTGTTGTCAAACTTCACCGAAACGGCTGGACCGATTTTGATGAAATTTTGTGTGCTTATCGGGTAGATTTGAGAATCGGCTTACATTTATTTTTCATACCCCTAAATGTTAAGGGTGGTCCACCCCAAATTATTTTTTTTATTTTTTAGCAAAACAACGTTTGTCGGGTCAGCTAGTAAATACATAAAAGCTCAAAAACAAAGAAAAATTTTAAAAATAAAATAGTTAAAATTAAGATAAAGCCTATAAATATACAAAGAAAATTTCTATTATCCCATTTTATAGAATATTTACTGTACAAAGAACCATCAAACGATCCCATTCTCGATGTCATTTTGTGCATCATCGGGACACAATGTCGAGGAAAATATTTCGCTGCTTTTATATTACATTATATATCACTTATGGTTCATTGTTTGGTACAATTCACAAGCGAATATACTTAAGTTCGAAAGAATAAAATGTATGGTATGTATCACGTGATTTAGCCATACATTTTATTCTTTCGAACTTCGTCATCGTTTCGTTAGCGTTTTAAATTGTTACTTTGGCTAAGGCCCTACATTTCTGCTGTAAGAGAAATTTCTATTCAATTATGCGTCATTTCATATACGTTATGGTTTTCCTTTCATTTAATTTATTAAGTTTATTAGAGAGATTTCATCCTTATAATTGACCCTAACGATCGATGTAATAAAAGTACAAGGTGTAATTTTTACAGATTTTAGTCGGTTCGATTCGCGGGTGTGGGAAGCGAATTTTTGAAAATCTTTGAATGCAGTTTTTTTTTCTATTCAAAAATAAGAGAATGTTTTCTTTGAGTAAAATTTTCTATCTATAGATACATATTCTATCTACAGATACATATCTTTCCCTTCAGGTGGCATTACAAAATTCCACCCCGTATATTAGGAGGATCGTTTGACTATTTATTTAGAATTATTTATTTAGAACTGTATAAAAGGTTCATAAAAAAGTCAATAATATCATCATAAACTTAGCCGTAGGACATCAATTGCTAAACATTCATCTTATAAAGACTACTTATGTGTCCTTTATAAGATGTAAAAGATAAATTATTTTATCTTCACGACTGGTTGTTGGCCAAGAGCAAACCTATCACTAATAAAAAAAATGTACTTTCGGAGAGTGTGGTCAGGAGCTGCATGAGCTCATACCGCCTTCCCCTTTATTCCATCGGACATACAGACGTACGGCTGATTACCATCCACATTATCATCATCATTAGAGATTAATTAAATTATATTAAATTACCTACTAGCTTTTTGTTGTTTTGGGAAAAAAAATTTTTTTTTTTCGGTGGACATCCCTTAACATTTAGGGGTATAAAAAAATAGATATTAACCGATTCTCGGACCTACCCGATAAGCACACAAAATTTCATCAAAATCGGTCGCGGAGTTTGGCAACAAACACCGCTACACGAGAATTTTATATTTATTAGAAGATATTTCCGCTTTCTCTTATGACTTTTGACCCCAACTTGTTCCAGTGAGAAAATATCACAATTTATTCGGAGAGCGATCGTCTTCGCGATTGACAAGGATGGAATAATATTTTTTGTATGATTTATTTCATGCTGGGTCGCATTGAAATGATATACAAATATTATTTTAAGTGAGCCTACTTTACTTTTATTAGTTTCAATATTTTATTACCACGACATGAGATAACATTCTCTCTTTTATTCATGACTAGCTGTTGCACGCGACTTCGTCCGCGTAACTACAGAAAATATAGCCGGTATTACTCGCTGATAATATAGGTTCTGAACACTATAGGATTTTTATAAAGAGGTAAGTTATAAACATACAAACTTTACCTCTTTATAATATTAAGATGATTTACTATAGAATAAGAATAAGAATAAAATTAATTTTAACATTATTTTAATTTAATTTTTTAATTTTTTTTTTTTAATATAAACATACAGAATGACAAACACAAACGTCCCCCGCCACAAACCGGCTCTAACTCAGCATAAGTCAGGTTGTAAAAACCTACGCTAGTGGATAGGTAAGCTATTGCTTAGGACATAAGGAACTTTTAATGTAGTTCTAACGTAGTTACATTGAATTATTTGTGGTCAGTAATTATACCAAGACGCCAAAACTATATCTATTCAAAGTTGTAAGTTTAGTCACGTGCAGAAAACTTTACCGACCGAAGCACTACGACACCAGAGAATAGAGGATTACCGTATTTAATTATATTAATTACTAGCTGTTTCACTTATACTTTTATTAGTCACTAGCTGCTGCCCGCGACTTCGCCTGAATAACGCGTCGTATTAGTAAGGATAAATATAAAAATATCTCGCGTCAGAGACATCTGTTAATTTAAATTAATAACATTACGTAAGTTCTTACTAGATGTCGTCCTCGCGCCAGAGACATCTGTTAATATAAATTAATAACATTACGTAAGTAAGCCTCTTTTCTGCGGCCTTGTTTGTTCCTAAAAATCTTACCAGATGTCGCCTTCATATTTAATTAAATGGCTGTTTAATACTTACGACTTCGCCCGCGTAACTTTGTAAATTATATACTAAAACCTATCTCGAGAACCACTCTATCCATTAGTGAAAACCGTATTAAAATCCGTTGCGTAGTTTTAAAGATCTAAGCATACATAAAGACATACAGACAGACATACAGATAGCGGGAAACGACTTTGTTTTATACTATGTAGTGATTACATAATATCATTTCCCTCAGAGGGACATTTTTGTATGTATTTACTGCGAATTAGATCCCTGAGACCTGAGTGGACGAACAGTCGGACAAAGCGGTCTCAGGGATCTAAAAAAAAAAAAAATTTTTTTTTATTTTATTTTTTAGATGTCTGAGACCGCATTGTCCGACTGTTCGTCCACTTGATGATATGTGGCTACCGTCACCTATAACACAAGCAACGCCATAGGTGCTGTAAGTGCTGCAGACCTAGACGGATTAGAATAGACAGACTTTCAGACCATAGACAAATTTTTTTCTGGTAATTTAGTCTATTCTGAGTCAACTTATAATGAGTTATACTTATAACTTTTATAAATCAAAAACTTATAAAAAACGTTTCTTTCTTCAAGAGTTTCAGTGCAAAATTAACGAATTTCCAGTGCGTTATTAGCGGTGACATTTAATTTATTTTTCAAAAAACCTCAATGTTTTTCATGTAAACATTAAATGTACCAAAATTTATTACCTACCATTAGTACAGCAGTTGTAATCCAATCCACTCTGTGCAACACCAACTAAGAGCACTGATTGATATGTAAATTTGAACCTTATTCGATTGTAATAAGGGAATCAAGATGAAAACTCGATTTGTGGAATCAGAGTACTGATTCATACAGACGATTAAAATAACAAACCTTTTGCTTGTTTTATAGAAATGAGTTTTATAATCAAAAACTAGTGGGTCGCTCGATTCCGCGGGGGGGGGCTATCTTTTGCCATTTCTAATTCGGTTTTGGGTCTTTGTATTGTAAAAAGTGCCACTTTTGTATGAAGGGGGGGGGGGAGGGTCCCAGGAGACGGGCTTCGGGGAGAAACTGCCACCCCCCCCCCCAAGAGACCGCACAGGCAGCTGCCGCCACCGTTCAGTAGTTATGGGGATCGGAAATTTCAAAAAAGTTGTATGGAGTTCCGTTAGTGGGTGTTCGGCTTTATAGTGTATTATTATTATTCACACATATTTATTTTTTCTCTTAATCTCTTATTTTTAACAATATAATTATATTATATAAAAAACAATAAATATTATAAAAAAACTTAAAACTAGTAATCCGCAGGCAGCGGGGCAAGGCCCAAGCTACCGGCGTTTAGGGCTGCGAGTGAGGAACCTCCTGACAATTCGTGCCGTGTCAAGAAGTACCGCCTTCTGTATCTGACTCTTGACCCAGCCATCTAGTGAGAGCCTCTTGAGGTGTTGGTCGAGGCTCTTCGCTATAAGAACGTTCGCCGATACGACTATCGGGACGATGATGGTCGAATCAATTATTATTATTATTATTATTACTAATTATTAATTAAATTAACGCTTGTTCGAGTAAACCTTCGGCGGTCGCACGCTGAAACTATTGATTTAAAAAAAGGTCAGTACATAAATTATAGGAAGTATTGTCTAGTATAATTCGTCACTAAACACTACGAACTTTATGGAACACTAGCTGCTGCACGCGACTTCGCCCGCGTAACTTTATAAAATATATAGCCTAAAGCCTTCCTCGATAAATGATCTATCCAAAACAAAAATAATTTTTCAATTCGAACCAGTAGTTCCTGAGATTAGCGCGTTCAAACAAACAAACAAACTCTTCGGCTTTATAATTCTTCTTCTTCTTCTTCTTCTTCTTAGGTTTAAAATGCCAATGCGGCTCATTTTAAAATGGCCATTATCAGGCTTTATAATATTAGAATAGATTTATAAGTGTAAAAGTGACATAATATGCGCAAAGCATGTCTCAGCAGCTCAATCATCTGTCATTTAAAACCAACCAAACATCTGTCATTTAAAGAAAATGTGACTTTATGTCAAAACATGCGTACTTTTTATGTGCCGCTTTGGCATTTGTAACGCAAATTCCATAGTTGTAGTACCTACCTACTTCGATGGTAACCTCTTTAGATAGATATAGTCTGTTTCTTCATTGCTGAAGGTTGTGCTCGTTCTGAAACGGCTTTGTGGCATCGACCACCAGCTGTTTCCGTGTCCTGTCCTCAACTTCTTTATTCAGCACCGATAAATGACTGTACTATTTGTCGAAGGTCGTCAAAGTCATAGTCAATATAACATAACCTAGAAGCCTAGTACACGCACTATCAGTGATGTATTTTACACCAAGCCGTATCAGCTTGGTTAACGAACAGCTTTGTAAAGCTTGGTAAACGAACGAACATTTTTTGTATACTTGTGTGCGTGTCGCAGAGCGTCATTTTACGTGTGGCTTACGCACACATCAATTATATTTGTGCTTCATTTTCGCCAGTCTTTTGATATAAAACTATCGTTCTATGATTATAATTCTATGGTCAAAGTATTTTCAACCTATTGTACCAATTATCTGCAGACGTGTCTTCGAACAAGTGCTACGTACGCTGCACCCGTGTGTAACGCGAGCAATCTGCAACAATTCATCTTAGTTATCTGTCAGTATAGACGCGTTCTAAATGGATGCGAATTTTGTCCTGAATCAGCGCATTACGAGCTCCATTCGCGAGTTCTGTTTTTTTGTATCGCCTTCATACTTCATCCTCGAAAAAATACAGTATAAATATATAGGCTTGTACTGCTATGTGTACTGTATTATACTTGTGCTGTACTTATATTGAGTATTATTCAATACTAGCAGTTGCACATGACTTCGTCCGGGTAACTTTAAAAAATATAGCCTACTAGCTGGTTGCTCGCGACTTCTACTTTTCTCGGGATCAGTACTTTTTTTTTGGATGAAAGGTACCCTATGTCCTTTTTGGTGTCCCATGCAAAATTTCATGGTGATCGGTTCAGTAGTTTTTGCGTGAAAGAGTTACAAACATCCATACATACATCCATACAAACTTTCGCATTTATAATATTAGTACGGATTAGTACGGATGTTAATCGCTGGTAATGTAGCTTTCTACAGGTTAAAGAATTTTTGAAATCGGCCCAGTAGGTTTTGAGTTTATTCATTATAAAAAAAATACAAAAATACAAAAAATCTTCTCCTTCAAATGTTAGTATAGATAAATATAAGTAAAAATAAAAGAAAATATAGCATAATTTTACCAACAGAATATTGCGAATTTTTACATTATGAAAAACTACATTTTTTTCACTCGATATACTTAAAGAGGATGAAAAAACCTATAAAAATAACTCAGAGAGCGAGTTGGCAGTCTGCAAACGGAATAATTCTATGTAATCCAATTAGACTTCGTGTTATCTGACAAGGGAATAACTAATATTAAAGCCTTTCGAGATTACGGAGATGTGCGGCGAAGGCAGAAAGTTTCGGGTGTGGTCGCATTGACAGCGTTTTGAATTAACTCTGCGAAGATCAGTCAGAAGACAAAAGAGATATTTTATAAGCTTACTAGCTGGTGCCCGCAACTTCGTCCGCGTTGAAAAAGCAATATATCGCCTGACATCGTTATTGCTATTACACTTAGCCAGGAGTTAGTTTCCTTAATTCTAGATGATCCCTCAGGAGCAGTACTTTTTATCTGGATGAAAGGTACCCTATGTCCTTTCTGGTGTCCCAGACAACGTGTATGCAAAATTTCATGGTGATCGGTTCAGTAGTTATTGCGTGAGAGTTACAAACATCCATACATCCATACAAACTTTCTGGCCTTTTTTAACTATTATTTAATCTGTGACTTTGTTCTAAAATGGATAATTTTGATGTGCTGTTGGTGTCTCAATAAAATAAAATAAAATAAAATAAAATAAAATAAAATCATAGTATTTAATTTATTCCAATTTAAAATATTCAGTACATGACTAACAATAAGCAATGTTTTAATGTTTGAAATTAAAAAAAAATATAATAATAAAAAAATGTTTTATAAAGATAAATAAATCTTTTTTTTTTTCAAGTTGTGTATCTGTTTATAAACTTAAATATCGCTGCGTTTACAACTATACCCTAAGGTTTTCTAAAAAAAATATAGAGTTGTAACATTCCGGTTTACAATTAACTAGCATTTATAATATTACTAGCTGGTGCCCGCGACTACGAAAAACTTTAGTCAGACGTTAATTTTTTTATTTTAATAAAATTTCTTTCTTTTTTGTTGTTGTTTCTTCTGTTTCTTCGCTCCTATTAGTCGCAACGTGATGTTATATAGCCTAAAGCCTTCCTCGATAAATGATCTATCCAATACAAAAAGAATTTTTCAATTCGAACCAGTAGTTCCTGAGATTAGCGCGTTCAAACGAACAAACAAACAAACCAACTCTTCAGATTTATAATATTAGTATAGATTATTATTATTTGTGTATTTATGGCGTTGCGTTGTGTCTTCTCTATGTGATGTCTAAACAACTTTGCAGTTAGCTAAATGGCCTTGACAAAATAGACCATTCAACGGTTACAAGCAGTATTTCTCCATGGGTTGCTAACAAAATATGGTTGTAATCGTCTGAGTTTTGTTAAAGCTTGACAAAAAACCGAGCTTACTATGTTAGAACGCTTCGCATTTTAAAAAATTAAATATAATATTATAAACTATATAACACAAGTTTATTTAACTTTTTTATTTTGCAAATTATATTATTTAGGGCCGCTTTCCTCACAAACTACAAGTAAAGTGTTGATTAGTTACTTTAAGAAATCATTTTATGTTTTATTAAATTATGCACTCGGTTTAGTGCATCATTTGATAGGCGATTTTTTTTATTATTTCCTTTTTAATGTTTGGGACTTTTACCGTACAAACAAAGGTTTTTAAATTAATTCCTTTATCAAGTTAGTATATATTACTTAGTATATTTTGAAATTAACACATTAAGAAGATAATTTGTGTATATAATGTAACCTCTGTATAAAAATTATTATCTGAAATAAACGTGTATATATTATAAAAAAAAAAGCCAATGGACAAAAAATGTTTAAAATGAAATTCTGACAACTGATAATAATTACTCGTAGTGCTCTGATGAAAGCAAATATCTCCACTTTGCGGTGACGAAACTTTTCGTATCCCGTCTTTACCTATTAATGTAGAAGTATAATGAATCCACTTTTCCCTAGTTTAGTCATTATAAATAAAGTAAAAAAATAATTGTCCACGAGAAAGAATTTATGTGAAAATATGTATTGTAGAGACAAAAGACAAGAGACGCTAGCGTGGGGGATGAAAACGCAGCTTTAGTACCGGGTATGGTCTACAAAAAAAATAAGATATATTTTTTTATTTTAAACTTTTTTTCTAATCGATATTTCTCCTAAGAATTTTTTTTGAAAATAAGTTATGTACTTTTGATAATCTTGGGGCAAAATGAAACCACAATCATAGTGTCAGCTGGACTATTAACTGGACTAATAACTGGACAACGGACTCATTAAACTTTTACTGATTATAACATTATTTTGTATAACTAATTATATATATTATTATTATTTTTTATTAGAGATGGGTTAGCTCTTGGCCAACAACCAGCCATGTAGCAAGGATGAGGCCTAAGATGGAGCGAGCTCACCCAGAAGATGCCTATTCACTCGAACCTTGAAAAGATTAAATTCTAATATATAAGTATGCATATATTTTTTCCGTATTATACTGTTGAAGAATTAACTTAATAATAATAAATAAAAGAGCTGGTAAATTGAAATAAAGCAGAAGTCAAACGTCAGAAAACTAAATCAAATCAAAACTATATATTATTATTTTGCATAGATCTAACAACGTTCATTAAAACAAAGCTTATGAAAATACCGAATCAATATTCCTCTGGCTAAACTCAATTTAAGTAACTAAAATCTATTTATATTTTTCTTAATTTATTCTATGCTTGAGAGCAAAGACTTAAATGCTGACCTGTTATCGCTTCAAAGAGGTCAGGATGCATGCTATGCTTGAGAATAAAGACTTAAATGCTGACCTGTTATCGCTTCAAAGAGGTCAGGATGCATGCTATGCTTGAGAATAAAGACTTAAATGCTGACCTGTTATCGCTTCAAAGAGGTCAGGATGCATGCTATGCTTGAGAACAAAGACTTAAATGCTGACCTGTTATCGCTTCAAAGAGGTCAGGATGCATGCTATGCTTGAGAATAAAGACTTAAATGCTGACCTGTTATCGCTTCAAAGAGGTCAGGATGCATGCTATGCTTGAGAACAAAGACTTAAATGCTGACCTGTTATCGCTTCAAAGAGGTCAGGATGCGTGCTATGCTTGAGAACAAAGACTTAAATGCTGACCTGTTATCGCTTCAAAGAGCTGTCAGGATGCATGCTACGCTTGAGAACAAAGACTTAAATGCTGACCTGTTATCGCTTCAAAGAGGTCAGGATGCATGCTACGCTTGAGAACAAAGACTTAAAAGCTGACCCGTTACCGCTACAAAGAGGTCAGTATAATAAATATTAGCAGTAATATTTTTCTGTAGTCATAAAATAAATTGTCCTAAAAATAAACTATTTTGTATTTCGTATCGTCATCTCAGCCTTAGAATATCCACCGGTGGACAAAGGCTTTCCCATTTTCAATAGACAGCCTAGATCCATCGTTGATCCGTTGACCTCATCAGATCGAAAGAACACTTACAGTTTATTACACTTACACTTACACTTACACGTACACTTACAGTTTTAGGAAAATAAACTATTTGATTATTTATATACCACATTTTTGCTGACGGTACTCCTGTGACGTCACGGGTGTCTCGGCTTATTCGAGCTGAATATTTCAGTGCATAATTACAGCTTCTTTTCATCTATTCACGAGCTTACGACCTTAGCAGTGAATAGAGGTTGGCCGTTTTGCATTAATGTAACACACATTCGCTTAATTCAATTATTTGCGGTTATGGGAAAAATTAAGGACTAGAAAAACTTGGGCTAGTAAGAGTTTTCACGAGATCTCATTTAACGAATGATGACTAGATGGCGCTGTTACAGAAAATGTCAAAAGTAAAGAAATGCGTATGTAATTTTTATAACAATACATGTTTATCGTTGTAACGACGGTAGCGCCTTCAGGGCAACAGTGGCGCTCATTATTTTATTTTGGGACGATCCCTCGGTAACTTAACATTTTTTTTATAAAAAAATCTCTTATAAATTAATCCAGGTAATAATGACACTAGCTGGTGCACGTGACTTCGTCTGCGTTCTGGGTGAAAGGTATATCCTTGTCCTTTCTGGTGTCCAAGACAACGTGTATGCAAAATTTCAATGGTGATCGGTTCAGTAGTTTTTGCGTGAAAGAGTTACAAACATCCATACATCCATACAAACTTTCGCATTTATAATATTAATACGGATTAGAGAAATATCATAATTATTAGAGAAGAAAATAAGTTACGTGGTTTAGAAGAAGTTAGCAAAGAAACTAAAAATAAATGTACAAAAGTTTTGACTTTTAACTTTGGTTAGGGTTGAAACTTAACCCTATCGATAACCCTCAACTTGAGAGACCTCTTAGGCCTTAAGAGGTTCTCGAGTTGGAACGTTATGTTTAGTTAAGAAAAGCCTTAAATTCTGTTCACAAAAAAAAATACAAAGTTAATTTATCTGGATACTTAACTCTTAACTTAACTTAACTTAACTTGGAAGAACTTTTTAGTAAAAACCACATTAAAGTCCGTTACGTGATTTAGAAGGAGTTAGCTGGTATACAGACAGACAGACGCGGAATGCGACTTCTTATTATCTTTATATACATAAAAATTACGTGTCACATGTTTGTCGCCTATGAAACCCTTAACTACTGAACCGATTTTGATAAAACTTTGTAACTCTGTGTAATTCGGTCCAACTTAAAAGATAGAATACATAGTTTACAACCTATTAAACCTATTTACATATTTCTATTTACATATTTTTAATTAAAAAAAAATACATTTAATGAAACACACGATACAGGCTTGCAGTGTGTATTTTCATAGCCAATAAACTAAAATATATGGGTGATTCTACAAAAGTTGGGTAACTTTTGACCATATTTTGTTTACTGTAGTTATTGAATCAAATTTCTACAAATTCGGGTGTTTAGGATAGCTGATCTAATGAATATATTGTTCCAAATCGGGCCAGTCACTTTTCGGCTCTTTTTTTTTTAATATAATCCTGGTCAATTTTTTTAGCATGCCGCATGATGTTTTAAACTGATATATGAAATAGAAATGCTTATACACGGTAGCAATTAACATAAAAGTGCTCTAAAACAAATAAAACATCAGTATAACTGACAACGGACTGACGCCAAAGGACTCACAAAAATACATAAATTTGATGTTATAATTAGAACTAATGTTTCTTTTGATAATTTCGAGTATCAACAAGCTACATTTTGACAAAACATAGTTAACTATGTATAAATCAAAATAAACCTCAGGTTAACAAGAAAATAACGACTCACCAAGAGACTGATATTTTGACTGGATCAGTACGTGTATTACAAGGTAAACACAACTCTGGCACTGGTACAGCAATAACAGCCATAAAATGGTGCGGTCCGCAGCTACTTCATTACTAACTTTAAAATTCTAACAGGGATTTCACCTTGAGTTGGTGATATTTGGCGAGAATTTCAAGTTTAAACAACACACAACGGACTGACGAAAAAAACTAAACACAAAGTTTCTTATTTTTTTAAAAATAAAGTGGAGAATATTACATTATGAAAGTTGTAGTATACATTACTATGTACTTCACAGATTGTAGTGAATTAATAAGTTTTCTTAAATCGATGATAATGTTTAACAGACAGTCACTTGACTGCTGGTTTTCGGGATTGTGACATGCCAAAGGACTGACTTTTTAAACATTTATTTTGTTTTTTTACTAACTTGTATTTAAAATAAAGAGCTGAAATTGGGTGACCAAATAAGGGACTTTTAATTATTTTAAAATAAAATGTAATAACAATAACATATAATAATATTTCGTATCTATTGGCTGATGACATTGAGTTACCCAATTTTTGAATATTCACCCATATGTTGCTGTAAATAAATAAATACATAAATAAATAAATACATAAATACATAAATAAATAAATAAATAAATAAATACGCCTAAGTGATAATAAAAACCACCCCCCCAAAAAATATTTTTTTTTTTGGAAAACTTTTGCCGGGTCAGCTAGTAATAGTATAATAATGATACTATATTGCCTATACGATATTGTATCAAATGTGCTATTTATATTTCGAACTCAATAACATTTCTTTTCTTTCTTTCTTTCCTTCTAAAAATGTTAATAAACAGTTAAGATTTTTCTCAGAAACCTTAACATAATTGTAAGCCACTTAGCATAGATAACTTAATTTGTCCAAATCACTTTTATACGGCCCCGAAAGCTCCCGTATAACGTACTTAAAAGGACAGCTACGCTTTCGTAGAGCATCTACGCGCAGCTACGAGATTCGTAGCACAGTGTTGTTTCGGATGCTACGCGGGGCGCACGTCTCTCTATCTTTCTTTAAACCTCTCTGGCTCTCTCTTTCCAAAATTGTTTCTTCAAACAAAAAGCAATAATAATTATAATATCAAGTTTTGAGTGTTGTTAAATTGTTAAAGTGTTGTGTTTTAAAAATTTGTTGTTTTGTTGTTTTATTATTTGTATTTTGTGGCCCGTACGGGTAATTGTTGTTATGTAACAGGTATGTCTAAATACCCAATCATTGCAAGAAATTGCATTCTTTTGTTAGAAATTAATGCGTATTGCTCAAAAGATAAGACATATTTTTGAATAAAAAACTGGTTAAAAAAATCGAGGAAAAAATAATTCTAATATTTTATAATTTCGAAATTTTATATTTTATATTCTAATCTAATATGGATAGAAACAATCTTCTAGTTGGAAAAATATAAATTTAAATATATAATAATAATATGTCGATAGCTTAACCGGACATCGAACCTATTACATAGATTTTTAAGCGCCATTTTCTATAACATTAATTTTGAATTATAGCTTCAGGAAGTATTTCTTACAACTTATTTTTTTCTAAAAAAATGTGTGTTCATACACACTTTTTAGAACTTTTATAATATTACTTTGGCTTTTGCGTGCGACTTCGTCCGCGCCCTTTTTTCCTTAGGTATGAAAATATTTATTCAATCTTCATTCATCATATATTTTTGTGAAGAGTTGAGTTTTTCATATTCCTTTTTAGATGATACCTCAGGAACAGTAATTGTTTTCGCAATAAAAGGTACCATATGTCCTTATCTTCCTTATGATTGGTTGAGTATAGTTAATGCGTAAAAGCGTCACTAACAAACAAACTTGCTTTCTCATTTATTATATTAGTTACGATTGAGATATGTATAAAAGTGCGCGCTGCGCACTTAAATAAGTGAAGTGCGGCCATCAAACTACAACATGGAATCCGCGTGCCATACAAAAAACACTACGAATTTTATGGAACACTAGCTGGTGCTCGCGACTTCGTCCGCGTTGAAAAAGCACCATATCGCCTGACATCGTTATTGCTATTATACTTAGCCAGGAGTTAGTTTCCTTAATTTTAGATAATCCCTCGGGAGCAGTACTTTTTTTCTGGATGAAAGGTACCCTATGTCCTTTCTGGTGTCCCAGACAACGTGTATGCAAAATTTCATGGTGATCGGTTCAGTAGTTTTTGCGTGAAAGAGTTACAAACATCCATACATATATCCATACAAACTTTCGCATTTATAATATTAGTACGGAAAGTACGGATTAATTCGGGTTTCCAGAAAAAAAAACCCAGATGACGATGATCCTGAGAAGAAACCCCGAAAGAAACTCAGGATACCATTCTTTTTGCTATCTTTAATAATAAAATAACAATAATTACAATAATTTCACTTAAGACATTCTGTTTTAAAGTATTGTAAAATATTTATTAAAATAATAAATTATTGTAATTTGAAAGTCTGTTTTTTGAAAAGTAAACGCATGTAGAAATCTGTGCAAGAAATTCTTAAAAACATGCATTTTCTCGATACAAAAATGAAATTCCTCTTTGAAAAAGCTCGCGAAAAGCTTCCTCAAAACTTCGTGTTATGCAAACTAAGGATCGACCCGGACGTGAATTAATTACTTATAAATCCGGGTGCGGAAATAGGAGAAGCCTGCGTCGAAACCTTAATAGGGTTTAATATAACTTAATAAACGTATATAGTGTTACTTGAGTTTAAGTTAATTTATACTACTTAATATTATAAAGAGAGAAGATTTGTATTTTGTATGAATAAAGTAATGAATAAATTCAAAAACTACTGAGCCTATTTTAAAAATTCTTTTACCTATAGAAAGCTACATTATCAGTACATAGTATAAAACAAAGTCGCTTCCTGCTGTCTGTCTGTCTGTATGTATGTCTTTATGTATGCTTAGATCTTTAAAACTACGCAACGGATTTTAAGGCCCCGCTCCCTAAACATTATGATTGTTTGCCGTAAAACTGTAAGTAAACCAATTATCACATCAATGTAAAACTTAAATCATATTATATTTTAAACCTTTTTCTAGTCAATGTCAAGACAGAAACACAATTAGTGGAAATTGACTCGATACTTTTATTTTTTAAAATTGAGTCATTTTTTCGATATTTTTTCTTTTATCTCAGAAGCAACTTTAGTTACATATGCAAAATAAATACTCATAGAAAGAAAATGAGGTTTATTAGTTATTCTCAAGACAAAATTTACCTAGAACGATTATTATTCTCATAATAAATTAAATTTGATTTGAGACTTACGTCCTTTAGTTCTATGCAAGAAAAACAGAGAAATGGATCATTCGATATTCAACCTTATTCGAACCGTATTTGTGTTTGAAAGGGAATGCATGCGAGTGTTCCTCAGTACCGCGCTGTGCGCCCACAGAGAGCGTTTTGGGAGCGTCACCTTAATGCGGTTTTCACTAATGGATAGAGTGGTTCTCGAGGAAGGTTTTAGTATATAATTTACAAAGCTACGCGGGCGTAGTCGCGGGCAGCAGCTATAGTCTATATTTTAGAAAGTTACGCGCACGAAGTTGCGTGCAACAGCTAGTCTATACTAATATTATAAAGAGGAAATATTTGTTTGTTTGTTTGCATTGAATAGGCTCCGAAACTACTGGACCGATTTGAAAAATTCTTTCAAGAAACCTATGTTACTTCGTAAAGTAACATAGGCTATGTTTTATAAAGTTACATGGACGAAGTCGCCTGCATAAGCTAGTAAAATTAAATTGGATAATTCATTTCAAAATAAACAAATAACTTTGTGTGTAAGTAAAGCAGACAAGAAAAGTGCTTTATCAGTTTCGATTACAAATTCCATTCATTTTAAAATTCGCTAAGGCTTACATTTGAAATAGGCATTGATTACTGATTGACATAATTTGTCATAGCCAATAAAGATAGCAATAGAAATTGTCACTTTGAATTTTCAAAGGAAGACAGACCTTATCATTCTACAATATACAAAGAATGTTCAATCTTAGGGTGATAAGGCACTTTATTTGTCGCTTATCTTTATCTCTTATGTAAACTCGACAAATAAAATGCTTTATCACCCTAAGATTGAACATTCTTTGTATATTGTAGAATGATAAGGTCTGTTTTCCTTTGAAAATTTCTATTGCTATCTTTATTAGCGATGACAAATTATGTCAATCGGTAATCAATACCTATTTCAAATGTAAGCCTTAGCGAATTTTGAAATGAATGGAATTTGTAATCGAAACTGATAAAGCACTTTTCTTGTCTGCTTTACATCGGGCAAATAAATAATAAATAAATAATGCCAACTTTATCTCTATGTACATACGATAACATAATATACATAAGCACATGCAGAATACAACTTAACTTGCAATGCAGTAGTGACCGTGCATAAATTAAGTTAAAGTCTTGACATAGTTCGCGGATTCCACCAAAATACGACGCCATTGTTTTTAGACATTTAAAACCATGAGATCATTTATAACTAGCTGTTGCACGCGACTTCGCCCGCGTAACTTTATAAAATACTAGCTGACCCGGAAATCGTTGTTTTGCGAAAAAATGAAAAAAATGAAAATTTGGGGTGGACCACCCTTAACATTTAGGGGTATAAAAAATAGATGTTGGCCGATTCTCAGACCTACCCGATGAGCACACAAAATTTCATTAAAAATCGGTCCAGCCGTTTCGGAGGGGTTTGGCAACAAACACTGCGACACGAGAATTTTATAATATATTAGATAGATGTTACTCTCTGGTAATGTAGCTTTCTATAGGAGAACGAATTTTTAAAATTTTAATTTTAATTTTAGTTTTTGAGTTTATTCATTACAAACATACAAAAATACAAATCTACTCTCTTTATAATATTTAAATTAGAATAGATAATTCTTTCGAGATTTCATTTAAAATTTACACGAAAAATCAATCGTAAAGAAAAGAAAAGAAAGAAACAGAGAATGTTTATTTGGTACATTTTAAATTCCATTAAAAAAGTACATTTTAAATAGATGGCGCATATCTCAGAAACTTCAGAGATATTCTAAAATATAACGCATAACATAACGCTTTCGTGTGACAATTCTGTTTTTTTTTTTTACTACAATATATTTTCATACCACGGGCTTATATATATATATAATATTCTAAAAAATACTATTCATATATAAAAGTATGTGTTGAATTTTCAACAAAGGAGTTTCGCTGTAAGCGCAAGCGAGTCACGAAAGTATTTCATAATATTGGAAACGCAAAGAGAAATCTCAATATTATTCAGCTTTAATACAATATTGTGGCGAATTTTATAATACATCAAAGATGTCTATTGTGGCGAATTCAATATTAAATTTCCATACGTCCGCTTGAACGATGAGCGAACTGGGAATCGGTGGCGGCCATCTTGGATTCTTTTTAACTGTATTTGTTATATTTGTTTAAAATTGTACAGTATTAAAATCTCTATGGGAAAATTATTTCAAATTTTCTTTGCTAATTGAAAGGTAATTGTAAAGTTTGGTACATAATTGAAAGGTAGCTTTCCATATGCTGCGTCAAAGTGCTGGAATAACATCTCGTCGCTTATTTGGGACCTGCAAGGTACTAATAATTTTAGAAATAAATTAAAGAAATTTAAAATTCGAACACCAAAAAAGCGAGGAGCAACACCAGTGCCTTCTGAATATATTTTTTGTTATTTATTCTGGTATTTTTTTTCTTGTCTGCATAAATATGTGTTTTTTGTATTTAGTATATATTATTTATAGGTTTTAATTTAATTTAACTGTCATAGATAAATGATTTATCTCGCTGCGCTCGACTAGATACCGCCGTCGTACTTGTAAAATGCGGCATAACATAGTACGCCGAGCGTCGGCGTACCCGAGCCAGTCACACTGCAAACTGTCTGTGATGTGTACGTGCCGAATGTTTTATTAAATTTTAGGCATAATAAAATACCAGTTTGCGTAGTGAAACAGTGTAAAAATATAATAAAACTCGGTAAAAAGTGATAAAAGGTGACGATTTTTTACACACACTACAATAAAAAGCTGCCACATTTGCGGAGCTATTGCTTTTGTATAGCGCTCTATCTAGTCGAGCGCAGCGAGACCAATTAATTACCTTTGATGAATAGTATTTTTAGAGTTTACTTATATAATATAATATATATAAGTCCGTGGTATGAAAATTTATGGTAGTAAAAATCAGAATTGTCACACGAAAGCGTTATGTTACGCGTTATAGTTAAAACTCAATACACTGAAACCGAGGACAACTATTGCTGGAGTACATACATTTTCACAATTACCTTGACTTGAAAATCGAAATCCTTGTGTGTAATAGCTAAAAGCTATAAACCACTCAAAGCTACCTTGAAAACAGCGTACTCAAATAACAAGACAGAGACAATAAAATGATAATTCAATACCAAACGAATTGGTTGTAAAAGGTATCTTCAAGTAAAGGACACTTTAAATGCAAATGTCTTTGAGTTCAGTACTCTCAAATACAGTCGGACGGTAGCAATAAAATTTACTTCGGCCCCTCAATGCCTCAGACCAAATAAGAATTTTTAGACAGAACTTTGCGTACAACTCAGTAAAGCCGATTTTATAAAAATGTGTGCGTAGGCCGTTTACTGCATTGAGATTTTGAGTTCCAATAAGCTTATAATTTTAATTTTAGATTGTTATTAAAAATATTGGTTCTCAAGTAGATATACAAGAAACCTGGTTTTATATACCCTTTCACTACGCAATTCGGCATTTTCACATGTATATCCGTACTAATATTATAAATGCGAAAGTTTGTATGGATGTATGGATGTTTGTAACTCTTTCACGGAAAAACTACTGAACCGATCACCATGAAATTTTGCATACACATTGTCTGGGACACCAGAAAGGACATATTGGGTACCTTTCATCCAGAACGCGGACGAAGTCGCGGGCACCAGCTAGTATATTTTAATAAGGCGATGCGTAAATTGATCACATTTCTGTGTGTGTAACCGTGTATGTATATTACGTACACACCGAAGGTGTAGTTTTACCGGCTTCACTCTGCCGTCTAAAGGGCTCTATCTTTAGTTCTTATTTTATCTGAGCTCAGTAATATTCCAATTTTATTCCTTTCCAGACAAGGGCTTCTGGGCAGTTGTTTTTAGTACGGTTTAACGGGCCGACTAATATTATCTTATCAGCACAAAATTAATAACTTTAGGCCCAGAAGTGTCGACCAGCAGAATCTTCAATAGCATTTTTATTGTCTTAACACGAAATATCTCTTTATTATAAACACCGAGTTTTAGTAAAACTGACAGAACAACTGACAAAAAAGACAAACACAGTTATTTTCATTTTTATTATATAATATTACTTAGTATTGATTTACAAAGCAGATTTACTTATTTTATTAGTAAATGTTTGTAAATTTCAGAATTGTATTTCTTAGCAATAGTTGGCTGGCCAGTGTCTTCTCTAGCAACGATGCTGTTCTCTTTCTAATCCGTACTTCCGTACTAATATTATAAATGCAAAAGTTTGTATGGATGCATGTATGCATGTAACTCTTTCACGCAAAAACTACTGAACCGATCACCATGAAATTTTGCATACACGTTGTCTGGGACACCAGAAAGGACATAATCTAGAAAAAGTACTGCTCCCGAGGGATTATCTAAAATTAAGGAAACTAACTCCTGGCTAAGTATAATAGCAATAACGATGTCAGGCGATATATTGCTTTTTCAACGCGGACGAAGTCGCGGGCACCAGCTAGTATTTATATGAAAGCCGCCAATTCTTGCTTTGCTAAGCTTTCAGGCATTACAAAATCGAGACAATCTAAACAGTTATTATTGTATATGACTCTTAATAAAATACGATATAGTACTCATTGCATATGTCGTGGGCAGATCGTAGAATTGGGCAGATCGTAAAGTATGAAATCAAAAATCTTTCACCAAAAGTCAAAAATAGGTTCGAAGAGGAGCGGAGCGAAGCAAAGCGCGGAGGAGCGTGTTAGGTTTACATAGAAATAAATTTGGGGAGCCGAGCGAAGCAGAGCGGAGTGAGGCGACCCTCTCAGTTTTAACAGAAAAAACCTAGGAATATCATGATATGCCCAATTCTACGATGTGCCGACGACACATACACAGACAACAAAAGCCCGGGATAATATTGAAGGTTGCCATAAATTTAAATTAGCTAAGAAACAAAATTACGTGCAAATTTCTTTTATGGCAATTATTCATTTAAGGATTTATATGACTGCTTCGGATTATTGTATAGTGATAAATGGAGTCCCCTTTTAGGTAGGTATTGTTTTTCTCAAAAATAAAATTTTTAGACTTTATTATTGTTGTATTTACAAGTAGTACAATACTGAACTTCACTACATATGACTGCTTGCCACTAGTACTATTAAGAGGAGCCCTTTGGATTAATGAGTTAGGGTACCGTGCTTGCCTTAAACGCTCTGTCTCAGTGATCCCGGGTTCAATTCCTCGCCGGGTTAACTTTGGAAATGAACTTTTCAAAGTTGTGTCTGGTCTGGATCTGGAAAGTAGTGTCAGGGTACACTACACCACAGTGTCAGGGTACGTTCGGACAACCCGTCTGGCTGCAGTAACCACCCCCTTACTTATGACCTTAATAACACAGAATAGAATAGAATAGAATAATAGAAAAGAATAAATTTTATTTGTAACAAAGGACATATTATATACATATAAAACTTAATAAGACACACACAAACGTCCCCTACCTCAAATCGGCTCCAACTCAGCATGATGCAGGTTGTAGACCTGCGCTGGTCTTTCGTTAGAGCCGATGGTGAGGTTGCGCTCTTATTAACAAATATGTAGCAATAATAGACTAATAAGCCAGAAATAAATTTGTCCAGGAAATCCGTCTGAAACTCCGGCATTAAGGGCCTCTTTCACCATCTGTCAAGTAGGCTAACCATCATTTAAATTTGCTGTCTGTACGGTAAAAGTGCCGAACATTAAAAAGAAAATAATAAAAAATGACCTATCGAAGGCTAAAAGTAACTAATCAACACTTTACTTGTAGTTGGTGAAAGAGGCCCTTAGACTAGCAAAACTGGTAATAGGTATGAAAAAGCTAAAATACTTTCCGGCTAAAAGCAGCCGGTCGAAGCTCGAAGCTGGTCGTATGTGGAATCTCATTTACCGCAGAATAACATCGAATTTTTCTCACTTGTTATTGCTGTTGTGTAAAATTGGGGATTTGTTTCAATCATTACGGATAACAAAGATATCCGAGCTATTTTGACACTATTTTGTGACGCTAAGCCAAGATTAAATGTAGAAAATAATTTACTCAGCTAATACATTAATTTTTACTGTATTTAGCTTTGTATATATTACTAGCTGTGCTCGCGACTTCGTCCGCGTGGAATAGTTATTTTGGGAATCATTTGGGTATCTCGAACGGTTTTCGCAGCGCACGCAACGGAAGCAATTTTCCCCGTTTTTTCCACATTTTCGACTGTTTCTTCGCTCCTATTAGTCGCAACGTGATGTTATATAGCCTAAAGCCTTCCTCGATAAATGATCTATCCAACACAAAAAGAATTTTTCAATTCGAACCAGTAGTTCCTGAGATTAGCGCGTTCAAACAAAAAAACAAACTCTTCAGATACAAAGCTAATACACATTTGCTTTAGTGGCTAGTAACCCTAGTTGTTAACCAAGCAGTCGTGGGTACCTGAGTCATGGATGTTTTGTATTTATAATATGTACCTATGTATTTACAAAAAGGGTAATCTATGTAGTATATCAACTGTCTGGTATCCATAATACAAGCATTAGTTGCTTACTGTGGAACTAGATTGCTTACTGTGGAACTAGAACTACGGAATGTGTGAAAACAAGGGGGTACCTTTCATCCAGAACGCGGACGAAGTCGCGGGCACCAGCTAGTATTATTATAAACTTTTTCTTATATTGTGTAAACTACATAATATATCGTCTACAATTCAACATTAGCTCCACAAGCGATATTGCTCTTAAAAGCATTCAGACGTTTGCTTTGTGTATTTTAACTTGAGAGACGCCAAAGCCACTCATTTCAAGTAAACACATTCTGATATTAAACCCATCCAGTACCAATGGGAGGCATTGACCCATTTATCGCTCCGTCAATATTCGCGTTGCGTAACCTAACCATTTTGTAACCTTTTAGGAAATTTAACATCACAATTTATTCCATACAGACTGTTGCACGCGACTTCATCCGCGTTAAATTATAAAATACAGCTTATGATACTTGCTGAAATATATAGCTTCCCAACAGTGACAGAATTTTTCAAATCGGTTCAGTAGTTTCGGAGCCTATTCAATGCAAACAAACAAACAATCAAATCTTCCCTCTTTATTATATTAGTATACTTAGATGCAATCTTACTTTTTTTCTGGGAATACCCACTAAAACTCCCCGGTGCCTCCTTGCCCTGTGAGCGGAGTGAACCGGGCTCTGCCGAGGCAACTAACTCCGATCCACCCTCAGGGCAGGCTAGGCTATCGCCAAGGAAAGGGATTGCCCGGAGACACCCAGGCAATACCCACGCGAAGGGGGGGACCTTGTGCAGGCACACATAGCTAGCCAACCATGTGCGCAAGGTCCTCCTAGACAATCTGCAGAAGACGGGCTTGAACGCCTGCCTTCTCCAGACAGTCAGGCTCTCAAGAAAAGCCCGCATTCAAGTGCTAGCACTCGAGTGCCGAGAACACCAATGGCGGGAGGGAGCCCGCCTGAAAAATCCGCACACATACCTCGTGTGCGGAACAAACAATAACATTAGTCCAACTGGGAGAGGTAGCCCGCGAGGGTTCCCTCCCGCGAGCGCTCCGCTGCGGACTCCCGCTTGGGAGCCCGCTCGGAACGCTCTGTTGTACGCCTCCTTAGCACCCGAGGCCGGCTCAAGGCCAAGGGTGAGCCCGCCCACCGCGACAAGGTCCCGGCGTACTCAGGGGGATAGATGCAATCTTACTAGGATTTTTGCAAAAATCCGTTTCTTCCGATTATACTGCGACATATATGATGGAAGAAAAGGAGGTATTATAACGTTGCAAGCCTGTCCAAGAGACAAATATCGCCTCGAAGCGACATTAACGAGTCGCGCCCTCTCGTAATGAGTGTTTTTACACACAACAACTGGGCGAGGCGTGTTCTGGCGGGAAAAGGCGATAAGACGATAGTGCTTTCCCTTGTTAGTGTTTGTTTACTTTGAGAAGCACACTTGTTTGTGGCTTAATTTACTTCCTTAGAACTCTTTCTGAAATAGTTGATATTAATTGACACAATCAACCTTTACTTATAAAAGGGCCAGAGTTGACAACGCAAGCCGCAAGCGCTGTCTCGCTCACTCGCAGGGAGTTACAATATTGATGAAGCTAGACAGAAGATGTAAGGTGCACAAGATAATCTAGGCCTATACATATTAGCCTATACATATTAATGTTACTATATATCTTAACCTATGTCCATACATATAAATACATGTTATAAAACTAGCTGATGTCCGCAACTTCGTAACTAACTAAACCTAACCTAATATTTTTCCAAGATAAAAAGTATCCTATAGCAAGATTCTATCGAAGATAACCGCATTTAAATGGGTTAAGCCGTTTCTGAGATTAGTGTGCATGTCGTCGGCACATCGTAAAATTGGGCATATCATGATATTCCTGGGCAGATCATATTTCTGTTAAAACTAAGAGGGTCGCCTCAGTCCGCTCCGCTCGCTCGGCTCCTCAAATTTATTTTCGCTTTGCTTCGCTTTGCTCCTCGTCGCACCTATTTTTAACTTTTGTTGAAAGATATTTAATGTCATACTTTACGATCTGCCCAATTCTACGATCTGCCCACGACATGCACAAACGCACAGACAGACAAACGTTCCTGATATTTTTTGGAAAATTTCATAATGATCGGTTGAGTGTTCGAGCTGTAAAAAAGAAATTTACATTCGCATTTATTAATAGGATTTACAATGACGTGAAATAAGCATATAAAAACAGCGTTTAGTATAATAGAAGCATGATAAATAGTTATAGGACAAGACATTAATTAATAATGGTCTCAAAAGACAATTTATCAAAACTTTTAACATTGTAGAACAAAATTGAAACGTCTTAAGTTTCATAACTTTCTTTATAACTTATTAAGTTATCATGTTAACACGTTAATTTTTGTAACTTAACTTAAGTGTGAAAAACAGACATTTATAAAGTATTAGCTGGTGCCCGCGGCTTTGTCCGCGTTGAAAAAGCAATATATCGCCTGACATCGTTATTGCTATTATACTTAGCCAGGAGTTAGTTTCCTTAATTTTAGATAATCCCTCGGGAGCAGTACTTTTTCTGGATGAAAGGTACCCTAAGTCCTTTCTGGTGTCCCAGACAACGTGTATTCCAAATTTCATGGTGATTGGTTCAGTAGTTTTTGCGTGAGAGAGTTACAAACATCCATACAAACTTTCGCATTTATAATATTAGTACGGATTAGCTGTTGCTTGCGACTTCGTCCGCGTAACTTTAATAAAATACTAGCTGGTTCCCGCGACTTCGTCCGCCTAAAAAAAAAAAACAAATAATATAACGCCTATGATCTATAAATTCAAAAAAGTTTTACTTCAAAAATCCATTGGTTCATGTGTTATCTTTTGAGCAATGTGTTGTATTTCAAAAATATAATATTTATGTTACATTATTTCGTTTTATTGAGAAGACAATAGGTCGAGTGCTTAAGGTGCTTGCCTTATAGCTCAAGGATACCGTATTCGATTCCTGACTGAGCCAATTTTGGAAATTACGACCGTCCGTTGTTTTCGCTACGGCCGTTGCTATACTTTTAGGGGCATAGTCATGGCAATTTTATATATTTATTTAATAGATATTTCCTTTTATTTTATTTATTAGATTTCTATAAAATAAATTAAATATTAAAAAAAAATCTCTTCGCATTGCATAATTATATATACTATATAATAAAAATAAGCCCGTGGTACGAAAATTTAGTAAAATCAGAATATAGTTACGTTCTAGTTTTGAATATCTCTAAATTTTCAGAGATATTGCGCTATCTACGCAATGTTATTAAAAAAAAGAACAATGTTGTAGTTCTTTCGGCATGTTCGAATTGTAAAAATTTAAATTTTAGAGTAACACACATTTTTTTTTAGTTTAGAAAAGTTATCTTCAAAAAAAGAGAGAGTAAGATAGAGATCGTCGTGCAGTCTTCAAATAATTTCTCGCCATTTCAGATTCGTTCAACGAACTGTTGATTGTCAAGCGAACTTTAACGTGTCAAAAAAATCAACGAAATATCAATCTGTGATAAAAATTGAAGAGAGAGAGAACGGTGATTTTTTTTTGTTGAATTTAAAAAAAATATCCGTGCAACTTATTTTCTGTTGACTGTTAAAAAAAAATTGTTCGCGCGTTCCTTGTTGCGTTATTAAAAAATCGATGTTGTGGAAATTTGTTGAAAAGTAAGTCTTGTGCTCTATAATTTTTGGGTGCATTTCAGTGTAACAGTGTCCTATTGTTTCTCGGAGTTCTTAAAGTTGTTTTGTGTGTGACGCTAGTGACATCTCCGGAGTCGACAATGACGAAGAATTTTCTCACCGTCACCAATATTGTTAATGAAGGTATCAAGGGGAGCAAGATCTCGAAGCTTGGGCTCTCCAAGTATTTGTCTCAATCACTGTAAGTACCTACATACTGCTGTAAGAATTTATTAGAATAGAATCAATCTTTTTTTTTTATATAAGAAATGGGCTTAGCTCTTGGCCAACAACCAGCCATGTGGCAAGGATGAGGCCTAAGATGGAGCGAGCTCACCCAGAAGATGCCTATAAAACATATAATATATAAGTAAAACTAGCTGGTGCTCGCGACTTTGTCCGCGTTGAAAAAGCAATATATCACCTGACATCGTTATTGCTATTACACTTAGCCAGGAGTTAGTTTCCTTAATTTTAGAGGATCCCTCGGGAGCAGTACTTTTTTTCTGGATAAAAGCTTTATATGTCCTTTCTGGAGTCCCAGACAACGTGTATCAAAATTTCATGGTGATCGGTTCAGTAGTTTTTGTGTGAAAGAGTTACAAACATCCATACATACATCCATACAAACTTTCGCATTTATAATATTAGTACGGATTCTCGTGTCGCGGTGTTTGTTGCCAAACTCCTCCGAAACGGCTGGACCGATTTTGATTAAATTTAGTATGCATAAGCACCCTATCAAGGGTAGGTCTGAGAATTGGCCAACATCAATTTTTTGTACCCCTAAATGTTAAACATTTTACATTTTACATTAAGCTAAATTAGGTTAGCTATTAAATAAATAAATAAAATAAATAACTACGTTTCTACGTCTCCATTTTCAAGAGAACTTCCAATTACTTCTAGAGCATTAGCCATATATTGTACCCCTGATTCACCCTTGAATTTATATTCGCCGATTACCCCTTACTCCATTCAAGTAAAATCAGAACTGTAATACTTGTCTTATGAACCAGAAATGATTAATAAATCGGGCGTCAAAATGTACCCGTTAAATATCAGTGAAGATGGGTCTATTAATCAAATATAATTGTCTTACCTCTATTCGTCTATGGTGCAATTCAAAAGCGCTAAGCGGATGAATTTCAAATCTTTGTGAAATCTTTGGGTTTATTTTATTTTATTTATATTTGGGAAACATACAATATCTCGATACACATTACACATACATATAAGAAAACCATAAATCAGCAAAGTTTCCACTAAATTATTAAAACATATAACATATTTATGGGAGGAAAAATAAATGTCACATGTCACACGTTACGCGCTACATAATTCAATATTATTAATATAATATAATACATAAAATATAATATATTATATCAATATGTTTTAATTAGCGTTTTAATTAGTATTAACTGCTTAAAAGAAGTTAGCGGGAAAAACAGTTTCATTTTTTTAGTCTTTATGTTATTATATCTTTATGTCTTAATGCTTATTTATGTCATACTTGCCAGTAGATAGACAGCTCTGTATCTATGCATCTATTTTCTATGGGCGAGTCTGGACAAGAACGCAAGACTCTGTAGGTTCTTCACGGTAATTATCAGTAGCCCAATCTTCCTCAAGAATTGGGCTATTAAATGCAAAAAGATGCAAAAAATATGTCCAAGCAAACCAACAAATTAACTTTTTAGCTTTATTATGTAAGTTGGTATAGACAAGGGGACAGACAAAAATAAGTAACTTAAACTCCAAATCTTGTAACTTGGATCACAAAGTTGTAAGTATCACGGGAAGATGGGCTCGTCTCCCCACCTTAATGAACTTTAAACGGAGATAGCTGATAGTTAACGACGTGGTATTAACATAGGATATGAAAGTGCAGTATAGATAAGAACCGGGTGTTGAGTAACTCTCTCTTTGTGTGTTATATCAGCAAAGAAATCTGATGAGCTGTGATGGAATCATGTTGGCAACTGGCTGGTTGGTGGCCATAATGAATAGTTTTAAAGTAATATTGAAATTAGAAAAATATGCAGTTGTAAGTTGGAAGCAGAACCATTGTTCAATCGTGTGTTGGTTTGTTGTAAATATAATAATACTAGCTGCTGCCCGCAACTTCCTCCGCGTTGAAAAAGCAATATATCGCCAGACATCGTTATTGCTATTATACTTAGCCAGGTGTTAGTTTCCTTAATTTTAGATAATCCTTCGGGAGCAGTACTTTTTTCTGGATGGAAGGTACCCTATGTCCTTTCTGGTGTCCCAGACAACGTGTATGCAAAATTTCATGGTGATCGGTTCAGTAGTTTTTGCGTGAAAGAGTTACAAACATCCATACAAACTATATATTTTCAAAGTTTGAGCGAATAAGCATTTTCTGGGTGAGCTCGCACCATCATAGGCCTCATCTTCGCTACACGTCTTTAATAAAAAATAATAAAAAAATAACAATATATCGGGTCAAAATAGACACCGAACAAATATTGTTTTCTTTCAAATATAGCAGACGTTGTTTATCATGTTTACAACTTGTTGACTTTGGCGTGATGCCAGGATTAAAACCACAAAACAGAATACTGTTGAAGAAAATTGTGGGCGGAACCGGTTACATATATAAGCACAACAATGCTTATCATGTCATCAAAGAGACATCGCCAATTTAAAGATACTTAAATTCCAGATCGTACCGTTGTAGGAGAAAACCGATATACAGAAAATCTATAATGACTAATCTATACTAATATTATAAAGCTGAAGAGTTTGTTTGTTTGTTTGTTTGTTTGAACGCGCTAATCTCAGGAACTATTGGTTCGAATTGAAAAATTCTTTTTGTATTGGATAGATCATTTGTCGAGGAAGGCTTTAGGCTATATAACATCACGTTGCGACTAATAGGAGCGAAGAAACAGTCGAAAATGTGGAAAAAAAAATGGGGAAAATTATTCATCTTTGAGGGCTTCCGTTGCGTGCGCTGCGAAAACCGATCGAGATACCCAAAATATTCCCAAAATAACTATTCCACGCGAACGAAGTCGCGAGCACCAGCTAGTGAGTTATAGATTTTCTATAATGAAAAGGTGTAACGGATCAATCCTTGCGAGTGAAATTAAAGTAATTATATAATTTTCTGTGTATTTTATTCTGTTGCATTCCTAAAACCCGAAAAAAAACAATTGTACAGAAAAAAAGGGGTAAACAAATATGATTCACCGTTTTTTTGTTGTTTGCCACTGACGACGTGTGAATACAAAAAAATATCTGTTCCCACATAATATTAAAAATAAAAAAAATAACAAGATACGAGTCATATACCTTATTTGGTCATCGGTAAGCATTGTTTAAAGCTAGCGTGAGAGAATTGCGGCATGATCAAAAGGGAAACAGTAGTGTACGACAGCTAAGGTGTGGGGTGCCGATGTACTTGAAGAAAATCTTGTGGTTTGGCATTGGTTTTTTTTATTACTTAGTTTGCGATTGTGAGAGAATTGCGGCAGGATCTAAAGGTAAACAGTAGTATGCGATTGCTTTGATGTGGGGTGGCGGTGTACTTACAGAAATTCTTGTGGTTTGGCATTGGTTTTTTTTATTACTTAGTTTGCGATTGTGAGAGAATTGCGGCAAGATCTAAAGGTAAACAGTAGTATGCGATTGCTTTGATGTTGGGTGACGATGTATTTACAGAAATTCTTGTGGTTTTACATTGGAAGTGTGAGAAATTGTCGGGATCATACAAAGGGTAGCAATGTTATATATTGCAGGAGGAAGTATTTGGAGGGGGAGTCGAGTTTTGAATCTATTCTCGCACGGATGCTTGAGAATTTTTACAAGTAAATACGGGTTAATTATACTGGCTCTTATATGTGAGAGATTCGCGAGTGTATACTTAGCAACCAGTGTTTAAATTGATTAGCATTTAGCATACTTCAGGCAGTGAGGTTTTAGTCTATTTTAGATTTTCGGTTAATTATATTAACAGATTATATTTCTCTAAGTATATTTTTAATTAACTATATTTTCGGTTAACACGGGTTAATTTTACTAGCTCTTATATAAGATTCGTGAGTGTATAGCAACCAGTGTTTTAGTTGACTAGCATTTAGCATACTTCAGGGCCTGAAAGAGCTGCGTGTAAGGTAAGTGAGCATGTTTTGTTATTTTCAGGGCTGGATTTTATTACGTTTTGATTGTCAATTCATTCATTATGATTTCTATGATTTATTTAATTTTGTTCATAAAATGTTTTGTTTAGGTGCAATATATTGGTATTGGTAAAATTTAATCTACATGATAATTTTATTTTGAATTTATTTTATTTTATATTTTACATGTGCATTATTTGTTTTGTGTACGGATTTTTCTTTTCAGCAATTTAGGATAAATGATAATTTTATTTTGAATTTATTTTATTTTATATTTTACATGTGCATTATTTGTTTTGTGTACGGATTTTTCTTTTCAGCAATTTAGGTTAAATGATAATTTTATTTTGAATTTATTTTATTTTGTATTTTCCATGTGCATTATTGTTTTGTGTACAGGTTTTCTTTACAGCAATTTAGTTAACCTAGATTAACTGAGTTAATCAATTAATCAAATAGTTAAATAACGGAAGAATTACACGTAAATTACAGTTTAGGCTAGTTATAGGTAATATAGTGTGGACTTAGGCCTTGATTCTAGTGCGTCGCGGTGATTAGGAACATAGGTTAAAATTTGGAATAGGAATTAATTACTTTGGAGTTTAATAGTGTTTAATATTGAGAAAATAGGTATTTATTTATTTCGTAAATTCTAAATTGTTTATTACTATTAGGATACACAATAATAGCTACCTATCAAAACTTCGGGCCGATACTAAATGGAGTTAGCTGGTGGGCAAAACCTAATACTTGTCATAAATTAGCTAACTACCTAACTCTAAGCATTATAATGAATATTGAGACAACCCTTTCTCTTTGTCATAAGAAGTAGCGAAGGTCATCAAATAGTGTGAAAATCCGACAGTGGGTGGTGTTTTGTGTTGTGGCTCAGTAGCATTAATTTATATAGAGATTGTAACTCAAATTGAGTACAATTCCATTTACATAATTATATTTTAAATTGAGACTTTATGTAAAATATATTGAATATAATAACTCAGACTGAACTTTAATAGTTAGTCATACAATTATACAAATACTAGGCAATTAGCCATATTAATTAATAATAGCACATCATGGCTTTTGTTTTGTAATTTATTGAATTAACTATCATTGCAAAGACTTTTAAACTTTGTATAAATATCTATCGAAATCATATAATATGGATTTCTAATATTGAATATTAAATACAGATCTGATTGTAATTCAACAGTCTGTATAATTATATACAAAACAACATTGCAAACATGTTAGAATTAATATTTTTACAATATTTTACAATATTTACATGATCATTGTAAACTGTTCCTGAATAATATCTACAGACTCAACTGAGCTGTAAATCAATTAGCTTATATATTTAATATTACAATTTGACACCGATGCGTGCTATTGTAATAAAATTTAATATATATTTAATATACTGGCGGTATATAAGATTTGCCGTGTTCCAGTTATTATTTACAATACATGACTGGTCTAATCAGACACTGTCTTATTAATTACTGAACAATATAGGTAACTGCCAAGCATAGCGCTTGCAGACCTATGAATCCTATACCTATGGTGAGTTTACTCATCAATCCACTCCAATTTCAATTATTGAATTGGAATTAAAAATATTATTTGATTACTTCACATGGAGAAGCATATGGTCAGTTAACACGACCATTCGATGGTCCTTAGTCCTTACCCTATGACATCACATTACTGAACTAAAATATTGTCCTTTCGGGCGGCTGTAAGCAGGCGTGTCCTCTAGTATGATGTAATCCGCGAGGTGGCACCCACAAGGGCTCTTTGGATTATATATTTTATTACTGACTATCTCGGAGGCAGGACATACCCCGAGGGAGGTAATTACAATTGACACTATTGAGTTCCGAGTGAGACCCACTACCCGTATTCAGAAAGAGTGTGTACTGGCAACTCTTAGTACGTACCTGCTACAGTTCATTCGGAGCGACAACCAGACTAGTGGTCCTTATCCAACAATATTATATTACTGAACTAAAATATCGTTCTTTCGAGCGACTGAGCAGGCTTGTCCTCGAGTATGATGTAATCCGCGAGGTGGCACCCACAAGGGCTCTTTGGATTATATATTTTATTACTGACTATCTCGGAGGCAGGACATACCCCGAGGGAGGTGATTACAATCGACACCATTGAGTTCCGAGTGAGACCCACTACCCGTATTCAGAAAGAGTGTGTACTGGCAACTCTTAGTACGGACCTGCTACAGATCCTTCGAAACAACAACCATCTACCTGTAACCTAACATCATGATGATTGTGTTGATTAACCTAGAGATGCTCTCTGGTAAATGTTAACTACAAGTATAATATGGGATTGGAGAATTCCTCACATCCTACCAATTATCGTCTTTATGACGCACCAATATTCCTCCTGTTTAAACGGGGAAAGGAAACTGTGGTTGACTTTCACGGCTTGAGAGCGAATGGTTGGGGCTCACAAGTATTCTAAAACCTTTTCGTTATGAACGGGTTCCAAAATTCCTTTAGCCTTGTGGCTTACAGACTCACATTAGTAATATGAATATAATGAAACCTAATCCAAGTAAATTTATTATCTCATCCTTAACCCAAGTTAATTTAATTCTGAATCATAAACTTAAATTAAAAATTCCATTAACTTCTTAACAATAGAGAATCCATGTTAGAGTATGTATCTATTTAATCTATTTAGTAATTTAGCACAAACATTACGTACCTCTATAAAGAATTAAAGGATTACTATTGGACACAGCGTGGAGCACTGCCACTGTTTGATGATCACTATGCCAATAAAATATATTTTATACTGTATTACGAAAATTAGTACTTCATATTCGTATATGTAATAATTATAAGTATGCAAGTATGCGTGTGTGAGAAAAGAAGGTGTTATAGGAATAGTTTATATAATGATTATACGTAGCACTGTAGGTTTTCGTAGCGCTGTAGGCTTTCGTAGCGCTGTAGGCTTTCATAGCGCTGTAGAAGTAGAATAGCTGATAGAAGGGAAGGTTTTCTTCATGGGTTTCATAATTCGATAAGGGTGGGGGGGGCGTTACAATTTGGTGGTGCCAATGACCAGGATTCTGTGATTCCAAAACTATGGTCGTATGGCTTTAATATTTTATAAGATGTAGGCTTAACATGCCTACAATTTGTTGTTCGTGAAATGGATAGAGGTTGGTAAACGTAATCGATTGTGCTTAATTGTGTCTTAAATATTATTACCTAGCAGATTTATATGTATGGCCACGGTTTCTGAAAAATGGGGGCGAGTTGCTTAATAATTAGGCTAGTTTAGGGAGTTAGATTTAAAGAGTAAAACCTTAGGACTTGTTTTAAAATTTAACCAAATTTTAAATTATGATTGAATTTGTCATGTGAGTACAACTTTCAAAATTCATTAGTAAAAAAAAATAATAATAATAATAATAATATAATTAAGAAATAAAATAAATATGTGTAAATAATAACAGTAATGCTCTATGTTGTCGAGAGGAATAGAACTTTGTTTAACAAGTCTACTAGTTTAGGGCTGTGGGGGCGTAATTAATTAGGGTTTTAGCATTATTGTTCGTAGACTTTTGATAGATGGAAAGTGGTATGCCTGAGTTCTCAAAAAGATTATAATAAATTTAGGTATTAAAGATTAGATCTTATAGGATTATATGTTATTAATATGGAGAATCTAGAAACTTTGAGACGGTTATCTTAGGCGAGTAGGTTATAAAATATTATTTAGTAACATTTTAAGATTCATTAAATTAAAATCAACAAGTAAAAGAATGAATTGATAATCTCAGTTGTTGATATTGATGTAAATAATTTACCAAACAAAACGAAATGTTTAGATTTTGCGCGGTTGATTTCAGAATAACTACACGATCTAAACGGAGTTAATTTTGACACGTAATCAAAAATCTTACGAAATGCCTAGAGTACAGGCGAGAAACAATATTTCCAAATCAGCAAGGACTGAAAGTCAAAAAGGAATAAAGAAGAATAATGGAAAGGCAAAAAGGAGGCCAAATTCTTATCAGGCGGAAAATAAGGTGTTGCGCCGTGAAATTGGTATGCTACGAATGGAGGTAAATAAATTAAAAGAGAGCCGACAGGAAGTACCATCGGAAAATGCTGCAGGAGGTTCGAGTACTATGCCTCCCTTTTATTCGGAAGGATCCAACACAGTGCAGGGCGGAATTAGAAGAGAAGCCTTAAGCTTTATGATTCAAGGCGCCAATATAGATCGTCCGAAGTATCTGGGGAAAAACAGGTGCCACCCAATTGCTTTTCTGGAGGACCTCAAGACGTACCTAGAGAGGACACCATCCGCGCACGGTATAGTGGAGTCCATAATTGACTGCCTGGAAGGAGAAGCTCGCGATTGGGCTCGATTATATAAAGGAAAATGGACCGGTCTTGAGGATTTCAGTCGCGACTTTTTAAGAGCATATTGGGGAGAGGCTGAACAAAGTATTTTGAGAAGAAAAATTGTTCAGGGTACATGGAATAGAGCGGAGTGTCCAACTATGATTGGTTATTTTATTTCGCTGGCTGGCAAGGCGAAGATGCTCACGTACCCTATTCCGGAAAGGCAATTAATAAATGACATTATGTGTCACTTCCCTCAGGACGTCCAATATGCATGGGCCGTAAGCAACTGTGAGACAATATTGGACGCCACGGAATTTTTACGTAAGCTAGACAATGTCAAGAAACAGGACTACCCCACTTTCCGGGGTTTCAATGGTGCCAAGCCGTCTTATATTCAAAACAAAAGGAACGGATATTCAAGATTTCATCAGGGTGCTGCGAAACCTAGGGACACTAATGTGATTAATATAAGTGAATCAACAAGTGTGAACAATTCTAGTGCTAATACAAATGTCGAGAGTGCCAATTTAAACTAATAAGTACTGATGATTGTAATCCCGCCTCATCAGTTGTTTCAGGGATGCAAAAAGTATCTATTCTAAATATGATGTTAAAAATGGGCTGGAAGCCGGGTCAAACATTAGGCAAAACAGGTAGTCAGGGTTTGAGAAAGCCTTTACAAGTAGGATTATCTGTAGGAAAAGCTGGGTTTGGATTCAGGCTAAATGAAAACGTTACGGGTATTGAAAGTATTGTTTTAGAAATTACGAAAATTTTAAAGTACCGTACTCATGCGTTACAACATAAATTAGTAACACTCAATAATGAGGTAACTGCATCTTTGTTTGAGGAAGAAGATCATTGGGAAGACAAACAGTTTATTCACAAGTCCGAAATCATAATAGGTCTATTCGGGAAACAAGTAAAATGTCTCATTGATACCGGTAGTGACATTACCTGTATATCGGAATCCTATTGGAATTCCGTGTCTAATGACATAAAGCAGAGTACGCCATTATTACCCGTCAAGGCAATTCAAGTACGAGGGGCAGTTGGTCAAAAAAGTACTAAAATACAGCAAATGGTACTATTACCGCTCGAAATAGGGCAGATTTTTATAGATACTTGTTTCTTAATTGTACCAAATTTAGTTCAGTCAGTAATCTTAGGGTTTGATTGGCTTAAGGCTAATCAAGTAACTATTCAACTTAACGAGCCACGCATGGGGTTATTAATTTTAAAGGACGGATGCGAACTTTATTTACCCTTTTATAAACAGATAAACGAAAATTTAGCAGTGTCAGAACTAGGCGTCAATAGTATAGGTGATTGGATTAATAGGGTAAAAACAGGTCTGAATTTAAATCCAAATCAGTTGAAAAGGTTAAAGGAAATGTTGCACAAATGTAAAGAGGTTTTCAGGTCAGGTTTAGGCAGGGCTACTTGCTATGAGCATGTGATACAAATGGCTAATCATGTGCCAATTATTAAAAGGTCTTATCCGATACCTTATGCATATAGAGACAAAGTAGAAAGTAAACTAGAAGAGATGGAGAGATTGGGAGTAATATCACGAGCGTCGACTCCTTATAGTAGTCCATTGACATTTACTCTTAAATCAGACGGTACCATTAGAATCTTATTAGATGCGCGTGAAATAAATAAATTTATGATAGCTGAATCGGAGGCACCGCCAATACAAGCCGATGTTTTAAAGGCTTTTCATGGTGTTAACTATATAAGCATTATTGATTTAAATAATGCTTACTTTCAAATACCTATTTCTGAAAGTAGCAAAAAATACACCGGATTTACGTTTAACGGAAAGTCTTATGTTTACAATGTTCTTCCACAGGGCCTTAAAACGTCCGTCGGTAGTTTTAGCAGAGCTATGGATATCATTTTGGGACCAGAGGTTAGGCAGTTTTGTGTTAATTATTTAGATGATTTAGCCATATTTACAACTGGAGGGTTAGAAAACCATTTGAAGCACATTGAGGAGGTTCTTCGTAAATTAGAATCGGCTGGACTTACATGCAATTTGCAGAAATGCAAATTTATTTGCAAAGAAGTAAAAATGTTAGGACATATAGTAACTACAGAGGGAATTAAAACAGACCCAGAGAAAATAGAAGCTATCCGAGGTTTTCCAGAGCCTAAGAAGGTTAAACATTTGAGGGCATTTTTAGGTTTATGTAATTACTACAGACGATTTATTCCGGGATATAGTCTTATCTCACAACCACTGTGTAAATTATTAAAGACCGGTTCTTCTTGGAAATGGACAGAAGAAGCTCAACATGCTTTTGACAAAGTGAAATCTTCTTTTATAAACACTATTATGTTACATCATCCTAATGTTAAGGTTCCCTACTATTTACAAACAGATAGCTCGGGAATAGGTATAGCGGGAGTTCTTTACCAATATAACGAAGACGGAGATATGAGAATTCTTAGTTATTGTAGTAGGTCGTTAAAAGGGGCGGAATTAAGGTGGACAGTTACGGAACAAGAGTTTTGGGCTGTAATTTATTGCCTCAGAAAGTTTGAAACTTATCTAAGGGGATCTAAGGTTATAATTCGAACAGATCATAAAGCATTGACTTTTGTAAAATCTTGGAAGTTATATAACAGTCGTATTATTAGGTGGACCTTGTATCTTGAACAGTTCGATTATTCCGTCGAACATGTAAAGGGTAGAGACAATGTAGTGGTTGACATATTATCTAGATTTCCTAGCGATCAAATTGGGCTACAGGAGGATAGGTTAGATTGTCCAGAAATTCATTATATGGGAGTTAGAGAAAATAAATATTTAACAAATCGGTTAAAAGATATATTGAGATATCAATCTGAAGATGAAGAAACTAAGGAACTTATAAATTTTGTAAGGGATCCTACATATAACTTTATCAATAAAAGCTTGGCTAGGATATCACAACGATGTTGTGTAATTGAAAATATAATACATGTCAAGATAGGTGAAAGGGATGAACTTGTGGCAATTTATTTACCTAATTTGCTTAGGGAAGACATGTGTAGACAGGTGCATGAGGAAATGGGGCACCAAGGGGCATACAAAGTCATAAAATATATACGCGAACGCTATTATTGGATAGGAATGACTAGAGATGTGAAGAGAACTTTAAAAAAATGCCACATATGTCAATTATCAAAAAGTAATAATGTAAAGTATGTTGGGGAATGTAGGTCCATTGTTACAGATGACATAGGGGATCTTGTTATGGCAGATTTGTATGGGCCGTTACCCAAAGGGAAATTTGCCTCAGCCTATATCTTAGTTATACAAGACTCGTTTAGCAAATTTATCAAGCTTTATGATTTAAGAAAGGCTAGTTCGCGCGCTGTAGTATCAAAATTGAAACAGTTTATTAAAATAATAAAACCCAAGGTAGTTATGACAGACAATGGTAGTCAATTCATAAGTAATGTTTGGCGTAAAGCTTTGCAGGATTTGAGTATCAAACCTATATATACTACAGTTAGAAACCCGAGACCGAATACTACGGAAAGAGTAAACAGGGAGTTAGGTCGTCTGTTTAGAACTTATTGCCACAGCAATCATAAGGGATGGGTCTCTATTTTAAACAACATTGAGATATTATATAACAATACTTATCACGAGAGTACTGGTTATTCACCTAATGAGATAGTGCTAGGTGAACGGAATACATTATCTACAGATAAATGCTTACTAAAACCGCGGGAAAAATTAGATTTTAGAACTATACGCAACGAAGTTCGGTTAAATTTGAAAAAATCCAGCGAAACCAGACAGCTTAAGTTCAATAGATCGCACCGGTTGGCGGAATTTCATGTAGGTGATATGGTGAAAATTCGTAAATATAATAAATCCGATAAACAACTTAAATTAACAAAAAAGTTTGAGCTGTTGTATGAAGGGCCTTATGTAGTTGCTGCCGTTCTACACCCAAACGTTTATACTTTAGCCGATCCAAAAACACAGCATATTAGAGGAAATTTTAATACTATACATTTATCAAAATATTACAAGTAAAATTCATTTAATCTTGTCTAGGTAAGGAAAGTGTAAGAAACATAGAAGTTGATTTTGAAATGTTAATATTAAATTCGTGAACATCTCGTTGTATTGAGAATATTATATGTGTAAGTGTAGTTTAATATAATTATGTGTAAATATTTATGAGTGATTAGAGGGACAATACTTAAGGGGGGGTAAAGTCAAGGTAGATTGTTCTTGGACAGTGTAAAAAAAAACAGGAAAGAGAAAAATTGTCATATGTAAAACTATAAGGCTTTGATAATTATAGCATTCTTTAAAACTTGAAAAATGTTTATGAATATATAAATAAAAAAATAAAAAAACCATGGTTGGCTAGGGAGTTCAGCACGAGTACACCTGTCTACTGCTTATGGAGATCTACTTGAATTTTCTTTGTATTATTTTCACTATAAATTTTTCGTAACTCATTTCCATATGTAGTAAGTAATAGGTTTAGTCGTTGGGGCGCAGGGAGGCTGGACCACAACTTTTAATAATTGTTAGTTTGTACAAAGTTTGGATATGAAAACATTAGGAAAATAACTCGAATTATATTACATATTTGAACAAGACATTTTAGATTTTTGGGTTACATTTTGTCAGCTAGGAAAGATTCACATAAGGTTAGTAGTTAATGTTGTAAATTTTAAGTCGTTTGAGAAACTTTTAAAATTTAGGGGGCGACTGTAACGGATCAATCCTTGCGAGTGAAATTAAAGTAATTATATAATTTTCTGTGTATTTTATTCTGTTGCATTCCTAAAACCCGAAAAAAAACAATTGTACAGAAAAAAAGGGGTAAACAAATATGATTCACCGTTTTTTTGTTGTTTGCCACTGACGACGTGTGAATACAAAAAAATATCTGTTCCCACATAATATTAAAAATAAAAAAAATAACAAGATACGAGTCATATACCTTATTTGGTCATCGGTAAGCATTGTTTAAAGCTAGCGTGAGAGAATTGCGGCATGATCAAAAGGGAAACAGTAGTGTACGACAGCTAAGGTGTGGGGTGCCGATGTACTTGAAGAAAATCTTGTGGTTTGGCATTGGTTTTTTTTATTACTTAGTTTGCGATTGTGAGAGAATTGCGGCAGGATCTAAAGGTAAACAGTAGTATGCGATTGCTTTGATGTGGGGTGGCGGTGTACTTACAGAAATTCTTGTGGTTTGGCATTGGTTTTTTTTATTACTTAGTTTGCGATTGTGAGAGAATTGCGGCAAGATCTAAAGGTAAACAGTAGTATGCGATTGCTTTGATGTTGGGTGACGATGTATTTACAGAAATTCTTGTGGTTTTACATTGGAAGTGTGAGAAATTGTCGGGATCATACAAAGGGTAGCAATGTTATATATTGCAGGAGGAAGTATTTGGAGGGGGAGTCGAGTTTTGAATCTATTCTCGCACGGATGCTTGAGAATTTTTACAAGTAAATACGGGTTAATTATACTGGCTCTTATATGTGAGAGATTCGCGAGTGTATACTTAGCAACCAGTGTTTAAATTGATTAGCATTTAGCATACTTCAGGCAGTGAGGTTTTAGTCTATTTTAGATTTTCGGTTAATTATATTAACAGATTATATTTCTCTAAGTATATTTTTAATTAACTATATTTTCGGTTAACACGGGTTAATTTTACTAGCTCTTATATAAGATTCGTGAGTGTATAGCAACCAGTGTTTTAGTTGACTAGCATTTAGCATACTTCAGGGCCTGAAAGAGCTGCGTGTAAGGTAAGTGAGCATGTTTTGTTATTTTCAGGGCTGGATTTTATTACGTTTTGATTGTCAATTCATTCATTATGATTTCTATGATTTATTTAATTTTGTTCATAAAATGTTTTGTTTAGGTGCAATATATTGGTATTGGTAAAATTTAATCTACATGATAATTTTATTTTGAATTTATTTTATTTTATATTTTACATGTGCATTATTTGTTTTGTGTACGGATTTTTCTTTTCAGCAATTTAGGATAAATGATAATTTTATTTTGAATTTATTTTATTTTATATTTTACATGTGCATTATTTGTTTTGTGTACGGATTTTTCTTTTCAGCAATTTAGGTTAAATGATAATTTTATTTTGAATTTATTTTATTTTGTATTTTCCATGTGCATTATTGTTTTGTGTACAGGTTTTCTTTACAGCAATTTAGTTAACCTAGATTAACTGAGTTAATCAATTAATCAAATAGTTAAATAACGGAAGAATTACACGTAAATTACAGTTTAGGCTAGTTATAGGTAATATAGTGTGGACTTAGGCCTTGATTCTAGTGCGTCGCGGTGATTAGGAACATAGGTTAAAATTTGGAATAGGAATTAATTACTTTGGAGTTTAATAGTGTTTAATATTGAGAAAATAGGTATTTATTTATTTCGTAAATTCTAAATTGTTTATTACTATTAGGATACACAATAATAGCTACCTATCAAAACTTCGGGCCGATACTAAATGGAGTTAGCTGGTGGGCAAAACCTAATACTTGTCATAAATTAGCTAACTACCTAACTCTAAGCATTATAATGAATATTGAGACAACCCTTTCTCTTTGTCATAAGAAGTAGCGAAGGTCATCAAATAGTGTGAAAATCCGACAGTGGGTGGTGTTTTGTGTTGTGGCTCAGTAGCATTAATTTATATAGAGATTGTAACTCAAATTGAGTACAATTCCATTTACATAATTATATTTTAAATTGAGACTTTATGTAAAATATATTGAATATAATAACTCAGACTGAACTTTAATAGTTAGTCATACAATTATACAAATACTAGGCAATTAGCCATATTAATTAATAATAGCACATCATGGCTTTTGTTTTGTAATTTATTGAATTAACTATCATTGCAAAGACTTTTAAACTTTGTATAAATATCTATCGAAATCATATAATATGGATTTCTAATATTGAATATTAAATACAGATCTGATTGTAATTCAACAGTCTGTATAATTATATACAAAACAACATTGCAAACATGTTAGAATTAATATTTTTACAATATTTTACAATATTTACATGATCATTGTAAACTGTTCCTGAATAATATCTACAGACTCAACTGAGCTGTAAATCAATTAGCTTATATATTTAATATTACAATTTGACACCGATGCGTGCTATTGTAATAAAATTTAATATATATTTAATATACTGGCGGTATATAAGATTTGCCGTGTTCCAGTTATTATTTACAATACATGACTGGTCTAATCAGACACTGTCTTATTAATTACTGAACAATATAGGTAACTGCCAAGCATAGCGCTTGCAGACCTATGAATCCTATACCTATGGTGAGTTTACTCATCAATCCACTCCAATTTCAATTATTGAATTGGAATTAAAAATATTATTTGATTACTTCACATGGAGAAGCATATGGTCAGTTAACACGACCATTCGATGGTCCTTAGTCCTTACCCTATGACATCACATTACTGAACTAAAATATTGTCCTTTCGGGCGGCTGTAAGCAGGCGTGTCCTCTAGTATGATGTAATCCGCGAGGTGGCACCCACAAGGGCTCTTTGGATTATATATTTTATTACTGACTATCTCGGAGGCAGGACATACCCCGAGGGAGGTAATTACAATTGACACTATTGAGTTCCGAGTGAGACCCACTACCCGTATTCAGAAAGAGTGTGTACTGGCAACTCTTAGTACGTACCTGCTACAGTTCATTCGGAGCGACAACCAGACTAGTGGTCCTTATCCAACAATATTATATTACTGAACTAAAATATCGTTCTTTCGAGCGACTGAGCAGGCTTGTCCTCGAGTATGATGTAATCCGCGAGGTGGCACCCACAAGGGCTCTTTGGATTATATATTTTATTACTGACTATCTCGGAGGCAGGACATACCCCGAGGGAGGTGATTACAATCGACACCATTGAGTTCCGAGTGAGACCCACTACCCGTATTCAGAAAGAGTGTGTACTGGCAACTCTTAGTACGGACCTGCTACAGATCCTTCGAAACAACAACCATCTACCTGTAACCTAACATCATGATGATTGTGTTGATTAACCTAGAGATGCTCTCTGGTAAATGTTAACTACAAGTATAATATGGGATTGGAGAATTCCTCACATCCTACCAATTATCGTCTTTATGACGCACCAATATTCCTCCTGTTTAAACGGGGAAAGGAAACTGTGGTTGACTTTCACGGCTTGAGAGCGAATGGTTGGGGCTCACAAGTATTCTAAAACCTTTTCGTTATGAACGGGTTCCAAAATTCCTTTAGCCTTGTGGCTTACAGACTCACATTAGTAATATGAATATAATGAAACCTAATCCAAGTAAATTTATTATCTCATCCTTAACCCAAGTTAATTTAATTCTGAATCATAAACTTAAATTAAAAATTCCATTAACTTCTTAACAATAGAGAATCCATGTTAGAGTATGTATCTATTTAATCTATTTAGTAATTTAGCACAAACATTACGTACCTCTATAAAGAATTAAAGGATTACTATTGGACACAGCGTGGAGCACTGCCACTGTTTGATGATCACTATGCCAATAAAATATATTTTATACTGTATTACGAAAATTAGTACTTCATATTCGTATATGTAATAATTATAAGTATGCAAGTATGCGTGTGTGAGAAAAGAAGGTGTTATAGGAATAGTTTATATAATGATTATACGTAGCACTGTAGGTTTTCGTAGCGCTGTAGGCTTTCGTAGCGCTGTAGGCTTTCATAGCGCTGTAGAAGTAGAATAGCTGATAGAAGGGAAGGTTTTCTTCATGGGTTTCATAATTCGATAAGGGTGGGGGGGGCGTTACAAAGGTCGTTAGACAGGCTGTCGGTCCACTCGAGAGCACACTTTCCAACTCGAGCAGATAGTCTAAGATCCGAGTAAGACCTCGACCTTCACCCATCTGTTTAATGGATGAAAAGTATGTTAAAAAATATATCTCAGTATAAAAATTACTTTTCAATAAGGTTAAGGATAATCTTACTTGCCGCCATTTAGTGAGTAAGCACGCCGCGTGCCCCCGTCTTGACTTTGCCGTGCCTCCGCCTCGACTCTGCCGTGCCTCCGCCTCGACTCTTGCAGTGAGCAGACGCCCATACATAGAAAATATAGAAGAGGTGCGCCTCTTGGTCGCCTTCTATGCGAAGCCCCCTCGACTCTTCTCCAGTCATTGGAGCCCTTTAGACGACAACGTCACTAACAATGAAATCTGTTCGCCATACTAAAGTGTGTAACAACAGTCTGACCTGACCTTTTTAAACTGACACTTTTTGGTATTTTAAAACGGTGTCTTAGGTTCTAGAATGTTACTAAAGAACGTCAGAATTCTTGCACACGAATTTCCGCAGGCAAATTTCCTAAGGAACCCTGATTTATTCTCTCCAAGTGTCCCCGAGCACAATATCTGAGGCAGAAATGTTTGGCAGGACGCCAGCCAATATACAAAGCGGAGTCTTGACTGTGCTCCAATTAAAACGAATGGACATACCTTTTCACTGAGACTATACAACAAAACATCGTTCCTAATACATAAAAGTATCAATTGTTGGGAAGAAATAGCGCGAGATTTTTCTAACAATTGTAATAAAAATAAAATTCTTTATTTCGACCATCTCTGATCATTTAAGTAGTGACAGGTACACTGCGATGGCGTTCCGCCTCACATTACGCCAGCTGTATATGCTTTCGGGCCTTGCTTTGGTGTTACCTTCAATGAGAGCTACCATTGTGGCTGTGCAGTTGATACTGCACAGCACACTTTGGTTGACCTCCCCGAATGAGTAGAACAATGAGGTCCAAATGAGGTCCACCGAAATGGCCGGCGTACCCCTACTTTCCATTACAACAAGGTTCCAACAGCGTAGCTCGACAGTCGTGGCGGGTCGCGGATTTGGATCAATCACAACTTTGACCTTTTAGGCATTCGTTTTAAAACTGGCAAGGTTTTACTTACCTACTTATTATTGTTATTGAAATAAAATTTAAATCCATATGTTATCGATAACGTATTTATCTAACACTAGCTGGTGCCCGCGAATTCGTCCGCGTTCTGGGTGAAAGGTACCCTATGTCCTTTCTGGTATCCCAGATAACGTGTATGCAAAATTTCATGGTGATCGGTTCAGTAGTTTTTGCGTGAAAGAGTTACAAACATCCATCCATACATCCATACAAACTTTCGCATTTGTAATACTAGCTGGTGCCCGCGAGTTCGTCCGCGTTCTGGATGAAAGGTACCCTATGTCCTTTCCGGTGTCCCTGACAACGTGTATGCAAAATTTCATGGTGATCGGTTCAGTAGTTTTTGCGTGAAAGAGTTACAAATATCCATACATCCATACAAACTTTCGCATTTATAATATTATTATTATAAGTACGGACTAGATACGACGTTAATTAAATAATAAGGTATGTCAATTATTTTAATGTGGTTTAAAATATGAAATATGACCGCTCCAGGGGTAGTATGCATTTCTCATATTTGAAACGATTAATCGAGGTCGTACACGATTCGATATGTCTGGGGCCAATCGATATAACATTTAGTACGATGAACTATACTCATGTATGCTACTTACAGGTCATACGATTTATAATATTATAAAGCTGAAGAGTTTGTTTGTTTGTTTGAACGCGCTAATCTCAGGAACTACTGGTTCGAATTGAAAAATTTCTTTTGTGTTGGATAGATCATTTATCGAGGAAGGCTTTAGGCTATATAACATCACGTTGCGACTAATAGGAGCGAAGAAACAGTCGAAAATGTGGAAGAAACGGGGAAAATGATTCATCTTTGAGGGCTTCCGTTGCGTGCGCTGCGAAAACTGTTCGAGATACCCAAATGATTCCCAAAATAACTATTCCACGCGGACGAAGTCGCGAGCACCAGCTAGTGTTAGATAAATCGTCAATCACTTTGATTTATCAATTTAAACTTTACATAGATTTATGTGTTTTATAAATGGTCAAGCAATTTTTGCGATGGATATATAGGATCCCTAAAACAACAAATTTAAGTATGTTTTTTGATAAATTTGAACAATTATTAATCTATTTACAAAGACTAAAAAAGAAAAATGTCATTATTGCCGGAGACTATAATATAGATATTCTGAAAAATAATAACACTACATCTGAGTTTCAATGTCTTTTGCTAAGTTTTGGCCTCAAATTTGAAATTAAAGAACCAACAAGAGTGGGAAGTAATACTTGTATAGACAATTTTATCCATAACCTCAAAAAATGTAACTCTGAAGTGATAGAACTTGCTCTGTCTGATCACTCTGCTCAAATATTGGAAACGCCTGTTGTTGATACTCATATATGTAATTATTGGCGCTTTAGGAAAAGGGATTATTGTAATGAAAATTTAGAGAAATTCAATAAATATATTAGCGACTGGAATTTTTCAGAAATATATACAACTGATAATCCTAATATTGCTTACAATATATTTATTGATAATTTTAAAATGCTCTATGAACTTTGTTTTCCTTATAAACTTATAACAATAAGAACAAATTATAAAATTAAATGGCTATCAAAAGGTTTGAAATTATGTAGTAAGAGGAAAAGGAATTTATTAGACGTTTATAGAAGAAGCCCCAATGAGATAAATAAAAATAAATATAAAAAATATTCATCGTTATTTAAAAAGATAATAAAATTAACTAAACAGTCTCAAAATAACTATGCTATTATAAATGCTGAAAATAAAAATAAAATAGCCTGGCAAATTATTAATAAAGTAAAACGAGATAGACCCAGAGAAACTATTACGGAAATTAATCAGGAAAACAAAATAGTATCTGATCCAGCAATGATGTGTAACATTTTCAATGATTATTTTGTGGATAAAATTAAGCCCTTGTCAAATACTAAACATGCAAATTCCAACACAATTACAAGAAATAACTCAATGTTTTTAAGTCCCTGTACGCCAATAGACATGAATAATATAATTCAAACCTTAAAGAATACTAATAGTGTTGGTTGGGATGGAATTGTTACAAAAGTAGTAAAATACACAATAAAAAATATAGCGGGTCATCTAAGTCATATAGTTAATCTTTGCATTTTTGAGGGGATTTATCCAGAAAAATTGAAGACTGCTATTATAACACCAATTTACAAAAATAAAGGTGACAAAGGGCATTTAGTAAATTATAGACCTATAGCACGGATCTCTGTTTTCTCAAACATTTTTGAAAAGTACATTTACAAAGAAATAAGTAATTATATGGAAAAGTTTAATATATTAACAAATGAACAACATGGATACAGAAAAAATAAAACAATAAATGAGGCAATTTTTAAATTCTTAGATACAATTATGACAAATGTAGACACTAAATCTCAAATATGTGCGGTATACATGGATATGACGCAAGCATTTGATCATGTAAACCATGTAATTCTTCTTGAAAAACTCGAAAGTTATGGTATAAGAGGTAATGTACTAAATTTAATAAAATCATACCTATACAACAGGAAACAAATTACTGAAATTAGTCGAATAAACAGAGATAATAAATCACATGAAACATTTCTATCCAATGAACGTACTCTGAAATACGGAGTCCCACAAGGTAGTGTTTTGGGACCATTATTATTTATAGCATACATTAATGACCTGCCGAGAACTGTTGATCATCCTATGTGTCTTTTTGCCGATGATAGCACAATGATAATAAAATGCAGGGACAAAGATACATATAATGATGATAATAATGCTGCTTTAAGAAAGATTATATTATGGCTAAATAACAATAATTTAAAAATTAATTTGCTTAAAACAAATGTCATGCATTTTAGTCAAAGGGAACATGCTAAACCATATTTAAATATACATTATGAAGATCAAACTATAAAAGAAATTAACACAACAAGATTTTTAGGCCTAGAAATTGACAGTAAATTAAATTGGAAATCTCATATTGATAGTCTCAAAAAAAGATTAAGTAAACAAGCGTATGCACTCCACGAATTATCAAAAACTGTAAGGATTGAAGCTATTTTATTGGCATATTACGGACTTGTTGAATCTATGCTCAGGTATGGAGTTCTGTTCTGGGGAAACTCGACTGATAAAATTTTTATTTTCAAAGCACAAAAAAGATGTATTAGAGCAATGTTTAAATTAAAAGTAACAGACAGTTGTATGCCCTATTTTAAAAAACATAAAATACTTACACTACCTTCACTTTTTATTTATGAGGTTGTAGTATATGTCAAAGCGAACCCTACCGTATTTAGACGAGTTTCAGAGCATAGTAAAAGAGCACAAAGAGATCCAAATAGACTGTGTATTCGCAAAGCACACACAGCTCTTATGCATAAAAGTGTTTTTTGTCTAGCACCACTCATTTATAATAAGATTCCGAACAAAATCAAGCAACTTAATATTAATCTATTTAAGAAGAAAATGAAAGAATTACTGGTTGATAAATGTTACTACGATTTAAAAGATTATATGTCTGATAACTTAGTGGATAGTTGTGATTAATTGTTATGTATGTAGTGTTAAAAAAAAAAAAAAAAAAAAATTTGCACACCCCAAAGGGTAGAATGTAGCGAGCCTAATTCATTATAAAACCATTGTATTTACCTATATTCAGCAAATAAATTATTATTATTATTATTATTATTATTATTAATAAATGATTTATTATTATTATTATTATTATTAATGTTTTTTTTTTCACTTCAAAAAGACATTTTCACTTCAAAAAAAATTGCCTCTGTAATGCTGATGACACATGTCGTGAAATCTTTCCATTTAATATTAACTTAAATATAAGTTTTCTTTGTCAAACTTGTTTTCAAGCTATCCAAACTGTTATTACAATCTAGACTAGAGTGCAAGTTGTGAGCGCTAACTCGCTAACCGTACTACGCGGTATAACTTCGTCGCTGAGTTTAGTTCTATGGATTTCCTCATTACTGATTTTAACACCTGATACCACCTTACTTGAGTGTTTCACACTTATTAAACTTTGAGAACTTCACATAATGCGACCTATTTCACGGGAGTTTTAAAGCTTTCGTTCTACTTCTTTTAAAAAATTCTCTTAAGAGGGAACGCAACAAGATTTTTTCCATAAAAATGTATTCCCCTGTTTTCTAGAGCAAAAATTTTTTTTTGTAAAATCTAGGTCTGCTAAAGCTACGTCCCTCATCATTTCTTTTTTCGACCAACTAATTACATAAGAAAATATTACTTCTCAAAGATCGCAATAAATGGCCCTTTTATGTCATCCTAATCAGACGACTATGAAACAAATTTACGGCATTAGAAATATATGTCCTAATCTGTTATTTAAATTTAAAATAATTACTAATTTTTATTTTTTTATACTCGTAATAAAAATTTAAGTTTTCAGCGCGAGCGTGGAGAGTGACAGATAGGGAGGCGAGAGTTAATTATAATTTATTTTATTAGTAGCATCGGTACGCGATTTAGTTAGGCAACTCATTCGCAATTTATCAAAGTATCATCTACCAGTTATACTTTGCCATAATTAAATATAAGATGAGGGACAGTTATTTCTAATGCCGTATCTCGTACTATTAGGATTATATATTATGTCGTCGGCACATCGTAGAATTCGGCATATCATGATATTCCTGGGCAGATCATATTTCTGTTAAAACTGAGAGGGTCGCCTCACTCCGCTCCGCTTCGCTCGGTTCCCCAAATTTATTTCCATGTTAACCTAACACGCTGCTCCTCGCTTTGCTTCGCTCCGCTCCTCGTCGCACCTATTTTTGACTTTTGGTGAAAGATTTTTTAAATTCATACTTTACGATCTGCCCAATTCTACGATCTGCCCACGACATATACATTTTGTACCGAAATAATATTAATAGGTAGCAAAACAAGTGATTAATTGCAAATAATATGCAAACATCCATTAAATTTGTGTACGTGATTGTACATGTACAAACTTCTGTTCGAATCCAGTTTTCGGAGAGCTGAAGTTGTAACGAGTTGAATCACAAAGTACAGTCGCGTATGTAAATTTGTTTTTCATTGCTTTGAATGGGCGATATGTTATGTTATTTAAGACCCTTCGTAATATTATGTCTAAGCGTAATATTTCTTCGCTGTTTGTGACTAATGTTCTTGTTTACTACATGTTAAGGCTAGTTCGCACTAGGTCAGTAATTTAGTCGAGTAGCAAGTAATTCAGTAACTAAATATGCCTGATTAGTGTGTAATTTAGTAGATACATTTTCTATAGATTTTTATAGATATTTGATCCAGGCACCTTCTGACCGGTCCTATTGGAAAATTATCAGTAAGGCCTTATAGTCCAGCAGTGGACGTCGTGCGGCTGAGATGATGAAGAAATTAATTTATTTCAATATACATATATTAATTTATAGTTTTTTAATCCTACTAATATTATAAATGCGAAAGTTTGTTTGGATGTATTGATGTTTGTAACTCTTTCACGCAAAAACTAATGAACCGATCACAATGAAATTTTGCATATACGTTGTCTGGGACACCAGAAAGGACATAGGGTACCTTTCATCCAGAAAAAAGTACTGCTCCCGAGGGATTATCTAAAATTAAGTAAACTAATTTCTGGCTAAGTATAATAGCAATAACTATGTCAGGCGATATATTGCTTTTCAACGCGGACGAAGTCGTGGGCACCAGCTAGTATTATATATTTTTACTATTACATATCTTCCATCACCTTACCCATCATAATTAATTGTAGCAGACATCAATCGTGCCTAAGCACGTGGCCTTAATTAACATATGAAAAGTAACGGTAACAAAGCGTAGTTATCTTTTCTGTAGACCGTACTTAAATACTCAATTGTCTTCATTTAATACGGTAAAGCTACAAGTTTGATAAACTTAGTGTTTATGTTTGGGGCAAACATTTAAGGGCTTACAAGAGCCGTTAGTGAAATCTTGAGTTAACTTTGGGCTATTACTCTTCTTAATAATATTATTTATGAAGACTTCTATAGGATCTGCCAAATACAAGACGCTCATTCATAAAAATGTAACATATGGGCCCAGTTGCCTGAATAATAATTTTTTTTAGGCTGGAGGCTTGAATCGGTGGATTTTAATTTAATTTAGGTAATTATACTTTTTCAAAGCGTTGAATATTTATTTTTAGATAGCTGGTGGCCTATTGGAATATTTAGCCTGAAATTTTATTGATAAATTGATAACGTGCTGTCTAGAAAAAGCATATTTTTTGTCAGACGTTGATTTTTTTTAACGCTAAATAAAAAGTTACTAAGAGGAAGTCACGTGCAAAACTTAGTACCCATACAATAATAATAAAATTTTGAACTAAAGTAATAACTGGATTAACAAAACTTGTTGCGGCTGGCTCAGAGCCAAACTGAATTGCAGCCTGTAACCATGTTCTGGCACAACGCAGATCGAAACACTTGTCGCGCTTTTGACTTGACATTGACATATTGTGACATAGATTAATGATCAATTCAGTAACAAACAAGAGTCAGTCTGTAGTGCCCTTTTTTATACTCCCCGAGGCTCACGCAATAGAGTCACTTATATATGCTCACGCATCACTCCCGGGTAGACCGACGACACGCAACTAACCTATCGGCTATCCCACATCAGTCACGGCATCAGTCACGTGGTACGTTTGTAATGTTGCCAGCGAACAAATCCAAGATGCATACACTATTTATTTATTTATTTATTTCACATGGCCCCCAACGAGGCAGGCATCAAATTAAAATAGGACGTTACAACCAATTATCACTAGGCGGATACCGCAGCAATTAAAGGAGGCTCAGCATGCGCCAATAAGAGCCACAAGTAACATCACATGTATTAACTAAAACTACTTAATCTATCCCTAAATCTACAACTACAAAAAAAATTAAAATAAAATTAAAATGTCTGTTATTACATACGAGAATGATTCTCTTAAATAATTTTCGACGGCGCGTCGCTGCAAGGGTCTATCACATGCCTTAGGGAGTTTGCATGACCCACAATGCGATTTAGTGGCGAAAAACTACACAGTCTATACAGAAATTGTCAATCAAAGAAACTATTACATTTCTTTATAGTTGACGACACGTTTGGTCTAGTGGCTAGTAACTCTAGCTGTTAACCAAACGGTCGCGAGTTCGAATCCCGCTAGGGGCAAATGTTTATGCACAGATCTTTGTACCTGAGTCATGGATGTTTGTATTTATAATATCTAATATAGAAATTCTCGTGACGCGGTGTTTGTTCCCATGTGATTTATACCCCTAAATGTTTAAGGGTGGTCCACCCCAAAAATTTATTTTTAATTTTTTCGCAAAACGTTTGCCGGGTCAGCTAGTAATATGTATTTATAATACACACAAAATTATTTTAAGTCTAAGAAAGAGGAGCGCGGACGTAGTCGCGGGTAAAAGTTAGTAAAAATAAAGTGTAAGTGATGGAAATGGAAGCGATGATTTGAATTGTAAAATGTGAGGTAGTGCATTCTCTTTCTGTAGTAATTCCCCGCAATCCTCGTGTTAAAACACTGTGCGACTTGCAAAATGAATTAAATATAAGGATAAAACTCGATCCACTAATGGATTAAGTCGATACGGTTCTATCAGAGCCAACCACCCCTGTCGGATTACATTAGTTTTACGGATTTAATTGAAAGAAAGGCTGAGACACACAATGAATGAAGAAATCTTATCTCCATTAAAGTTTTTCCGCATATTATATCAGTCAGTTAAACAAGTCAATTGATTGTGATTGAGAGTGAGCTGTCAATGTCAAAGTCGCTCTGACATAGCTAAGCACACTGGGATATACGGGCGGAGCGGTTATCTCATGTGCTTCGAAATAACACGTGACCTTTGGAACGTCAATCCTAACATAGGATTTATTTTGTTAGAATCGTAATCCTCACCTAAACACCCACGACTTATCATGAATACTCACGATACGGAGGTATATTTAAACTAGCTGAACTCAGCCACTTTTCGCTGTGGCGTACTGGACGCTGCTTATTAAATCAAGTGTAATACTATTTGATTTTTCTAAATTGAAATTACTCATAACATTAACTATCTGCCAGTGAAAATATTATCAAAATTATTCCATATTACATAATAAGCACACCACATTGATATTTCCAGGAGATCTACTGTATTATTAATAAAAATCAATGTTAAAGTTTAAATTCCCAAAATCGCGCCAAAAACGCTGTTTCTGTAATGGCGCTGATCTTTGATACGTGTGACGTCACACGCTAGTAAACAAACAGAACTGAATGATGACACAGATAACTAATTTATTACTCTATGTCTGATATGTTTACTAGCGTATGACGTCATCAGTGTTGCAACCAGTCAGGGCGTTTCGGCGCCAAGATGGAATTTCAAAAATTATGATTTTTTTATATAATTTGCAAAAAATATATATGATTTAGCTTAAAATAAATTGACATATGTTTTTTACGCTATTTTCTGATAGGATAACCACAATTTGTAGTATGTTTTAAATGTCGTCAAATAGCCTTTTGCCCAAAATTGGTCTTTTACTCTCAAAAAAGGTCGTTTACTCTGACATAGAAAAATGTACCTTATCAGGCTTGTATGTAGGTATAATATTATCAGTTTTATCCAGGACATTTAATAACAGCTGGAAGGTATAATAACCTCTTTCAATGCAATTACATGACGCAATGAATATTAATTGAATCCGTAAACGAATTTCCAATTGAATTTTGAATGCAACGCTGCAGATGAGCGCACTCGATGCAATCTGTAAAGCAATACGCCAAATGAAATCATTAAATCATCGTCAGAAGTGCATAATCGTAGCCATTCACTCCAGAAATAGAGAATGAATTATATTGCTTCAGTTGAAAACGGGAGGTAATTGTGGGGGTAAGATAAACAAGCTAAAAGCGTTAATTTCGTCGCTTAATTTGACTACTTGGGGTAAAATTGAAACTTAAATTCTATTATAGTGTACAGACTATAATAATGATTTTTTTTTAAATCTGCTCGAGATTTATAAAAAAAATCTGAAAAAAATAGTTTTGTTTTTCAGCTCAAAATTAACTTAATTTAAGTTGTTTTTAAGTTTTAGTCCTAAACTTTTATATCTAAGTATTATCATATTTTATACAATCTCTAATATATAAAATTCTCGTGTCGCAGTGTTTGTTGCCAAACTCCTCCGAAACGGCTAGACCGATTTTGATGAAATTTTGTGTGCTTATCTCGTAGGTCTGAGAATCGGCCAACATCTATTTTTCGTACCCCTAAATGTTAACGGTGGTCCACCCCAATTTTATTTTTTGGCAAAACAAGGTTTGCCGGTTCAGCTGGTGTTTAATAAAACTCTTAGCCTAAGTTCAGATCAATCATTTTTATGATACCAGTAATAGGTTTAGAGTTTCCTAAACTCTCTTGACGACACGTTTGGTCTAGTGGCAAGTAACCCTAGTTGTTAACCAAGCGGTCGCGGGTTCGAATCCCGCTAGGGGCAAATGTTTATGTGTTAACCTTTACCTTTGTACCTGAGTCATGGATGTTTCATATTTATAATATGTAGGTATTTACAAAAATAAAAGTATTGTATGTAGTATATCAACTGTCTGGTATCCATAATACAAGCATTAAGTTAGTGCTTAGTGTGGAACTAGATGGTGTTGTGTGGAATGTGTGAAGATATATATATTAGATATATTAAACATATCTTCGTTTATTTCTAATTTATTAAATGTATTTCCTTTTATTCGATACTTTCCCTTTATTTATTCTCTTGGGAGAATCGTTAAAAGAATTGTAAATAATAAATATCCCTAATACTGGTCGCCATTTTGTTTGTCATTCGGCATAGAGGAAAATAATACTTTAAATATAATATATTGAATGAGTCGTTAGGGCGAGGGCGCTTGCCTTAACGCTCTCTTCTAGTGTTCTCGTGTTCGATTCCCGGCAGGGTCAACTTTGGAAATGACTTTCAAAGTAGGACGAGGAGGAGGAGGAGGAGCACTATCTAGTTCTACAGTAAGCAATTAATGCTTGTATTATGGATACCAGACAGTTGATATACTACATAGATTACTTTTTTGTAAATACAAACAATACAAACATCCATGACTCAGGTACAAAGGTAAAATGTTAACACATAAACATTTGCCCCTAGCTGGATTCGAACCCGCGGCCGTTTGGTTAACAGCTAGGGTTACTAGCCACTAGACCAAACGTCTATTAAACTTTCCATCCCAGTGGGACATTAAAAATAAAAGGTCACGATGGACTAGATAAGGTAATCCCCGGCGCTGTATCCTCAGATTTAACCACTTACAATGAAGAAGGGTTAATGAGTTTTAAAACTTTCGTCATTTATTCTGGTTTCGACGCCGCGCGGCCTCGCTCGTAACAATTATTTGTTCTTCACGTTAAGGTTTTCGAATTGGCATCGCGGGTCGTCTGCTGTAAGGCCGTATACAGAAAGAAAGCTGGCAGCCTACCAGCGCTTATAGGAACCGGTCAACGCTACCTGCGCAGGCATTATTTTTATATCTTTTTTTATTAGAGATGGATTTGCTATTGGCCAGCCATGTATGTGGCAAGGATGAGGTCTAAGATAGAGCTAGCTCACTCAGAAGATGACTATTCACTCGAACCTTGAAAAGATTAGGGTTATATGTGCTCGCAAATAGAGACGCCGGCAGGGAGTTCCAAACCCAGGCAGTGCGCATTATAAAGGATGTTTCAAAGCGCTTGGTCCGAAAAGGATGGATTTCGTCAAGATGAGGATGGTAACCAGCCGTACGTCTGTATGTCCGAAGGAAGAAAGGGGAAGGCGGTATGAGCTCATGCAGTTCCTGAGCATTCTCCGAAGTACACCTTTTTTTTTTTTTTTGTCGAGGAGAAATCCGCTTACAGATTCCCTACCGCTGGCTAGGCGATAGGGATATGTGGGGGTCGCCCAGCACCTGATGTTAGGATGTTAGCGGCACTGGGAATACCCACTAAAACTCCCCGGTGCCTCCTTGCCCTGTGAGCGGGGTGAACCGGGTTCTGCCGAGGCACCTAACTCCGATCCACCCCCAGGGCAGCCTAGCCACTACGGGCTAGGCTATCGCCAAAGAAAGGGATTGCCCGGAGACACCCAGGCAATACCCACGCGAACGGGAGGACCTTGTGCAGGCACACACAGCTAGCCAACCATGTGCGCAAGGTCCCCCTAGACCATCTGCAGAAGGCGGGCAGCCTTCTCCAGACAGCCAGGCTCTCAAGAAAAGTCCGCACTCGAGTGCTTGACGGGAGGGAGCCCGCCACTCATAATCCGCACACATACCTCGTGTGCGGAACAAACAATAACATTAGGCCGCACTCAAGGAGTGCGGCCGCGACCTCCAACTGCGAGAGGTAGCCCGCAAGGGTTCCCTCCCGCGAGCGCTCCGCTACGGACTCCCGCTTGGGAGCCCGCTCGGAACGCTCGCTTGTACGCCTCCTTAGCACCCGAGACCGCCCCAAGGCCAAGGTTGAGACCCCCCACCGCGACAAGGTCCCGGCGTACTCAGGGGGATAGATGCAATATTACTAGGATTTTTGCAAAAATCCGTTTCTTCCAACGAAGTACACCTTATAAAAGACACATAAACTGGCAATTTTGCGTTTATGTGCCAGGCTCTGCATCTTAGATTTTAAATTTATATTTATATGAATTATGATAAGCGGCGGAACTTGTCGGCGACGTTTAGCGCTATTATGTTCTTCTAGTACAATGCAAGCGAAGCTCTGGGGCGCGACTTGTATATCATAATTCCAGCTTCGCTCTTAAAGAATATAAATAAATTAAATATCTATACTACTTAAGGCAACACTTAAGGTACTTAAATAACACGTTAAAGTATTATACTTCTGAATTCTTGAGAAAAACAACATATTTCACAAACAGGTCCCAAGTTGTAAGTAAAATTTATGAGATAAAACTCAAGAATGTGTACTTGCATTTTAAAATAATAACGCGAACAGTATTATGCGATCTCTAGGGAAGGTCACGGAGTACCAAATCTTAAGTATATCTCTTAAGAAAACGTTCAAATTTAAAATCGCAGTGCGGACGCATTAGACGAATACAATGAGAGTTTATTAGTTCAAAAATACCCTCATTTTGGCTTCCTTTTTAACATAACGGTTTTATTTTATAAATGTTTATAATAGCCGTCTCTTCACCAGTGCTTCTTTCATGTGAAAATTTTATTGGTCATGTTAAAACTCAACAGACAGGCTGACGGTCCACTTTTTTTATATTTTCCCCCGGGGTTTACCCACGGGCCGTATATTTTAATTTTACATTTAAAACCAAGTTGACAATGTGCTTATTGTTAAGGAGGTTGATAGTCTACTTGATGGTAAATGGCAACCGTCGCTGTGGTCACATGGTCACTGCGTAGTTCGATCGATCGACTATGTGAACTTTTTTGTCCAGTTTTTTTTGAGATGGGATAAAATCATTGAACTCGCGACATTGTCATGTTACATAATGTACTGTAATTGAATTTAAAAAAAAGAACAATTTTTGATATGGGATAAAATCATTGAACTCGCTACATTGTCATGTTACATAATGTACTGTAATAGAATTTTTTAAAAAAGAACAATTTTTGAGATGGTATAAAATTATTGAACGTAATGTAAGCGTTGATGCAGCTGATATTAATTTAAAATAATTTAAAAAAGATCATTATGTAGGCAGACAACTGCATATGAAAATAAACTTACTAGATATGATAGATAGATATGATATGATATGATAGATATGATAGATTGATGATAGATGATCAATAATCGTATACACCTCTGACCAATAATCTAGTTTCATATGAACATCAAACCTTTTTAATGGTCTGTCATTATGAAGTTTATGTTAAATTGTCATTATGTCAGTGTCATATATTTTTTCTTGTATTTCTTGCGATCAATAATTGTAAATAAACGCGTAATTGTTCAATTTTGCATTTCGCAAATTTTGCAAACTTCTGTTTGCACTTCCGGAGTGCGACTGATTTTTTTAGCTTTCAAAATTGTTAAAACTATAAAATATAAATAAATAATGAATAAATAAATAAATAAATATTCACACATTCCTAGTAAGTAAGCAACTTAATGCTTGTATTATGGATACCAGACAGTTGATATAAGTACTACATACATTACTTTTTTTGTAAATACATACATACTATAAATACAAAACATCCATGATTCAGGTACAAAGGTAAATGTTAACACATAAACATTTGCCCCTAGTGGGATTTGAACCCGCGACCGCTTGGTTAACAGCTAGGGTTACTAGCCACTAGACCAAACGTGTCGTCAAAAATGAAAATGTACAATAAAACTGTGTCTAATCTTTTGGCGTTAACTGGAGTGTACCCTTGTTTGTATGGCATACTGGAACTATCAAACTTTATTTTGTTTGTACAACTCTAGTACAACTTCATTTATATTGACTTTTGTCGTAAACTCTATTCTGTTTGGGGTAACGTTGGACTACTTTGAGAACAATTGTTTATGTTAACTGCATTATTTCGTTTTTATTATGTTTTTATATATTTTGCTAGTAAATGTATCATCGTAATGATGATAAGTTATATACGTAATATTATAAAACAAAGTCCTCCGCTGCGTCTGTCTGTCTGTCTGTCTGTCTATCCCTATGTATGCTTAGATCTTTAAAACTACGCAACGGATTTTAATGCGGTTTTCACTAATGGATAGTGGAGGCGCGGTGAAACCCTTGCTGCGGGATTACGACAGATTCACGCCATGAATAGGCGGCTGTAAGCGAAAAGTTTGACACTCTGAAGGACAGGATAAGAAGCAGAAGGAAATGCACGTACCTTATACCGGTACTTTGGTGCGCTCTCCTGCAGGAATCTCTAAATGTCCAACTGACAGACACTGTTCACATGTATATCAATGTTCAGCGATAAGGCGCGGATGAATTCACTTCACTTCCGAGATCGAGTTAAGGCGCGGATCAAACTCATATACGCGTGGAAACACAGGTCAAGCGCGGGCGTGTTCCTTCTTCCTCTCACGCGGCGGTCATCGGTAACAGTACATTATATATGATCAAACGAACTTCTCAAGTGAAGTTCGATCAATATAATATGAGTGGTTTCATTTGAAGATACAAATTAACAGGTAGTCCTTTGACCTACAAGGCAACACTCGCACGCTTTAAGAATTTTATATTTATTTATTAATTTAGTATCGAATATTTATATCTCGATTAAAAATTAGTATTCGAGCTCCTCACTATAGGTACGTCGCCATGACAGTTCATTCTTTTAAAGTAACGATTTAATTTCACTCTTTCCGTATTTTACAAAACTGGGATAGGGGTGGGTGGGTGATTTGTATCTTCAAATGAAACCACTCATATTATATTGATCGAACTTCACTTGAGAAGTTCGTTTGATCATATATAATATTTCGTGGTTTCATTTTCGATACAAATTAACAGGTAGATGTTTAGAGATTGAGTTTTGTCGGTATTTATCGTGAGTTTATCTGTACACGATAAATGAAATACGAAGAGTGAAAAATCAGTCTTTTTTTTTTTTCATACAAAAAATCATTAAAGGAAGATTAAGTTAATTCTGAATCATTATTATTGGACGGCAAACAAACGGATTTTGCAAGATTTACTCCTGTATGAGGGGTCTATGATAAAATTTGGCAAAAGACGACGCAGTCCAGTCAGCAATTTTGCGGATTACGTAGACGCGCAGAAGACGCGGCCGGCGCGGACGCTGAAACTTATACGCGTGCTGTCGCGCGCGCCCCTGTGGGGACGCTTCATAGTAATTAAGAGATGATCATGATACTCGAAGATCTTAAGTCTCGAATCATAGACAAGTCAACCATTGTTGTGGCCAGACAAATCGAAACAATTTCGCGGAAAAAGGGCAAACACAAAACTGACTTGATAATCATATCTGTATATTACAATCTTATCTCCGTCACTTTTTATTTTAATGTTATCTGTTTTAATCAAAGAAAACGTTTGGACTCTGTATGTCGTACATAAGGCCACTAAAATGACTAGTTTTTTTTTTTTTTTTTAAACTTAATTGACCCAGTCTGAAAGTACTTGAGTATTTCGGCAAGGACGGTCCCATTCTAAATATTCCTTTCATTAGCCCTTTTGATACAGTCATCCGAACTTAGATTATTGCCAAGGAAAAATGACAGGGTTGAACGGTGACTATATTAAGCGTGCCGCAGGACGCACCACTTTCAAACAATTCTGATAAGTTCATTAATTGAGGGTACCAAGACTGTACAGGCTACATTGGAAATACTAATATATATGTAGCTTTATCTTTTTTATGCAGTTTAATAATAAAGCAAATGGGGAAAAAGCGTAAAAGAACTTCTCACTCCAGCCTATTGCAAATACGTCCACACTAATAGTGCCTGAATCCTATCTTCAAGTTACATTTATTCGAGACATTTGGCGTTAGTGCAAGAAGCAAACAAATCAATCTTTGGGTTGCCGAGCTTTTTAACGATGCAATTAAAAGCTTCTGATAATCCCACTCTGTGTGATTCACTGATTCAGGATTCACTCTGCGTGACTCTTTTTCAGCCTCGATATTGACCTTCGTATTTATATGCGAGGCAAATAGCCAGAGCTATCTCGACTCGCATCATTGCTAAATATCACGACACAGTGTGTTCAAACGCTGGAATTGTATACCAGCGTTTATGCGGCTCATAACTAATAATGCGGTTATATAACTAATAATATTGTTTTAATTGACACTAATAGCTATAGTGTTATCTACGCGGAGTAAGATAGCAAAATTAGACTTATCTTTTACAAAACATTGAAGAGCCAAGAAAGACAACAGTTCTAAATAATTAATATGGAACTGAAGTTCACTCTTTTCCGAGAACAGATCGTCAGTGTAAATTTTCATAGCATAGGTTTCGTTTATTTTTTATTTAATTAATTTATTTATTTTTTATAGGCCTGTCTATTTTGTCAATATTATTAATCCACCCGTTAAGGTTGTTTAAAATATTTTTTGGTAGTTTTACCTTTAGCTTCAAATGTACTATGTTGTTTTAAAAATATGTATTTTTGTCGCTAAAGTCGTTCTTAGCGACAAAAAGTCGTTCTAATATTTTTATATACAGTCAACCATAGCGTGCTGCTGGGCAAGCATCACGAGGACGCCTATTAATTGAGAAAACTCACAGATGGTGACAATGGGTAATTTAGCAAATCTTTGAACCATACAAGCTATCTATTATGATTACCGTCATTTGGTATTTATTGGTATCATATACAAATCATAAAAATTGCACACTTGTTGTGGATGTAATTGGCTTTTATCGTAATTTACTACGAAACCTAAATACTCAAACTATCGTCTCTTGAACATTACCAAGGCATTCATCATAGCTCTTTGCTAAGCAACAAATGTCGTCAAGCAGACCGACCACGTAAGTGTGATACGACTTGTCTGACTATCTCGGTAAAACACCTAGGTGCTATCCCTAGGTCGTACGTTATATTAGTTTAAATTGAATTTGGTGCGATGTACTCGAATCGAAGGTATTTTCGAGATTCTATATCGATAGATTGACTCCTAGTCATAAACAAGTTGTTTTGTAATAACTTGCAGGCAGTCCGTTAATCCTCCATTTTAAAATGGGTCTTTAGTATAAACCGATTTAATAATTTTAGATTCAAAATAAACGTTTTAGTACCATTAGGCTTAATTTCAATTTATTATTATTATTCTTACAAAGAATTAACTATTACAAAAATCAAAGTAAAAATTTGTACGTCGTAATTACGACAGAGTGTGCTAGGACTGTGTTGTATATTTATCTATCATTATATCTACTCACATTCTCATACAAATAAAGTTGTTATTATTATTATTATTATTTAATAATAATTTTTATAGTTTAAGTAAATTATCGACACCCATGTACATTTCATGATGTTCTTTTGATGACCACTATAGACGCGGTACTTTTGATTTATACGCCTTGGTTATGAACGAACCCAGCTAAGAATATTGATACAGCTAAAAATACATTGTCTGTAATGTTTAGCCAACAATTATAGAAAAATTAAACACAATCCGCATGTACCTTAATTAAGGAAGTTGTGTGGCACGTGACTTTCTCTTGTACGCCAAGTTGTGCCAACGGGGTCGTCTCGGCTGGTCGTCTCTACGACGTGGGTAACTTCCTGTGGCCTCCTCGCCCCCCCCTGTTTGTCGAGTAACGAGAAGGCCCAGTCCAGTTTTCCTGGAATGGTTGACGGGATCCACTTGTGCTGGGAGCAACCGGATTAGACCTTGGCGGAGGCACTGTCTTTTTGATCTGCAATCCCTGCTTCTCAATAGTCTTAGAAGCTTTAGTTTTCTCTGGTGACACCGAACAACGTCTTTCACATTCTTGAATGAGGTTCAAGAAACCCTACCTAGCCCTGGTGTGATCATTTTGATCCTAGCCTGGGTTTTATGATGATGCAAATCACTTAGAATGCGACAACCGTCACTGAGCATTTTAATTGCATCTAAATTTAATGTCGCTTGTCAACAATGCCGACATAGCCAAGTCAAAAGTAAAATGACAATAAACAGGAATAGTTCATAACTTGAATCTATCTAACCTGCTTAAGAAACACGAATAGCCTTGTTCATTTTTGAATCTATGGCTGGTACGGGCTCTAATCAGAATCTATTGCAAAATTTGAATAGTTCATAATTTGAATAGTTCATAACTCATAATCTTTAACCTGCATAAAAAACATGATACATACGCCTTGTTCATTTTGAATATATGGCGGGTAGGTTTTGCCGGGTTCTAATAAGAATCTATGGCATAATTAGAATAGATCATAACTTGAATCTTTAACCTGAATAAAAAACATGCATACGCACGCCTTGTTCATTTTGAATATATGGCGGGTAGGTTTTGCCGCGTTCTACATAGAATCTATGGCAAAATTAGAATAGTTCATCACTTGAATCTATAACCTTCATAAAAAGCATTATATATGTATATAATAATGTAACCTTTTTAATTTAATAATAGGAATTATATATTATTTATATATGACTCAGGTACTGAATACGTAAACATTTCACAATGTTATTCAGAAGAAAAAAGAAATTATAAGTATTCTAGAATTAATGAATACTTAGTTTAATTTGAAATTATGCATTAATTAACGATATAACTTTTAGGCCTTAAGTAATCATAAAAAGCATGTATAGTTACGCCTTGTTCATTTTTGAATCTATGGCGAGTAGGTTTTGCCGCGTTCTAATTAGAATCTATGGCAAAATTAGAATAGTTCATAACTTGAATCTATAACCTGCCTAAAAAACATGAATAGTTACGCCTTATTCACTTTTGAAACTATGGCAGGTAGGTGGAATTTTAATTGGAATCTATGGCAAATCATCGTAACATAAGGTACTTTCAAATTGAACAGTATTTGTACGATTCTTTAGCAATAATATGATTTTGGGTACAGCACTTACCCAGTGCCGGGTTAGCTACGTAGCAAAAGTAGCAATGGTTATACGGGTCCTGCGCATTGGCGGCCCCTTGTACTAGATCTTAACATATATATCCATTTTCAATATTTTGAAATGAACATTTCAGAAAATATTGTTCAAATATTATTCTTTTTATATATGTACGTAAAAGTTTAGTATCAATTAAATTATCTTTATATTATATTAAGAAAAATTAGAGAAAATACGCTTTATTTTAACATTTAAAATCCGCGTAATCTCTTAACTGGAGATCCTAATACTCAAACCAAAGGCCATTTTACATAATTTGCTACGGGCCCCGCGCATCTTAATAAGGCACTGGCACTTACCTTGAACATTATCTATTTTTTAGATCTAAACAAATCCAAACGCCGACGTTTATGTCGATGTTTATCTCTCAATTTTTCCATTTTTTGCAAATAATATTCCATCTTCTCGTCGAACTATCGTTTAGGCATCGTGAACATTGAAAATTGAAAATAGTTTTATTTTATTAACAACTCAAAGGTAGGAGCGCGTGCGCTCGTTGCCTCGCACGGAAAAAGAATGAACTGTCATGGCGACGTACCTATAGTGAGGAGCTCGAATACTAATTTTTAATCGAGATATAAATATTCGATACTAAATTAATAAATAAATATAAAATTCTTAAAGCGTGCGAGTGTTGCCTTGTAGGTCAAAGGACTACCTGTTAATTTGTATCGAAAATGAAACCACGAAATATTATTTTGATAAGAGGGTAAAGAGGAAAAATGTGAGGGCCATAATTATTAGGAAGGTGGGTAATAATAAAAAAATGACTTGACAGCCAACTATTCGATCACGGCGCAACCAGATAAATTGGTTCTCGAAGAAGCTGGTTACTGCCGCCAGACGGGCAGCCTAAATTAATGATTGCTAAACGCAGTTTACCATTGCAATGCCACTACTTACGAAAATTAGACTAACTTTGAAAAGTTCATTTCCTAAGTTGACCCAGCCGGGAATTGAAACTGGGAACCCTATAACGGAGCTTTAAAGTACCTAAGCACCGCAACCACTCATCCAAAGACGACACGTTTGGTATAATGGCTCGTAACCCTAGCTGTTAACCAAGCGGTCGCGGGTTCGAATCCCGCTAGGGGCAAATGTTTATGTGTTAACATTTTACCTTTGTACCTGAGTCATGGATGTTTTGTATTTATAATATGTATTTACAAAAACAAAGTAATGTATGTAGTATATCAAATGTCTGGTATCCATAATACAAGCATAAAGTTGCTTACTTTGGAACTAGATGGTGCTGTGTGGAATGTGTGAATATATATTTATATTATATTTATATTTAAAGGGCTCGTCAAAATTTAAAGCACAATTATAGATATAATTTGGTTTCATAGATGCCGCTTTGAGAAGAGCTGTATAATTTTTCTCTTAAAAGGATTTACAGCCTCATTCCAAAGCCTTAAAGAAGATTTATTATAGTCCACTTCAAACGTGATGAATTTATGGTTAGACGAAATTCCGTTCCATTTTTAAATTTCACACTAGCCGCACTTAACGTCTAGCTAGAGTGAGGATTAAAGCAGATTTGATATTTATGTGCGCGAAAGAATGTCAGGATTATGTAACTTTATATTTGTAAAACTACTGTGGCTCCTTTCTCCTTAGGAATCGATTAGCATAATATATATAATATGTAGTCGGCACATCGTAGAATTGGGCATATCATGATATTCCTGAGCAGATCATATTTCTGTTAATACTGAGAGGGTTGCCTCACTCCGCTCCGTTTCGCTTGGCTCCCCATTTTTAGTTAGAGAAAGCTAACTAAAAATATTTTTAATATGTTAGTACAAATAATTAATAAACTCAAAAACTACAGGACTGGTTTTGAAAATTCTTCCGCATAAAGAAAGCTATATAAAATTCTCGTGTCGCGGTGTTTGTTGCCAAACTCCTCCGAAACGGCTGGACCGATTTTGATGAAATTTTGTGTGCTTATCGGGTAGATCTGAGAATCGGCCAACATCTATTTTTCATACCCCTAAATGTTAAGGGTGGTCCACCCCAATTTTTTTTATTTTTGGGCAAAACAACGTTTGTCGGTTCAGCTAGTATTTTATAAAATTACGCAGGCGAAGTTGCGTGCAACAGCTAGTCTTAAATAATTTAAAGTTGTTAAGAGTAAAAGTAAAAAATTAAATGAAAGTCAATCTACCTTAAACAAATTAATTTTTTTTTTTCTAATCAAAAGGCGAGTTCATTTATTTCCTCGGCTTAATGCTTGTTTTAATTAAAATAATACCTGCCACGGACATCTGTTTTGTCGTGTGGTCTAAATTAACAAGCGGTAGCGATTCCTTACTTATGCTATATTTCACAAAGGGTGGCAGCAGCAGCGCTCTTTGCGAACTAAATCAAACTGCGCTCGCCAAACCGCCTGCCAAGCGTGGCGAGTAATAGCTAGTAATGGCCTTCCCTAAATTCGATGTTTTGAATGAAATTTTTTATTTACTTACATATATATGCTATATTGTGAGTAAAGCACAATAGATTCTTTATTTTTAGTGTAGGAGCAGTATGTAGTGAATTCAAATAAAAAAAAACCACTGTAGTTAACATTTTTTTTTGTAATACGAAAAAAATGTACTAAATGTTGATAATTATTTTTAAATCAAGCTTTTTGGTCCAGCCATTAACGAGGAGTATTAGGAAAGTACCTATTTGAAGGCACATAATGCCTTAATGTTACAAAAGTTCACTAATTATTATAGAATTAAATTAATATCTGCTTGTAACTTGGGACACAAGCAAGTTTTTTCTTAACACAATATCATTTCAAAATGTAAGCAGTTTAAGCCATATTTATTATAAAATTAATTCGACACAGGAATAAAGCTGAGGGGATAAAATTTAATGGGAAATCGTTTAATCCAAAAAGTGCTGGCATAAATATTTGAAATTTTAACAGTATGAAATTTTGATGAGATATAATTTAAATCACTCGATGTAATAATCTATTTTTTTATATTATCTAAAAATGTTAAGTTAGTTTGTGTGCGCTTCAAAATCTCGAGAATGGGTAGACCGATTTTGATTCGATTTTCACATATAGAAATAGGGATAAACTTGCTAGTTTAAAATTAGACTACAAGCTTGCAACATTACAATAGATCAGTGGAAACCCCATTGAAATCGGTAAAGCCGTTTCTGAATTAGCGTGAACAAAAATTTTTTTGACTTCCTATTTTTATTTTAATATTTAATGTACCCACACTTCTCGTTTACGATTTTATTAAGAATACCTATATGTATAAAATAGTTAATTCTATTTGAACGAATCGGAATTTTTTTTAAATCACTCAAGCCTTTAATTGGAAATGCGCTAGCTACACCGTACAGTTGGAATTTCTGGAATTTAGATGGTTTAAATTTAACCTTTAGAGCTTTGGTTTATTGAAACTATACGTGATTATACGTGATCAATTTGAAAGGTCAAATTTGAAATACATTTTATATTTTATACTACTTAGCTGACCCGCCCGGCGAACTTCGCACCGACTCTGAATAAAATGTTAGATCAAATGTCAAATTTGAAAAACGTTTTATATTTTATACTACTTAGCTGACCCGCCCGGCGAACTTCGCACCGACTCTGAATAAAAACCTGTTTCATACAAAATGTATGATCAAATGTCAAATTTGAAATACATTTTATATTTTATACTACTTAGCTGACCCGCCCGGCGAACTTCGCACCGACTCTGAATAAAATGTTAGATCAAATGTCAAATTTGAAAAACGTTTTATATTTTATACTACTTAGCTGACCCGCCCGGCGAACTTCGCACCGACTCTGAATAAAAACCTGTTTCATACAAAATGTATGATCAAATGTCAAATTTGAAATACATTTTATATTTTATACTACTTAGCTGACTCGCCCGGCTAACTTCGTACCGACTCAGAATAAAAACCCGTTCCAGACAAAATGTATGATAAAATGTCAATATTCGAGAATATTTCACATGTTTTAGTGGATATTTTGATATCTGGGGCGGAGACAAATTCAACAATATTTTCTCTCTTCAATATATTAAGTATAGAAAATTCTCTCTGTAGTAGGGATATAAAAAAGTTGTAAGCAAATTTGAAACCACTTAGTTATATAAAAGAAATCACTTCTTTATTGTTTGTTCGGCTAACCGCGAAGACTGTAGTAAAAGAAACGTGACGTCACGGTCGAATCAACCCCCTAGCTAGAACCACGGCACCATCGCAAATAACCATTGTGTGCCGATGTCATAAACATTGTTTGTGTACTGTCTCTATATACTACATTTTATTATTATGTTTCTGCATAGAACATTACTGGTATAACAAACAGCAGTACCTAAACGCTATAAAAGCGCAGGTTTCTAAAACCTGCATTATGGACTGTTTGCTTGTTTACAAAAGTAATTATTAAATTTTGGTATGGAATTGGTTGGTAGCTTCAAAGTATATTTACTAAATTTTGTATGGATTGCGTTAGGAAATTTGAAAACATTATAATTGCATTTTATGTTGAAATCTTTGGAAATATTATATATTGTGTGAATATTCTAAATTAGCCTTAGTTTAAGTACGGCGTTGGAGGAGCGGGGATCTCCTGATACAAGTATTCTTATACTTAATAGGAGGTCCCCTACACCCTTTTTGTACCTAGGCTTAATTTTTGTAAAGAAATTATTTTGTATTTTGTATTTGTATTTGTATTTGTATGTGTTTTTGTATTTGTATTTGTATTTGTATTTGTATTTGTATTTGTATTTGTATGTTATGCTGAGTTGGAGCCGGTTTGTGGCAGGCGACGTTTTAGTTTGTCTCTCTAATATGTTATCTATGCATGTTTTATATGCCCTTATAACGTGGGAAAGCAATGTCTATATAAAGCGTTCATATATCGAACGACGACAAATGATTAATTATCTATGAATGAAATCAGTTAAGAGCTAAAGAAAATAAAAAAAATATAAAGTTTATTTTGTGGAAACTTGAAGCTAACAACTCTTGAGATAATAACTCAACATTAACTTAACTTAAAACTTATAGAATCCAACTTAATACTATTAAATATTAATTTTATTAAAAAAAAATATCAAAAAATAGAATAATAATAAGTTAGCCACTATTTTTTAGATTACTGTGACACAAAATCTATATAACTTCTGTTTCACTATTCGAACACGTTTTATTTTTACCAAGAGCTCGTGGTTACTCCTATTGCAATATCGTCTTGAATTTTACCGCATCGTCTTTACAATCATTGTAGTGGTATTTTTTAATGAAATGTATCTCTATTTCACATAAGTAATAAATAATAAAAATACTTTGAAATTTTGTAATGTTTGCATATATATTTTTTTGTTTCAGGTAAGTCTAAAGAGAGATGCTCAATTGATCTTGATTGCAGTAAAGCCAAGTAGGTTAACATTAATTTTATTTGAGTGTGTCTCAAGATCTAAAATCTTTAGACATCCAGGGGCCGTAGCCAAGAGCATACCAATGCAAACGTTTCGTTGCGTTTTCTGACGAATAGAAACGAAATAAAGCCCAGTGATTTGTCGTCAGAACGCAACGAAACGTTTGCATTGGTATGCTCTTGGCTAGGGCCCCTGGACTGCTCCCGTTCACATGGGAGCAGTCCAGGGGCCCTAGCTATTATCCGTAGCTATTGTCCAGGGGCTATTATCCGTTGTATACCTACTTATATTATACCCGAAGAAAAGTTTGTAGATTAGTTAGACGATAAGTCGTCTATTACGTGCGTGACACGTCCATTAGTACTGAAGTTGTTATCTAAATTGTAGTGGTCTAAACCATCTGTCGCTTGTAATTCAGGTCCTTGTAAAGTTATTACCTTAATATTGACATTGACAAAATAATTACACTTACTCTAAAATCTATAGTAATACTAGCTGGTGCCCGCGATTTCGTCCGCGTTCTGGATGAAAGGTACCCTATGTCCTTTCTGGTGTCCCAGACAACGTGTATGCAAAATTTCATGGTGATCGGTTCAGTAGTTTTTGCGTGAAAGAGTTACAAACATCCATACATACATCCAGACATCCTAACAAACTTTCGCATTTATAATGCTTAAATAAAAATGCGTAATTTTTTAAAATATTTTTAATATTAAGTATAAACTTTGATGATTGGTCATTAAGGTCCTTAAACCTCTCGGCGTGCCGTCGACTTTACCACGGGGTGGTAAGGTCGATGGCACTCTACGGAGCCCCGGTCTGGGCGGAGTGCCTCACTAGTCGCACCCGGGCCCTCCTCAGGAGGCCTCAAAGGGTCATGGCGATCCGGGCCGTGCGGGCTTATCGCACGGTCAGCCACGGGGCCGCCTGCGTACTAGCAGGCACGCTCCCGTGGGATGCCGATGCCCTGGTTCTGTCCCAGGTACATCGGCATCGGGTCGCCGCAAGGGCCCTTGGAGAAAGACCCGTTGCCGAGGACGTGCAGCGGGTCCGCGCAGAGGCTCAGGAGAGGGCCATGAATAATTGGGGTGAGGCACTCCGCAACCCCTCCGCCGGCTACCGGACGATACTCGCGGTTCGTCCGGTGTTAGAAGAGTGGGTGAGGCGCCGACAAGGTGGCCTCACCTTTCATATGGTGCAGATGATGACTGGGCATGGGTGCTTCGGTCATTATCTGCACCGTATAAAAAGGGAGGAGTCGCCGCAGTGCCACCACTGCGGCGACCCTGATGACACGGCCGAGCACACGCTCCAGGTGTGCCCGGCCTGGAGTCCCCAGCGCCGGGAGTTGGAAACGGCGCTGGGTGGTGAAGACGTCACACTGCCAAACATGGTTGAAGCCATGCTTGGCAGTGTGGCAATCTGGAAAGCAGTTGCCACCTTCTGCGAATATGTAATGTCGCAGAAGGAGGCAGCCGAGAGGGAGCGAGAGGAAGAGGCTGGTCTCGCTTCCCTCAGACGTAGGCGGCTGGGCAGGAGAAGGCGGGCATACCTAGCCCGTCTTTAAATGTCCCAGGGGACCTGCGCACATAGCTGGCCAGCTATGTGTGCCTGCACATAGCTGGCCAGCTATGTGTGCCTGCACAAAGTCCCACCGTCTGGGGATTGCTTGGGTGTCTCCGGGTAATCCTCCGCTGGCGTGAGCCTAGCCAGCATCGGCTAGGCTGCCCTGGGGTGGATCGGAGTTTGATGCCTCGGCAGAACCCGGTTCACCCCGCTTACAGGGCAAGGAGGCACCGGGGAGTTTTAGTGGGTATTCCCAGTGCCGCTATGATCAGGTGCTGGGCGACCCCCACATATCCCTACCGTCTAGCCAGCGGTAGGGAATCTGTAAGCGGATTACTCCTCGTCAAAAAAAAAAAAAAAAAAAAAGGTCCTTAAACCTCTCAAGTACAGATATTTTTAATTTGTCATATTGACGTATACTTTCTTACATTATTTTAGTTGATTTTACTAAAATCTATTGAACTGGTTGAAAGGTACTTCTATATTCTTTTCTGTATCCCTGAGACTGTGTATGCAATATTTCATGATGATCGGTTCAGTATTTAAGGCTTGAAAGACATACAAACGAATTCAATCTCACATTTTTACAGTTTGGAAGTATACGCTTCTCGTATCGTACTTAACACGAACCATTAAGAAAGGGCAACCTATAAATTAATAATTTAACTAACCCAACAAAATATAAAGCGTACCCAGCCAATATTCACATATCATTTAAAAGCAAAGGCCATTTGCTAACCTTAGGTAAACGCCTAGCAGTTGAAAATGCTCGCTCATCGAAACTGCCAACTACGTTGTAAAATGTGATGCTGTTAAAAGTTGCGCCTCGCAAAGTGTTTTATGATAGAGTGACCATAGTTTTTATCATTTTTGTAAAAAAATTTTTTTTAATAAAACACTAAAACAATATTAGTAGTTTCTTCTTTTTTTACAAAAAAACTAGCTCTGATCATAGTTTCTAATTATTTTTTGACCAGTGGATCTCTGGTGTGTAAGGTAGGATACGCCGAGGTTCCTACAAAGAGCGTAGCTATTTATATTATAAATATCATTAAATTAACACGTTTAACACAACCACAACTTATTGCTATAAATTTTCATAATCAAATCAATACCACCAAATTATGTAGCTCTCACAGCTTATCGTTTAACTTAGTATGCTTTTCTTAATCTACATTGTGTCTAGACGTATTTGAATAACAAATGGCGTACAGCAACATACAACTCTACACAATTAGTCGAATGAATCTTTTATGGGAACCTCAACGGAATAGTAGTTTTGCATGTTAACCCTTTAAACACTGAAAATGTAAATTTTAACGTTTCATTTGAAACAGTTGCTTACAAAACACTAGGTGGAGAAATTACATTAAACGTGCTCTATGATTTTAGTAATTTTTGGCAAAAGAGTAATATTAACATAAAATAGTTAATTATAAGCCAAAAGCTTTACAAAATTTTGACCAAAAAGGTAATTATAACTTTACAAAATATCCAACCGTACAAACAAAGGTATATCAGCTAAATTATTCCCGGTGACAGGTGACTTTAAATGACGGTTTGCCTACTTGACATTTGGTGAAAGAGGGCCCTAAGAGAGCAAAACACTTTTTCACTTGATTGCACTCAAATTCCACTTGCGGACCACGAGGTGCAGGCGGGGGTTTCATCCCTTCGTGTTTGATGTTCCTCGGTCATGCACGAAGTTCCTCTTACCTTGTCCAAACTGCTAAGAAGTGGAACTCATTGCCTGCGTCTGTGTTTCCTCAAAATTAAAACCTCGGGGTCTTCAAATAAGCGTGGTTCACCTTCGGCCGCATCTGCACCTTACATCAAGTGAGATCGCGGCCAAGCGCTGCCTTGGCTCAATGAAAAAAAAAAAAAACAATTAAAACAAACTAGAAAAAATAAACAAAAACGTGGAATTTAATTTAAAAACCAATTTTTTGTTAAAAAATGTAATAACAAAAACACCAATCACGTAGCCCTCTTTGTTTTTTAATGTAACTCGCACAATGAGCCAGTAATCAAATACAGTGGAGTTTGATTTAAAAAGCCAATTATTCATGAAAAAAATGTGAAAGCAAAAACACCAATCACGTAGCCTTATTTGTTTTTTATTGACATCATTAATGTAACTCGAACAATGCGTTGTGTTACGTCAAGATAAGCAATTCACGTACTAATCGAGTCTCATATGTTTATGTAAATTATGGCCGCCCTACTCGAGCGGGCACCAAAATGAGATTCGCCTGTGACGACAGGGTACTGACATGTTCGCGGTCGGAATAAAAGTGGAGTTATATTACTGGCGAAAGTTTTTTTTTACTTTTCATTATAGTGTGAGGTTTTGGTTTTTATGGTGGTAGGTATGATTTTTTTTTTAATATTAGGGCGATGTAAATCTTAATCAACGATAAATATTTTATAAATATAAAGTTACTGATGATTATGTGAATCGGTGTGACGCTATAGTAATATACTTATTAATTTTTAAATTATTTTCTTTTGATACGACGAGGACTTTTTGGACAACTCAGTATGTATAACAATTGTGATTTTTTTCTTATATAGGCGATAAATTACTGACTGCCCACAAAACAAAACAAAAAAAAAACGTTACGGGAAGATTCACGACACAAAGCGAGAGGGTGAAAATCCACTATAGTTTGAAATCACCCAACCCAAATGTCTGCATTTTCCGATACACCACAGTACAGAGAGAGCGGTAGTTATATTGCTGATAAATGTGAAAATGTTTTCGGGTATTAAATATGACAATATTTGTAGTAATATTATTATAACTCCTAGGTATGTCGGATAGAGGGGACCTGCGCACATGGTTGGCTAACTGTGTGTGCTTGCACAAGATCCCACCGTCTGGGGATTGCCTAGGTGTCTCCGGGAAATCCTCCGTTGGCGTTAGTCTAGCCAGCAATGGCTAGGCTGCTCTGGGGTGGATCGGAGTTGGTGCCGTGGCAGAGCCCGGTTCACCCCGCTCACAGGGCAAGTAGGCACCGGCGAGTTTTAGTGGGTATTCCCAGTGCTGCTATGATCAGGTGCTGGGCGACCCCCACATATCCCTTCCGTCTAGCCAGCGGTAGTATGTATGTAGACAAAACTGGTCTCAACAAAAGTGAAAACCTTATTATATTTTACATAATTGCTTTGCCCATATATCTATATCCCAATATTATAAAGAGAAGATTTTTATTTTTGTATGTTTGTAATGAATAAGCACAAAAACTACTGGGGTGATTTTAAAATTCTACAGAAAGTTATATTATCAGCAAGTAACTTAGCCTATATTTTATAAAGTTACACGAGCGAAATCGAATGCAACAGCTAGTATATTTTACATGTTGAAAAGTTACAAGTAGTAAGTAGTAAGTAGTAACATATATTCTGTTAAACTGTCGACCCAGCTGATAGTGCTGTCGTTTGTTTATTTAGTTTTATCATCAAACAGTGGTATTGAGTTCTAAAGTTTACACCATAACAAGGATACATGCCTGTAGATTCAGTGACATTGTTTTCCGCGCGTGAAATAGTTTAATTAAACAAATATCAGTGCAATTAAACTCGAAATTGACGTTCACAACTACTTAAATTATTAAATTACCCTCACGAAATCAAAACTTGACCAAGGCAAAGTAAACAAATAAATTTAGTGAAGTGACGTTTTCGCCGGACTTGGCATCTGTCAAGTGTCAAGTGTCAAACTGAACTAAAACTGAGGCTGTCAAGTGTCACATCCGGAATTTTATCACTGAAGAGGCTTGTACCAAGGATTTTTTAATAATATAACAGGATTGATAACTTCAAAAAATTGCTTTTAAAAAATTAACTGTATTACCAATAGTTAGAGTATATTTTTCATTGCGCCTTACACATGGGCTAAACCGAGAAAAAAAGAGATAGCCAAACTAAGGCCTTGTGTCCCTTTCTTTCATCTTGCCAGACTACAAAAATGTATTTCATTAAAAACTTAGATTCAAAAATCTTAGATCAAACACTATGTATATTAATTGTAGTTCAATTATTTTAATAGTTTTTAAATGAAGTTATTATAATAACATTAATTTTGTGATATATTACTAAATTACAAAAGATAATATTTATAGTTTCAGTACTATTTTTTATTTTATTTTCTACTGGCATCCCTATGAAACGTCATGGCGGTGTTTTTAAATAGCAGTTTACATGTTTATTTTTTAAAATCGTTCATAGAAATTAAATTTAAAGTTAAAATGGTGAAAGAGTGTTGCGTGTATGCTTGTCCGAGCGAATCCTATGGTGGTTGCAATATATCTTTTCACAGGTAAGCTAAAAATAACATAATAATAAATCTACCAACTATGTTAACCATAAATTTGTAACGTTGGTGGATATGGTACATAACCATATCCACCAACGTTATATGGTTATATTAATCTACGTAATATGGTTATGTTAATCTAGTAAATCTAGTTGGTCCGGCAAACTTCGTGCCGCCTCAGAAACAAAACTCGTACCATTTGTATAGAAAAAAATTTCGAAAAAGTCATTTTCCATTTTGTACAAACAAATTATTGTTTTCGCAATTTACTTTACTTTCCTATATTTACTACTATTATTATTATTGTTGTAATTTACTTTACTATATTTAAAGCTGAAATATCAAATACCACTCATCGTTAATATACCTAACTAGGACGCTCAGTACACCGACCTAGTAAAATGTTGGTGAAAGGTCTCAGTAATCGTCCATTGCTTATGTGTTTATTTATTTATGTTTATATTAAAAGAAACTACTACTACCTATATTATTAGTAATTTTTTGTATAAATATCACTAAGTTTTCCTTGATAATAAATAAATAGAACATTTAAATTTGTCTTATACAACAAAAATCTTATGGTCACCCTATTAGAAAGGGACACACGGCTCCTCTTCTATATATCCTACTTGGCCCGCTTTTTAGTCGCAAGTAATAAATCCTTATTATTATATTAAATCCATGGCTTGTACACACTCGTATCTCAAGGAAATATAAATACATTAGATACAATAATATATTTATATAAATAATAACAATAAAAAATGTCTACGGCTAATGGTTCCTGTGCCGGCTGCAATAATATCATATCTAACAAAGATTTCCTTACTTGTTCCAAATGCAAATTGAAATATGACCTCGTGTGCGTAAACATGACCATAAAGCGTTTTTTATTGTTGGATCCAGATCGAAAAAAAAAATGGTTATGTATTAAATGTCGGGATAACAGGCCAAAGACTGATGATACCCCGATACGGAGTGCTCATAATCCCGAACTCACGTCTCCTGAGAGTGGCCCGAGTATCTCCTACGTCACGTTAAGAGCCAAGAAGCAGCCGCGTTCTTTCTCCGATAGTGAGAACAATAGTGTGAAGAATTATGTGACGGAAGATTCGCTCAGAAACATCTTGCAGCAGGAGATGTCCTCTATTTTGAATAGAACTATCAGGGATATAATGGCTGAACATCTCAATAATTTTAAATACCAAATAGATGGCTTACAAGAATCTATGTCTTTCTTTAATAAGCAATATGAAGATCTGAAAACAAGTATGGATGAAAAAAAGTCTATTATTGAGACTTTGGAGAAGGAAAATAAAGCTCTTCACAGCACTGTTAAGGACCTTACAAACAGGATGAATCTGAGTGAACAATATTTACGCGAGAGCAACATCGAAATAAATGGTGTCCCAGAGAACAGAGCGGAAAGTCTGCCTAATACTGTCACCAATTTGGGCAGGGTCGTGGGATATCCGCTTAATTATGATGACTTGTTGAGTGTGGTTCGTGTCGCTAAACTTAACAAGGATGACAAAAGACCACGTGCTATTACTGCTAAGCTGCGCAGTCCTCGTCATCGTGACGGCATTATTGCCGCTGTTACTAACTACAACAAGAAAAATGCCAGCGAGAAACTATCTTCACGCCACCTCGGTATGGGGGGCAGTCCTACGCCGGTTTTCGTCTCGGAACACTTAACGCCTAGTAACAAGCACTTGCACGCCTTGGTTCGGAAAAAAGCTAAGGAAACAAATTATAAATTCGTATGGGTCCGTAGTGGTAGGATTTTTGTGCGCAAAGATGAAAAATGTCAGGCAATCATAATCAAAAATGTTGATAGCCTCAAGCTAATTTTGTAAAGTTCTTGATTTTTGTTGTAAAAGATAATGTAAGTGTATGTATAATAAAAATGTTCAATATATATTATCAAAATGTACGTGGTATTAGAACCAAGACTGCTATTGTTTACCGAAATGTTTTGCTGTCCAATTATGATGTTATAGTATTCACTGAAACCTGGTTAAATTCTACAGTTTTTAATAACGAATTTATTGATTCATCATACTGTGTCTATCGTAGGGACCGTTTGTGTGCGAGTAAAGATGGGGTTACTAAAGGCAATGGACAGGCAATTGATGGCGGTGGTGTCATGATTGCAGTTAAAAGAACTTTTATGTCTAACCGAGTTCGTAACTGGGAAATTAACTCCAACGTCGAAGATTTATGGGTAATATTACAAACTACTACCGGTGGTGTTACCAAGAAAATTGCTATTTGTGCTGTATACATGCCGCCGCCTGCTAGCCTTGAGACTCTGTCTGTTTTCCTCAACAATGCCAATAACGTATTAGGTCTTGTGGATGACGTGATAATTATGGGTGACTTCAATCTTGGGTCGATAACCTGGACTAAGAATGTCAATGAATTGTTTGCTATACCTCTCAACTGTAATGATCGATTAAGTAATACACTAGTTGATTTTATGTCATACAATAATTTAAAACAACTTAATTTTGAAAAAAACAACGACCATAAATTGCTTGACTTGGTGCTTTGTAACATATCAAATGCGTATATATCTCCATCCTCCATTGCTGTTAGTTGTACCCTTTTTAGATTCTAAATACTTAACACCCGCTAAGCGATGTGATCTTAACTTTTTCAAGGCTGATTATGTTCAAATTATATCGGAACTTCGTGGTGTTGATTGGCAACAAGTCTTGGACTGTAACAATGTGAATGCAATGGTATCCGTATTTTGCGATGAACTCAGCCGAATAATTGAAAGATTGGTGCCAAAACGTAAGCATAGGAAGTCACAGTATCCAATGTGGTTTTCCAAAACGCTTATTAGAATGTTAGCAGAGAAGGAAAAGAGTAGGTTAAGATATCGTAGATACAAGAATCCGCGGGACAATATTGAATATCAAATTCTTCGAAGTCGTTGTCATAATGTGTACGCCGAATGTCGCAATACGTATATAAAACAGACTGAGGAAGATTTAAAAAATAATCCCAGGTCTTTTTGGCGGTATCTTGGTAGGAAGCGTCATGAAACCACCTCTCTCCCTGCATCTATGTATTTAAAGAATGAAACGGCTGATGATGGTTTCAAGATAGCTAATCTGTTTGCAAATCATTTTTCATCATTTATTAAAAAATGTGGCATGGCCTTGTCTTACCCCCTGTCCTTAATATTTAATAAATCACTAGCTGACGGGGTCTTTCCTGACAGATGGAAGAGCGCGAGGGTGGTGCCGGTTTTCAAGAAGGGAGATCCAGAAGACATAGTGAATTACCGTCCCATATCTATATTATCCTGTATCCCTAAGCTTTTTGAATCCCTCGTTTGCCCACAAATTACACAACATATTAAAGGTAGTATCACTACGTATCAGCACGGTTTCTCTAGGGGACGGTCTGTTCAAACGAATTTGACCTCTTTTGTTACAGATATTTGTCTGGAGCTAGATAAAGGTCGTGAAGTAGATGCTATCTATACAGATTTTAGTAGTGCATTTGATAAGGTGAATCACTCGATTCTCAGCATAAAGCTGGAGGCCTACGGATTTCATGGATCATTGCTCAGTTGGCTTAATTGTTATCTCAGGAGTCGAACCCAAACTGTAGCCGTAAAGGGATATGAGTCAAGTGTATATCCGAGCGGTTCCGGCGTGCCACAGGGTTCTCATCTGGGGCCGGTCTTATTTCTCCTGTTTATAAATGACATATCTTCAGTGATACTCCATAGTAAGTCCTCCTTGTTCGCTGATGACTTAAAAATATACAGAACTACAAACTCTACTGATGACGTCGAACTCCTTCAAAGTGACTTCACAAGAATTAACGAGTGGTGTGACGTAAATTACATGCACCTTAACATCAAGAAATGTAATTATATTAAATTTTCACGAAAAAAAAAACCTCTTGTCACCCTTTATAAAATCAATGACAACCCTATACAAAGGGTTAAGGAGGTGCGTGACTTGGGTATTTTATTAGACAGTGAAATGAAACTTACGTCCCACATAGATGTTATAGTCAAGAAAGCAGCTCGTTTGATGGGGTTCATAAAACGCAATACAAAGGGATTTGAAACAAAAACAATAATTTTATTATATAATGCGTTGATTCGTAGTCACTTGGAATATGCTAGTGTCGTCTGGAACCCGTTTTATGCTACGCATACCCAAAGACTAGAGAGCATACAGCGTGCCTTTACAAGGCATCTAGCTTATATATCGCAAGGCTTTTCGCATAGACAACCATATAATCAGCGACTTCAGTTCCTCAAAATGGTATCTTTGTATGATCGCAGGAAACTCTTAGATCTTATATTCCTATATAAAATTCTACACGGATTGGCAGACTCGCCGTCACTCCTGTCGGACCTTGGTTTTTGCGTTCCACGTAGGGTACCTAGAAATCCCGTGATCAAAGTGTTTGCATATCCAGCTTGCAAAACAAATATTGGCCGTAATGCTCCAGTCGTTAGGATAAAAAATCAATTTAATACAATTTGTGGACTTAATCCTCAAATTGATATAAACCACGACAGCTTGGCAAGTTTTCATCGTAAAATACGGAAATGCCTACCGTCTTTCGCTAAATTAAATGTTGAAGTCTTGTGCATGTCGCTTAATATATCAAATGTAATTTTGTACTTGTGTGTGTGTATGCATGTGTGTGTGTGTATGAGTGTATGTATGTATGTATGTATGTATGTATGCATGTATGAATGTGTATGTATGTATATGTATGCGTGGGCGCGTGTGTGTATATATGTACAGTATAATATTTTGTAATACCTATCTTATATATTATGTATGATTCGAGTGTGGTTGTAAATATAATGGCAAACATTTTTATTAAAACTTAGTATGTATAATAGATGTATAAGAATTTCGTATAATGTAAAGGGTCGACAATGAAATGAAATGTTGTGTATACCTGTCATTGGAATTCACATCAGACCAGGACCGAATGCAAAATTGTATTATTGTATTGTATTGTTGTGTCTTCTGTTGGTGTACCTTATAAATAAATAAAAAAAAAAAAAAACACTACGATATCGTGCATTTTAGGGGCGCGGACGAAGTTGCAAGCGCAAACCGATGTTAACCACTGCACTGTACTGTGTATACTGTGTGCGGCATCGACACCGCAGTGAAATTTAGCATTCCATTGGAGGATTTCATTCCTCTGTCAGATATTTGCATACATATACCTACATTAGAAGTTCAGACCTTGGCTTAGTGCAATCTGAAGTTTCAGGCCTGAATTTTTATTGTCTAGCTATTTTATTGAATACTATAACCGTTAATACTTTAACATTCTGATACCTTTACCTTTATCTTGAAAACTTGTTGCATATTTGTTTTCACATTAAGTATGCTGCTCAAACCGCAGAGTTATTCGCCACCGCCATGGGTAGCGGTAACACCCAAACGATATCCCTCGCGGTATTTAGTATGGGATTTCCGCAGCTGCTGCGAAAGCGGAACCGCATACCAGAGCGGTACGCGGTACAGTACCGCGTGTTCGGCGTAACCAGACAAGACGGCGACTGAGCGTCATCGGTCGACCTACTGTGGTATCCGCTACCGCCTCCGGTATTAGCGGATACCGCTCTGGTTCCAACAGCGCGAATCTCAAGAACCTTGGCGTGCGGTGGTCTTGGGGGAGACTGCCGCACATCGTAAGACCCCTCAAGATGGCCGGCGTACCTCCACTTTCGGGTACGCCGAGGTTCTGACAGGGAGCCTAACCCTCCCCGCGCTAAATAGCCGTGGCGGGGCACCGATGTAGTGTCATAACGTCGGTGGGTTATAGCCGGCATAACCAGCGGTGTCTCGTCTGTAGGACTAACGCCAACACACTCACTTCGTATAAATAAACCATACTTTATAGCTTTTAATTTTTAACGCAGACGAAGTCTCGGGCACCAGCTAGTAGGTACTAGTATATAATAAAACTAAACTTTATTGCCTCAAATTTTTCATATATTTTCACGTTAAAGCGTTCTCAAACCTTAACTAGATATAAATTCATTACCTACTCACATCTTCACAATGCAATTTCCGTAAGTGGTTCCAATATATTTGACTCATTGTGAAATTAGTCGATCATTTTGATCTCCATTTATCAAATTTACACCTGAGTGCCTCCCTTGATGTTCGGAAATATTATTTATTGCTTATAATTGATATCAATTCCGAGATAACTATGTCAGCGGCTAAAATATGAAATATTATTTTATTATTCATACTAATATTATAAATGCGAAAGTTTGTATGGGTGTATGGATGGATGGATGTATGGATGTTTGTAACTCTTTCACGCAAAAACTACTGAACCGATCACCATGAAATTTTGCATACACGTTGTCTGGGACACCAGAAAGGACACAGGGTACCTTTCATCCAGAATTCGGACGAAGTCGCGGGCACCAGTTAGTTGGAGATAAATTAATTTCTTCATCATCTCAGCCGTAGGACGTCCACTGCTGGACATAGGGCTCCCACATAATTTTCCAATAGGACCACTCAGAAGCAGCCTGGTTCCACCGTCGACGGTTAGTTGGAAGAGGGGATCCTCTTCCCGCTGCCTTTCCGCTTCAAGTGAACCGCCAGCCTTTTTTTTTAACGTTGGGAAATCCTCTTGGGGTTATGCCGGATTCGTACCGGCTAAAACCCAACGACTTTCTAGCGCGGCCGTTGATGGGTGGGGACACGGGGACTTCATGACACGACTTCGGTGCCCTGCCACGGTTATCCAGCGCTGGGAGGCCTGTGATCCCTGTCAGAACCTCGGCGTACCCGATAGAGGTACGCCGGGCATCTCGGGTACCATACGACGGGCGTTCGGCAGTCTCCCCTTAAGACTATCACCCGGGTCCCGGTCAGGGTGAAAGGCAGCGGATATGGCTAACCGCCTGCGCCCGAGCCTTCTCCGGCGGATTAGCTGGGAGAAGAGATCCTCTTCCCGCTGCCTTTCCGCTTCAAGTGAACCGCCAGCCTGCCTGCCACTTTTAAACATAAAAAAGAACACTTTAATCTCTTTATGCAAATTAAGGAAATTTTCTTAGAAGACGACATTGTTAGTGGAGGCGACAAATTTAATCAAACTTTTTTAAGTGTCTCTCACGAGACGCCAATATCAAGTACCGTTGGGCAACAAAACTCGTTTTAAATAAAGAAAAAAAATATACAAAAAAAACTTCCATAAAACGATTCGCTTTCCTTTTTCACAGCCAGTATCTCGATTATGATGACGTCACGGCCGGTTTCTTTTGAAACGTAAAAGTGGGTCTACTCAAAACGGTACTTCGCTTAATTAATAATTAAGCGTTATTAACAATATTAACAATATATTATTAAATATTGTTGTATTAAAAAAGTTAATATAAAAAAAATGGGTTTTTAAACTACACTAGCTGCTGCCCGAGACTTCGCCCGCGTAACTTTGTATATGATATATTTAAACCTTCCTCGAGAACCACTCTTTCCATTGGTGAAAACAGCATGAAAATCGGTGCAGCAGTTTTTGAGTTTATCGCGAACAGACAATAATCTACCTAAGAATTTTGGTTCCAAACAAAAGATTTTAGCAAAATATATTTTAAACATGGTAGGTATAATTAAAAAAGCAGCTTCGTTTTAAAAAATATATTATTATAAGAGCTACTTATACTATTATAAGAGCTATTATACTACACGCTCCTGGCTTCGTCCGGGTTCAAAATAAAAAAAACTACTTTTAAGTTTGACCAAGTTAGACATTTTTACAAGTTAGTTACGAAGTTTTATTAAAATCGGTTCAGTAGTTTAGGAGTCCATTGGCCTCAAACAACGTAATTTTTATATACCTACATAAATATAGACATAAATCTCTCTATTTGTTAGATTTTCAAAGATAAAAGTAAAAGAAAGTTTAAATAGGAAGACATTCTAAATGAAATGTACGAGTATAAAATACGCGAGAAAGTATCTCAAGAATTTTTCTACGACAAAAGAATTTAAAAAAACACAACATAAAAACAAATTGTTACTGTAAATATTTTTATCAAGAGAGATACGAAAGGGTGTGCTTGATTTTAGATTTCTTTATTTAGATCAGCTGTTCTTAAACTTTTAACATAACAGAATACTTACCAAATCCCTTTTATATTACGGAGCCTCATATAAAATAACCAGCTGGTGTCCGCGACTTCGTCCGCGTTGAAAAAGAAAATATATGAGTACCTAACTAGTTGGCGCCCGCGTGAAAAAAGTTCTCGCTATGACGACGGTGGCGCCACCACGGTGGCGCCCAATTATTTATATTTTTAGACGGTCACGTCATGATAATCAGTTGAGTAGTTAAGGCATGAAAAGGTCAGAGACAGACAGAGTTAGTTTCACATTTATAATACTATAGTATGGATTGGAAATCATTACAAAATTCCTGAATTTTATGGGCGCAGAGCGGATAACCAGAGCGGGTAGAAGAATTCACGAAAGCAGGCCACGAATTGGAAAGCTAGCCAGATAGAAATAACAGCCAAATAGAAGAACAAAAGACCTTAAAGGCTTCGCATGAAGCGGCCGAATGCGAAGGACAGAAGACCGTGCGTTGTGGCGAGCCTCTGGAAAGCGTACTTCCAACAGTGGAAAGCTGATGATAATGATAATGATAATGATAAATTAACAGCCAATATAAAAAAAATCGCGGTACATACCTTGGTGACTTTTCTACATAACCTCGAGGTTCCTTGGAACTTTAGAAATCGTCTATATAAATCAAAAAGAAAAGCATTGATATTTACCTCATACCCTGTAGTAGCAGAGTTCACGTTAACGACTTCAAAAGGCAAATGTGCTTCCGACGGCCCCATAACTTTTGCTTTGATTTATTTCCATTTTCTGGTAAAACGTGTGCTCTATGTGCCAAGTCGATCTGTCGTTACGTTATAAATATTTTTCCTTCTCTATACTTATAACAATTCGAGTCACACGCGATATTATAATTTACAATAGAGCCCTCTTCGTCGATAAGGCTCTCTTGAACAGATGTCACATGATATTTCTCTTATATTTTTATTTGTATTCTAACAAGTAAGTAGCATGTTTGAAACTACTCTATTATTAGGACCTTCGGGTGAACTTTTTATATTATTAGGCGACTACCATCGTCTAAGGATAGTAAGGTGAAGATGCCAAAGGGGTACGTACAAGCGCGCTGCTTTTTTTTACTGCTCACTTGAAGAAGCGACGTATGGTCTTATGGCCAACTGGTGGCTGGTACCCCGCGACTTCGTCCGCGTTGAAAAAACAATATATCGCCTGACATCGTTATTGCTATTATACTTAGCCAGGAGTTGGTTTCCTTAATTTTAGATGATCCCTCGGGAGCAGTACTTTTTTTCTGGATGAAAGGTACCCTATATCCTTTCTGGTGTCCCAGACAATGTGTATGCAAAATTTCATGGTGATCGGTTCAGTAGTTTTTGCGTGAAAGAGTTACAAACATCCATGCATCCATACATCCATACAAACTTTCGCATTTATAATATTAGTACGGACGGATTTGACATTTATATACTGGTCTGTGGTGTTTAAAGTAATAGCAGAGCACTCTGCGTTTGACAGTCATCAATTGGGCAGCTCGTCTGGCTGCAATAACCACAAACTTACACAAGACCACCGTGAGTGGTTAAGGGATAAGGAACGGATATGGAAATAGACTCTGGCATGCTTTACTCACTCATCTATAAGTGGGCTGCCGGACTGCCCAGATGACCATCGAAACACAGTGTGCTCTGCCACGGTATTTTTCTATGGTTTTCTTTTGGTTACTGACAGGAGGCTACCTAGTTATTGACTGGGAAACACTATTTGTCCTTTTTTTAACGTTGGGAAATCCTCTTGGATACCCGGCAGTGAAGGGGACAAGGGGACACTGCGGGATTATGCCGGATTCCTACCGGCTAAAACCCAACGACTTTCTATCTATCGCGGCCGTTGATGGGCGGGATTTGTCCTGCCGTCACAATAATATTAGCAATGAAGAGTTACTGGACTAGTCTGGATTACTACTCTGGACTGGTTACTATTTTAGAGTAAATGGACTACTCGCCGGAATTCATCTCGCCCGATCCCGCGCGTTTTCATGTTATTCGCCGAATTCGCCGAACTCGCCGGTTCGGGCGAGACAAATTCCAGCGAGTAGTCCATTTTCTCTAAAATAATAGTGAATTATTAAATGAGAAATATTTAAGCCTCTGTTTCCGTGTTTCGTGAATAAATAAAGACATGTCGTATCTAATTGACAGTGTTCCAATTAAATCTTTAACGTTCTGATTAAGTTCAAAGTTTCGTTCGTTCTTGTTAATTATTATTCTGTTTAGCGGTTTCAGGTCATCGGCTAAATTTACGCTTACTAACTAGCATCAAGTCTTTTGAGTGCTATTGGAAAATATATCTATCTATATACTATAATCCTTACTAATATTATAAATGTGAATGTGAGTTTGTTTGTTTGTTTGTTTGTTACGCTTTCACGCAAAAACTACTGAACCGATCACCATGAAATTCTGCATACACGTTGTCTGGAACACCAGAAAGGACATAGGATACCTTTAATCTAGAAAAAAGTACTGCTCCCGAGGGATTATTTAAAATTAAGAAAACTAACTCCTGGCTAAGTATAATAGCAATAACGATGTCAGGTGATATATTGCTTTTTCAACGCGGACGAAGTAGCGGGCACCAGCTAGTATTTTAAATGCCAAAGTTTGTATAGATGTATAGATGTTTGTAACTCTTTCACGCAAAAACTACTGAACCGATGACATTTTGCATACACGTTGTCTGGGACACCAGAGAGGACATAGGGTACCTTTCATCTAGAACGCGGACGAAGTCTCGCGGGCACCAGCTAGTAATATTATAAAGAGGAAAGATGTGTTTGTTTGTTTGAATTGAATAGGCTCCGAAAGTACCTAACCGATTTGAAAAATTCTTTCAGTGTTGGGAAGCTATATTATTAGCGAGGAACATCCGTACTAATATTATAAATATCAAAGTTTGTATAGATGTATGGATGGATGGATCAGATCAGATCAGATTTTGATACGGTTTTCACTAATGTAAAAGGTACCCTATGTCCTTTCTGTTGTCCTTAGATAACGTGTATGTAAATTTCATGGTGATCGGTTCAGTAGTTTATGCGTGAAAGAGTTACAAACATCCATACATCCATCCATCCATACATCCATACATCCATACAAACTTTTGTTACTTTCGCATTTATGCATTACTGTTTCAAATCCAAAGAGATATAAAAAAGAAAAACTTACATTTTCTAAATCAAAGTCATGCTTAACACTAACACTAAGACACTCAACAATATTATTGATCCCTTAAACCGACTTACCGACTTCAAGCACACCCATTGATAGATAAGCGTTGTTTGAAATTCATTTTAGTCTGAAATTTAAATGTCCAAACTCGCTCCCGACTCCGCTCAAAGTTGGTCCCAGTTGTCCCGTGTATGTTATATATGTCACAACTAGTTCCGAACTGGTCTTGCAGTTTGTTCAACTTGTTTCGTGAAGCGCCTTCTGAAACACCGCCTCGCTATTCCGTTGTTTATAACTCCGGCTTTGTGAGCTGTTTCTTTTCAAGTACTGCCGTAACGTAAGGGGTAATCATGATTTAAACTTTGTACAGTAAGTAGTAACACGAGAATCGAGACTCCTTTACATCATAGCCGCAATTAACCCACGTGACACTATCTAAATCTATACTAGTTGTTTATAACTTAGGCTTTGTGTGCTGTTCCCCAGCGCCGGGAGTTGGTGGCGGCGCTGGGTGGTGCAGATGTCACACTGCCAAACATGGTCGAAGCCATGCTTGGCAGTGTGACAATCTGGAAAGCAGTTGCTTCCTTCTGCGGTTCTGTAATGTCGCAGAAGGAGGCAGCTGAGAGGGAGCGAGAGGAAGAGGCCGGTCTCGCTTCCCTCAGACGCAGACGGTTGGGCAGAAGAAGGCGGGCATACCTAGCACGTCTTTAACTGTCCATTGGGACCTGCGCACATAGTTGGCTAACTATGTGTGCCTGCACAAGGTCCCTCCGTCTGGGGATTGCCTCGGTGTCTCCGGGCAATCCTCCATTGGCGTTAGCCTAGCCAGCAATGGCTAGGCTGCCCTAGGGTGAATCGGAGTTGTCGCTTCGGCAGAGCCCGGTTCACCCCGCACAAAGGGCAAGGAGGCACCGGGGAGTTTTAGTGGGTATTGCCGGGCCCGCTATGATTAGCATAGCGCAGTGCGCCGGCTGACCCCCACATACCCCTACCGTCTAGCCAGCGGTAGGAAGTCAATAAATGGATTTCTCCTCGTAAAAAAAAAAAAGGCTTTGTGTGCTGTTTCTTTTCATGTACTGGCGTAAGGGGTAATCATGATTTGCAGGCCTTTTATAATAAAATAAAATAAAATAAAATAAAAAACTTTACCAAAAAAAACTGAAGTATCTGTTAGTAACTGTAAATAACTGCTTTTTACTAAAAGTACATCAAAGTATAATAACAAAAAAAAAACATATTTTTTAAATTTTTGTCTGTCCGTTTGTTCCAGAAATATAATATCTCTGTGCCGTAAAATTCAGATTTTTTTCATTCAATAAATAGACAGAATAAAGTCAGTTACAATATAAGCAGATGAATATTCGACAAAAAGACCGATTAGATTGGGTTCAATATAGACAGACGGTAGAATCAAATATATGTGATTAATTTTCGACAATAACGACATATTTGCCAATCGAGACTGAAGTTCGGTCGGTTTTGTTTTACAATAAAAATTGTCGATTGAAATGTGCCGACCCGACTATGTGTGTAGCAAGCCTAATGCAACAGGGAATACTGACCTACTTTACTTTAAAAAAAATACACCTAAAAAGCGAACGTTATGGGGACATCCATTCATTTATTCAACTTTTATAAATGACGTAACTTCCATTGAGAAGTGTTCGTTCATTCTTGTTACGGCGTTCGTATTGGACGCTAAATAGGAAAAGAGTATATCTGACTTTTGTACGTATAAAAGTAGTTTCATAACTGGGAGAAACTTTCCATACAGGGACATAATATGCTAATAACATTTGCGAAATAAGGTTCTAGGAAAATTGAGTTTCTTTATTTTGTTATTAAAGATATCAGTGTCTTAAAACAAAAGTTTTCAACCAATGTGTGTTGCCAGTGATGACATACCAACTATGGGCTTCGTAAGAAGGCCCAGCGTGGCTCAACGAGCCATGGAGAAGGCTATGCTCAGGTTTATGGCGGCTGTACACTCTCCCGCGAGTACTCTTGCCATGTCTCGCCGAGAGTACTTACTCGCGCGAGTGACGAGTGCGACCTTGTACACTCTCGTTTATTCAGTCGGTTGCAAACTGCGAGAGGATGGACGCAGTGCAAGTTTCGGCAGCTGTTACCTTATGCGCTATTAGTTACGTGCACATATTGTTATATTTAATACAGCTTCGTTATTCCACATATTGATAGACAGCGTGAGAGCACGCGAGGCGAGGCGAGACACAACTAGACGAAGCGAGTGTAGCATGTACACTCTCGCCCTGGTCGTACCTCGCGGTACCTCACAGAGAGTGTACAGCCGCAGTTACACTGTGAGATCGAATCAGGAATGAGGAGTTCCGAAGATAAACGAAAGTTGCCGATATAGCCCGATACTGATTAGAAAGTTGAAGTGGCAGTGGGGAGGACACATAATAAGGGTAAAAGATTTATATGAAAAACTGTCAACTGTCAGTGTCTAATTTACAATTTTCCATAAATATTTTACGCTCTCGCTAGCGAGTGCGGTCATTGTAAACTAATGGGAAGTAAAGGCACAGTCGTGTATCGGAGCTGACACACACAATTTTTTTACCTAAACTACAAAAAATAAGCATAGGTAATAATTTCTTTTTAATCTGTATATGCATAGATGAATGATTGGTCTCGCTGCGCTCGACTAGGTAACGCCTTCGTACGTGTAAAATGCGGCATAAAATAGTACGCCGAATTCGGCGTACCCGAGCCAGTCACACTGCAAACTGTCTGTAATGTGTACGCACCGAATGTTTTATTAAATTTTAGGCATGATCAAATCAAAAACTGGTTAAAAAGTGATAAAAAGTGACGATTTTTTACACACACTACAATAAAAAGTTGCCACATTTTCGGAGCTTTTGCTTTTGTATAGCGCTCTATCTAGTCGAGCGCAGCGAGACCAATCAATTATTTATCTTTATGTATATGTATGAAAAGAAACCTAAGAAATTCGCATAAGGAATGAATGGTTTGCATTAAAGTTAATTCAAGTAACAGGAATTGTTGAAATGTTCTATATTATGAGAAAAAACATCAAATCAAATTACTTGTACGAGTGTTTTCTATTGAGATTGCCAATATCGGATCTTGGAAGTTAGGTACACGCATTTAATTCTTTGAGTTACTTCGTCGGAATTATTTATGAAAATGTCGCCTTAGAGAGAAAAAGCAGTATGTGAGTTCTCATTTGCATTAGTAGTAATTAAAATTACTACTAAGTAACAACGTAAGTAATTAAAATATATGTATAGAAATTTTAATATATTGTATATTAAAAGTTTTTTTTTTATTGAAATTCAAGCCCTCTGTTTAACTATTTAGATAACTATTTAGACTATTTAGAATGTATTTAGGTACATTCTCCTACTAAGTTCAGTCCTAAGTTCCATACGACTAAGGAAACGTACTTTTAAACTAAGAAACAATCATGGACGAGTAGTAATGGTGCTTGCCTAACGTCTCAGGGGTCCCGGGTTCGATTCCCGGCACGGTCAACTTTAGAAACGAACTTTTTAAGGTGGCTCTGGTCTGGATTTGGAATTGGATGGATCCCCTTATCCTTAAAGCTCGGCGCCCATTATCGGCATCGGCACGGATGAGGATTTTAGGTGGCAAATAGTAATATAAATACATTAACGTCATGGCAATAAAGTGGAAATTTCTAATATACATATGCGGTCGTACTTAGTAACAAAAATACCGCTTCGGTACGCTTGAGGCTGCCACGTCGGCAGTCTTGAGGATGCTTCGGGATTCTTCGGCACGCCGAGGTACGATGTACGAGTATCGGTGTCGCCGGCACATCCTAGAATTGGGCATATCATGATATTCCTTGGCAGATCATATTTCTGTTAAAACTGAGAGGGTCGCTCCACTTCTCTCGGTTCCCCAAATTTATTTCCATGTAAACCTAACACGCTCCTCCTCGCTTTGCTTCGCTCCGCTACTCGTCGCACCTATTTTTGATTTTTGGTGAAAGATTTTTGATTTCATACTTTACGATCTGCCCAGTACTACGATCTGCCCACGACATCGGCATCCCTATGGACGTTGCAGCATGCCAAGGCATAGTTTCTGACAGTGTGCGCTTACATGTAGGGAAGCCGAAGAATCATTTTCCTTGCCGATGCCGACAATGTGCGCCGACCCTTATCCTTCTATGGCGTTGCTTGTATTATAGGCGACTGTAGTCAGCTACCATCAAGTGGGCCATCTGCTTGTCTGTCAACTTTAACATGAAATAAAGTTTAAGTAATACATTTTATAAATCTTTACTTAGTATAAATTTAGGTCGATTTCTCGTACTGTGTCTCCTCCTAAATCATGCAACATGTTATGATGCGGTTTTCACCTTAGATATTTCAGGTAATCTAATCTACAGTAGAACAGTTAGATAATTTTTCATTTAATTTTTAAATATATAATAAAACCTATTTTCTTCTGGGCGAAGCCGGTAGCGGATCGATATAGTTATAAATGTTATTTAAATATACCTCTTGAAAATTATATAAGTCTCATCATGTCAGTATTTAAACATATAAAATGCAACGACATTAACGAGTGTACGCCACTAACAGCCGAAAATTGCCGAAAACTTCCGACAATAGACGAAACAAAATCAATATACCTACCAGTACTGTTATCTGGTGAATGCGAAACGTTCACGTACGATACAAGCTACGCTTTGAATCAAAGGCTTGTTTTCGTAAAGAAATTCTACTTCCTACTAGTCGTACTAATATTATAAATGCGAAAGTTTGTTTGGATGTATGGATGTATGTATGGATGTATGTATGGATGTATGTATGGATGTTTGTAACTCTTTCACGCAAAAACTACTGAACCGATCACCTTGAAATTTTGCATACACGTTGTCTGGGACACCAGAAAGGACATAGGGTACCTTTCATCCAGAACGCGGACGAAGTCGCGGGCACCAGCTAGTTATTTATAAGAATCTTTTGCGTTACGAAACTGGCGGTATCTTCTTTATATAGTATTACTAGCTGACCCGACAAACATTGTTTTGCCAAAAAATAAAAATAAAAATTTTGGGGTGGACCACCCTTAACATTTAGGGGTATGAAAAATAGATGTTGGCCGATTCTCAGACCTACCCGATAAGCACACAAAATTTAATCAAAATCGGTTCAGCCGTTTCGGAGGAGTTTGGCAACAAACACCGCGACACGAGAATTTTATATATTAGAAGATTTTGTTACACATTTCTAGATTTAACAACGAAATACGATCAGAAAACTCGAGACACTTATGTTCTTCGTAAGCGCTAGAGGAACTGGGGCAAATCCGGGTAAGCCGGGACGAGGAACAACACTAGTTATACCCCTAAAACCCCTATATTGGTTAAAGAGGTGAAACTTTGTATGAAACAGGGTTAGAGCCTCAATCTCGAGAGGCAAAGTTTAGTAAATTTGATTGTATTTCTTCGTTTTATAAGACGACTAGCTATTGCCAGCGACTTCGTCCCTTTTTGCTTAGGTGTCTGTAAGCAAAAATTCTTATTCTTAATTCTTCTTAAATTTAATTAATTAATTAAAGGCTTACCGATGTATCTGCGCAGAAGATGAATTTTTAACGCGTGGGAATTGCTATCGACCAATCAACACACTTCGCGGATTTTTCCAGTAACGCTATTGGTCGCCAGCTGCCGCCATGTTAACGTGCGCCGCTTGGCATGCGCTCGTGCGAGTGAGACAAAATTAATCAAGTGAGCCAAATTGTATTATGAATATTATAGATATTGAAACTAAGGTTAATTGTAAGTTTTAAACTTTCTTTGTTAATCGTCGGAGTCGACGTTCTTTTCGAAGTGTGTACTGCCACACCATACTTATTTCCTACAGTAGGCCGACGCCTTTGATGTTGGGCGATACCGCCCGCCTGTGTAGGTATTTAAAAATTACGGAAGGGTTGACACAAATTAAGTAATATAAAATGTGCTTAGTACCTTTCTTCATCGTGCGGAAATTGATGAAAGCTTAGTTCTTTATTTATGCGAGATAAAGATTTGCACGCACTTACAGCACATTCCGTATGCACCATTTTGATTTATATAATAAATTAAAATCTGAAAGACGCGATAGCCCTGGAATATTTATCCCAAGCTACTAAGAACGACGAAGTATGCAGCTTGGGCACGTCCCACTCGCGCCTCACCCCTCACGCCCCGCACGATTGCCCTGTCTAGACGTCTCCGTCGGCCTACTGTATGAAATAAGTACGCTGTGGTACTACTTACTGTACTGACTTCACTCACTCGTATGAAAGCGTAACAAACTTACTTTCGCATTTTCACATTATTATTCTTCAGACATCTAATTATGCGATGAAACCGTTGTAACCATTGTTGAAAGACGAACACTAATAATTCAAAATGGACTCGACGCGGTTCTTAATTACGCCAATCCTTTCCTAAAGGGTGGGGGGAGAGGAAAAAGGATGTTAATAAACCCTTTTTAATTTAATAAACCAGTAATCCTCTCCCTCAACCGCTTGTTTGCAGTTCGTTAGGTATTTTAAATTTCAAACAGTGTCACGGGGTACGAGATAAGATTGTTGAAGCAAGACCTGTCTGTAGTCCTATGGGGTAATAATGTATTGATTTTTTTGAGGAAACATTTAGTAGGAGTCGACAGGAACGAAGGTATAGGTGAAAAACTGAATTAACCGTTTTTTGGCTGTCAAAAGTTATGCCCACCCCTGGACTCATGGGACTTTTCAGAGGGTATTTGGGGATTTTTCAGAGGGATATAGCTAACAGGTACGTGTATACAATTTTTCAGCTCGGTTGGAGTTATTCCGAAGTCATGCCCATTTTTCGTCTAAAGTTACTGGATTAACAGTAATATACATTTATTACGGCATATTACTTAGGATAGCTGTCATCAAAATATAACATTTTAATTTTAATAAATAAATTACTGTGTATTGTTGTAATTTTTTTATTATTTAACTTATCTATACTAATATTATAAAGCTGAAGAGTTTGTTTGTTTCTTTGTTTGTTTGTTTGAACGCGCTAATCTCAGGAACTACTGGTTCGAATTGAAAAATTCTTTTTGTATTGGATATATCATTTATCGAGGAAGGCTTTAGGCTATATAACATCACGTTGCGACTAATAGGAGCGAAGAAACAGTCGAAAATGTGAAAAATTTGGGAAAATTGCTTCCGTTGCGTGCGCTGCGAAAACCGTTCGAGATACCCAAATGATTCCCAAAATAACTATTACACGCGGACGAAGTCGCGAGCACCAGCTAGTATATTATATCCACCTCTCTGTTGGTGTTTAATCGATTGGTTTAAAATATTAAAGGAATTTTATATATTGCACGGGTACGCATATACGAGTATAAGCGATAGCGGAAATGCGGACATCACGCGGCAAAATGGCCGCCTCTTCTTCCGGCTCGGCGCGGCTGTAACTAAATAAATTGTGTACATTAAATTGTGTTACGTCAATATCAGCCGTGTAATTCGTCAATCACTTCAAAGATATTTAATTAATTAATAATGTAATTAAAAATACGTAATTAGAGACTTACGTACTTAAGAGAGAGCTTTCGATATGCTGCGTCAGTATTGAAATAACATCCCGCCGCCAATTTAGAATTATTAGGAAAATTCAATGATTATTGCATTGGTTTATCTACGCTCGACTAGATAGAGTACTATACAAAAACGATAGCTCCGTAAATGCGGCAGTTTTTTTATTGTAGTGTGTGTAAGACATCGTCACTTTTTATCACTTTTTACACAATTTTATTATATTTTTACACAGTTTCACTACGCAAACTGGCATTTTATTATGCTCAAAATTTAATAAAACATTCGGCACGTACACATCACAGACAGTTTCCAGTGTGACTGGCTCGGGTACGCCGAATTCGGCGTAGTATTTTTTGCCGCATTTTACAAGTACAACGGCGGTATCTAGTCGAGCGCAGCGAGACCAATCATTCATCTATGGGATAATTCTAAAATTATTAGGACCTGCAAAGTACTAATAATAATATTAGAAATGTTTTGATTTGATTGTCCCATTCAAAAGCCGCCAATCCCAAGTCATGTTTCAAAATACACGACATACAATACTTCTGGCTCCTATACATATATTCGTATGTCCAGATAAAATCTTTTGAAATCGGACAGAATTTTCTTTGAATTCTTTTCTACGTTGCTTTGATAGCCTTTTTAGTACTAATAAAACTTGGACGTCCCGGTCTTTTGCTGTCGCAAACAGGGGACGAATCAATATATCTAACTATGTGATATATAAATGGTATTCCACAACCGCAATCGGCTATTACCAAGCCGATGACGAAGAGTTTTGAAAATTTCAAATTGTCTGTATAAATATTATTATTATTTTCTCTTTATTCAAGAAACAACCAGATACATATTTTTTACAATATACATAAAATAAAAATAATAAAAAAAATATATTCACACATTCCACACAGCACCATCTAGTTCCAAAGTAAGCAACTTAATGCTTGTATTATGGATACCAGACATTTGATATACTACATACATAACTTTTTTTTGTAAATACATACATATTATAAATACAAAACATCCATGACTCAGGTACAAAGGTAAATGTTAACACATAAACATTTGCCCCTAGCGGAGATTCGAACCCGCAACCGCTTGGTTAACAGCTAAGGGTTACTGGCCGCTAAGCCAAACGTCTCATCAAACGTGATTAATAAAATTACTTAAAAATAATACTAAAAAACTTAAACACAGTTTGACAGTTTTATATAACAAATTATTAATAAAAAATTCACTGTCTAATAAATAGATACGTAAATATATGTATATTTAATGAAACTGATACGTTAGATTAACATGACCCAGATACATAATGACACTGGCGTACCACGATTATAAAGTAACATATTACGATTTACGACCTTCTCCCTCTGAAAATAAGACACACAATATATTATGTGGAAGTCAGAAAAGGGTGTTACAAAGTCGTTAACACATTTTGATGATGTGAAAACTGCAAGAAATGACTCTATGTATAATTACCTTTTTAACATAATAAAACCATAATATTGTTTTAAGTATATGAGGTAATTTTGGCACAATCATTAGAGACACGTTTGGTCTAGTGGCTAGTAGCCCTAGCTGTTAACCAAACGGTCGCAAGTTCGAATACCGCTATGGGCCAATGTTTATGTGTTAACATTTTACCTTTGCACCTGAGTCATGGATGTTTTGTATTTATAATATGTATGTATTTACAAAAAAATAGTAATTTATGTAGTATATCAACTGTCTGGTATCCATAATACAAGCATTAAGTTACTTAGGCTGGGTTGCACCATCGTACTTTAACAATAACAACAAATAAATAACAAAAGCAACTTCAGTTAAAATAAAGGTTAGGCCGAAAATGAGTTGCACCAGTTAACACAATCATAACTGGTTAACTGGTGCAACTCATTTTCGGCCTAAAACTCATTTTCGGCCGAAAATGAGTGTGAATTAACTGAAGTTGCGATGTTTGTTATTGTTAAAGTAAGATGGTGCAACCCAGCCTTAGCGTGGAACTAGATAGTGTTGTGTGGAATGTGTGAAGATATTTATTATGTACTAGCTACACGCTCCCGGCTTCGTCCGTGTTCTAAATAAAAACTATCCTATATTTTAAGTTGAACCAAATTACACATAGTTACGAAGTTTTATCAAAATCGGTTCAGTAGTTTAGGAGTCATTTGGCCTCGAATGGTGACAGGTAATTTTTATATACTTACTAGCTGGTGCCCGCGACTTCGTCCGCGTTGAAAAAGCAATATATCGCCTGACATCGTTATTGCTATTATACTTAGCCAGGAGTTAGTTTCCTTAATTTTAGATAATCCCTCGGGAGCAGTAGGTACTTTTTTTCTGGATGAAAGGTACCCTATATTATATCCTTTCTGGTGTCCCAGACAACGTGTGTGCAAAATTCATGGTGATCGCTTCAGTAGTTTTTGCGTGAAAGAGTTACAAACATCCATACATACATCCATACATCCAAACAAACTTTCGCATTTATAATATTAATAGGATTAATAGGATTTATGGATTATTATTACTTTTAAGTTCTATCAAAAATTAATTTAATAACTTTTTATAAATAAACGAACATTAGCTTTTAAAGTATTAGTAGGATTACCACAATGCAAACATAAAATTTATACATTAATTTAGTTGCAGTTAAACTCCGAAATGAGTCAATTAACAGAAATGTCTGTTTTAAACTACACTATTTTCACGGTTCGATGAAATATCACGTTAAGCTAATAACAACTTTAAATATACACAATTAAATGCTAAATTGCAGTGTCCTTATTGAGCTCGTATGTAATTGTTATGACGTTTCGTGGCTTTTTAATGACAATGTAGCGGGTAGCGGTTTACCCTCTCTATATTATGGTCTGTGAACTCTGCGAAAAACATCATAAATACCACATAGTACACTCATAGTATGGAATTTATTTTAATTTTATGGAACACTAGCTGACCCGGCAAATGTTGTTTTGCGAAAAAATAAAAAATATTTTTTTGGGATGGACCACCCTTAACATTTTTAGGCGTATAAAAAATAGATGTTCGCCGATTCTCAGACCTACCCGATAAGCACACAAAATTTTATAAAAATCAGTCCAGCCGTTTCGGAGGAGTTTGGCAACAAACACCGCGACACGACAATTTTATATATTTGATTAAAAAGTAGTTCTAAAGTGACATCTGTCAACTGTCATTTAAAGATAATGTGACTTTACGTCAACACATTGGAGTTTAAAATCAATGCGGCGCTTACAACCTTTTGATCGAGAGAAAATTATATCTGGGTAGCTCTAGTGTTGCACGTGCGCTGAAGGGTATTTAGAATTATTATCAAAATGTAGCAAAACCTGTATTTAGGATACGGAGAACTGTAAGAACTGTATGAGTATGTACTCTATACATACAACCAGTATATAACCTATTTACTATAGATAAATTAGTGGTCTCGCTGCGCTCGACTAGATACCGCCGTCGTACTTGTAAAATGCGGCATAAAATAGTACGCTGATTTCGGCGTACCCGAGCCAGTCACACTGCAAACTGTCTGTGATGTGTACGTGCCGAATGTTTTATTAAATATTAAGCATAATAAAATACCAGTTTGCGTAGTGAAACTGTGTAAAAATTTATAATAAATCTGGGTAAAAAGTGACGATTTTTTACACACACTACAATAAAAAGTTGCCACATTTTCGGCGCTATTGATTTTGTATAGCGCTCTATCTAGTCGAGCGCAGCGAGACCAATCAATTATCTTTGCCTATTTACTTAGTACAGTTTTGAAAAAACGACTAGGCCTGGCGCTTACAACCTTTCGTCGTGAGAAAATTATATCCTAGCAGCGATTTAGCGAAGCATGTTTTATTATTCATCCTTTTTATTTTAGAATTATTTAGAATTTTACTTAGAACTAGCTGTTGCACGCGACTTCGTCCGCGTAACTTTTGAAAAATATAACCTATGTTACTCCCTGATAACATAGCTTTCTATAGATGAAAGAAATTTTCAAATCGGTCCAGTAGTTTCGGAGCATATTAAATTCAAACAAACAAACAAACAATCAAATCTTTTCTCTTTATAATATTAGTACCTACAGAGTACAAATTATAAACAAAAAAAATAAAATAAAAATCCATCATACCACAACGGTGAGAAATAAAATTATCTTGGAAAAAAAAAACAGATTGTTCATTTGCTCTTTCTTGGAAACTACATTCTAGTCTAGTGAAAAACGAGTAAGACCTATCTTGTTTTTCCCCCGTCTCTGTAAAATAAAAAGACTTAACTACTATAGTGAGGTTAATTGGTGTTGTCTTGATGGTAATTGGAATGTAAACTCGGCGCAGTTAACTAAACGATGAGGACACATAATGAGTTTTACAGCGCTTTAGCGACTAAGTATATGTTGACATTCTTCTCTACATCAATTATTTATTTTAATGAATGTTTTCTTATGGATTTTTTTCATATATAATGACACGCGCGCACACACACACACACACACACGCACACACGCACACACGCACGCGCGCGCGCACAAATGCACACGCGCACGAACACGCACGCGCAGACGCACACACACGTGCACACGCTAGCACGAACACGCACACGCATACGCACGCACACCCACGCACGCACGCACGTACAGATTAAAAAAAAACACCTATAGAAAGCTACATTACCAGCGAGTGAAAAAGTCTATATTTAATTAAGTTACGCGGACGAAGTCGCGTGCAACAGCTAGAGTATTGGGTAAGTAAAGAGAACAGATTTGTATTATTTTTTTTGTAAAATAAACGTAAAAACTTGTGGATCGATTTATAAAAAAATCACCAATGGAAATAGCTATATTATCGGCTAGTAACATAGGCTATATTTATTAAGTTACGTGGACGAAGTCGCTTGCAATGGCTAGTAAGAAAATAGGTATCATTAAGTAGGCACCTAATAGTTTTTATTTATAGGTCATCAGACAGGCTATAATAATTATGTATCCCTTATTGTAATTTTCATTTTCATTAAAATAATAGATACTCATGTACCTAGAGTTAAGTTAGGTAAATACAGTACTTCCAACGTGGACAATACATTATCTAACAAAGTGCATGCAACTACATCCGACTGCATTTGGTTAATTGTACCGACACTTACAAATCTATGCCAGTGTCCATTAGGCAATACCACAATAAGATCGCAGCATAGAAATGTCACAGTAGGTACGTCACTGCCCCACCCCCACCCCTCATAGCCGTGGCGGGGCACCGATGTCGTGTCATAACGTCCCCACAGTAAAAAAGAATTGTATGTGTGTCAGCTCCGACAAAGGACTGGAGTTTACACCTTACGAACGATTATAAAATTTAAATTTTCACAATTCATACACGCCGAAAGAACAGCATTGTTCTTTTTTTGAATAATATTGTCTAGATGGCGAAATTTTCACAATTCGAACACGCCAAAAGAAGAACATAGTTCTTTTTTTAAATAATATTCTGTAGATGGCGCAAAAAATCGAACGTAACTATAGCGCATGACATAACACATTGGTGCTCGCATTCGTGTGACAATTTTCATTTTACATCCATAAATTTTTATACCACGGTCTTATCTCTTATAATATAATAATAAGGAGTAAACTCCAAAAAGGTCTTACATAAGTTTACCTACTGCTCATAAGTGTATACTGTGACGCCGGGTAGAGATTAATGCGGAACTCACAATCATAAATGGAATGCCAACCATAATACACTACTCTGTGTTCCGATAATTACACTGTGCACCCATTATATTTCTCATTTCTCTAATATTTCAGCAAGCACTGTTCGAGACTTTATGAACTAACTCTATAAAGCCCGTCACACACGTAACTATAACATATCCGTACTAATATTATAAATGCGAAAGTTTGTATGGATGTTTGTAACTCTTTCACGCAAAAACTACTGAACCAATCACCATGAAATTTTGCATACACGTTGTCTGGGACAACAGAAAGGACATAGGGTACCTTTCATTTAGAACGCGGACGAAGTCGCGGGCACCAGCTAGTATTAATATAAATTATAGCAATAGCTGGTGCTGTGCGGAATGTGTGAAGATATTTATTTATTGTATGTATTGTCATGGCTTTTCTAATTTAGAAACTTACGGTATGAGTAAGGTAATATGGGCATTCGTTTTTCAGCATTCCAATTATCTTGCAATTTTACTCCAGTTTTTTTTTTAATATTAAATAAACAAAAATATACTCTAGTACAATTCTCCCTTTACGAGGGTTTGACATCTGAAGTAGATCGGTACTTGGTGAAGACAGACTGATATTTGAATTAACTGAAGTTGACATTCAATTTGCCTCCGATCTGCAACAAAATTAAGGACCTTCTGTAAGGAGATGGTTACTGCAACCAGACGTACTGCTCAAACGATTCGTATACTTAGTTTTTCAATAGTTTTTGCCAAACAGAGTAACAAACCAAAGAAACTTTCGCCTTTTTAGTATTGTTATTAATTATTTTATTAATTAATTCGCTTCAAATTATTAATTAATAACACCATTACTTATTTCGTAATTATAAATTTATAGCTTTACTTAATGTTGAATCAGGATTTTATGAGAATGCTAGTATTTGCTCTAGTTACGATCAAAATACGGTATACTTTAAAGTTAATTAATTAATTAATATCTTTAATTATGCGATGAATATATTAAAAAGGACTGATGCCCGTTTTCACCAACAGTTTTGATACGTTTTTCTGTTTTGACATACAGTTTAGCTAAGAACACACTTGACAGCGCGCACCGTGCGATCCAAAGAAAAATTGTATCGCCTCGTCTCGCACCGAGCCGCACCGAGCTCGCACTGAGTCCGCACCGAGCCCGCACAGAGCCCGCACAGAGCTCGCACCGAGCTCGCACCGAGCTCGCACAGAGCCCGCATAGAGCTCGCACCGAGCTCGCACCGAACCCGATTACTTTTCTTTACTTTTTGACGGACACTGTGCGGTATCGGTTTGCGAATTCGCGCTCATTTACCATTATAAAAAGTTAGAAACTTTCCTGTACTTCATGATCAGGCAAATCTATACTAATATTATAAAGCTAAAGAGTTTGTTTGTTTGTTTGAACGCGCTAATCTCAGGAACTACTTTTCGAATTGGAAAATTCTTTTTGTGTTGGATAGATCATTTATCGAGGAAGGCTTTAGGCTATATAACATCACGTTGTGACTAATAGGAGCGAAGAAACAGTCGAAAATGTGGAAAAAAATGGGGAAAATTATTCATCTTTGAGGGCTTCCGTTGCGTGCGCTGCGAAAACCGATCGAGATACCCAAAAGATTCCCAAAATAACTATTCCACGCGAACGAAGTCGCGAGCACCAGCTAGTGATAAATACACTCGTAGGAGTTTAGACTATAAAGATATCTAAATGTCTGTAACACTTCTGAATGTTTACTGATTTCAAATCGTAAATTCCAAGATCAACAAACTCGGACTGGGCGCGATGCGGTTAAGTTAGTGTATTCCTAGCCTTATTGGTATGGAAACTCAGTCGAGATAATAAGAGATTTCAGGCTAAAAAAAGTATGCAAGTATCAGAGCGTGTGCGTTGTGCTTTATGAAGAGTTGTGTATGGTTAATGGTATGAAGAACAATATCTGAATTCTGAAAAACTTCCTGCCAACAGTAATTGTAAATAAATAAATGATTTGATTTGATTTGATTTAAATTTTTATTGTTTTCAGGCTTCTCTTAAAGAATTATAAATCAATATTTTTATGAGTCTTTTACGAGCATTTTATGAATCTTTAAAATACCACAGGTTAAGGTTAAGAATTCAATGTGTCATTTTGGTCGCCACTAAATATTTATTCATTATATACATAAATTAATATTAATATTTAGGATTGATAATATGGTAAAAGTGAAATAAAATTTGTACGAAAGAATCGTTAGCTTGTAAAAAGCTTAAAATAAATTTGCATTTTTGTTTTTTCATTTCACAGAACCACCCTCAATCACTTCTTGAACGAACACGAGCACTCGAATCCGGGTTGATAGTCAAAGAATTTTCATTTCAATTTTATTTCAGCTACGTTTTCAAATTTTCCTTCACATCGCATTCATATAAAGTCACTTAGAAAATGTAGCCACACGTAAAGAAAAGGTATTGAAGTTTTACATAGAAAAAGGCTTTGAAAGAAAGAAAGAAATATAATATATTTGCGTAAATATAATGTAGGTAATTGATGTAATTGAGGAGCCCATTGGATTAGTAGTTAGAATATTAGCGTTAACGAACTGTGTCAGAGGTCCCAGGTTCAATTTTCGGCAAGGCCAATTTTGGAAAATAAACTTTTGAAAGTTATCATTTTGGAAGCCCGTCTGGCGGCATGTGTGTTTTTGAGTTTTGGTGAGAGAGTGTGTGGGTTGGTATGATTAAATAAAAACCACATAACATAGCGCTGTTAACACAGTAAGCAAGTGCTTTCAGCATCTGAGTCGGAGGTGCACTAGTCTCCGTTTTCGTGTTTCCTAAATTCCTAAAATCCAAAAAATTACCTAAAAAGAGGTCGCCACAAGAGTAAGGGATGCCAGAGCTAACTTTTCTATCCTAGTCCTAGTCAGACCACCGCAAAGCTTTTTGAATACTGTATAGTGTCAGCGTAGCAAACACGTAGCAAATGATAATGCGACGTAGCGCTACGGCGTAGCGGCGTCGTAGCGTCGCGCTACATAATGTGGTGTGTGGCTACGAAACGCAATAACACAGTTTTATGGCCGCTAGGCCCGCTTCTATGGTTCACTTTATGTGAAATAAAATCTTATAATAAGCGCTTTTTTTTTCTCTTTATTTCGACGATGAAATTAACATATTCAGAATTTTTCAGGCAATGTTATAAATGCTAGTTCCTGGGCAATGGATTAAGTGCTCGCATCTAGAGATTTTATCCGAGATTTTACTATTTCAATGATTTTATCAACATTTTTGACGATTTCATGGTGATCGGTTCTGTAGTTTTTGCGTGAAAGAGTTACAAACATCCGTACAAACTTTCGCATTTATAATATTAGTACGGATATATTTTTCATTTTTTTCTTTAAAAATATTGGGACTGGTTTGTTTAAATTAAGTATTAGAACTAATTAAGGCTGGTGCTATATTATAGAGACGTGTGCTTGTGGAATTGAAATTGTTATTCAGGTAGCATTTCCCTTAACATGATTGCTAATTGTTTCGCTCGTTAGCGGTTCGTTTTGCAACATTTGTAGCAATGAATAAGGACGCTCAGTTAAGGTGCCGCAATTGCCGCAACTAACTTGTGGCGCATTATATAGGGAAGCATTATATTGTGGCGTATTATATTGTGGCGCATAATGAAATCAAGAACGCGGACGAAGTCGCGGGCACCAGCTAGTATAAAATAGTCGAGAGAGAGAAAGAGACGCCACAAATTGTTAGAACGTCTTCACGTCCGCAGACTTCTTACAAAGTTTTCCGCTTTATAGAACATTTTCAAAAGACTCCTTTGTCGTAGCAATTTTAAAGATTCCCATTTCATCTTATTTATTTTATATCTCTTATTATTTTATAAATGAGTAACTACCTACATATTTTTGTCATAGTATATTATATTGCCTGACAACCTGATGTTCAAATTGAAGGAATAATTAAGAAACAAAACCACCAAATACACTAGCCTAAATGAAATAGGAATTAACAAATTTTGAAAACATTTATTAATAGACTATGAAAATCTACTATGAACATCCTATGAAAAGTCCATTTCCGAAGTTGGGGCCCAACTTGGGAATTAAACCCGGAACCCCTTTTTTTATTTATTTTTTCATTTTTAACGTTGGGAAATCCTCTTGGATACCCGGCAGTGAAGGGGACACTGCGGGGTTATGCCGGATTCCTACCGGCTAAAACCCAATGACTTTCTGTCTATCGCGGCCGTTGATACGCGGGGTCGTGGGGACGTTATTACACGACTTCAGTGCCTCGCCACGGCTATCCCACGCAGGGAGGCCTGTGCTCCCTGTCAGATCCTTGGCGTACCCGAAAGTGGAGGTACGCCGGCCTACTTGGGGCACCTTACGACGGGCGGCAGTCTCCCAGCGAGATCAGCGCCCAGAAACCCGGTACCCCTGAGACAGAGATTTAGACACTCGACCACTCGGGTCGTCAAAACAAGTGTCCTATCAAGATAATCTATGTAAAAGCCGCGCAAACCAAATTAAATTTCTTTTTTGTTTACGTAACACGTACTATCTCTCGGACGCAGTCGCTTTTTCCCAAATTTAAATACAGATCTCTGACACAATTAATTACTTTAGCCATGTTTGTTTGTTTGGTCGAAAGAGAATAAAATTTACGTGTTAAAATTTTGAATATCTACAATTTCATTGAAATACCAAAAATAAACAAACCTGACTGCTACGGTTGCTTTTTTGTCACTTACGGGTTGGTATTTGCAGCACCTATGGCGTTACTTTAAGTGGACCGTCAGCCTGTCTGTCGACCTTAACGTCAGAAAAAGTTTCCCGGGAATTTATACAATTGGTGATTTTATAGATAGATGTGCTTTTGTGAATTACTTACTACCTAGTATCTTTGCCGTTCGCGGCATAACATCTCCTTCCTGTCTCATTTTACGATAGTGTTAAGTAAGTAAGTAAGTACGAATAAAATAGAGAAATCCGTAATAATATTATAAATGCGAAAGTTTGTATGGATGGATGGATGTATGAATGTTTTCACGCAAAAACTACGGGACCGATCACAATGAAATTTTGCATACACGTTGTCTAGAACACCAGAACCTTTCATCCAGAACGCGGACGAAGTCGCGGACACCAGCTAGTTTTCTATAATTTTTTTAATTATTACTCTTTTTTTTAAGAGTAAAAGTTTAGCGTACTGTTACGCCGTAAAGTTTACTCTTTCTGACTGTGCTGTTATCTCAGAAGCGCACAAAAAATTATCTTCGAGACGAGAATGAGGAAATACGTTGCAAGAGCTTGAGCTTACTAATATTTTCATAAAAACATACCTTTGATAAACATACACACGAAATGTGTGGTGATGTTATATTCATGTTTCATATTTCAAGATGGGATTAGACTTAATACCGGAACGAGGCACATTTATTCAGTTCACACATAGTCGTGGCGAACATTTCTTTTTTATAATTATACTAGCTTTTACATGCGACTTCGCCTTCGTAACTTTATAAAATACTAGCTGACTCGGCATACGTTGTTTTGCCATAAAAATAAAAAAAATAATAGGGTGGACATTTAGGGGTATGAAAAATAGATGTTGGCCGATAAGCACACAAAATTTCATCAAAAACTGTCCAGCCGTTTCGGAGTAGTTCTGCAACAAACACCGCGACACGAGAATTTTATATATTAGATTGCCTATGTTACTCGCTGATAATAAAGCTTTCTGTAGGTGAAATAATTCTGTCCTGTAGTTTTTGAGTTTATTCATTACAAACAAACAAAAATACAAATCTTCTGTTTTTTTTTTTGTTTTTTTTTTATTTTTTTCTATTTTCTTCTTTCTTTTTCTCTCTTTTTATCTTTACTTTTTTTTTCTTTTTTTAGCCTACCTGATTCCGGCCACGCTTCGTTGAGGCTCGTATTTTTTCTTCTTTTTGAATGATGTTCGAGATGATGATGACGATGACATTATTAATAAAATTTACCTCAAATTTTGATTTTTAAGTAATTTTTCCTGAACTAAGAATGGCCTAAGTAAGTCGATCAGGGAATTTCTCTCAGTTTAAATCATACATTAATTCCAACCTCAAGTTCCGTGTGTCGCGAATTTACCGCCAGCAGAGTATGTAACGTTATGTGAAGGATAAAAATAATCTTTTCAGTACTTCGTGTACATTTGTCGGGGAAATAGATCATAAATTATTTTACACATATTTTGCTCTACTTGTGCTTTCAAAATATTTACTCGTATTTGCGGTATTTACACTGAGAGATACTGTACAGTTGACACAAAGTATTCCTTTCAGTACTACGACGATAGACACAGGATAAACTAAATTAATGATCAGAAAATGCATATATTTACATACTTAGACCATATCTTAGTTTAGCTTTCAACTTAACAACTTTCAAGTAGGTACATTCAGGCAGCGAACTTGCTCGCAGAGATGTATTATTCCGATGCATTCAGGTGTTAGAATTAGTCAAAGAATACAAATTGAAAATTGATAATTGCTCTTATGTAGTTACATGTAGGTATATGCATAGGTTACTTACAGACGTAATATCTTGATTACTCATTAGTTATTGGTGGTAGCAACACATAATATGGAGGTTTAATAAAAAACTGAAATTAATTTCATTCTAAGTCTAATTTATTTCCAAAATGTGCATTTTTGTGACATTTTTGCAGGTTGTTAATACTGACTAAAAGTCTAAAATTTCCATGGAAACAAAACCTCAGATATTATGTCTCAGAAATAACATATTTTTTTTTTGTTTTGTAACGAAAAATAATTTATGAGTAAGTAATCATGGAATTGTATAGTATGAAATTGGTAAACATGCTCGACTTGGAAAATGTCCTCTTAAGGATTCGCACCTGTCCAATCGTCTAAAGTCTTTGTTTTATGCGTAGCCCTTTCAGGAAACTAAAGCTCAGGAATGTTTGTGTAACTAACTAACCCTAACCTTAATTTACAATACATACTCCCCTCTAACAGAGCTGTGCAAGCTATTTTCTAAGGAGAAGTAAATTATACGTGTCAACCCGTTCATAGCGTCCGGTAGGAGCGGAAACAAGATGGCTGCCGCGGCAGCTGGCGCCACATCCGGTCAACCGGAAACTGTGTAACCGAATTACTGGCTAGGATTGAGAGCGCAGTTTATTTAGAGGGGAACAGTCGAGCGGTGTAATGTTACGACCGATTCTAACCTAGTTGGTTGGACGCGACTTTGATCGAGTATTAAGCCATTGAAGGAAGACGTATATTATATAAAACACACATAAGCTGTTTCGCGCGACTTCGCCCTCGTAACTTTATCAAATATGTAATTAACTTAATCGTAACTTTTTTTTATATTTTTTTACTTGCTGATTATATTCTTACACCCTGATTATATAAATGATTTGTCTCGCTGCGCTCGACTAGATACCGCCGTCGTACTTGTAAAATGCGGCAACAAATACTACGCCGAATTCGGCGTACCCGAGCCAGTCACACTGCAAACTGTCTGTGATGTGTACGTGCCGAATATTTTATTAAATTTTAGGCAGTTATGTTTTTGTTAAAAATACCAGTTTGCGTAATGAAACTGTGTAAAAATATAATAAAAGAGACTGGGTAAAAAGTGATAAAAAGTGACGATTTTTTACACACACTACAATAAAAAGTTGCCACATTTTTGGAGCTATTGCTTTTGTATAGCGCTCTATCTAGTCGAGCGCAGCGAGACCAATCAATTATCTTTGTTAACTTCCTATCTTAAAACTTACTTATAATGAAGGCGACTGTTTCAAGTTATTTTATGACTTAGAATTAGACTCGAGGCAACCGGAATGCGAATAAACAATTTAAACTCACTAAAACTATTCAATAGTAATTCTACAATGAAAATTAAGATACAAAATGTTGAATGAGCAAATTTAACTCAAATTAAACCAATTGTTTTGAACTTATTCATCCATATATAATAATATTATATAGGTAATACTAGCTGACGGCAAACGTTATTTGCCAAAAAAAAAATTGGGATGGACCACCCTTAACATTTAGGGGTATGAAAAATGTTGGCCGATTCTCAGACCTTGGGTAGGTCTAAGCACACAAAATTTCATCAAAATCGGTCCAGCCATTTCGGAGGAGTTTGGCAACAAACACTGCGACACGAGAATTTTATATATTAGATTATTTATATTATAAATGTGAAAGTAATTCTTTCTGTCTGTTACCTTTTCACGCCTAAACTACTCAACCGATTATCGTGAAATTTTGCTTACATACTTAATAGAGATACAGAAAAAGACATAGGTTCCCTTTCATTAAGAAAAATGTGCTGTCCCCTAGGGATAAAATAAAAATTAAACGCCTGATAAATATATAACAGCAACATAAGCAAAATCAATTACCTATTTGGGGTAGCGCTGCGGACATAAATACTATTTTCATTTTACAAAAAAGGGCTATTAGAGCCATTTATCAACTAGATCCGCAGTCTTCTCTCAGAGAAAAGTTTAAAGAAATAAAGATTTTAACTGTTGCATGTCAGTATATTTATGAAAATTTACTTTATGTGCATAAAAATATTAGTCAATTTAATAAAAAATGTGATGTACACAATATTAATACTAGGTTTAAAAATGATTTAGATTTACATAAAACGCGACTCCACAAAATAAGTAATTCTTTTGTGGGTCAATGTATACGGTTTTATAATAAACTACCTGAGATAATCAGAGCCTTATCTATAAATAAATAAATTTAAAATTGTCATTAAAACTAAACTCCTCTCAAAAGGCTATTATAAAATCACTGATTATTTAAATGATAATGAAGCCTGGATTTAAGCGATTCGGAGCTCATATTGTGTTGTATGTTTACTTTAATATTAATATTATTATCTTTATATTAATTGTAGGTAATTGTTATTTTATATTTTGAAGATGACAAAAAGATTAGTATCCTGAGTTTCTTTCGGGGTTTCTTCTCAGGATCGTCATCTTGGCTTTTTTCCAAAACCCTGGTAAATTTAAACTTATAATGACGATCATAAGAGTTTTTTGTAGAAACCCAATTGATAAATAAATATTTTGATTTTGATTTTGATTTATTGCTCATATTGTTTTTATTTTATTTTTTCAAAGCGGACGAAGTCGCAGTAGAAAATATTTTCCTTTGTTACAAAAATGTAACGTTATGCGTCTCTTTAGAAAAGCAGTGTGTACGTATCGCATTTCTTATCACAAATTCTCACCTGAACTTTCATAAGATTATTGAATGTGTAACGGTATCTTGAACGGATGTATCCGGATATACCTTTTAGCATGTAGATACGGCACGGCCCCATATGTTTACCTAATGCTGAGCCACATCGAGATAGGCAAAAATGTATTACGTAAATATACATGGCTAAAGTATTTATTAGTTGTAAACACAGTTTGTGGAGCATATAGTGGCACTTTTTTTAACGAGAAATCCTCTTGGACACTGCGGACACTGCAGTGTAGGGGACACTGTGAGGTTATGCCTGATTCGTACCGGCTAAAACCCAACTTTCTAGCGCGGCCGTTGATGAGCGGGGTCCCGGCAGTGTAGGTCGGTGCCCCGCCACGGCTATCCAGCGCTTGGAGGGCTACGCTCCCTATCAGAACCTCGGCGTACCCGATAGTGGAGGTACGCCGGCCGTCTCGGGGGACCTTACGACGGGCGGCAGACCAAGACCACCGCCTAATATTTTCTAACAGCAGACGACAGCAGACTACTTGCAATCGCGTGTGCTGCCATACAGAAATGATGCACTTTAATTTTAGTTATTGTCCGTAAGAGGCCTTATCGCAAACCACACCTTTATTAGGAGTTACGTGATACCAAAAACACGATTTAGTGTGATATTACACAAATTGATAGAAAGTTTTCGCCTGTCGCAAGTTGGTTGCAAGTCGTCTGCTGTTAGATAATAATGTCAGGGGCGGACTTAGTCCAGCCGCCTGCGCCCGAGGCTTCTCCTATATCTATATCTATATCTATATCTATATCTATATCTATATCTATATCTATATCTATATCTATATCTATATCTATATCTATATCTATATCTATATCTATATCTATATCTATATCTATATCTATATCTATATCTATATCTATATCTATATCTATATCTATATCTATATCTATATCTATATCTATATCTATATCTATATCTATATCTATATCTATATTCTATGTAGTATATCAACTGTTTAGTATCCATAATACAAGCATTAAATTGCTTACTTTTGAACTAGATGGTGCTGTGTGGAATGTGTGAAAATATATATGTATGTAAAAATTGGTAATTGGTCTGCAGGTATCTATTTTGCTCTCCACTCTCGTTTGAGTTTAGAAATTTATGGTCTAGAGAAATAGGTATTATATACCAGCCTCCAAAGTTCATTTATCAACTTAGAACACTTAACTTAACAGCCATATAGCAACTAAAGTACTTTACGCTCAGGCATCCGTCAGGTGAGTACTGAGCTAGTTAGAAGTTAACTTAACTATTCCTTTGACGTCGCATTAGGTACTTCTCGAAATACTAAGTATTTACAGTGCAGAACAAAGTTTCTCTTTGTACCTGTAGGTATAGACAGATATAGACAAAAACATCTTAAATCTTCTAAGCTACGACACATTTTTTTAGGTTTTGATATCTATCCGTACTAATATTATAAATGCGAAAGTTTGTATGGATGGATGGATGTATGGATGTTTGTAACTCTTTCACGCAAAAACTACTCATTAAATTTTGCATACACGTTGTCTGGGACACCAGAAAGCGACATAGGGTACTTTTCATCCAGAACGCGGACGAAGTCGCGGGCATCGGCTTGTATTATAAATGCGAAAGTTTGTATGGAAGTATGGATGGATGGATGTATGGATGTTTGCAACTCTTTCACGCAAAAACTACTGAACCGATCACCTTGAAATTTTGCATACACGTTGTCCGGGACACTAGAAAGGACATAGGGTACCTTTCATCCAGAAAAAAAAGTACTACTACCGAGGGATTATCTAAAATTAAGGAAACTAACTCCTGGGTAAGTATAATAGCAATAACGATGTCAGGCGATATATTGCTTTTTCATGGCGGACGAAGTCGCGGGCACCAGCTAGTAATATTATAAATGCGAAAGTTTGTATGGATGTATAGATGTATGGATGTTTGTAACTCTTTCACGCAAAAACTACTGAACCGATCACCGTGAAATTTCGCATACACGTTGTCTGGGACACCAGAAAGGACATAGGGTACTTTTCATCCAGAACGCGGACGAAATCGAGGTCACCAGCTAGTACCTACTGCATAATTATACTGAAACTATAATTGCAAATATGATTTTTCTTTTATAATATAGTAAAAGAAGAAACAATACAACATTTCAAATCAAATCAAATCATTTATTTATTTATAACAAAAAAACAAAAAAAAAAGAGTAAAAAAAACAGAGACAGTATGAAGAAAAAGTCATTTGTTACAAAAAGGTCCCAACTCAGTATTTGCTGACATACTTATAATATGCCAGCACTGATCTAACATCAAATTATAATAAGTTTAAAAAATATTCAAAGTAAAACTTTATTACCGAAGCTTCGAATGGGAAACTTCTTAAGTCGAGTTCCCGACAAAGCTTTGGGTTCACCGAAGAAAATCGTTGCAGTAATTAAAATGTCTTTCGGTGAGGAAAATCTTTACGGACCTTCATTAATCTTAACCAAATGCCCGGGTATTAACTAATGAAGGCGGCTGTCAAGAACAAATCCATTGTTTTTGAAACTCCCTTTCTATATGTAAATATTAAAAAAAAAAAAATTTCAACATCGAGCTAACGATTTATCATACTGTGCATGAAAAATGTTATTACAAAATTTTCAAGATGAAAGAAGACTTATATAATCTTTACATTTTAAATATAATGAAAATTTTTATCCGTACTAATCCTATCCTACTTCGTACTATCCTACTTCCTACTAATATTATAAATGCGAAAGTTTGTTTGGATGTATGGATGTATGTATGAATGTTTGTAACTCTTTCACGCAAAAACTACTGAACCGATCACGATGAAATTTTGCATACACGTTGTCTGGGACACCAGAAAGGACATAGAGTACCTTTCATCCAGAAAAAAGTACTGCTCCCGAGGGATTATCTAAAATTAAGGAAACTAACTCCTGGCTAAGTATAATAGCAATAACGATGTCAGGCGATATATTGCTTTTTCAACGCGGACGAAGTCGCGAGCACCAGCTAGTGGGCTATTAGTGGGTTGTTATATTTAACGGTATTTTTGGGTATTTCAAAAAACCTTGCCCAAATAGTAAATAGGACGACTCGTGATAAAATTTATAGCCGACAGTTTACTAGAATCGTAAATACGCAGCTGATATATCTATATCTAATGTGACGGTCGGCAACAACACACTTTATGACCTCTTAAAAAAACTGACAGCTTCCAAAATGTGTAGCTAGGTCGTTTCATAGAAAGACATAAAGATTACTGTGTTACTTAAATTTACTTTATTTAATTATTTATTTACTAACTTAGTGCCCGCTACTTCGTTCGTGTTGAAAAATAAAAACATTAAAAACTAAAAGTCCATAAACCAAAAAAAACCATAAATGTTTTTATAGCAAAAATAAAATCACAATCCTTGAAATTGTATGTTGCAAAAAGACTTATGGTTGTTTTATTTCATACAAGCTGGTGCCAGCGACTTCGTCCGCGTTGAAAAAGCAATATATGGCCTGACATCGATATTGCTACTACACTTAGCCAGGAGATAGTTTCCTTAATTTTAGATGATCCCTCGGGAGCAGTACTTTTTTCTGGATGAAAGGTACCCTATGCCCTTTCTGGTGTCCCTGACAACGTGTATGCAAAATTTCATTGAAATCCATGAGCAGTTTTTGCGTGAAAGAGCTACAAACATCCATACATCCAAACCAACTTTCGCATTTATAATATTCCACACTAAATCCACAGTAAGCAACTTAATGCTTGTATTATGGATAGCAGACAGTTGATATACTACATACAATACTTTTTTTGTAAATACATACATATTATAAATACAAAACATCCATGACTCAGGTACAAAGGTAAATGTTAGCACATAAACATTTGCTCCTAGCGGGATTCGAACCCGCGACTAGTCACAGATAGTGTCTACTACTGACACTAGACCAAGTGTCGTCTTAAACTAAGACAAACATTTCAAGTTAGTTGTTATCGCGATAACTCAACAATTGATTATACTCTTGATGTATGAGAGTTCAATTCTCAACTCTTGAGTTGAGAACGAAGAGTACTCTATTCGAGTATCGATTCTTGGTCGAGGGTGCTATAGTTGCTTTCAATGGAACGTAGGTTCAATAGTCAATATTTGAAAGTATTATTTTAGGCTGTGTTTTCATCTGTTAACCTTTTATAGGGTATAGAATAAGGGTCAAGATTAAAATAGGGAAAATGGCTACATATCCCATTCTATAATCAATAACTTATTGAAAAATAACAAAGAGCTACAAAACTCAGGGAACCTGACATTTTTCCAGGATAGAAATACAGATTGTTAATACAGATAATAAACTATCTGTGTGATAAAATTTATCGAAATCGGTTTAGCCATTTTTGCGTGAAAGAGTAACAAACATCTACACATCCTCACAAACTTTCGCATTAAAAATATCAATAAAAGCATTGAAAAATATCCTATACCTTTATCAAGATAATAAATTATTTACATACATACATACATACATACACACACACATTTCCTTTTATATATATAGACGATTAAATCTATAAAAGCCTATCTCCCATGCCTTGCCAATCAACATACAAATACCGTAATTTCACAATCGCTCGTATTCAGAACGTTTGATTGGATAATTTGAACGGTGGCTGGATCGACGCTGATACACCAATACAATGTCCAATGGGGAAACGGCTATGAAGCAATATGATGGTTTCGATGTTCGATAGTGCGAATTACGTTCGGGCTGGCACAGTATGACTCGTGAGCGCAATTGAGTGAGTCACTGAGTTGACTCATGTGACTCACTGATTTGTATTGACGGTTTAGTTGAACTCATTGATTTGTATTGACAAATTATTTTTGTTTGTCTTATACGTTATTGTTTGTTCAATGTTCAATGGGGAAACGGTTGTGAAGCAATATCACGGTTTCAATGTTTGATAGGGAAACGGTTGTGAAACAATATGAAGGTTTCGATGTTCGATAGTGCGAATTACGTTAGGGCTGGCACAGTATGACTCGTGAGTGCAATTGAGTGAGTCACTGAGTTAATTCATGTAACTAATTGATTTGTATTGACGATTTAGTTTTGTTGGCCTTATACATTATTCTTTACCCTATTAAGATTAACAACATTGCGAATGTTCCACCCACCATTACGTGAATCGAAAACCTGACTGCCAATCTGCCAAGAACATTTGGTTTTTTTTTAATGAGTAAACTCAAAAAGTACTTTTAAAAGAGTAATTTTTAAAAGAATAATTTAGGCTATATTGTATAAGTTACTCTGACGAAGTCGCGTGCAACTTACATTAAAATCTTTACATTAGAAAACATCGTTTATTTTAAATGATCGACTCATTGAATCAAATGACTCATCTTTCTAATCCAATTGTAGTGCAGTACAGCACTATCAAACGTTTGGTATTCACTATACACATAAGGTCACTCGTCATGTATCTATGTACTTACAATAGACACAAGTTGCTTCTGCAGATGAATCTTGCTACTGTTTACGTTATGTTTACGACATAATTGATTAGTTAATATAACAATATTATTAATTAATTAATTAACAGATCAATCAATACAATAGATCCGGGATGGAGAACAGAAGGAGAAAGTCGTGATCCAGAAATATCCGAGAGTGGACGGGGATTGTCTCGGTCAAGCAACTATTCCAGTTGGCTCTTGACAGAGACAGTCTAGGAAGTTGACGGCTAACCTTCAAGACCAATTCAAGACTATAGATAGAGGCACAAGGAGAGAGAGATGAAGTTGTAGCCTATGTCAAAATTTTGATGTGTAAATAAATCCGTACTAATGTGTATGTATGGATGTTTGTAACTCTTTCACGCAAAAACTACTGAACCGATCACCATTAAATTTTGCATACAAGTTGTCTGAGACACCGGAAAGGACATAGGGTACCTTTTATCCAGAAAAAAAGTACTGCTCACGAGGGATTATCTAAAATTAATGAAACTAACTCCTGGCTAAGTATAATAGCAATAACGATGTCAGGCGATATATTGCTTTTTCAATGCTGACGAATTCGCGGGCACCAGCCAGTAAATAAATAAATAAAGTAACCAAAAAATACATATCTGCAAATTCGCGAATTACTCAAAAAGCATCGTGAATCACGTCTGTACTTATCTAAGTATTCTATGGTAATTCGTACGTAACTAGCTGATAGTTTGCGAGGAACTTAATACGATTTTATTGGAACGGATTTTGTGTTGGACAAAACTTTAGATTGCATCTCAGGATTAACTTTCGCTGAGGAATTGAATATACAAACGAACAACTAAAAACACAGTTTTTAGTTTGAAATTCGAATCGAAGTTTTTTAATTAGAGGGAATATGTTTTTGTTCGTATTACGAACTAGTTTTTAGCCTCGACTTCTTCCACGCTCCTTTTTCTTAGACGTAAAAGCATTTATACAATCAAGAAAGATTGCTCATATATTTTTGTCAGGCATTTGTCAGGCTCACTTGTATTTTTATACTAATTTTATATTTGTATATTTATATATTATTTATACATGTCGTGGGCAGATCGTAAAGTATGAAATCAAAAATCTTTCACCAAAAGTCGAAAATAGGTGCGACGAGAAGCGGAGCGAAGCAAAGCGAGGAGGAGCGTGTTAGGTTTACATAGAAATAAATTTAGGGAGCCGAGCGAAGTGGAGCGGAGTGAGGCGACCCTCTCAGTTTTAACAGAAATATGATCTGCCCAGGAATATCATGATATGCCCAATTCTACGTTGTGTCGACGACATATATAATATTTATTATTTATATGTGTTTTTTTTTTTCCTTGTCTGCTATCAGAACATGCCGATAGCTTCCGTTAAGACAAACCGAAAATGTGGCAACTTTTTACTGTAGTGTGTGTAAAAAATCGTCACTTTTTATCACTTTTTACACAGTTTTGTTATATTTTTACACAGTTTCACTACGCAAACTGGTATTTTATTATGCCTAAAATTTAATAAAACATTCGGCACGTACACATCACAGACAGTTTGCAGTGTGACTGACTCGGGTACGCCGAATACGGCGTACTATTTTATGCCGCATTTTACAAGTACGACGGCGGTAAACTTTAGTTTTAAACTTTAAAGTAATTCCATCCTTGAAGTCCGTATGTCACGGGCTAAGCTTCCACATTCATTTTGTCTCGGGTATTAGGTAACTGTTTACGGGAATGGAATTGACGCACCTTAATCCGTACATACAGTGAAGGTCGCTTGTATCCGGCTGTACATAACGTATCAGTTGAGTGTCAGTGCGAAAATGAACCTTATGATGCTTACAATTGAAATTATTTTTGAAGACTCCGAATATTGGCATAAATTAATCTTCTCATGGGAAGATAATAATCTTCTCTGATGGGGCACTGATGTCGTGTCATGACGTAGTCGCGACCTCGCCCGTCTACGACCGCGCTAGGAAGTCGTTCTTTAGGAACATAGAATAGTATGTTTATACTTTTTTATTTTTCTTGTATACGTCTCGTAAGTGCATATTATAAATATATTTAAGAGGCGTTTTTCCATACTTTTTATTCCCCTGTTTTCCCCCTTTTTTTTGACGAGGAGAAATCCGCTTACAGATTCCCTACCGCTGGCTAGACTGTAGGGATATGTGGGAGTCGCCTAGCACCTGATCATAGCGGCACTGGGAATACCCACTAAAACTCCCCGGTGCCTCCTTGCCCTGTAAGCGGGATGAACCGGGTTCTGCCGAGGCATCAAACTCCAATCCACCCCAGGGCAGCCTAGCCGATGCTGGCTAGGCTGCCCTGGGGTGGATTGGAGACACCTGCCGGAGACACTGCCCGGAGACACCCTGGCAATCCCCAGGACCCTTGTTTTCTCCCTGGACAATCCTTCTAGAGCAAATGTGTATGTTAACTATGGCGTTCATGAAACTAAATATATCTTTATCTATTTGTTACAGGTAAGTTCACGTTATCAACAAAAACTGTATAAAGGTTGGATATGATTGCAATTATTATCCCCGATAACATTAATCTAATATATAAAATTCTCTTCCGAAATTTTGATGAAATTTTGTGTGATTATCGGGTAGGTCTGAGAATCGGCCAACATCTATTTTTTATACCCCTAAATGTTAATGGTGGTCCACCCCAAAAATTTATTTTTTTATTTTTTCGCAAAACAACGTTTGCCGGGTCAGCTAGTAATATTAGCGTCAATCTATTATTCACTCACACAACAGCACAAGTGCTTTTATTTCCCGGACTTGTAAATGCTTGCTTGCTGCGTAAATCAGTGTTCAGATGTTCATTGATATTTTAATTTTTTTTTAATAACACAAATATTAAAAAAAATAGTTTAAAATAAAAAAAATATTTGCACACAGAGAAAGATGATAATTATCTCTTAAACTGTTACAGAATTTAAAAAATTTTTTATTTTAAAAATGATTAAAATTGCGTTCACTAAATAGCTAGCCAAAAATTTTAGAAAACTGAGTCAGGAGCTGGTGGTTACTGTCGCCAAAAGAGCCGCCCAATTTATAGCTACGAAATCCAGTAAGTATAGCCTTAAATCTATACTAATATTATAAAGCTGAAGAGTTTGTTTGTTTGTTTGTTTGAACGCGCTAATCTCTATCGCTAATCGCTAACTACTGGTTCGAATTGAAAAATTCTTTTTGTGTTGGATAGATCGTTTATCGAGGAAGGCTTTAGGCTATATTTTATAAAGTTACGTGGGCGAAGTCGCGGCGTGCAGCAGCTAGTAATCAAATAATCGTCAACTCATATACCTATTGTACTTTCAATGAATCAGCATATACCATTTAGAATTTAACAATACGAAGTGGTCGTTGTACTTGAGAAAACTTGGCCAGACTCCAACGCAACATGAGCACCTGCTGCTATTGTGTGGAGTTTGTTGGGCCAAATGACTTCACAATAATGCAGACCATTAAATAATGACCATTAAATGACGTGTCCATCTTCAAAGAGCATCGCATCGTAGAGAGACTTTCGTCGATTTTGCATATTGTGATCCTTTTGAGCTGGTCTCGGAATATTGAGCTATATCGGTCGATTCACATTTTTTTATGACATGATTGCGGTTAAGCCAGAATAACCCTCATATCTTAGAATAATAACGCGTGGAAGATATTTTCATATCAAAAGACTGGCGAGAATGAAGCACAAATATATTAATTGATGTGTGCGTAAGCTACACGTAAAATGACACTGCGACACGCACACAAGTATACAAAAATTGTTCGTTCGTTTACCAAGCTTTACAAAGGCTGTTCGTTTACCAAGCTGATACGGCTTGGTGTAAAATGCTTCACTGATCGTGCGTGTACTAGGTTTCTATGCGTTAATATTCTTGCCTCATATTATTATTTTTATCTCATTAAACTAGTGCAATTTTTGTGTGTAAATAAGTAATTTCAAAAAACACCATGTTGTTTAGCTTGAAAATATGAGGCACATGAGCGAGGAATCTCAAGACTTAAGGATAAGCTTTACAAATCCTTTCGTAGGTGCGCGCCACTGGTTCTCAAACTTATTACTACATGTGTTGCAGCAAGAGGTATTCGTACAACATACACAGATACTTTGGCACATATAATAACGAATTTATGGACATGCGAAAACGGGATGATTCGCAAATATATTTACATTGTATAAGGAAACGTTGCTTTTCCCCCTCTCTCCGCTCTGGCTTTTTTCACGCGGTCGAAGTCACGGGCGCCAGCTAGTATTTTATAAAATTACGCGGGCGAAGTCGGGTGCAACAGGTAGTATTAATATAATGAGAGAAGCTTTGTTTGTTTGTAATGAATAAACTCAAAACTACTGGACCGATTTTGAAAATTCTTTCGCCTATAGAAAAGTAGGTATATTATCAACAAGTAAATATATTTTATAAAATTATGCGGGCGAAGTCGGGTGCAGGAGCTAGTATAATAATAAAATAAAGTCGCTGTCCGTCTCTGTCTGTTTCTCCGCTAACTTCTATATCACCCAACGGATATTGATAAGTTCTCAATAATGAAAACAACGATAAACGAAAATGACTTGTTTATGTCATTTGCAGAAAAAAATTCGTGCGAAGACTTGTCACTAATTACGTATATACCGTATATTCCGTTAATTCCGTTATAACGGAAGACCAGCGCAGGTTTTTACAACCTGCATTATGCTGAGTTGGGACCGGTTTGTGCCGCGGGACGTTTGTGACGTCCTTACGTATTTATGTTTCTTATTATGTTCTTGAATGTCTTTTGCTACAAATAAAATATTATTCTATTCTATTCTATACTATACTAGTTGGTGCCCGCGACTTCGTCCGCGTTGAAAAAGCAATATATCGCCTGACATCATTATTGCTATTATACTTAGCCAGGAGTTAGTTTCCTTAATTTTAGATAATCCCTCGGGAGCAGTACTTTTTCTGGATCAAAGGTACTCCTTGTCCTTTATGGTGTCCCAGACAACGTGTATGCAAAATTTTATGGTGATCGGTTGAGTAGTTTTTGCGTGAAAGAGTTATAAACATCCATACAAACATTCGCATTTATAATATTAGTACGGAGTCCTGTGCAAAAAAAATGGCGTAAAAAAAGTCGCTAGCCTAGTTATGAATATAAACGTTTTAATAATTATTATCCAATGATTGCGTCATTGTTGGTTTCCGTTCTGGAGTTAAATTAAAATTCAACATCCATTAACATCGCGGCCGTTTAAGCCTCTGGAGTGGGCAGGATAACTCTTTTTTATTTTATCTCGATTGGAACTAATTGTCGTGTTAGGTTCTTTTTACAGCGGATTAGATTTTTTGCTCACGGATTTAATGTTCTTTACGCGCGACTTTTCTCTTGATGCAATTTAAAAAATCGTGTAGTCAAGTGTTCGGAAACTTGGTTATAGGATTTTTGAAATCTGGGCACACTGTCGCAGATATTTGAGCATTTTTAGATTCAAATTTTTAGTTTTCAAAAACTACTAGGCCGATTCCAAAAATTCTTTTTCACGAGAGCTTTTTCAGTCATTTTAAAGAATTTTTAAAAGCTCGGAAAATATTGGCCAATATCGGTCAATTCACAATTTTTGTTTAATCATGACGATAAGTTAAGTTGGTTCATACTTAAACCAGAATAAACCCCTTACTACATTTTTTTTATCGAAATAAGCCAATATTTTCATTACAAACACCACATTTCAGTTTGAGAACCGCGAACCATTTTGCAGGAAGTATGAGGGTCAAACATTTGCCAAACTACGTAGTTTCAAAAAGGGCAGTCATCTGCAGAACAAAACTATTTCACTCTGAAATTAAACTTTATAATAATCCGAGTAAGGTTTAATTTTGTTTGCTTTGTTCAACTCGATACTTGCTGATCAAACACTTTGATTGCTCTAGTTTTCTGATGAAGGAGTCTTATTTGTGCATTATTGCACTGCGGTGTCATGATTGTATAATTTAATCAGGCCAGTCTATTAGGAGGTTCTAGGTTTATGCTCTAGACAACAGCATACCAATGCAAACGCTCCCTTTGCGTACTTAGGAAACGTTAAAAAATAAAGCCCGGTGATTGGTTGTTGTAACGCCCAAATAAAATTTTGACCAATCACAAAGCTTTCTCCCAAGCGTAGAGTAGCCTGAGCGTAGCGTTATTATATATGTAATACTAACTGAACCCGACCACGCTTCGCTGTGGCTCAGTCCTATGCCATAACAACGGCTAACTTCCACTTTAAATGTGACAGCGATTTTTGTTGGCGAGTGAGTTCTCCTCGCTTTCGGCAGCCGGCGCCGTAAGAAAGCGATTTTCTCGCGTACGTGATTATATTATTACGCGAAAAATAGATATGTTCAATCCTTGAAGAGGATTGCATATTGTGTAAAAATTTCAAGTCAATCCGTCGGCTAGTTTTCGAGTTTTTAAGTAATACACAAACCAACACAACATTTTTTTATATATATAGATTAAGTATATGTTGTTTTTTAATAACATAACTAACAGAGAAGTTATTTTAATGCGCGCCAAAGGAACAATAGGCCCCCGTCAACGACAAAGAGCCCTTAGCAGTGACTGATTACTAAAAAGTTTTCAAACTTTTTTTCATTAAATGACTTCACCTAATGTGTGATTAAAGCGCAAAATTTTTCCAATTTCTTCGCTCTTTTTTTAATTAATAAAACATTTATTAAAATAAAACTATAATACGTATTGAGAAAATAATAAGTACATATAGGTATAGAGAAACGATAGTTAATCTCTATAAAATATATATATCGCTATATACTTATATATTATAGTTAATATATATTATTGCTTCTTGTGTGAGGCGCTTCACACGCGATGTTACATTTTATTTATACGTGTAAGCAGAATAAAAACATTTTGAATATAAAACGATTACGTTGGTATTACGTGAAGAAAAGGTCTCCGAAAGGGATCTTTACCCACAAAAACACGAACGCAAAAAACATCAACAATTTACATACAGTCTCGACTACCGATATATCAACGACTTATTTTATATATTCATACCTTATTTCCCGCGAGAAACACTTTCGGCGAGGCAATTTCTTATGTAACCCGACAATTTTGTGGACAGCCTTCGAAATTGCGACTTTAACGCCACCTAGTGATCATCATAGCAGTCTCACGAATTAATATCAGCGCCATCTCTGTTCGAATTTTGAAACATGATGTACATTATTACTGGTGCCATCTAGTTTCGCAAACATGTATTATTATATAGCATTTTCTAGTTTTAGGGATATTGTGTAGATGGCGCTAACATATAATAGTAATGAAAAAATTATTAATTAATATCAGCGCCATCTCTGTTCCAATTTTGAAACATGATGTACATGATTACTGATGCCATCTAGTTACGGAAGGATGTATTATTACATAGTATAATCTAGTTTTAGGGATATTATGTAGATGGCGCTAACATATAAAAAAAACAAAAAACCATTTTATTATATTGGCACCGTTTATTCTATTGAAGAAATAATAAAAAAACAATAAAAGAACTTCCACCACAGTCCAAAACGCTACAAGAGCTAATATTTATATCGACTGACTGACCATTCAGTGTATTAAAATTACACTGGTTAGGTGACCTTTGTCTAATGCCATGTCCTTTGACTTGTGAGGAGATGCCGCGGGGTCACTTGTTGGATAAATTTTACTAGATATACTAATAATTAAAATTAGAGCGGTTCTAAATTATAAGTAGGTAATTGAAATAATAATAGTCCATTCGGAGTCCTAAGTAGGTACACATCCTTTAGGTATTGATTTTTTTGCTTTTTAAAAAATATGACGCTTGACAAATTAGTTAAAATATAATAAGCAATTTTCTGTATTGCTGACAATGAGTACGAAGAATTTCATTGTGATCGGTTGAGTAAGTATAGTTGAGGTAACAGACAGACAGAATACTTTTAAATTTTTAATATTAAGTACATTGGGGTTCTAATTTATTGAAAATATTATCACTGATGTCTTACAACAATCGCCAGACATTATCTCATCATAAAGTAGACAAGTTACATTTTAGTTGTTAAGAAAAGTTACAATCTGAAAAGTTGAGAACTCTGTCAAGTAAAGTTACAAAGGAGAGTTACAAATTTTGAAACGTTCAAGCAATAAACGCGCAATATTGTGCATAATTTATAAAACTTAAATTAAGTAATGAAATAAATAAAATATTAAGTAAAGTTTATAATTTACCTAATTAATTTAATAAGTAGGTACTTACCTACCTACTTTTTTTTATTTTATTTTATTTTATTTGGGAAGGGCATCGCACGAACGTGGACAATTAGGACAGAGCCTTAAAGCCTCGATAAATGGACTATCCAGCACAAAAATATTTTTTCAATTCGAGCCAGTAGTTGCTGAGATTAACGCGTTCAAACAAACAAACTCTTCAGCTTTATAATATAAGTAAATAGATTTGAAAAAAGAGAAAATTCATAAGTACCTAAAGGTAAACTGTGCAATCAACAAAATTTTCCACGAATTGGTAAACTAATTACAAAAACAAAACACAAAAACAAAGAAGAACAAAAACAACTTAACAATATTATTTTTATATTCGTGTGAGCCAGTTTAAAATAGATCAACACGAAATAAACAATAAAATTGTACTTATACGTAATACGATAATTAATTAAAAAACTAAAGTACTTAATTAAAAAACAATAATTAAATGAGTAATTAGTTGTAACTAAATATTACTTTGTTTCTAACAGACCAAGCGCACAAAGAGAGAAGTTTCCGTCAAAAGGGACACGGGGGATAGTTAGCATATTTCGCGTGACATACCTTGTTAGCGAATGTGTACGGCGTGCAAAAAAATGCTTTCTCAAAACCATGGAGAATAGAAGTAAGGAAGACCAACTTGGCCTTAAGACAAGTGGCATTCGCTTACTCCGTAGCGATTCACGTGATTTAGCGACGGCATATTATGTCAATCACATACATTTTATTGTTTTCGAACTTCGTTATCGTTTCGTTATCGTTTTAAATTGTTACATTGACTAAGGCCCCTTACATGGGTGTTAAACTGAAAAAGTGGCAAGCTAAAAGCATTAAATAGTAGTTCATAAATTGAACAAAACGGCGCTAGTGTAGTATTGGTGTTTGATATGATTGGTTGGTTGCGTAGGTAATGAAATAATCGTAAATAAAATGCTACTAGTGCGTCACACCACCAAATGGTACTACAGCGCCGCTTAATTGAGCGTATTCGACGGACACTTTCTTGTGAATAGAGTCTACCTCTATTCTCCATGCTCAAAACCTAAACGGTGTCGTAGTCGAAAGTAATAAAACAAATAATGTTTTTAAATTTAATAGATTACATAGTAATATATAACAATAAATTATAAATAAATAAATTACTTGGTTTTTTTGTTGTCTGTACACATTCATTCGTACCTACTTGAAACTATACACTTACTTGCGTAAGTACCTATATGTTGTTATACTAACACGTTACATTACTTTGTATAGAATGAAACAAATTAAAGGGTTGCATTATATTGTATTTATTTCTCCACGTCGTAATATATCTATATCTATATCTATATCTATATCTATATCTATATCTATATCTATATCTATATCTATATCTATATCTATATCTATATCTATATCTATATCTATATCTATATCTATATCTATATCTATATCTATATCTATATCTATATCTATATCGATATCTATATCTATATCGATATCTATATCTATATCTATATCTATATCTATATATCGGGTGGCTAGTATTATATAATAACTAAGTTTAAAAATATCAAACAAATCAACGCTTCTATGAGTCAGAAACGACAAAATATCTAAATATACCTAATAAACTTACAAGATATACAAGACAGTATAAACATTTGATTTATTCATAGAAACAATCTCCATTTATAAATAAAATGTTGATACTGGCTGGCTACAATGTTGATACTTACTCAAAATGTAATACGAAAAACACAATACCACGAATGAAATTTATGCATGCTAAAGCCTCGCTAAAGCCCGTCACAAACGGAGCTATCATATAATATCATAGATAAATGATTGGTCTCGCTGCCCTCGACTATGTAGATAGAGCGCTATACAAAAACAATAGATCCGTGAATGCGGCAACTTTTTATTGTAGTGTGTTTAAAAAATCGTCACTTTTTATAACTTTTTACACAGTTTTACCACGCAAATTGGTATTTTATTATGCCCAAAATTTAATAAAACATTCGGCACGTACATACACATCACAGACAGTTTGCAGTGTGACTGGCTCGGGTACGCCGAATTCGGCGTAGTATTTGCTGCCGCATTTTACAAGTACGGCAGCGGTATCTAGTAGAGCGTAGCGAGACCAATTATTAATCTAAGTATAATATATTATTACGTGCTATAATATAAATTACGGTATACGTTGGTGACGTCATAGAAATCTATACTAATATTATAAAGCTGAAGAGTTTGTTTGTTTGTTTGTTTGAACGCGCTAATCTCAGGAACTACTGATTCGAATTGAAAAATTCTTTTTGTGTTGGATAGATCATTTATAGAGGAAGGCTTTAGGCCTATATAACATCACGTTGCAACTAATAGGAGCGAAGAAACAGTCGAAAATGTGGAAAAAACGGGGAAAATTATTCATCTTTGAGGGCTTCCGTTGCGTGCGCTGCGAAAACCGTTCGAGATACCCAAATGATTCCCAAAATAACTATTCCACGCGGTCGAAGTCGCGAGCACCAGCTAGTACAATTATAAAATTGCTGCGTGTGCAATAATAAATCGAAAGAAAATTCGAATTTGGAATTCCTGGTTATAACACGAAAAGCGCCTAACATTTGAATACAGAAACGTCTGTGGCTTTGAAAATGCTTTTACTGTATCGAGACGCGTTTGAAATTAAAAACCACAAAAGCGACCAAACATTGAGAATACAGATTAAAATTTAAAAAAAAGAACACAATCGAAAGTCGCGATTGGTAGTGTTAATTTCAAATAATAACTGTGGGAAAGGGACAGACATATTTACGTTGTAAAGCGGGATGGAGGGAGAGCGATGTATGGGGCTATCAATCGATGAGGTTGCCATGGCAACGGGACACGGCTACCGTGAAAATGGGCTTAGCGTGTCAAATTCGTTAAGAAAATTATTGTATCGAACACGCGACATTTTATATTTTTTACTAGTATAGCTGGTGCTCGCGACTTCGTCCGCGTGGAATAGTTATTTTGGGAATCATTTGGATATCTCGAACGGTTTTCGCAGCGCACGCAACGGAAGCCCTCAAAGATGAATAATTTTCCCCGTTTTTTCCACATTTTCGACTGTTTCTTCGCTCCTATTAGTCGCAACATGATGTTATATGTTATTTGCATATAAGCCCGTGGTATGAAAATTTAAGGTAGTAAAATCAGTATTGTCACACGAATGTGTTTTGTTATGCGTTATAGTTACGTTCTATTATTTTTTTAAAATATTTTAGAACTAGCTGGTGCCCGCGACTTCGTCCGCGTTCTCGATGAAAGGTACCCTATGTCCTTTTTGGAGTCCCAGACAACGTGTATGCAAAATTTACAACGCCATCTAGGGAATTCTGTTTGAAAGTACTCTAATTCATCTAATCTCACTTCGAATAATGGAAAAAGTCTGGTAACAGATGGCACTACATGTTATTATAGTTTATAAAATTACGTTACGTGTTAATAAAATTAAAGCTGCTGCCCGCGACTTCGCCCGCGTAACTTAGTAAATTATGTACTTAAACCTTCCTCGAGAACCACTCTACCCATTAGTGAAAACCGCATTAAAATCCGTTGCGTAGTTTTAAAGATCTAAGCATACAAAGGGACATAGGGACAGAAAAAGCGACTTTGTTTTATACTATGTAGTGATATCTCCGAAGTTTCAGAGATATATTGTGCCATCTGCACCATATTATTTAAGAACAGAAAAATATGGTTCTTTCGGCGTGTTCGAATTGTGAACATTTAAATTTTATATTCGTTCGTAAGGAGTAAGTAAACTCCAGTTATGTGTCGGAGCTGACACACACCATTTTTTTTTATTTACAGTTATAGATAGCATTAGAAATTGTGAAATTTTAAAATTTTAAAATTTTGAAATTTTGAAATTGTGAAATTGTGAAATTGTGAAATTGTGAAATTGTGAAATTGTGAAATTGTGAAATTGTGAAATTTTGGAATTTTGAGTTTGAAATTTTGAAATTTTGGAATTTTGTAATTTTGAAATTCTGAAATATTTGCTATTTTGAAATTTTGAAATTGAAGCAGATTTTAACCGATGGAGAGACACATGCTGGTGATTGTATTGTTTTTATATTCTAATTCTTGGTTGTGTTCAAATTATGTTATGAACAATGAAGCTTATATCTATCTAAAATCGAATATAAAACAGCTTTCTTCTGTTGACCTGTATAATGGTTTATATAATTTCTTCTGTAGGACAAGAAGTGTCTATTCTTCACTTAGTTTATTTATAATCCATTCAATCCCTTACAATGTCTGCCTTACAATTGTAAAGTCATTCATATTACGTAGCTTCTTTTCTGAATAGACTCATTGGAGACTCTTAATTATTATCTGCATTTAGAAGCAGCTGTACCAGTTAAGTCGATCCTTCTTTGCAGCTCTCCAGATCTTGTATAGTTGCTAATACAAAGCGAAAGAAGTCGACGAAATTGGTTTTTTTATATATGTAATGAAAATCATGGTATGTATTATATATATTATATAAAAAAATTGAGTTATGGCGTATTTCAAAATGAAAGAATGGTGCACAGATTATTACTTTTAGTTACATATAACTAAAACTATAATACCGTAGGTTTAGTTCCTGAAACTATCGATAGATAGCGCGAAAGGCGATCTATGAAAACCTAGATTTTATTAAAAACTATGAAAATTCAAATCTTTTTCTCGTACTCAGCACTCAAATAAACCACCAAGTTACTATTGACATCGTAATAAACTTATTATAACATATTTGTGACTTATTAACTCATAGAACACTTTTACACCGCCAATGCATTCTCGTTGGATAACGTTAGCAACTACAGGCGGCTGTAGGTGGCGCTGCTTCATTCACATACATCACATTTACGCATTCGATGCGTTTGATAGAGTAAAACACTACACTGATTTTATTTATTTATTCATAACAAAATCTACAGCTCTCAAAATTTACACACAAAAAAAACACAAAAACATACCTTACAGCCAATTACAGATTTTACATTTATAAAATAAGTAAAATTATTTAAAAAAATATATATAAAATATATAACAAAATTATACAATTATGTACCTACAAATTATACAAATCACATAATATTACAAAAAAAACATATATACATACATACACATAAGTTTATACAACTGTCAAAGTGCTCATTGTCTTAAAAAATTATAACAAACAAAGAAACATAATTAATAATTAATAATCGCTAGCCGCAAGAATGTTGCCAAGATCACTTTCGCTTTGTTCTACGTTGCGAAAGTTCGTTTCATTATCTCATAGCAACCCCACTTCATAGGCCGTGTGATGTAACATTTTAAATGAGAAGTTTGGATTTGAACTCTTTTCACGCTTTGAGACGTTAATGTTAGATACAATAATGTGAAAATAGAAAAATAATTTCTTTTTACAAAATGTTAATCTAATACGTAAAATTCTCGTGTCGCAGTGTTTGTTGCTAAACTCCTCCGAAACGGCTGGACCGATTTTGATCAAATTTTGTGTGCTTATCGGGTAGGTCTGAGAATCGGCCAACATCTATTTTTCATACCCCTAAATGTTAAGGGTGGTCCACCCCAATTTTTTTTTAATTTTTTGCAAAACAAAGTTTGCGGGGTCAGTTGCTTTTTGTATAATAGACCTTATGGTGTTAACTTTTAAGTTTAATTTAATTTGTAAGTTTTTAACGAGCTCGTTGGGTGAGTGTTGAGGGTGTTTGCTTAAAAACGCTCTGTCTCGGAGGTCCCGGGTTTGATTCCGACGTGGTCAACTTTGAAAATGATTTTTTTGTTTTGGTCTGAATTTGGAAAGAAGCCGCAGGGCAGGGTACGCTGCATTTCGCATTCTCTTGACCACAGTGAAATAATAGCATATGTGCTTTTGTCGAGTAAGGAATCCCAGAAACTATTTGCCTATCCTTAATCCTACTATGGTCGACAGTTGCTTGTGTCCTTTGGCGACGGTAGCCACATACAATCCACTAGACCGTCTGCCTTTATGTCAAATTAAAAAAACTATTTTTAAATTAATAAAAAAAATAACAGTAAATACAAATTACTTAAATATTCATATTATAATTAACAATTAATTAATTTATACAACGGCTTACCGCACTAACTAATTAATACGATTAATCGCATTCAAAAAGGTTAATACCTACGTTGAGTTTTAGCAATATCAAAATTAATGGACAAATATTATGAATAAGCAATATTCTTTAAGAAAATAGATAAATGTAGGTAGTCATCATCTCAGCCGTAGGACGTCCACTGCTGGACATAGGCCTCCCCCATTATTTTCCAATAGGACCGGTCAGAAGCAGCCTTTCGCGTTTATAATATTAGTACGGATTTCACGGTGGCATTCTGTAAGAAAAAAACCGTTGCGTAGTTTAAAAGGCCCAAGCGTATGTAAACTCGACAAATAAAGTGCTTTATCACCTTAATATTGAACATTCTTTGTTATGTTGTATGTTGTAGAATGATAAGGTATGTTTTCCTTTGAAAATTCAAAGTGACAATTTCTATTGCTATCTTTATTAGCGATGACAGATTATGTCAATCGGTAATCAATACCTATTTCAAATCTAAGCCTTAGCGAATTTTGAAATGAATGGAATTTGTAATCGATACTGATAAAGCACTTTTCTTGTCTGCTATACATACAGAGCGACAGACGGCGGAGAGCAACTTTGTTTTCTATACTAAGAGGAAAGATTTGATTGTTTGTTTGTTTGAATTGAATACGCTTCGAAACTACTGGATCGATTTGAAAACATATTTTACTGTTAGGCTCTTCTTAGCATACTAGTATACTAGTAAATGTTTTGAAAGTTCGAATAGATAGGCCTCATCTTCGCTGCACGGCTGGATGCTGGCCAAGAGCAAACCCATCTTTAGTAAAAAAATAAAAAATACTTAGAAACTTAGAAAACACTTACACGTCTACTTAAAAAATATTCCCCATATTAAAATTACATTGAGCTAAAGTTTACTAAAATAGAACCTGTCCTTTCATTTTGGTTTGCTAAGGATTAAATTTAATAAAAAGCAAACAATACCTATTTGACAACTTATGAATATTAATTTTTAATCCCTTTTATAAACAACTAGAGTTTTGAATAAATTGAGTCTGAGCTAATCTCGTGAGTCAATTAAAATTGTTTTTATACTTTATTGACACATCAATTTCCCTATAACGTCCCTGATCGTTTATTATCTCCTCCTGATCTGTACTAATATTATAAAGCTGAAGAGTTTGTTTGTTTGTTTGTTCGTTTGAACGCGCTAATCTCAGGAACTACTGGTTCGAATTGAAAAATTCTTTTTGTTTTGGATAGATCATTTATCGAGGAAGGCTTTAGGCTATATAATATCGAGTTGCGACTAATAGGAGCGAAGAAACAGTCGAAAATATTATTCATCTTTGAGGGCTTCCGTTGCGTGCGCTGCGAAAATCGTTCGAGATACCCAAATGATTCCCAAAATAACTATTACACGCGGACGCAGTCGCGAGCACCAGCTAGTTTCTTATAATCTCCTCCTCTATCTCCTCCTGATTTCTTATAATCCCCTCCCCTATCTCCTCCTGATTTCTTATAATCCCCTCCTCTATCCCCTCCCCTCCTGAGCTCCATGAGTGCTTTAAGTATACCACTTATTATGATTGTAACTACTTAATGCTTATAACTGGTTATAAGTGCTTTAATGCACATACATATCTCTATCCTTAGATTAATGTTGGTCTCGCTGCGCTCGACTAGATACCGCGCTATCTAAAAACAATATCTCCGTGAATGCGACAACTTTTTATTGTAGTGTGTGTAAAACATCGTCACTTTTTATCACTTTTTAGACAGTTTTATTATATTTTTACACAGTTTCACTACGCAAACTGACATTATTTATTATGCCCAAAATTTAATAAAACGTTCGGCAGATACACATCACACATAGCTTGCAGTGTGACAGGCTCAGGTACGCCGATTTCGGCGTAGTATTTGTTGCCGCATTTGGCAAGTACGACGGCGGTATCTAATCAAGCGCAGCGAGACCAATAATTAATCTCAAGTCTCTAATATAAAAATTACGTGTCACGTTGTTTGAGGCCAAATGACTCCTAAACTACTGAACCCATTTTGATAAAACTTCGTAACTATGTGTAATTTGGTCCAACTTAAATGATAGGATAGTTTTTATTTTGTAACCGGGCGAAGCCGGGAGCGTTTAGGTAGTTATATAATTACTAACTTTTTGTGAGATCATAATAAAGGGTCTACAGCTCTACTACATAGGTAATAGAATCAGTTGAAATGTTTTTTTTTTCTGTTTTTGTCTATGGAAATAAATCTTTATACAGGGTTTTCAATAATGTCAAGATCGTAAGAACAAATAAACATACCAGTGGTCAGTAATAGGTAATAGTATATCACATTTTGTAAAATATAAAAACCATTTTTCTATTTATTTCTAAAATTAATAATTCAAGAAAAAACTTGAAGCGCAAATAGTAGAAATGAGAAATTAAAAAAAAAAAACTTCCGCTTCCATCTAACTTTGCTCAATTTAAATTTTAAAGTAGCTGGCTTATTATGTATTCTATTTCTTTCATTAATTTACACTGGATCCACCAACAAGTAGTTTACTTGTATACTATCCGTACTATCCGTACTAATATTATAAATGCGAAAGTTTGCATGGATGTATGTATGGATGTTTGTAACTCTTTCACGCAAAAACTACTGAACCGATCACCATGAAATTTTGCATACACGTTGCCTGGGACACCAGAAAGGACATAGGGTACTTTTCATCCAGAACGCGGGCGAAGTCGCGGGCACCAGCTAGTATTATAAATGCGAAAGTTTGCATGGATGTATGTATGGATGTTTGTAACTCTTTCACGCAAAAATTACTGAACCGATCACCGTGAAATTTTGCATACACGTTGTCTGGAACACCAGAAAGGACATAGGGTACCTTTCATCCAGAAAAAAAGTACTGCTCCCGAGGGATTATCTAAAATTAAGGAAACTAACTCCTGGCTAAGTATAATAGCAATAACGATGTCAGGCGATATATTGCTTTTTCAACGCGGACAAAGTCGCGTTCACCAGCTAGTAAAAAATATGTTTGTGTGTTTCAATATCGCAGGTCGCCCTGCGTAATTTTATAAAAAAGCCTATGTTAATAGCTGATAACGTAGATTTCTACAGATGAAAGAATTTTAAAAATCGGCTCAGTAGTTTTTGAATTTATTCATTACTAGCTGCTGCCCGCGATTTCGCCCGCGTAACTTTGTAAATTATATACTAACACCTTCCTCGAGAACCACTCTATCCATTAGTGAAAACAGCATTAAAATCCGTTGCGTAGTTTTAAAAGTCGTAGGGTACGTACGTAGGGACAAACAGACAGACAGCGGGAAGCGACTTTGTTTTATACTATGTAGTGACAATCATACAAAATACTAATCTGCTCCCTTTCCGGTCAGGTGATTCAGGAAAAATGCTACAAAATAATACTACAATTAAGTACCTAATATTTTTCTTTTTTAGTCACCATGTATATTGTATATGTAATGTAACCTCTATGTAACTAAATATTTAATACTCTTTGTTACAGGTAAGTAAACACCATTCCTAACAAAGGTACAAGTCCAGTCACAAAAGACAATGTAAGTAAGCGAAAAGTATAATACCTAGAATTTGCCACGCCTGATTGCTCGCTGATCTGATACACATATTATATGCTTTGTCTATATTTTCGTTATATATTTATTTAATAATTACTCTAACAAAACCATCAAACACATTAGGCAGTTAAATATTGGCTGAAAAAACAACCAACTGTGGATTCCTCATGTTTACATGCTCAGAAAGGAAAATGGTTTATACATTGTAACGAGCTAATGTCCAGTTTAAGTAGACACACATGAAACGGTACATTCGTATTGAAATGCGTTTAACACGGGAGGTCTTTTACAGTGGACGTACCGGCTCCTATAGGAGCATGCGCGCTATTTCAAATTCTAACCAGCCAGTCCTCTGTCCGCACCGCAGTCAGTAAATACGCGTCCGCAATACTGGACGCATATTTCTCAACGCTTCAAAAATACTATACGTCTACTGTGAAAAGAATCGATTGGAATGCAGCGTTCGATATTTTAAATTTAAATTTAGAAACATATCAGTATAGAGTGCCAGTATCAATTTTGAAAAAATTCAACGCAACCTGCACGGTTCGTGTAGTAAAGTAAATATAGGTCAACGTACCTGTTGCCTACAACTGCGTAGGCGTAACGTAAACGCAGGTTTTAGCGTTAAGTTGCACTTCAGGTTATAGATAACCTTAACCGTAACATTGTAGGCGTTAGTGACTCGCGAGTTTTTTTCAAGTGTCGTGTGATAGAATGATGTAAAAATTTGTGTTATGTCGGACGGGCCCTCTCGTTTGCCGTCATTGACGCAATCAAAATGCAAAACTCATGAGATGTGGGCCGCTATGACCAGGTCCATTGAAATACTTGTGGCATTCTTCGAGTATTATGCACAGAGGTGAGTTATAAATAATAATATAAAATAAACCTATTTCTTAGTAACTAGTATCGTAAAAAGTAGATTTTTTCTTCGTTCGCAATTGGTTACGAAACTCCGAAAAAAATAGTGTGTGTCAGCTAGCGATGGGTAAGGCAGTAAAAACTGAGTCAGAGTAAATACTCTTTTTTAGTATTTACTCAGTATTTACTAAATTAGGTGAGTATTTACTCACTAGAGACAGTAAAAACTTTTTATTTGTTTTATTTTGTGTTTTCGGATATGGTGTATAATAAAATCAACAACAATACAATGCCAAGAAAAATATTGATTAAAAAGACATCCTAATTAATTTTCAGTGTCTTCATGGTGGAGTTCATGTTTATCTATGAGTTTATGTCTTTCGCTAGCCTTAAATATTTCATAATTTCTTCATAAAGGGGTCCCTCCCTAGACGATCATTTGGCATGACATACGTTTACATGTTTTATGCTGCATGACGAATCTATACTATACTAATATTATAAAGCTGAAGAGTTTGTTTGTTTGTTTGAACGCGGAATCTCAGGAACTATTGGTTCGAATTGAAAAATTATTTTTGTGTTGGATAGATCGTTTATCGAGGAAGGCTTTAGGCTATATTTTATAAAGTTACGCGGGCGAAGTCGCGTGCAGCAGCTAGTTAATAATAAATGCATATAATAATCGCAGAGGCGAAGAACATAGGGAAGACTTGGAGCGAATTAAAGCGCGAAGCTCGAGATCAAACGGGATGGCAGCGCATTGTGGAGGCCCTCTGCCCCATCTAGGGGACATAAGAATATAAAGAAGATATAATAATAGGGTGAATTCCTGAAAAAAAAAAAGCAAGCATATAAAGAGGTTTGCAATACATTTATTAAAGACTTTAAGGCAAAATCAGCCATGGAAGGAAAGCTCGTCGGAATCCATTTTGTTATGGTAGGTGTTGACAACCTTTTTAATGTAGCACTGGCCGTTTTTATATTAATCAGTGTTCTGTTTGTAGTGTCAATTTTTATATATTTTTCATGTATTTTTTTAATCATTAGCTTGTTAGATTTTCAACTGTAAATACACACGGGTTTCCTTTAATATTTCTTTTCTGTATTTTCTTCTTTATCTTCTTATTTTAGCCTTTTTCATTTAACAGTAGGGGTTTACTCGAGCGCGTCAGATTAAGCTATGGTAGATTAGCCATTGGTAGCGATGGTAAAGTGTCCATTTTAATAATCTGACGATTTGAGCGTGACAAAAGGAAATGGGAAGGTCACAAATTAAATTGTGTAAATTTAATATCTGCTACAATGTCGACTTACAGTATTTTCAAGTGTGTGTTTTTATGGGCAAAATAACCTCAAAAAATTGTAAAATGAAAGCCGGAAACAAAAAAAATGCTGTATTATTTTTATGTCTATTTGAATGCTATTTTCCGAGCATATTTTGATTTAGATCACATTCAGTGATTAAAAAGACCTAAAAAGATTTTTTTTTTAAACCGTCAGATTAAGAAAACCCCTCCATATAATTGTCAGATTAAGGATCAGCAAAACCAGGACATCAAGCCTGGTATTAAAATCTGACGCGCTACATATTACATCGAAACTGGGCGGTATTACATCAAAACTGCTGGTATTACATCGAAACTTGGCGAAGACTCACCGACTTTGCGGCTCACTAGAGGTCGTAATATTTGTCCAAATTAAAAAATTCAAAAACTAAATTGTAGGTCTGAACACTCTCTACAAGTTTGATAACACATATTTTTCCGATATCTATCACCTAGAAAAAGAAAATTGCAAAAAACTAATTTCACTACCTACATTTTTGATTTTTTCGATCGATATCTCGATAACGATGAAAGATAGGTGGAAAATGTATAGGACCTAAATTATAGAGCATAAAAAAAGAAACAAAAAAGTATTTCATCTCAATTTTCGTATCTCGACGGAGAGCCGAGTTATTGTAAAAAAACTGAATTAAACGCTTTTTTCAAGATGGCGGAAAATGCAACCAAGATATCTTGGTCGAGTTTTTCAAGTTAAGCTTTTCTAGGCCTCCCCCACATAATATCAAAAATTTAGCTTTCCCGGTTCACATTATTTTTATTTTCAATTTCTTGGTTTTTATTCTTCTAGGCGGGCCCAGGCTCATGAAAATCTTCTGGGCAGTAGGTGTTACCATCCTCAAAGATATTTAGTATAAATATTAGAAAAAAAACAATAGCTAATTAAGTTTTCGTTAGTAAAACATAAATACTGAGTATAAAGTAAAAAAAGAGTACTTAAATAGTATTTACTCAGTATTTACTCTGGCTTGAGTAAATACTGCAGTGCTTACCCATCTATAGTGTCAGCTTCAACACACGACTGGAGTTTACTCCTTACGAACGATTATAAAATTTAAATTTTCACAATTCGAACGCGCCGAGAGCAATATTATTCTTTTTTTAAAATAATTTTGTGTAGATGACGCCATCAATATCTCTGAAACTTCAGATATACTAAAATATTCAAAAAATAGAACGTTACGTTCTATAACGCATAACATAACGCATTCGTGTGACAATTTTGATTTTACTCCCATAAATTTGCATATCATATATACGGGCTCATACGTATATATGATATGCAAATGACTTCTTAAGGAGTAAACTCCAATAAAAATCCCATATTCTCTCTCTCTCTCTCTCTCTCTCTCTCTCTCTCTCTGTCTCTCTCCGTGTGCCTCTTCAGTCCTGAACCTTCAGCCTACAACTTCCTGAACCGGTCCCTGTCAAGAGCCAACTGGAACAGCTGCTCGACAGAGGCAATCTCAGGCTACTCTTGGATATTTCTGAGCCACGACTTTCTCACGTATATATGATATGCAAATGAATACTTAAGGAGTAAACTCCAATAAAAATCCTATATTCTCTCTCTCTCTCTCTCTTTCTCTCTCTCTCTCTCTCTCTCTGTGTGCCTCTTCAGTCCTGAACCTTCAGCCTACAACTTCCTGAACCGGTCCCTGTCAAGAGCCAACTGGAACAGCTGCTCGACAGAGGCAATCTCAGGCTACTCTTGGATATTTCTGAGCCACGACTTTCTCACGTATATATGATATGCAAATGAATACTTAAGGAGTAAACTCCAATAAAAATCCTATATTCTCTCTCTCTCTCTCTCTTTCTCTCTCTCTCTCTCTCTCTCCGTGTGCCTCTTCAGTCCTGAACCTTCAGCCTACAACTTCCTGAACCGGTCCCTGTCAAGAGCCAACTGGAACAGCTGCTCGACAGAGGCAATCTCAGGCTACTCTTGGATATTTCTGAGCCACGACTTTCTCACGTATATATGATATGCAAATGAATACTTAAGGAGTAAACTCCAATAAAAATCCTATATTCTCTCTCTCTCTCTCTTTCTCTCTCTCTCTCTCTCTCTCTCTCTCCGTGTGCCTCTTCAGTCCTGAACCTTCAGCCTACAACTTCCTGAACCGGTCCCTGTCAAGAGCCAACTGGAACAGCTGCTCGACAGAGGCAATCTCAGGCTACTCTTGGATATTTCTGAGCCACGACTTTCTCACGTATATATGATATGCAAATGAATACTTAAGGAGTAAACTCCAATAAAAATCCTATATTCTCTCTCTCTCTCTTTCTCTCTCTCTCTCTCTCTCTCCGTGTGCCTCTTCAGTCCTGAACCTTCAGCCTACAACTTCCTGAACCGGTCCCTGTCAAGAGCCAACTGGAACAGCTGCTCGACAGAGGCAATCTCAGGCTACTCTTGGATATTTCTGAGCCACGACTTTCTCCTTCACCCAGCGCGTCTTTTACTTATTCCTTCATCAAAATCTTTAAAAAAAACATATAGACGCGGAAAGCGTCTTCACTCTATACTATGTAATAAATTAAGATATTATAAAAAAAATCAAGAAAAAAAAATGAATCAATCTGTATAAAGCCCGTATGTATAGTATATGCTACCGTGCTATAATATAAATTACAGTATACGTTGGTGAAGTCATAGAAATATATATATTATAGGCGTGTTATAGGCTATATTAGCTTCAATATTTGTATAGAAAATATATCGTAACATGCGTTGCTAAGCTCATTCTATTATTATAGCTACATGTGTGACCGGCTTTATGCTATTGCTAATGTATTCAATCTTTATAAACCTTTGCCAAAATATTAAAAAAAAAAACATAAGTCGACAAGACATAAAAAATGTATCACATATTTTCGGTCATTTATCATTCTTCAGGTGGGCGTGATGTTAGGATATTAAAAAAAAAATGCTCACACAATACGAGCAAGGGTTTCGAGTCCGTATTCAGGCTACAACAATATATGTGAAAAATTTTCCTTCCACGCCGTGCGTAGGGAGATTATCTGCTTTTGTATTCAATACTAGCTGGTGCTCGCGACTTCGTCCGCGTGGAATAGTTATTTCGGGAATCATTTGGGTACTTATCTCGAACGGTTTTCGCAGCGCACGCAACGGAAGCCCTCAAAGATGAATAATTTTCCCCGTTTTTTCCACATTTTCGACCTTTTCTTCACTCCTATTAGTCGCAACTTGATGTTATATAGCCTAAGGCCTTCCTCGATAAATGATCTATCCAACACAAAAATAATTTTTCAATTCGAACCAGTAGTTCCTGAGATTAGCGCGTTCAAACAAAATTTCATCAAAATCGGTCCAGCCGTTTCGGAGGAGTTTGGCAAGAAACACTGCGACACGAGAATTTTATATATTAAGGAGTAACCTCCAATTATTTAATATTTTAACTAATCAAGTAAGAATAACACAGATTTGACAATGCAGATATTATAACTGTTGAGTCGATTTTTCAATTATACCTAAAAGCGTAATTTTATTTATGTACACAGAGGGTTATTCTAAAGTAAATTTATCACTTTAATCGAGAGAAGGTGCGTCCGAAATTCAAGTTAGCGACGGTTACTAAAGGTCAGTTCACACTCTAACGCCACGGCGCGGCGATTCTTTGCCTTGTGAGCCGCCGACACAACTCGCGTATATACTTACTCGCTGAACTATATACCTTTACCTATTATAGTTATAGTTACTATAATTTACTAGTTATAGTTACTAGTTTACTAGCTGTTGCACGCCACTTTCTTCCGCGTAACTTTATAAAATATAGCCTATGTTACTCGCTATAGCCTATGATAACGTAGCTAAATATAGCCTATATTACTCGCTGATAACTTAGCTTTGTATAGGTGAAAGAACTATTCAATTCAAACAAGCAAACAATCAAATTGTTCCTACTGTTAGCGCAAATACCACCCGGTGCGGATGGACCGGATAGATGGGGGGTAAATGGAAGGGAATCAAAAGGGTACTTACTGCGGAACTGCGATACTTTGACCTTCCAGTCCTTGGCTGGTGCCTACACTGTTGTTCACCTCACTCGCGAGGTTAAAACTGCGATTATGTCCTTCGAAGCGGATTAAAGTGAGACGTCTCAAAAAGCGTGTTGCGTGCACTTGTGCGATTTATAGTGGACTGTGACATGTGTAGGTAAATGCCTTTCTCCGCGAGTGCCGAGGGGGTAGGAAAGGGAGAGAGGCGAGGGATACAAAACGCGCGTAACCACCTACATAATATTAGTATATAGATAGCCTATGTTACTTGCTGATAACGTAGCTTTCTACAGGTATTTTTTTTTTTAGTTTTTGAGTTTATTCATTAAAAAAAATAAAAATCATCTCTCTTTATAATAGTGGTAATACGTTGCTATTTTAAAAAGTGATCGCCGCGTCGCATGTCGGTGTGAACTGACCCTTAGGTATGAAATAAAATTGGCCATAAACGTGCCCGGAACACATCCTGTCCATAATTCACAAACAAAGAGATGTATGTTACGTAAAATTATGCAAATATGAGATCATGGTCCGTCACGGTATATCCCTACCCTACATTTATTACATAGATATATTATTTTATATTAGTATTATAAATGCGAAAGTAACTCTGTCTGTCTGTTACTCTGCGATAACAAATCAGGAATGAGGAGAATCATAGACAAGTGAAATTTTTATATACGTCTACTATATACTAACAGTAATTAGATATAATACAAGATAAAAGAAAAGAAAAAAAAAAGTAATAATAATAAATAAATGCCTATAAAACTATCACCAACATGTCTATTACAACTATCTAAAGGATCAAAGATATTTTTTTTTATATAGTTATGTGGCGACCTCCTTCATTAAACTCTTTTGTTGTTTGCAATGTATTTATGTACTTTAAAAATAAGGGAACGCAAAAACACATCGGTCATTCGGCTGCAGAAATCTCATATGTAAACTCGACAAATAAAGTGCTTTATCACCCTAAGATTGAACATTCTTTGTATGTTGTAGAATGTCTGTTTTCCTTTGAAAATTCAAAGTGACAATTTCTATTGCTATCTTTATTAGCGATGAAAAATTGTGTCAATCAGTAATCAATTCCTATTCCAAATCTAAGCCTTAGCGAATTTTGAAATGAATGGAATTTGTAATCGAAACTGATAAAGCCAACGAAATAGTATATCTTGTAAAGCACTTTTTTGTCTGCTATACATACTGCACGTGTATTTATATATTATTTTTTGTAATTGTAAATTTCTTTGTAAAAATATATACGTGTACATAAAAATATGTGGTGTTCATTCTATCCGCCCCACAGTTACGTTTCTATCTATAAGATATTATACCTAATAAAATCGAATTCGTTGTATTATAAAACGCTCAAAGAAATTATATTATTGCTCGTAACATACAAAAATATTCACGTAAAACAAATAGCCGTCTTTACGACACAGCTATGTATACCGTACGAATTTATTTTTCATCGCGGACAAAGTCGCGGGCACCGGCTAGCGATATTAATATATTTAAAGGCAAACATTAACATAATTCCACGTTGATGTTCAATTACATCGGGCCTGCGCTGCCTTATGAACACTTGTCGGCCATTTTGAATTTTATTGCGTTTCGAGAGCGAACTTTTTAATATTGTGACTGTTCGAGAAGGATAAAATGTACACTTATACGTGTAAAGCTATCTGCCCCGGTTTTGCTCGTATATTAAATATTATTTAAATATTTTATCATTTTTAATAATGGCGTCCATCTTGTCGACAAATATTTAATGTGATAAAGCTTTATTATTTTGGTTCGCATTTCTAGCATAATTACATTTTGACAATTAGTTAGATATATTCTGATGATATTCTGACATTCGACCGATCACTTACCGATCATGATGAAATTTTTGTTATATATTATGGGTTAAAAAAAAATTATCCCCAGAAAAAGGTACTGTCCAAGAGGGATCATCAATAAAATACTCGAACGCCATAGATGAATGATTGGTCTCGCTGCGCTCGACTAGATACCTCCGTTGTACTTGTAAAATGTGGCAAAAAATACTACGCCGTATTCGGCGTACCCGAGCCAGTCACACTGCAAACTGTCTGTGATGTGTACGTGCCGAATGTTTTATTAAATTTTGAGCATAATAAAATGCTAGTTTGCGTAGTGAAACTGTGTAAAAATATAATAAAACTGTGTAAAAAGTGATACAAAGAGTGACGATGTTTTATACACACTACAATAAAAAACTGCCGCATTTACTTAGCTATTGGTTTTGTATAGTACTCTATCTAGTCGAGGGTAGAGAGACCAATGTAATTATCATTGTCGAACGCCTTACTTAGTAAAATAAATGGGCGTCGACTAAGACGCAGGCACTTAGGCAGAAGAATTAGGCAGGCACTTAGATTAGATCAAGCACATAGATTAAAAACTAGCACTTATATCTATATAAGTTATATCTACTAGCTAGATAATATCTCATATAAATGCAATGAATCCATCTAAAAAAACAATCAATCATTGTTTCAAAGTAGATTCATCCTTCAGCGCTTTCAGCATCATTGTTCCTTTAATGGCTTCCCATTACTACGAGAGAAAATCGATCCAACCAAGAGGGGCGAGCATAACAAAAACTTTGCGTAGCCGGCGAAAGAGCAATGTATGCGTAGGTATTAGTGATGTGCCGGATATCCGTATCCGTATCCGTTTCCGCGGATATCCGAGGGAGAAGAAAGTTCCGTATCCGTATCCGTACCCATTTAAATTCCGTATAAATTCCATTTAGATTATTTCTTAAAATCAAACATTTGGCACCTTTATAATGCATGCGTCAAGTAGCGGGCGTGAACTATCGTTTCAGTAAGAAAGTAAAGATCCGTATCCGCGGATATACATTTTTAAAGATCCGGCACATCACTAGTAGGTATAAAGTGGCCCTTTTTTTTGAACGTTGGGAAATCCTCTGCAGGGATACACGGCAGTGTAGGGGACATTGCGGGGTTATGCCGGAGTCGTACCGGCTAAAACCCAACGACTAACTAGCGCAGCCGTTGATGAGCGGGGTCCAGGCAGTGTGGGGACACTGCGGGTTTATGCCGGATTCGTACCGGCTAAAACCCAACGACTTCCTAGCGCGGCTGTTGATGAGCGAGGTCGCAGGGACGTAATAACAGCATATGTGCTGGTGTGTTTCTGTGAGTGAATAAGGGATACCAGAGCCCATTAATTACCTCATCCATTCCCTATCCCTTATCCTTAATCCTTCTATGGTCGACAGCGCACTTGCAAGCACATAATGGCGTTGCTTGCGTTATAGGCGGCGGTGACCACTTACCATCAAGTGGACCATCAGCATGTCTGTCGACCTTAACATTAAAAAAAACCTTAAAATATAGCCTACTTTCTTCTAAGTTAGTGTATCTTTTATATGATGAAACGAGATTCGTGTTATTATCCTCCACATATAAAAGTACAAAATCTACTTTTAAATATTAGTAAAAAATCAATATGCCAATTTCATAATTTAATATTAAGATTTTAATTATAATTAACAATTTTAAAAACTTTAAAATTATAAAAACTATTCTTAACAGAATTGCTTGAAAATGTTTCAAATTACTTAAGTAGTTGAAACTTCAAAGTTTAATTTAGCAGTTTCCCAGTGAAGTTTTAGATTATGTAAGTTAAGCGCAAAACTTAGTCAATGATCAACTAAGTATTAAAGTGATTATGTTTTAAATATTAAAGTTATCGTGGCAGTGTGTATCGTACATTACTTACGTGTTTTATAAAAAAAAATTTGTGTGTCACAGGACTAGAGTTTACTCCTTACGAACGATAATAAAATTGAAAAAAAATTACAATTCGAACACGCCGAAAGAACAACATTGTTCTTTTTTTAAATAATATTATTATGTAAGTAGATTGCGCAATATCTCTGAAACTTCAGATATTCTAAAATGTTCATAAAAATAGCACGTAACTATAACTCATAACATAACATATTCGTGTGACAATTCTGATTTTCTTCCATAAATTTTCATACATACATAAAATACATACAAAAAATAAAATTATGGCTTATACATGCAAAAAAATATTATCTATATAATTATTTTAAAATTAACCCAAAATTGCTTCAAACTTCGAGTTCCGCGAGACCAATTTGGTTGAATTAAAACGAATAACAAAATTAATGCGAGCAATTAATCCATTTAGACGCAACATTTAAATAGTCCATTCGGGTCGCCGTCTGTGACGCCGCGGGCACAATTACAGCTAATTTATATCGTTTATCTATTATTATAATGAAAATAACATTTCAAAACAACGAAAATAGCAATGACCACTTTTATCTAGATATAAATACACATTTAACACATATATTTGACGGCACGTTTGGTCTAGTGGATAGTAACCCTAGCTGTTAACTAAACGGTCGTGGGTTCGAATCCCGATAGGGGCAAATGGGGCTATGTGTTTAACATTTTACCTTTGTACCTGAGTCATGGATGTTTGTTATGTATTTACAAAAAAAGTAATCTATGTAATATCAACTGTCTGGTATCCATAATACAAGTCGTAAGGTCCCCCGAGTTGGCCGGCGTACCTCCACTTTCGGGTACGCTGAGGGCCATCTGATAGGGAACACACAGACCTCCCTGCGTGGGATAGCCGTGGCGGGGCACCGAAGTCGTGTAATAACGTCCCCACGACCCCGCCCATCAACGGCCGCGATAGATAGAAAGTTTTAGAATGGTTTAGATAGAAGGGTTTTAGCCGGTAGGAATCCGGCATAACCTCGCAGTGTCCCCCTTGTCCCCTTCACTGCCGGGTATCCAAGAGGATTTCCCAACGTTATAAAAGGGGCGGTTATTCCATTTATCCACCCCAAAAAGTCCACCATAAGCGGGATACTTGGAAATGCATAATAATATCCGAGAATCCACCCTAAAGGGGATTACTCGGAAACACATATCCAAAAATCCACCCTAACCTGGCTGGATAAATGGAAATGTTTATATCAATTCTTTCCCAGTTTCCCCCTTTTTCTTGACGAGGAGAAATCCGCTTACAGATTCCCTACCGCTGGCTAGACGATAGGGATATGTGGTGGTCCTGATGTAATGATATGTCCTTGCCCTGTGAGCGGGGTGAACCGGGCTCTGCCGAGGCAACTAACTCCGATCCACCCCCAGGGCAGCCTAGCTATTTCTGGCTATAGGCTATCGCCAAATAAAGGGATTGCCCGGAGACACTCAGGCAATACCCACGCGAAGGGGGACCTTGTGCAGGCACACACAGCTAGCAAACCATGTGCGCAAGGTCCCCCTAGGCCATCTACAGAAGACGGGTTTGATATGCCACGCCTTCTCTAGACAGCCAGGCCTTAAGAAAAAGCACTCGAGTGCGGAGTGCGAACACCAATGGCCGCCCGCCTCTCAAAAATTCCGCACACAAGTCGTGCTGAAACTACGACTTCACCTGCGTAGCCTATGTTACTCACTGATAATGTAGCTTTCTATAGCTGAAAGAATTTTCAAAATAGGTCCAATAGTTTTTGAGTTTATTCATTACAAACATACAAATCTACTCTCTTTATAATATTAGTATTTAGATTTGTTGTAAAAATAGTCTGCAACCCCTGTTACGGGTCACCGCCTCTCACTGATGACCCATTCGAAAGTGTTACTGTCAGCGAGCTGGAAGTCAATAGACTAACAATATAGAAATATATTTTACAGAAACTGCAATGAATCATATCCTAACTAATATTATAAATGCGACAGTGAGTTTGTTTGTTACGCTTTTACGTCTTAACTAGTCAGTCAACTGATCATCGTGAAATTTCTCATACACGTGAAATTTCTCATACTTTGCCTGTGAAAAAAGTACTGTTAACGACAGATTATTTAAAAATATGTAAACAAATCAACGCCAACAGAAGTATAATTATGAAAAATAACGACCCGGTTGACGAGTCTTGCCCATTGGTTTGGGTGCTTGCCTTAAAGTACAGTAAAGTGTAAGAATACAGAAAGATGAGAGGAGAAAAGGGGACAGCGAAAAGCCCTCTTACCCAAATAAATTATTTTTACTGCATATAAATCATATTAAGTTAATAAGGTCTCCGATAACGTCGAAGGGACCAGTGTCGCGCTAGCCATTTTGATTATGCTACAGTTACGCTAGATAGTAAAATTATTAATGAGTACGCTGATAAATAAAATCTACTGGCAAGGAAGTGAGTGAGAAGTGGGTACGTTAAGAAGACTCAGATTCAGAATGTCCAAAGTGTCAGAATGTCCATTGTTCCAAAATGACCAGTCTATCAAAATGTCTAGTCTCAGAATGTCCAGTGTTTCAAAATGTCTAGTGTCTCAGAATGTCTATTGTCCCAAAATGTCTAGTTTCTCAAAATATAAAATCCTAGTATCCCCACTTTTAAGGTTCAGAATGTCCGTTGTTCCAAAATGACCAATCTAAGTATCAAAATTTCTAGTCTCAGAATGTGCAGTGTTTCAAAATGTCTAGTGTCCCAGAATGTCTATTGTTCGAAAATGTCTAGTTTCTCAAAATATACAATCCTAGTATACCCACTTTTAGGGGTTAGAATGTCCATTGTTCCAAAATTACCAGTCTATCAAAATGTCTAGTCTCAGAATGTCCAGTGTCTCAAAATGTCTAGTGTCTCAGAATTTCTATTATCCGAAAATGTCTAGTTTCTTAAAAATATAAAATCCTAGTATCCCCACTTTTAGGGGTCAGAATGTCCAGTGTTTCAAAATGTCTAGTGTCTCAGAATGTCTATTGTCCCAAAAGTCTAGTTTCTTAAAATATAAAATCCTAGTCTACCCACTTTTAGGGAAATTATTAGAGACTTTCTTAATAAACCAAGAATACTAAGCAAGCACCTTCATTAAATTCGTATTTATCTATCAAAACATTTGTTTTCACCGCGTCTCTGTAATTGATAGCGCCTTAATAATGTTTGTAGAAACCGCAGGGTCATTTCACGCTTTAACAGGCAAGAAATCTCGCCATAGACTACAGAAGATAGATTAATATAAATCCGAGTGGAATTGATGAACTGTCTATATCAAAGTGAAGTTTAGAGGCGAGTTGAATGAAGATTTCATAGAAGCTTATCAAGTTTGCAATTACTTGCAACTTAGCTATCCTAAATGTTGCAGGATCAAGATAAAATTACGAAGTAATTGCTGTAGTCATTACATGTTTTATCGGTGGTAATAGAAACTATTAGGGATGTTATTTATATAAAATTTCGGATCTGGATACGGATATACGGATATATGAATAATATTATACCGGTTTCGGATACGGTTACGGTTATGTAATTATTTCTGATTATTCGTTAGTTTAGGATAATTTCGGTTACGGATATTCGAATTAAATACGCGTAAATATAAAATTGTAAGTAATATAATCCCGCAATGACTGAGGTGACTATGTAACTCGCGCGAACTGTGTCGGTTCGGTCGGACAAAACAAAAACCTGTCGTAACATTATTCATTTAGACTCCGCCCTTATCCGAAATTATCCGAAACTTTTATATCAGTTACGATAACGGATAAATTTTTATTTCGGATATCCGATAGTTTCGGTTACGGTTACGGAGCTCCATAACATCCCTAATAGAAACATTGTGTTAAATCTATACTAATACTAGAGACCCGCTCCCGGCTTCACCCGGGGTGCAATTTATATATCCTATATTTTAAGTTGGAGTTTATTCATTACAAACATACAAATCTTCTCTCTTAAAAATCTCTATATAAAAATTATAAAGAGAGATTATAATTTTAAAATATATATAAAAAAATTCATGTCACATGTTTGACGCCAATGAACTCTTAAACTACTGAACAGATTTTGATAAAACTTTGTAACTATATGTAATTTCGTCCAATTTAAAAGATAGGATAGTTTTTCCCGGCGGATAAGCCGAGATTTGAGATTAAAGTTATACCCTTATAAATTTGAAATTTCTATCTATCCACTTTATTCTCTTAACGTCACAGTCCAATATCCAATCGGCTAGTATCGACAACAGAAACTACGTTATAACCGAAGGTCGGGTGTAATGCGGGTAACATGATCAATTAGCTTCAACTCCCCGAACGCCAATCTGGTTATCTTAAAACCTTGTTGCCTTCAATATTGCTTTCGGCATCTGCAAGCTTTTGGCGTCGTACCCATAGATAAATGATTGGTCTCGCTGCGCTCGACTAGATACCGCCGTCGTTCTTGTAAAATGCGGCATAAAATAGTACGCTGATTTCGGCGTACCCGAGCCAGTCACACTGCAAACTGTCTGTGATGTGTACGTGCCGAATGTTTTATTAAATTTTTGGCATAATAAAATACCAGTTTGCGTAGTGAAACTTTGTAAAAATATAATAAAACTGGGCAAAAAGTGATTAAAAGTGACGATTTTTTACACACACTACAATAAAAAGTTGCCACATTTTCGGAGCTATTGCTTTTGTATAGCGCTCTATCTAGTCGAGCGCAGCGAGACCAATCAATTATCTTTGGTCGTACCCTCAAAAGATTGCAACTAAAAATATGTAGGTATTTATGTTTTTTATGAACAAAAGCCGCTTTTTTGGTGTTAGTATGTAACTTTATTAAATTTATTTCTAAAATTATTAGTGGGTACTTTATAGCTCCCTAATAGACGACGGGATATTATTCCAGCACTTTTACTGGAGGCGACATTCAAAAATAAAAGGACTGTTCTCGACGGTTCATGAAAAATAAAAAATAACAAAAATTTAACAAAAACATATTATATATGAGCAATAAAGTTGAATAAATGTTGGCGCGGACGAAGTTTCGGGCAAAAACAAAAAGTAGATATATTTTCGCATTTGACGTAGCTCCGTAGCACATCTACGTGTTTCGTAGCACGTCTACGTTTTTCGTAGCACTTTAATTTGATTTATAGCGGCGTAGCACTTCATTACAATAAAACGCAAGGCGTTCTTCTACAAAATGCCTTAGGTATTAAAAACTTTTTACATACATTTACATTTTTTATTTAATACCAGTTTTCGCCTTCATTTTTCCTACTTTAAAACTATTATTATAATAATAATAATGTAATAAATATAAATATTCACACATTCCACACAGCACCATCTAGTTCCAAAGTAAGCAACTTAATGCTTGTATTATGAATACCAGACAGTTGATATACTACATACAATACTTTTTTTTTGTAAATTCATACATATTATAAATACAAAACATCCATGACTCAGGTACAAAGGTAAATGTTAACACATAAACATTTGCCCCTAGCGGGATTTGAACCCGCGACCGTTTGCTTAACAGCTAGTGTTACTAGCCACTAGACCAAACGTGTCGTCAACATTTGGTCTACTATACTTGGAACAAATTTATCACAACAAATTTAATGATTTATCGCGAGCCTTCATTCCTCGCATAAGTACAGCAGACAAGAAAAGTGCTTTATCAGTTTCGATTACAAATTCCATTCATTTTAAAATTCGCTAAGGCTAGCTTTGAAATAGGCATTTGTTATAATGTTATACAACCTCTACGGATGATAGAAAACAATAAGCTTGAGTTTGTCAATGTGACTAGTAATAAAAAGACATCAACCTGAAATGTGTTTCACTTTATAATATTGGCGACGAAAATACTTTAAAATGGATGAGAACCAGTTTAAAGCGTTTATGAAACATCAACAACAATTAACGGAAATTTTGTGCGTGCTAACAACGCAACAAAACCCCCCTGGAAGCATAACAAATGTACAACCAACTGAAACACCCAGTAAGAAAATTTCCAATTTCGCCAACGACAAATTTAATCCGGAGACAACGTCCGTGAATAATTTTTTGGAATATTTTGAAGCTAAATGCAATATATACGGAAGTGAGTACAAAGAGATACAAAAAGATTTACTCATAACTTGTCTACCACCCGACATTTTTCACAAAATCAAAACATCAATTATGGATACATTTGAAAAATGTTCTTATGAGGATATAAAATCGAAACTTATAAGTTTCTACTCGTCAAAAACAACTCGATTTAAAGCACTCACTGATTTTTGGAACTGCTCAAGAGAAGAAGGTGAGTCAATGGAAAATTACGCAAACAAAATCAAAGATTTAAGCAAAGACTGCGGTTATGAAGGCAAATTTTTGGAACGCCAGCTACGGGACCGGTTCGCAACTGGCATTAATCATGAAAGTCTACAAATAGACCTGAAGCAAAAGTGGCCAGAACTACAAGATCGAGACGCACAAGGGAATATAACGGAAGTAACGTTTCAACAAATATTTGCAGTAGCACAGTCGAGAGAACGAGCAGAAAACGATTACAACAATGTCAACAATACAGTGCAACGTATCCAACAAAGGTACGTGAACAAACCTTCTACAAGTTTCTACAAACAACGAATTGATTTAAAGGACGCATATTTGCATTTTGAATTGGCGCCCGAATCAAAGAAATACTTAACAATCGCAACACACAAAGGTTATTATCAATATAATAGAATGCCTTTCGGAATTACTACAGCACCGGCAATTTTTCAAAACTATCTCGAGAAACTGCTGGAAGGCATTCCTAACGTAGCAATATATTTTGACGACATTGCTGTCACGGGAAAAAATAACGCAGATCACCTAAAAACATTGACAGAAGTCATGAACAGACTGAAAGAAGCGGGAATGAAAGTTAACCGTAAGAAATGCATGTTTTTTCAAAATGAAATCGAATATCTTGGACATACGATCAGTAAACATGGAGTGCAGCCAACAAGATCGAAAATTGAAGCCATTCTTAACGCATCACCACCTGGAAACGTAAAAGAATTGAGATCCTTCCTAGGACTAGTAAATTTTTACGAACGATTTATACCGCATTTACACAGTATATGTGCCGAGTTACACACGCTAACAGGGCATAGACAAAAATGGAGATGGACGGAAAACGAAAACGCAATATTCAAGAAAACCAAAGAATGTATAACCAAATCTAAGCCACTTATTTCTTTTGATGAAAAGTTACCCTTATTTTTAGCTTGTGATGCTTCAGAGAAAGGTATTGGAGCAGTGTTGTATCATAAAATTTACGACACTGAAAGACCAATCGCATTCGCCTCACGGAAATTAAAACAAGCAGAGAGCAATTACTCTGTTATTGATCGAGAAGCTCTTGCAATATTTTTTGGAATAACGAAATTTGACAACTTTCTACGTGGATCAAAATTTACACTCGTAACAGATCACAAACCCTTGATACATTTACTCGGAACTAATCGCAATTTACCCAAATTAGTCAACAACAGACTTATCCGGTGGGCTTTGTTGATCGGCAGCTATGATTACGACATTAAATATACAAAAGGAGAAAACAATATTCTCGCTGATTTTCTATCAAGACTACCAAACCCTAATGAAAATTCTTCCGAAGCAGAATCCTCAGTTAACAAAATTGTAAAAAAAATTAGTGAGTCAATGATAAACGAGATTGCTATAAACGAAGAAACTATCAAAGAGCAAACTAAAAAGGACTCGGTACTACTAAAAGTCATGCAACATATTAAAACAAATTGGAGATCTTACAAATACGATGAAAAGGTCTTACAAGCATATTTAAAAAAACGTAATGAATTATCAGTAGAGAATGACATCATCATGTGGCAAGGTAGAATCATAATACCGACGTCTATGAGGAAATTAACATTGAAATACCTTCACAGAGGTCATCCAGGAATTTCAGCCATGCGAGCTTTGGGACGATTTTATATATGGTGGCCATCAATCGAAGAAGAGATGGACAATTTTGTTAAACAGTGTAAAGGATGTCAAGAAAACAGACCAAACAACCCGGAACTTCCAATATTTTCGTGGTCAATTCCAGACAATGTTTGGGAAAGAATCCACATCGATTTTGCGGGACCATTCCTTGGAAAATATTGGTTAGTTCTTTGCGACGCCTTATCTAAATGGATAGAAGTAAAACCCATGAACAAAATTACATCTGTCAAACTATGTGGGGAACTCGATGAAATTTTTACGACCTTCGGACTGCCCCAGATAATAGTTTCTGACAATGGCCCGCAGTTTACATCAGAGATATTCAAAAACTACTGTAAAAGGAGAGGCATTAACCACATTAGATCGTCTCCATATCATCCACGTACGAATGGATTAGCAGAACGTTTAGTGCGTACGTTTAAAACAAGAATGTCAAGCGAGCTGAACATGCATAGCGACATAACAGAGAGACTATGGAGTTTTCTATTCACTTATAGAAATACCCCACACAACACCACCCTTAAGTCTCCAGCTCAAATGATGTTTGGAAGACAATTGAATTGTATACTTGACAATGCACGGCCAAGCACAAGGAAGATGTTATACCATCGACAAGTAAAAGCAAACATCTTGGAAGAACAAGCTCCAAATTATCAACCTAACAGCAACGTTTTGGTCAAAACGAAGGGAGAGACAAAGTGGAAACCAGCTATCGTTGAGAAAAGAACTCATAAGTATTCATATGTGATAAAGACACCAGAAGGCACATTAAGGCGAAGGCACGCTGATCATATAAGACCAAATAGTATACAGCTCACACAGCAGTCTCCACCTTTCCAAACACCAGAACAGATCCACCAGATACCAGATACAATAGTAACCGAGGTCACACAGCATTCTCCACCATTCCAAACACCAGAACCAGACGCACCAGATACGCCAGACACCCCTACAATAGTAGTCGAGCAAACTGCAACAACACCGGCTCCTACTACAGTCCGCAGAAGCATGAGGACTATCAGACCTCCTCGTCGGCTCATTGAAGAGATGTAATGGGGAGGAATGTTATAATGTTATACAACCTCTACGGATGATAGAAAACAATAAGCTTGAGTTTGTCAATGTGACTAGTAATAAAAAGACATCAACCTGAAATGTGTTTCACTTTATAATAGCATTGATTACTGATTGACATAATTTGTCATCGCTAATAAAGATAGCAATAGAAATTGTCACTTTGAATTTTCAAAGGAAAACAGACCTTATCATTCTACAACATATATACAAAGAATGTTCATTCTTAGGGTGGTAAAGCACTTTATTTGTCGAGTTTACAGACAAAGGCTGACAGTAGAAAAGGGTGTCTTCCTTCCAAAAAACTTTTCTAAAAAACTGAGATATTTATCAAAAATTTTTGACGTGACTTTCTAAACATTTGTTCGAGGGAAATTTTGACATATTAGTATTTTGTGCGGTAAAAATAAAAGGGGTTTTTATTAGTTTTTTACGACATCGTAAACTGTGGGCTGCCAGACTTCAAGCACAGTATTAAAAATAAAAGTAAGGTAACTGAACTCTTAATGATAACTTTCATTTTATAAATACTGTGTAAAACACTAACAGAGTTTTAATTGAATATATTAATTTATCAAATTTGACGGCGCATCTGCCACTGTCACACATCAGGTTGACGTTTAGCTGCCAAAGTCATCTTGTCAAAGAGCGGCCATCTTGTCTAGAGGGTACTTAAGTTTTCCGAGACGGCGGCCCGTGAACCACGCGTTTTGACGAATCGCTTTCAACTCGTGATTTATCTATCCACGCCCGCATACCCACATAATATTTGATACACATAGAGCACTGATAAAGGCCCCCTTGGCTCTTTAAATTTATAATGGAATTTATATTATGTACATTATTTAAGTAAGATAATTAAATTATTTCTAATTTGTATATATGAAAAAATTGCAAATATTTGTGGTTACATGAATAAATTTGTATCTAATAAATTTGTTAGAGCATAATTTTTTGTTAAAAACTTTAGTTCTGAGACGTTGGGGCTAGCCAAGATGCAAACGCTTCGTTGCGTACTTACGAATCGAAAGAGTGAAGGCCCGGTGATTGGTTGTTGTAACGTCAAACGTTTGAATCTTTGAAATGAACGAAGAACGTTTGAATAAACGTAAGAGAAATCTTAGCGTAAACGACTGTAGAAAGCAATGCTTCTGCATCTTAGCTAGGGCCCCAGGTGTTAGTTATACTACCGACTATTTGGTAGTACTGTGACTGGCGTCACGTTTCGTGTAATTCCCTTCGCACAAATGGGGATAAGGAAAATTGAAAGTTTTTTTTATACGATTTAAAAGCGATTACAGAACACGTGAATTGTTTAATATTAGCCCGGGCTTTGTTTACACAATAATATCTCTCATATAATGTGAGCCATATCATTTATTTAATCGCCATGATAATAATATGATCCATGATATGTATATCCGTATGATGATGATTATAGAAAAGGAGCTTTATCAAAACTAGCTATTTTAATATTATTATATAAATAATATAATATAAGTAATATAATATAAATAATATAATATAAGTAATATAATATAAATAATATAATATATAAATAATATTATATATTTATTATAGATAAGAGCAAACAAAAGCCCTAAAGGAAGATAGGCTTGAAATCAAGACAACTTAAGAGCATTTTAAGTTACAAAAACTCTGAATTTCTCCCAAATGAGCCGTCTAGTAAAATAACTTGAAATAAAATACTTGAAATTCGGCCAAAAAATATTTCGTAAGGGGAATTGGATAAATTTTTCATCTTTAACAAGGCGTCAAGGGAGCAACTGAAAAGTGTGACATGTTTATGGCTACTAGATCTTTGTGTGGATGATTCTATAAGTATATCTATCCGTATTAATATAATAAATGCAAAAGTTTGTATGGATGTATGTATGGATGTTTGTAACTCTTTCACGCAAAAACTGAATCTGTACTGAATCGATCGCAATGAAATTTTGCATAGGTACACGTTGTCTGGGACATCAGAAAGGACATAGGGTACCTTTCATCCAGAAAAAAAGTATCATAAGTATACGATTTTCACATGGTTTTTCTCGTGAATATTATATTAGCGTTTTTTCAATGCTAAATTTATGTCAGTAACATATTTATACTAGACGTAGCGATGAAACGGAAGATATTTATTCGGAATTTAAGTAATTATACAATATTAGTACGAAAATCTTTCGATTACGCTAATCTATACTAATATTATAAAGCTGAAGAGTTTGTTTGTTTGTTTGTTTGAACGCGCTAATCTCAGGAACTATTGGTTCGAATTGAAAAATTATTTTTGTGTTGGATAGATCATTAATCGAGGAAGGCTTTAGGCTATATAAAATCACGTTGCGACTAATAGGAGCGAAGAAACAGTCGAAAATGTGGAAAAAAACGGGGAAAATTATTCATCTTTGAGGGCTTCCATTGCGTGCGCTGCGAAAACCGTTCGAGATACCCAAATGTCTCTTTGCCGTTAAAAAGAACACTTAGGTTTTTACTAACTTAGAGCATTTAATAATTAATCACTGGTCTGCAACGAAATCCTCCTTCAAAAAATATGTCAAAAATATGAAAATTTGCTTTGAATCTATTCCCGTTGGCCGATTTTTTTTATCACGTCTAGATTTATCGATATGAATTTTTATTAAATATCCATTTAGGTTTTTTGAATTAGTTTTGTGCGTCAACAAATAGGTTTTAGCGAGTTGTAAAAGAAAGAAGGAAAGTGCCGAAAGTAAATTTTATGGTAGTACACATGCGCATTTATTGGCTCTGTTCATAAAAAAATACATAAACTACTTTTGCCGTGAGCCGCCACGCAGCTTTTGTTGGGTGTTTCAGGGCGTGAGACATGTCCCCTTATGAAGCCCTGAAGTTGTCACGCGACGTGCGCCGCGGCAGGACCACGCTTACCTACCTAGTAGATGCCAATTTACCCTACGTTCTCCCCGAGCGTTCCCCGATAGCTTGGATGAGCTTCCCGATTGATAGCTTAGATAGCGTTCCTAAGCTATCCCCGAGCGTTGCCTTGGCGTGCCAAAGGATGCCGAAGCATCCGAAGCACCCTCAAAGCTGCCGACGCGGCAGCCTTAAGCGTACCGAAGCGGTTTTTTTTACTACGACCATAACATTTGGAAATTCTACTTTATTGCCATGACTTTAATGTATATTACTATTTGCCACCTAAACGTGTAGACGAGCGACCTTTATTTGGTCCTTAAAAACAATATTTTTAAAGTGGTCACGCATTAAAACGACGCATGCTAGACAGTTATAATCACGCGATAAAAAAATTAGGCCAAAATATTAATTAATTGAAAGTCTTATGTATGTGAATAGAGTTTATTTTTAGTGAAAAAAATTCACCGGGGTCTGCCATAAGGGCCAATCGCGTGACAGAAATGTAATAACTAATAATAAAAATGTCTATATTTCATGTAGCTATAATAAATTTAGTGAATGAATTATAATAATTATGTTGTTTCACATTTTATTGCTATATATTTACATATTTAATTATGACTTTACACATACCATACAGCGCCATCTAGTTCCATAATAAGCAACTACAGTTGATATACTACATACTCGTAGATTACTTTTTTAAATACATACATATTATAAACACAAACATCCATAACTCGGATAAAAAGGTGAATGTTAAGACATAAACATTTGCCCCTAGCGGGATTCGAACCCGCAACCGTTTGGTTAACACTTTAACAGCTAACAACAGGACGTCTAGTGCATTATATATTATACCATATATTATACATTTATTGCTATATCTATATATAAAATTCTCGTGTCGCGGTGTTTGTTGCCAAACTCCTCTTGATGAAATTTTGTGTGCTTATCGGGTAGGTCTGAGAATCGGCCAACATCTATATTTCATACCCCTAAATGTTAAGGGTGGTCTACCCCTAAATTTTTATTTTTATTTTTTGGCAAAACAACGTTTGTCGGGTCAGCTAGTATACTATATAATTTGAAAGTATGTCTGTCTGTTTGGCCGGATTTTCATGCTGTTTTTATCATTACTTAGATAATTTTTCACTAGTGATTTCAATTAAATTCATTTTTTATTGAAATATATGTATAATTATTATTTCGATGGTCGACTTACACTTCAAACTAAATTACAAACTGGAGTCAAAATTTGACCTCATCCCTATTTCTAAGAACAATTACTGCCATTTCCTTGTGATAACATCTTTGTTCAAAATTCAAAATGGCGTCTTGCTACGTGACATGCCTGCCCTATTTGTTATTAGCTGAGGGAAACAGGAAATGGACATCTGTCCGTGTAGCTGTAGACAATGTCAATTGCCAATATTGGTTTCATTAATCTACGAAGGACGACAAGTTTGGTCTTAGTCTAGTAACTCTAATTGTTAACCCAACAGTCGCGGGTTCGAATCCCGCTAGTGGCAAATGTTTATGTGTTAACATTTTACCTTTGTACCTGAGTCATGGATGTTTTGTATTTATAAATAACTAGCTGTGCTCGCGACTTCGTCCGCGTTCTGGATGAAAGGTACCCTATGTCCTTTCTGGTGTCTCAGACAACGTGTATGCAAAATTTCATGGTGATCGGTTCAGTAGTTTTTGCTTGAAAGAGTTACATACATCCATACATCCATACAAACTTTCGCATTTATAATATTAGTACGGATGTATGTATTTACAAAAAAAGTAATCTATGTAGTATATCAACTGTCTGGTTTCCATAATACAAGCATTAGTTGCTTAGTAAGGAACTAGATGGAGCTGTGTGGAATGTGTAAAGATATTTTTTAATTTATTATTATTATATCTTCTTGCTCGGTCTTCTAGGTATTAATATAATTAATTTTATATTTATATAGTTGAAAATATAGAATATCGTTGTGTATTCTTTTTGTAGCGGTCTTTTTGTATTCTGTATGTTATATGTTATTTGTTTTTCTCTTGCTATTTTTTTATTTGCATCTTGCCTTTTGTATGTTTTCTCCTAGTTTCGATATTCTGTAGTGACTTGTAAATTATAACTATGTTTTAGTAATTTAGTGGAAACTTTGCTTATTTATGTTTTTCTTGTATGTATGTGTATAGAGATATTGTATGTTTCCCTAATAAAAATAAAATAAAATACCGAATGCCGATTTGGAATCATACGATACATCATCTTAAAAATGCCATAATTAATCTGTTTTTTTTTTAATTTTTTTCTATTTTTTATTTTGATTAAAAAATCTTCTCTACATTTTTCTATATTCTTAGACTCAACAATAAAAAGCACGTAAGCACTGACGAGGGTTTCAACCGATACGACGACAGAGCAAAAAAACCCATCGTTTTTCTACCTTCATTATGTAGTTATCTTTTTTTCCTCTTCATAAGCAAGGGTTGTTCTTCCGGCGAAGCGAAAGCCTTTGAAGCCGTCCGGTCATTTTATTATTCAGTATCGCTTTTTTTTCTCTAAAGGTGAAATTGATAAAAAAAATTGCCGTGAACGGTTGAAATAAAGTTAAATTTATACTGTTAAAGTTATAAAACTTATGATCAGGTTAAACGGTTGTTTATTTATTGAATTACCAGCTGTTGCACGCGACTTCGTCCGCGTAACATTATAAAATAACTAGCTGGTGCCCGCGACTTCGTCCCCGTTGAAAAAGCAATATATCGCCTGACATCGTTATTGCTATTGTACTTAGCCAGGAGTTAGTTTCCTTAATTTAAGATAATCCCTCGGGACCATTACTTTTTTCTGGATGAAAGGTACCCTATGTCCTTTCTGGTGTCCCAGACAACATGTATGCAAAATTTCATTGTGATCGGTTCAGTAGTTTTTGCGTGAAAGAGTTACAAACATCCATACATACATCCATACAAACTTTCGAATTTATAATATTAGTAGGGATGTATGTTCCCTATAGGCTCCAAAACAGCTGAACCGATTTTGATGAAACTTTGAGACAATCTTCAGATTACTGTAGCGGGTGTTCCTGTGATGTTTGGTAGCAATCGGACGCGGACGAAGTCGCTGGCAAAAACACTAGTAAATAATAAATTGGCAAACACAGAGAAATTGCCATTTGAATCATGTATGTATAGAGTTCTTTAATAAAATCAGTATTTCATCTTGATAATACAGTAAATTTATTTTGCGGAGCCGCCGAGTTGTTCTTAACCAAAGTAATTTCGTAAAACAACTGCGACGCCTGTCGTCGGAGACAGGGGCATTAAATATGAGTGGTGGAACTGATATTATGTGTTACAATATTTTTATCTATAGGTACCAATATTATAAACAGAAAAGACTTGTATTTTTGCATAGATGAATTATTGGTCTCGCTGCGCTCGACTAGATACCCCAGTCGTACTTGTAAAATGCGGCATAAAATAGTACGCCGAGTTCGGCGTACCCGAGCCAGTCACACTGCAAACTGTCTGTGATGTGTACGTGCCGAATGTTTTATTAAATTTTAGGCATAATAAAATACCAGCTTGCGTAGTGAAACTGTGTAAAAATATTATAAAACTGGGTAAAAAGTGATAAAAAGTGACGGTTTTTTACACACACTACAATAAAAAGTTGCCACGTTTTCGGAGCTATTGCTTTTGTATAGCGCTCTATCTAGTCGAACGCAGCTAGACCAATCAATTATTTTTGTATTTTTTCTTAGTAATGATGAACTAAACTAAATACTAAACCGACTTTAAAAAATCTTTCACCTACAGTAAGCTACATTAACAGGTACCTAAGTTTTAGCAGGGCAGTTAAATTACTGAACCGATTTTGATAAAACTTCGGAACTATGTGTAATTTGGTCCAACTTAAAAGATAGGATAGTTTTTATTTTGAACCCGGGCGAAGGCGGGAGCGTGTAGCTAGTATTTTATATAATACTAGCTGGTGCCCGCGATTTCGTCCGCGTTCTGGATGAAATGTACCCTATGTCCTTTCTGGTGTCCCAGATAACGTGTATGCAAAATTTCATGGTGATCGGTTCACTAGTTTTTGCGTGAAAGCGTAACAGACAAACAAACTTACATTCACATTTATAATATTAGTAAGGATTATCTGTTCAAACAAAAAATAATAATTTTCGCATACAAAATATCAGTTAGGATATGGAATAACGAGGGGAATGATCTCATGTAATAATAATGTACATGAAAACATGTAATTATAACACGATTTTCTTCTGTAAGAGGGTGGTTACTGCCGCCAGACGGGCTAACAAATTCGTAGCTGCAAAATGCCTGTTGCTACTAAACAATGTGCCTATTGCTACTAAACAATGTGCCTATTGCTACTAAACAATGTGCCTGTTGCTACTAAACAATGTGCCTGTTGCTACTAAACAATGTGCCTGTTGCTACTAAACAATGTGCCTATTGCTACTAAACAATGTGCCTGTTGCTACTAAACAATGTGCCTATTGCTACTAAACAATGTGCCTGTTGCTACTAAACAATGTGCCTGTTGCTACTAAACAATGTGCCTGTTGCTACTAAACAATGTGCCTATTGCTACTAAACAATGTGCCTGTTGCTACTAAACAATAAATCCTTGTTCACATTTTCAAACAGAGTACTTACTAATTATTTTTCTTTCCTTCATTCAAAATACTGTGTCTTCTTTGTGATGAGCATAATAAAAATATGGCCTGTTTTATCTGCCTTCTCCGTTATTATGAAGACTGGCCTCATAAGCATTATTGTAAAAGGCCACGAAGCGTTGTGGAAAACATTGAAGCTTCACGGAATTGAACACGACCATTGTATAAAGTAGTAGCTGTTGCACGCGACTTCGTCCGCCTAACTTCACTACATATTATAAAAAAAGTCCTCCGCCGCGTCTGTCCGTCTGTTTGTCCCTATGTATGCTTAGATTGCTCGCAGAGATATACTATTTCGTTGGCTTAGATCTTTAAAACTACGCAACGGATTTTAATTCGGTTTTCACTAATGGATAGAGTTGTTCTCGAGGAAGGTTTTAGTATATAATTTACAAAGTTACGCGGGCTAAGTCGCGGGCAGCAGCTTGTTATAAAATATAGCCTATGTTACTCGCCGATAATGTAGCTTTCTATAGGTGAAAGAATTTTCAAAATTGTTTTTTGAGTTTATTCATTACAAACATACAAATCTCTCTTTATAATATTAGTACATACAGATTTTATTCATCTCTGACTTCGCACGGAGGCTTTTCTTTTTTTCCAAAATATAAATAAAAACAGGTCCTGTTCTAAATTCAACTTTTTGTTTTTACTACAACAACCATTCTTTGTCAGTCTGTCTATCGCCATTTTCATCAAAAGTATATAATCCGCTGTGTTGTTACGGTAACGAACCGAGAGCAAACGCCTGTGGTAACTTTTTTATTATCATCCTGTATATAGAAGAAACTCCTGCATTACTCTAATTTTATCGTAAATGTTTGAACCTTTTGGGGAATTGCTGTAGCTAGTTAAGGGTTTATGGTGGAAGGTATAATTTATTCAATTCTCTCCTTCATTCGGTGAAAACGAAGTGAGTTCTGCCTAAGAGAAGTATTTTCTTGAAGCCGTTCAATTCAAGGCAGGCGTTCAATTTTAACTAACAATTTTGCTAGTGTACAGTAGAATTTTATTTTCAACTTTTTTTTTACGAGGACGATCCGCTTACAGATTTCCCTCCCGGCCAGCACCTGATGTTGACGGCACTGGGAATACCCACTAAAAACTCCCCGGTGCCTCCTTGCCCTGTGAGCGGGGTGAACCGGGCTCTACCGAGGCAACTAACTCCGATCCACCCCCAGGGCAGCCTAGCCATTATTGGCTAGGCTATCGCCCAAGGAAAGGGATTGCCCGGAGACACCCAGGCAATACCCACGCGAAGGGGGACCTTGTGCAGGCACATACAGCTAGCCAACCATGTGCGCAAGGTCCTCCTAGACCATCTGCAGAAGATGGGCTTGAATGCCCGCCTTCTCCACACAGCCGCACTCAAGTGCTAGCACTCGAGTGCGGAGAACACCAATGGCGGGAGGGAGCCCGCCACTCAAATATCCGCACACATACTTCGTGTGCGGAACAAACAATAACAAGAATTTTATTTTCACCTAGAATTGTTCCGTGCTGATACGTAAACTATAGATGTCACCAACCCTGGTACAGGTGTTTACGGGTCATGGTGGTCAATGCGCACTAACGCTAACGCTAACGCGCGCTTTGAGAACTATGTTCTAACGCAACGCCAATCGCTCAATGTGTACTCGCTCTAAGAACTTCATAGTTAACAAAGCGCGCGTTAACAAAGAGCGCGCTTTAAAACGTCTAGTGTGTACCAGCTCTTAGCGGAAATATTCATTTGTTTTATCATCATCCATTCGACCCTCCGTCAATCAAAATCCCACTACTCATCGGTTGGATACATGAAAACACTATTAAATCAGCTAAATTTGTATTAGGGAGTTACACGTCCATTTAGATGATTGGGTATTTGAGTCGATATTACTAAGGGATTAGAGTCGAGCCGTCAAATGTTATCAAAAGGCTTTTTTTATATATTCTAAACCAACCAACATTACTTGTAATGCAAAAATAACCATATGTGGGAGTTTTCTTCTTTGATAAGAGAGAATTTATAAAGGTAAAATTTTTTGTAGAGCGTTCAATTTCCTACAGAAATAATTGAAACTCATTTGATAATAATTATTTTTAGTACTTAAGTTAAAAAATTCAAAACAAAAAAGTTAACATCATACTGCAAAAATAACCATGTCTGGGAGTTTTCTTCTTTGGTAAAAGAGAATTTCTTGAGACGTCACGATACTTTACTGAGATTCTAAAAAACAGACATCCCAAAAATATAATGGCCACGCTATCTATTTAGAACAAAAGACCTCGATTCTTCCCGTCTTCCTGTACGGTCCTATGCAACACAAAACAAAGACAGGCATCGCCCACGGCCTAGACGTATTGTTTACGGCTTTTCCGATTCGTTTGTTTCAAGTCATAAGCGATCGGCGTTTGATATAAAATTATATGTTCCAAGGTGTATATTATAAAGAGAAATATATATATATAAGAGATATTTATCCTTGTCATCTCAGCAGCAAGATGTCTACTGTTGGATATAAGACTTCTCAATAGTTCAATCAATTGAACTCTTAATTGAACTAATGGCCGCTTTTATAATTATGGACGGAAACGACATCACAGTAACGGTAATATCGTTACCTGCCAAGATATCGTGAAACACTTTTATAATACCGTGTCGCCGCTGTGAACAGCTGACGGGGATCGTAGCGTACAACGGTAACGACACGATTTACTGTGCACACCCACGACATGTCGTTACCGTCTACAGAATTATAAAATCGTTTCCATATAAATTCATACAAAATCGCAGATCGTGGTTGTAAAAAATACCGTCCACGACAACGATTTATCGTTACCGTCCAAAATTATAAAAGCGGCCAATGCGAATAGACCGATTTTTCTTGCCCGCTACCGCTCATGACAAGTACCGTGCAGTTAATAACATATTCCTTCTAACAAGAGATACCTCGCTACCAAAGGTATTGTTGAATCTTTTTTGCCGAAGCTACAATGAATGTTATTTATTATTTACAGCGTGTTTGTAGACGCGACTTTGACTTTTTACTTTATTAGCCCCTCAACAAATATTCTAGTCTCTATTCCCTTACTGGATTGCGTTGGCCTTGCCTGGTTCGAATTTGGATTTCATCATTGAATTTTGATTTTGAACATCAAGGTCATTTTTTTCTATTATGGCCAATAGTAAACAATGTTGTGCCAAAAAAAAAATTGCAGTATATGTACAAAATATTTCATAAAAATCAGTCAAGCCGTTTCGGAGGAGTTTTGTTACAAATACTGTAACACGAGAATTTTATTAATAAGAAAGATAGGGTTGCAGTCAGGTTGACAGTCCACTTGACAGTCCGCTTAAACAAAAAGATATTTCCAACTGCATAACTAGACGAGCAAGCCATGTTGTCTTACCAAAGGTACGAACAACATATGGTAAAAAAATGATTACTTTTGAAGGAGCACAACTGTTTAACTAATTACCTTTGCACATAAAACAGGCAAAATCTTTCACAGAATTTAAATCCAAGCTGTTGGAACATGTTATGTTAAATGTTTAAATGTTTTGGCGTGTTCTGTTAAAAATAAAGAATAAAAATTTTAATATGTTAAATGTTTAGATGTTTTGGCGTGTTTTGTTAAAAATCAGGGAAAATATTGTTTAAATTTTAAAGTCTTTTGTCTGCCTGTTTAATGTTTCGTTTTTTTTAATTAAGTTTATTTTTTTGTTATATTTCTCATGTAAGCTTTAATCAGCTTTCAGCTTTAAGCTTTAATGAGAATAAATACTTATAAACCTAAAAAAGTGGTTACCATCGCCTAAGGACAAGAGCAATACCAGAGGGGTGCTAGTGTGCTGCTTACTCTGTAGAAGTTTGCAAGAAGCCCATATTGTAGCTAGGTGGAAACACCTCAAAAGCATAAATTAAGATTTTATGAAAAAAAATCATTTGTAATGCTTTCATTACAAACATAATTCTGAAATTGTAACAGAAATAGTGACCTCAAAACGTGAAACGCATAAGCTTGGCTATGGACGTTTGTAAAAGGTAATTTTGTGTAATGTACAGGGATATTAGCCCCTAAGGAACATAACATATGGCGCAGCTACGGGCCAGCACCACTTATATGTTGCTACCCGACCGGCAGAATTGTGTAACTTAGATAAATATTATTATAAATTATAAAAAACGTTAAGTTGGTTTGTGTACGCTACAAAAACACGAGAATTGGGTAGACCAATTTTGATTCGGTTTTCACTTATAGAAAGAAGGATGAATGGGGAAGTTTTTTTATATAGAAAATTGCACTGCGGGCGAATACGGGAACGGGACGCTAGTCGTATATAAAATGTTACATAATATTACATTATATTAATAATTGTTGATAATAACATCACGCAAGAGACGTTTCACCGAAACCTACACAAATATCTTAAAACGAGTAATTCCAGGAGAATTCTTTCACGCTTTAACGAGCCGACTCGCAATTCGATTAAATATTAACTTATCTTTGTTTGCCAGTAGGCCGAGTACGCGTGACGTTTTAATTACGTTGAGTTAGTGTAACGTGTGCGCCACGCAATAATACAGTGGCAGGATGGACAAACATTATATTACCAGTATTATAACTTTATATGTAATACATATTATACTATCTTCTTTCTAATATATAAAATTCTCGTGTCGCGGTGTTTGTTCCCAAACTCCTCCGAAACGGCTGGACCAATTTTGATAAAATTTAGTGTGCTTATCGAATAGGTCTGAAAATCGGTCAACATCTATTTTTACATATACTAGCTATACTATCTATATGTTTGCCGGGTCAGCTAGTATATTACTAGCTGGTGCCCGTGACTTCGTCCGCGTTCTGGATGAAAGGTACCCTATGTCCTTTCTGGTGTCCCAGACAACGTGTATGCAAAATTTCATGGTGATGGGTTGTGAAAAAATGAAAAATTGTGAAAAATACAAAATTGTAATAAATGAAAAATTCTGAAAAATGAAAAATGTGTGTAAATGAAAAATATATGTTCAAACTTAAGGAAACATAACCTTAAAATTAGAGAAAATACGCTTAAATTCTAATACAAACCAAGGGCCATACATATGCTACGGACCCCGCGCATCTTAATCGGATCTTAATCGGATCCCACCTTCGGCCGCATCTGCACCTAACATCAAGTGAGGTTGCGGCCAAGCGCTGCCTTGACTTATATAAAAAAAAAAAAAAAAAAAAAAAAAAAAAAAAAAAACTGGCCATAAATGTCATCACTTAGCAACAGATTGGACGAAAACACGCAAATGCTATTATCCATTTCTGTACTGGGCTATAACGACCTTAGATACGACCTAAACTACAAATATTTACTTTAACTGTACAACTAAATGTCCCGCCTAACTTTCCTAATAACAAGTGTAAACGGTCAACGAAATTAGTGCAATTGTCCGAAATTTGTCGAGCCAACATCCAATCAAGGCTTGCAGACAATTTTGGTATCAATATTGCTGTATTAATTCAAACCCAGGTCCGGATTACACGGCATTGTTTAGGTCAGATTTCCTAAATATAATAACACTAGCTGTTGCATACTTTGTTCGCGTATCTTTATAAAATACTAGCTGGTGCCCGCGACTTCGTCCGCGTTCTGAATAAAAGGTACCCTATGTCCTTTCTGGTGTTCCAGACAACGTGTATGCAAATTTTCATGGAGATCGATTCAGTAGTTACAAACATCCATACATCCATACATCCATACAAACCTTTGCACTGTGCCTGTGCATTTGTAATATTAGTACGGACTAGGTTTGCTTAAATGTAATAGGTTTTCTGAGACATTACTTTTTGGCACCTGCCATCTGAGAATGTAGATATGGAAAATTAATTCACTGACTCTACATAGTGAACTAAATGTAAGTTGGATCTAGAAAGTCCAGAAAGGTGTTCCAGTATGACCCAGAAATGGTTTAACACTGTCAAAACCCACATACATAATTAAATATCTGGGGTATGCCCCAGTAGGAACTGCTTCAGTTGTTGTATCAAACGAACATAGTAATGCAAAGGAGACTTTAAGAATGGAGAGTCCAGTAACGGAGAGACTTAAGAAGAAAAGAAAGAAGTGAATTACCCAAAGATAATTGATTGGTCTCGCTGCGCTCTCGACTAGATAGACCGCTATACAAAAGCAATAGCTCCGAAAATGTGGCAACTTTTTATTGTAGTATGTGTAAAAAATCGTCACTTTTTATCACTTTTTACACAGTTTCACTACGCAAACTGGTATTTTATTACCTATGCCTAAAATTTAATAAAACATTCGGCACGTACACATCACAGACAGTTTGCAGTGTGACTGGCTCGGGTACGCCGAAATCGGCGTACTATTTTATGCCGCATTTTACAAGTACGACGGCGGTACCTAGTCGAGCGCAGTGAGGACCAATCATTTATCTATGTGAATTACCCTTATTGAAAAAAAAAACATACAACATCTATACTTTTCAAATGCAGAAACTTTCATAAAATAATATCCTTAGTAGTTTTGTACCTACAGCAAGTAGCAAGACTTCAGTGGCCGGAAATGTTAGAACGGAACAATGGTGTGTCTCATATAATGAGGCAGAACTGTAGCAGAACCGGCGACGTACAGACACGGCGTTGACACCAACGGATATGAACGTACATATATACTCGAGTCGTAACGTTTAAAATATGCTACGAAAAAATATAGGCTTTTCAGACGCGCTTCTTGACTTCGGTTAGTTTTATTTCGATATAAGCGAAAATATTATAAAAATATCACTAGGTATATTATTCTATTATTAAGTAACATGTCTTTTAGTATTTAAACAATCTTGACAACATAGATGAATGATTGGTCTCGCTGCGCTCGACTAGATACCGCTGTCGTACTTGTCAAATGCGGGAAAAAATATTACGCCGAATTCGGCGTACCCGAGCCAGTCACACTGAAAACTGTCTGAGATGTGTACGTGCCGAATGTTTTATTAAATTTTGGGCATAATAAAATGCCAGTTTGCGTAGTGAAATTGTGTAAAAATATAATAAAACTATGTAAAAAGTGATAAAAAGTGACGATGTTTTACACACACTAAGTAAAATAAAAAGTTGCCGCATTCACGGAGCTATTGCTTTTGGATAGCGCTCTATCTAGTCGAGCGCAGCGAGACAAATCAATTATCTTTGCTTGACAAGTTGACAAGTTGTGATAACTTATGTATTAAATACATCCATACTTTACTTTTACTAATATTATTATAAATGCGAAAGTAACTCTGTCTGTCTGTCTGCTATCATTTCACGCCTTAATTACTCAACCGATCATCATGAAATTTTGCATACACATTGTCAAGGTTACAAGAAAAGATATAGGGTACCTTTAATCTAGAAAAAAAGTGAACACCTATTACTGAGTTCCTCCGCTCGTACAGCGCCACCTTAAGTCATTACCTATCGGTTTCCTACCGTAAGTTTTACTAGTCATTGTCGGATATAATTATCATAATTTCATATTAAAAGTATGCCGTCGCATTCGATTCTAAATCTTAACGCTACGACTGAAGACACCTTTTAACTTGACAAGGCTTAAATGGAATTTCGTAGAAGAAAAATATTAAAGGCACCAATAGAGTGAAGCTATTGTTATAGGGAGCGAAAACACGAAGTTATTACGAACTATATTGTTACTCGTTCAACATTTTGGTACATACGTTTACCTTTTCTTTTAAATTTCAACTAAAAAGATATTATTTAAATTTAAAGTCGACTTTTCGCACAATTCGTACGAAATAAAATTGTACGATGTGCAAAACCGTATGCTTAAATAATTTGAATTTTGTATTTTATTTTGAATTTGAATTTTGAATTTTGATATTGAATTTTGAATTTTGAATTTGAATTTTGATTTTGATTTTGAATTTTGAATTTTGAATTATGACTGAATTTGAATTTTGAATTTTTACTTTGAATTTGAATTTTTATTTTGAATTGAATTTTGAGAATTTGATTTTGAATTTGAATTTGAATTTGAATTTTGAATTTTGAATTTGAATTTGAATTTTGAATTTTGAATTTTGAATTTTGAATTTTGAATTTTGAATTTTGAATTTTGAATTTTGAATTTTGAATTTTGAATTTGAATTTGAATTTTGAATTTTGACTGAATTTGAATTTTGAAATTTTTAATTTAAATTTGAATTTTGACTGAATTTGAATTTTAAATTTGAATTTTTAAAAGTGAAAGGTGGCGCAGAAGAATATTTTCTAGTATTAATTTAGTATTAACTTAGTATTAATTTTTCTCATACAATTTCCATACCGGGATCCTTATAATAATATGAAAAAATCAAAAGGAGTAAGTAAACTCCAAAAAGATTCGACATTTCTGGACATTTCGCTCTTTCGTAAGAGACGCCGTTTCTTAAAATGTCTGCACAGCGATCAATTTAATTGACATCTTGAAAGCTCTTTTGTAATGCAAACAATGATACCTTTTTAATTTTGTTAAAGATAAATGTTTTCACGAAAATACTCAAAGGGAAATCTTTGTTGTTTCTCTTCATTTTACCGTCGATTTGAATGGGACTACATTTTTTTAAATATATTATATATCTATACTAAGTAATATTCTATAGAGAATTCTCTCTTTATAATATTTGTATGTTTGTAATGAATAAACTCAAAAACTACTGGGCCGCTTTTAAAAATTATTTCAGCTAACATGGTAGCGCTGTTCGGATCGAACGCTCGCTTCGGCCGCCTACGAAACCAACGCTACGTAACCAGTTATGTGACCAAGTATTTTTTCTTTGAATAATGAAGTAATGAAGCAGCGCTACACGTTAGCCACTAGGTGGCGCTGCTTCGTTCCCATATAAATTCACGTTAACATATTCGATGCATTTGAGCGAGTAAAACTCGCACTACACACTCAAAACAACGCAACCGCATTTTTTTTATTAGAGATGGGTTTGCTCTTGGCTAACAACCAGCTAAGTAGCAAGAATGAGGCCTATGATGGAGCGAGCTCACACAGAAGATGCCTATTCACTCCAAGTTTGAAAATACATAAACCTTTGATAACCGGAAATACGTAAACCTTTGATAAGTTTTGATGGCTGCCATTCAAAAAAAGCGGGTTTGGAATTACTTACATTATTGTCCAGATCTAACTTCCAGCGACTTCTATCAATAGATAGAAATTAGTAATAATCTATTTAATAATAATGTAATATCTAATTAATTATTTTTTTTATATCTACTTTTTTATTTAGAATAATCGATTGTAGAAATATCTCCAATTTACGAGGTAGCTCAAGGGCAAGATGGCCGCTGTAGAAGCCTTTTGGGAGAGACGGGATAAAGTTTTTAAATAATTCATGCTTTGCAGAAGAGATGGACCAAGTTATATTGGTTTCGGTATTAGGAGACAATGTTGGATTTTTATTTTTCCATCATTTTTATATCATCGTTCGAATGGAATTTAAAAATTTCTATTTAAAAAGTGGAGTTAAATGAGAAATTATTTTATTAAATTTTGTCGTATTTTGTATCATATTTAAATTGCCATGTGCAAAGAACCTGCCGGGCTCACAAAGTGTTCAGCGAACTGGATGATCGTAGATAATTTGATGGCCTTACCTAGCGATCGTACGTGAAAAATTTCTGAATACGACTGCAGTGTCGTTAAGAACCTGTCTCTTGTGGGAGAACTCACATACGACAGGTCTTTTGTCGTTCATTATTTGGTGCTAGTGATCGTCTGAAAATGCTCTTAGACTGTCTTTACATACATTGACGACACATTTGATCTAATGATTAGTAACCTTAGCTGTTAACCAAACGGTCGCGGGTTCGAATACCGCTAGGGGCAAATGTTTTAAGTGTTTAGCATTTTACCTTTGTACCTGAGTCATGGATGTTTGTATCTATAACATGTATGTATTTACAAAAAAAAGTAATCTATGTAGTATATCAACTGTCTGGTATCCATACAAGCCTATAGTTGCTTAATGTGGAACTAGATGGTGCTGTGTGGAATGTGTGTAAAAAAAGCTACAATTAAATAAAATTAAAAATAAGTAGAACATGATGTCAAAGTTAGTGGAATCGCTTCGTCGACTAGTTCCAAAATAACGGATCAAAATCGGTCCACAAATAGACACACAAAACTTACCCCCGTTTTTGCGTATTTTTTTTTTTGTGCCAGTAATTGTAATAGATTGTGTCCTGAGAAAAAGGTTGACTTGAGAGATTAAGCAATCAATCTGAGAAGCAGGTGATTCAAGTCATTTGAAAAAAGGGACATCTGTCCAACCGTGACCGGGCCCATCTACAATGCTCAATATAGCGAGGAATACCAAAAGGATTAGGTACGAGTCAGGATTTACGAGCTGTACGAGGGATGTTCCATATCTAGGGTTGTCAAAACTTTCACACTGCATATTTTTTATACCTAATACTTTTTGACGTGAATACTTTTTTTCTATATGTTGATAGGCTGACGATTCACTTGATGGCTACTGTAGGTGCACACCGCACCTATTGGGTTGCTGTACACAAGCAACGCCATAGGTACTGCAATTGCGCTGCCGACCATAGAAAGATTATTTATTATTATTTATTAACGGTTATTATTTATTAACTGTTATTTAAAGGTGGTATTCAGTAAGGAGGTGGCTACTGTCGCCAAACAAGCCGCCCAAATGACTGCGAAACGCAAAATTCTTAACGGGTTCTAACTAATTTAATACGTCTTTAGATTTGCTTTTATATACCAAAATTGGGGGATAAAATTTGACGCTGTACCACTATCACGCTCTATCACCTACATGCAAAATTTAATTTTATCACTCGATAGCCAAAGAATCAAAGAATGTTGGGTAATAATGGCTTCAAACTCCCAGCTTCATGTCCACGGCACAGTCATACACCAGATGGTGTGGCAGCTCGTCTGACGGCAGTAACCATCTGACAAGCTACCCAAATGACTAATAAACGCATTTCGCGCCTCCACTACGATCCACTGCTCCACTACAATTGATAAAAAATTAATAAATCTATATACAATTTTTTTCATGTAGCTCATTTTTAACTTCATTTTACACATTTTTTTTTATGTGGCAACCCTAACACGTAACTGCACCTCTGGGTAAAGGACGGCAAAACTGAGACGATTTCACGGTCCAATTATATCAGACATTAAATGGATATTGTCTGCTTTTATGTACGTTAGAAACATATCTGTCCAAGGCGGAAACTTAACAGTTTGTTACAGACTAGATAACATACCTTCACCAGGAACGTGCTAACGACATTTCTAATAACCTTTTCTGTAGATATTACTTATCCGTACTAATATTATAAATGCGAAAGTTTGTATGGATGTATGTATGGATGTTTGTAACTCTTTCACGCAAAAACTACTGAACCGATCACCATGAAATTTTGCATACACGTTGTCTGGGGGACACCAGAAAGGTATGTCCTTTCTGGTGTCCCAGACAACCTTTCATCCAGAAATGATATGAAGTCAAAGTCAATAAAAGTCAAAGTAGGTTTTATATTTATATAACATATTTTTGTAATGGTCGTCAGACAGGCTGACAGTCCAGTTGATGGTAAGTGGCTACACTGTGATCTGGGGTCAATAAGAATACAGTCACGGTTCCGGTAAAATATTAACACATAAACATTTGCCCCTAGCGGGATTCGAACCCGTGACCATTTGGTTAACAGCTAGGGTTACTAGCCACTAGACCAAACGTGTGAAGTGAGAGAGGAAAATACGCTCTGGCATCCAACGGATTTTAATACAGTTTTCACTAATCTAAAGAGCGATAAATTGTATTTACTTTGTAGAAAAAAAAATGCATCCGTGTGAAGCCGGCCTTAGTGACAATATTGTATTGATATGCGAGTATTGATTGATTGATTGTATTGATATTGATGGGAATCGTTTAGAAATTATTTTATTTATTTGTTCCTTGTGGATTTTTGTATTAATAAATCCATTTCTCTTTATTTTCATGTGCTGCGTTGCTTTTGACGACATCAGAGCTCAACTTGAGTAAGTACCTAGTTAACTTGTGAAGTTATACGGGAAATTTCTTTTTTTCTAAAGTCGTATGTGTATTAAAATTTTGCCGATCGTAAGCATATGTTTTATAGATATTAATTTATGAAAACTATAATAATTTAGCCCCAACGGGGGTCGGTGTGTCCTTGAACATGTGCTATGAAAGAGAACGAAGAGCGCTTGCCGTTATTGTAACTACACTTGATTGAAAAGGATAGATATAGACATAGATAAGTGATTGGTGTCGCTGCGCTCGACTAGATATCGCCATCGTACTTGTAAAATGCGGCATAAAATAGTACGCCGGCGTACCCGATCCAATCACATTGCAAACTGTCTGTGATGTGTACATGCCGAATGTTTTATTAAATTTTAGGCATAATCAAAATACCAGTTTGCGTAGTGAAACTGTGTAAAAATATAACAAAACTGTGTAAAAAGTGACGATTTTTTAGAATAAGAATAAGAATAAGAATAAGTTTTATTTGCAAACGGAGTATACATAACCTAACTCCTAGTAATCCTATCAACACTGCGGCTAATTTAATAACCTTTGAGACCAGATAGAGATAAAATTACTTTGTAATATATTTCGCAATAACACATTAAAAAGAACCTCCTAAAAAGGTCGTCCTGAAATAACATAATAAAATATGTTTTGATAACCTGCTTAAGAGTGTCGTGTCTACGAGACACAATGTGCTATGCCAATCTCAAAATTTATTTTACTTGGAAACTATAAAAAGGAATATTTATGTGTGTCCCTTTCAGAACCACCTCCACGAGCTCCCCTCAAACTAAATCTCCAGCTGGGAGCAGTGCGGGCGCAGCTGCAAGCGCTTCCACTGCACCTGGAGAACGCACGCCGACAGCTCACAACAAACAGCTGCAAAATGTCAAGGGCCAGGAGCATCCGCCGCATCCATCCGTAAGTACTGGCTGAATATATTACAGAAAACAGGTCCACCGTATATGTATTGAGGGCCTGTAATATATTCAATATTATAGAAAACAGGTCGTATATGTCGTATTGAGCGCCTGTAATATATTCAATATTACAGAAAAAAGGTCGTATATGTATTGAGGGCCTGTAATATATTCAATATTACAGAAAAAAGGTCGTATATGTATTGAGGGCCTGTAATATATTCAATATTATAGAAAACAGGTCGTATATGTATTTGTACATTGAAGATATTTTATTTAATAAGGGCCTCTTTCACCATTCATGAGTAAAGTGTCAAGTAAGCTAACCGCCATATGAAGTGACCGGTAAGAAAACGTACGAGTTTCACCATCTTCGAGTAGCATTACTCAATGGGTAATTTCAATGAAATTGAAACAAGATATTCGTAACATTTACTCGCCAATTAGCGTTACTTGAAAAGTAACTAATCAACACTTTACTTGTAGTTGGTGAAAGAGGCCCTAAGGCTATGGTCTCCTATTAAATGGTATAATATGTGAGTGGTTTTTTTTATATATCTAAAATATATATTTTATTTAATATTATAATTAATTAAATTTCTGTAAATGTTACGGCAACATTTACTAGTAAAATTATTTTAAGACCAGATCATGGAATCGAAATTGTGATAAGTAAATACTGGTAAATATTTCTAAATTTCATTTTAAAAAATTGGAAATTTTATAGTTTTCTCGAAAGAGATATATTTTTTACAAATTCTCATTATAGTACAGTCATTTGGTAGTTTTACCTGGAAAGTTTTCCGGGAGTTTTGAAAATTACGTGGTGGCAAAATCGAAATTCAGAAAGAACACATCAAAATCTATAATATAGCCAATTTTCAAACTCCCGGAAAACTTTCCAGGTAACCACTATTTTTCAAATCAAATGACTATTATAATCCTCAAGAGAAAAAAAAAACTTTTTATAAATACAGTATTTAAAAGACAATATAAATCAAAGAATATGTATTTAAGTAAGCTATGGTCTTCTTCAAATTGGTTTATTTTTTAAATTTTTTTTTTAGGTGTCTTAGGTACTGGTTAATGTCTATCTTAATGGATGTGGATTTTTTCCATTTTTTTTTTCTTTCTTACTAATTATATGTATGTAAGAACCAAATGTGTGTTGTAAAGTACTATGTTGGCGATCTTATGTTATTTTTTTGTCTTTCTTAGTAATTATATGTAAGAACCAAAATGTGTGTTGTAAAGTACTATGTTGGCGATTGTATGTTATTTATTTTTTTGTGAATGAATAGATAATTGTATGTTTTACCAACAAAAATAATTTTGAAATTTGTAAATAGTTAAATACGTATTTCTTTAGAATTTTTCAATTTAGAATATTGGTTATTCTTCACTGATTTGCAAATATAACGCTTAAGAATATATGCTGATAGCATAATAGGAAATAGTAGGTACAAGTAGTCTAAACTGTAATTTAAATTAAAATTGTTTAGGGCCTTTTTCACCGTCTGTCATGTAAGCTAACCGTCTCATTTAAAGTCACCTGTCACCGGGAATAATTTAGCTGATATACCTTTGTTTGTACGGTAAAATTCTAAGTTAGAATTCTAAGTTAAAGTATATTCAATAATTTAAATTATAATGCAGGCGAAGCCGTGTCCAAAAGCGAATAAAAATGTTATTTATTTCATTAAAAAAAAAAAAACAAATCAAATGAATTTTTTTCTCAATCACATAAAGCGTTCACGACTGGCTACATCTGAATATGACCTCACACTTCAGTAAACAAACATTATAGACTTGGAATTTTTGCAAAACATTTCCCGATACTCGATAGCGGTTTTTATCTCTCTGTTAATACTAGCTAATAATAATAATAATAATAAAATTATTATTTCTAGAAAATGGTCATGCCACGCTCTATTGGGATCGATCCATAATCACGGACAGAACTATTGTCGACAATAAGCCTGACATCGTGGTTATCGATCGATCTCAACGCCGGACAATGCTTGTTGACATCACTATCCCGCATGACGAAAACCTCGTGAAAGCCGAAAAAGATAAACTAAGTAAATATTTAGACTTGGCTCACGAGGTGACCGCCATGTGGAATGTTGATTCGACCATCATCGTCCCGATAGTCGTATCGGCGAACGGTCTTATAGCGAATAGCCTCGACCAACACCTCAAGAGGCTCTCACTTGATGGCTGGGTCAAGAGTCAGATACAGAAGGCGGTACTTCTTGACACGGCACGAATTGTCAGGAGGTTCCTCACTCGCAGCCCTAACCACCGGTAGATTGGGCCTTGCCCCGCTGCCTGCGGACTACTAGTTTTAATTTTTTTTATAATATTTATTGTTTTTTATATAATATTTATATTGTAAAAAAATAGAGTTAAGAGAGAAAATAATAATAGAATAGAATAGAATAAAATTTTATTTGCAACAAAGGACATAGATACATATATAAAAACTTAAAAAGACACACACAAACGTCCTGCCACAAACCGGCTCCAACTCGGCATAATGCAGGTTGTAGAAACCTGCGCTGGTCTTCCGTTAGAGCCGATGGTGAGGTTACGCACTTATTAATGAATAATACATACACAAGAGCTGCATGAAAATTTTCAGGAATAAAACAGTTAAATTAAATTAAAACCTATAAATATATAATACAAAAAACACTTTATTTATACAGACAAGAAAAAAAAAACTAGAAAAAAAAACAAAAAAATATATATTCAGAAGGCACTGGTACTGGTTTTCCGTACGGGAATGGTTACTGTTGCCATTCCCTTACGGTTACTGGTTACTGGTTGCCAGACGGGCTGTCAAAATGAGTGCGAAACACAGTGTGTCCTGCTACTACTTGGTCGACACAGAATTGAACCCTGCACACCCTAAAGCCTCGGATTCACTAGAGACAAATGTCCCGCGACACTTGTCGCCAGAGATGTCGGGCGAAGTTGGGCGACGTTGGAAGACGACCAACGTCGCCCGACATTATGTCTCGCGACTTTTTTCGTCCACATTTAAATTTAGTTGTAGCTTTACATCATTCGTCCACATTGTTGCTCAACACACTTATATATTCGGTGACTTTTGTTCTTCAACTGAAGCGACGCGGAACAAGTCATGCAATGTTGCCAGACTTGTCGTGCGATTTCAGGCAACGTCACTAGCCACACGTATCGCGTGACAATTGTTTACTAGTGAATGCGAGGCTTAACCTCTCGGGAAATGGTATCGCTTGATATATTGATCAACGCAACATAATTATACTTTTATTTCTATATTATGTCGTCGACAAATCGTAGAATTGGGCATATCATGATATTCCTGGGCAAATCATATTTCTGTTAAAACTGTGAGGATCGCCTCACTCCGCTCCGCTTCGCTCGGCTCCCCAAATTTATTTCAATGTAAACCTAACACGCTCCTCCTCGCTTTGCTTCGCTCGGCTCCTCGTTGCACCCATTTTTTACTTTTGGTGAAAGATTTTTGATTTCATACTTTACGATCTGTCCAATTCTACGATCTGCCCACGACATATACCTACATAACATCTAAAAGTTTACTAAGACGTAAAAGGTTACTTGAACGCGTGGGAGTTGTATCGTTCGATGGTTCATTTCAATTTCCTTTCTTGCTAACTTCGTTTCGCGCATTCAATTCTACTTTCACGCTGTGTTAGACAAAGAATCAATTAAAATCACAAGAATACAAACACAACCGTGCACATTTGCATCATCTGTTGGCACCTTTTTAATGTATTTTTCGACAGATTAAATGTATTAGTGGAATGAAAGTAGAAACGCATGAGTAACCTTTGTATTAATCCATACTAATATTATAAATGCGAAAGTAATTGTGAACTCTGTCTGTCTGTCTGTCTGCTACCATTTCACGCCTAAACTACTGAACTATTCCCGAGTTATCGTCTAAAAATATAAAGAATTTGGCGCCACTGTCGCGTGGAGGCGCCACCGTCGCCACAGCGTCAGGCGTCAGGCGTTATTATATGATAATTTGCTTTTTCAACGCGGACGAAGTCCTAGTACACTATAATTACCTGTTGTCTGTGTGTGTACATAGTATACGGGCGACCTGTCAGAAATAACTGGCCTTAATCTTTCTACCATGGAGCATAGAAGTAAGGAGGACCAAGTCTATACATGAGAAAATGTCCGTTGACCACCTTTAAATAGGAGGCGCTGTAGTTGCTACTACAGTAACGTGTGTGGCGCTTTAGTAGAATTTTATTTATGGCGGTTTCATGAACTAGGAAACACAAGCGCCATTCTAGTCAATTTATGAACCACTATTTCAAAAGTTGTAGCTTGACAGTTTTTCAGTTTAACAACCATATAAGTAAGTTAGTCATCCTTACCTCTATTCTCAATGCTTACTACCTTTTGAAACGGCTAAATATTGGTCGCTTTTATAATTTGCCGTGGCACGACCAATGCCAATGCCAATGCCCAGCTTTCAAATGTGACATATTTTATGTCAAATGATGCGTCTATCATCGATCAATACAAAACAAAACCCCGCACAAGAAAAAGTTGAAATCAAAAAAGCCAAAAAAAAATAACTCTCAATTCTGACAGTAACTATAATAAGTAGGTCGTTCCGGCACCATCGAACAAATTTAGTTCGTCCAAAATTCGCCCAAAGGATTCCTGGAACACAGCTTAGTCCAGCTTTATTTATTAAAAAAAAATTGTGTGTGGCAGTTCCGACAAACGACTGGAGATTTGGTTACTCCTTACGAAGATAAAATTTAAATTTTCACAATTCGAACACGCCAAAAAAAAGACATTGTTCTTTTTTTAAATAATATTGTTTAGATGACGCAATATCTCTATTCTAAAATATTCAAAAAATAGAACTATAACGCATAACATAACGCATTCGTGTGACAATTCTGATTTTACTTCCATAAATTTTCATACCACGGGTGACGGGCTTATATGTATATGCAAATACTCCAAAAACCAGATAATTATAAACTTTGAAACCAGCCTTAAGCGGACTAACAGAATGTTTACTCATGCGAACGAGAATCATCCCAAAATATATTTAGTCAAAATATTAAAGCAATTTTATTATAGAATCCAGGGGAGGTCGCATGAAAAGTAATCGATGCTTTTAATTTTTTTCATTATTTTTTTATACTTCGTATATCTTTATAATCTACTAGCTGTTGCAAGCGACTTCGTCCGCGTAACTTTATCAATTACTAGCTGGTGCCCGCGACTTCGTCTGCGTTCTGGATGTAAGATACCCTATGTTCTTTCTGGTGTCCCAGACAACATGTATGCAAAATTTCATGGTTATCGGTTCAGTAGTTTTCACATTCAAACAAACTCACATTCACTTTTATAATATTAGTAAGGATAGCCTATGTTACTCGCTGATAATATAGCTTCCCAACAGTAAAAGAATTTTTCAAATCGGTCCAGTAGTTTCGAAGCCTATTCAATGCAAACAAACAAACAAACAATCAAATATTTCCTATTTATTATCTAGTATAGACTAGCTGGTGCCCGCGAATACTAACTGGGAGTTAAGCTAAACTAAGGCTGGGTTGCACCATCTTACTTTAACAATAACAAACGCCGCAACTTCAGTTAAAATAACGGTTAGGCCGAAAATGAGTTGCACAAGTTAACAAATAATCACAACTGGTTAACTGATGCAATTAATTTTCGGCCAAAAATGAGTGCGAATTAACTGAAGTTGCGACGTTTGTAATTGTTAAAGTAAGATGGTGCAACCCAGCCTTAGTTATCTTACTTAGATAGCATACACGCTTGGGAACACACCAGCACACATGCTGATGTTTCACGGTGACCTTCTGTAATGGGGTGATCACTGCCGCCAAACTGGCTGCTCAAATGACTTCAAAGCACATTTGTCCTGCCAGTATAATACATAAAATCGTTGATTTTAACGAAGTCGTAAAAAAAACAATTCTGTTTCATTAGAACTTGAGTTGCAATAATTAAAACTGTTTCTCCCGTTCTCTCTTCACAAATATTTCGTTCGCCTGGCGTGGAGCTGCCAACAGATTTGTTAAACACTAACTTTTTCTAATTTCTTGTCCACAACATTTCATTTTAATCCAAAAAATTAATAAATATTTTCCACTTAGTGCCGCTAGTAGAGCAGAAAGCAAAAAGTTTTCAAAGTACTCAATCTTCAACATTGTTAGATAATTTTTCGTATGCAAATATTTGTTCTCATTAACAGAATATTCGTAATTACATAGTAAAAACTCGGTAATATAGAATTGCGGAATAATCAATACCACTCCAACTCTTATATTTTTAGAAGATCACTCGGGAAACGAGGGCCTTGTGCGGGTTTCAACGCAAACGCGTCGAACGCGTAAATGTCAATTTGTATGGAAATAAAGCAGCGCTACCTGGTGGCTAATGTGTACGCTAATGTTGGCGTTTACGCGTTCGACACGTTTGATAGAGTAAAACCCGCACAAGGCCCTCATTACTTTTTTTATGTCTTTCCTTGTATCCCTTTCGTGTTTGCAAAATTACATGATTATTAATTGAGCAGTTAAAGTGTGAAAAGGTAGCACACAGACAGACAGACAGACAGACAGAGTTACTTTCGCATTTATAATATTAGTAAAGTATGGATGAAGAGAAAAGATTAGTGCTTTTGTATTTTTTGTTTGTAATGAATAAAATCAAAAACTACTGGGCCAATTTTAAAAATTCTTTCACCTATAGAAAGCTTTATTATCAGCGAGTTACATGGGCTATATTTTATAAAGTTATGCGGGCAAAGTCGCGTGCAATGCGCGATATTTTAAAATCGATAATTTTAAAATATAATAACAGCTAGTATATTATATTTTAAAATTAAAATTCACGCTTATAATAAGCAAAATGTCGTACGACTTTAAAAATAGTCCACCGTGTTACATAATACTCGCATTTCATCTTTGTCCGACATAATTTTCAACTTCGCTCCCCAAAGTTATATTAATTTTGCACCTGACAACCTAGTTTAGTGTTGGTTGGAACGACATCCAGCTTAAGGGCGGTAATACACTATTCAAAGGGACTGAAACCCGAGGACGGATACCGTTAATACGCATATGACATTGATGCTCTCACTCACAATTAAGGCGGCTACTCCACTTCTGATTAGGGATTATAATTAACCTAACGTTTAAGCAATTAATGTCTACCTCGTCATAGATGCTGAGTTCGACGAGCCCTTCGGATGAGTGGTTGAGGTAAATGTTAACACATAAACATTTGCACCTAGCGGATTCGAACCCGGAACCGCTTGATTAACAGCTAGGGTTACTAGCCACTAGACCAAACGTGTCGTTAAATCTTAGTACCTTCACCTGAATCGAGAGTCAGCCTGACTGTCAACTTTAAGATAAGAAAGTCTGTGTGCCAGCTCCGACGCACGACTTGAGTTTACTCCTTACGAACGACAAATAAATAATTTAAAAATACGACAAACGAATAATTAATATCAGCGCCATCTGTTCTAATTATTATACATGATTACATGATTAATTCTGTGTCTATCTCTACAACAAAGTTAGATCACTACATAGTATGAAACAAAGTCGCTACCCGCTGTCTGTCTGTCCCTATGTATGCTTAGATCTTTAAAATTGCGCAACGGATTTTAATGCGGTTTTCACTAATGGATAGAGTAGTTTTCGAGGAAGGTTTTAGTATATAATTTACAAAGTTACGCGGGCAAAGTCGCGAACAGCAGCTACTTTCCAATAAAAAGAACAAAATATTGATTTTTTTTTCATGAGAATTTAAAAGTTCTAACAGTTTGTTCGCTTCTCTTTGAACTATTGTTGGAATAAAAACCCTAATACCTAACGTCCTCGTAAAGTTGGTTTTAGTAAGGTTTGAAGAGGCAATATCCACAAAAGATTCCGAGCCGATAATTCCTCTGAAACTTTTAATAACATTATAAGTACCTACCTAACGGAGTCTGTTTTGAATCAGTCGTCCTTTTAGCTACAGTGGTTTTCAATTAATGAAGTCTACTGAGTATAACATAAGAAAAGCAAAGGAACGAAGTTCAAAGTTTACGTGGCCGATGAGGTGAAAAAGAATGTAAACAAATTGTCAGGGGTTGAAAACATTTTATTAATGGTTGATATATTCGCTGAACAGACTTCACAATGTTTCGATTAAACATTTAGCTTATCTAAATCTGTATCTATATCTATATCTATATCTATATCTATATCTATATCTATATCTATATCTGTATCTGTATCTGTATCTGTATCTGTATCTGTATCTGTATCTGTATCTGTATCTGTATCTGTATCTGTATCTGTATCTGTATCTGTATCTGTATCTGTATCTGTATCTGTATCTGTATCTGTATCTGTATCTGTATCTGTATCTGTATCTGTATCTGTATCTGTATCTGTATCTGTATCTGTATCTGTATCTGTATCTGTATCTGTATCTGTATCTGTATCTGTATCTGTATCTGTATCTGTATCTGTATCTGTATCTGTATCTGTATCTGTATCTGTATCTGTATCTGTATCTGTATCTGTATCTGTATCTGTATCTGTATCTGTATCTGTATCTGTATCTGTATCTGTATCTGTATCTGTATCTGTATCTGTATCTGTATCTGTATCTGTATCTGTATCTGTATCTGTATCTGTATCTGTATCTGTATCTGTATCTGTATCTGTATCTGTATCTGTATCTGTATCTGTATCTGTATCTGTATCTGTATCTGTATCTGTATCTGTATCTGTATCTGTATCTGTATCTGTATCTGTATCTGTATCTGTATCTGTATCTGTATCTGTATCTGTATCTGTATCTGTATCTGTATCTGTATCTGTATCTGTATCTGTATCTGTATCTGTATCTGTATCTGTATCTGTATCTGTATCTGTATCTGTATCTGTATCTGTATCTATATCTATATCTATATCTATATCTATATCTATATCTATATCTATATCTATATCTATATCTATATCTATATCTATATCTATATCTATATCTATATCTATATCTATATCTATATCTATATCTATATCTATATCTATATCTATATCTATATCTATATCTATCTATGTATATGTTCATATCAATGTTATCATATTACCTATATCAGAAAGCTTTTAAAGCGGCATTAAACATTTGCGCGTTTTTCATAAAATTTACCTCACAAACATGGACGAGCTATTAGCTGTACGAACAAAAAACAAAATGAAAGTTAATCTAACGAGCCACAATATACGTCGGTACAGTGAATAACGGTAGAGAATTTCGTATGAATCCTGCGTGAGAATGGGAATGTATTGAATAATTCAAAAAGTGCCCGCTGGGACGTGCTAACGCGGCTCGGTTCGCAGATTTGGCGAGTCCACAGTATAGACTAATTTACAGTAATCAACCCTTTTTTTTACGTTGGGAAATCCTCTTGGATACCCGGCAGTGAAGGGGACAAGGGGACACTGCGGGGTTATGCCGGATTCCTACCGGCTAAAACTCAACGACTTTCTATCTATCGCGGCCGTTGATGGGCGGGGTCGTGGGGACGTTATTACACGACTTCGATGCCCCGAAATGTTAACATTTACCCCTAGCAGGATTCGAACCCGCGACTTTTTGGTTAACAGCTTAACAGGGTTACTAGCCACTAGACCAAACGTGTCGTATACAGTAATCAACCTAGGGCAAATAAATACAATCGATCGATTTTATTGATATACTAGTTAAACAGGCAGACGTTTTCATGCCCGAATCCGAAAAAAATTTAACCAGAAAATTAAAAAAATCAACGCACTACAAAAATGGGCGCGGACGAAGTGCATAATTATATAATAAAAATAAATATGTATTTGTATCTAAAACGAAGTATTTAAAGACTGTATATGATAAATTAAGCCTAAGGGTACGTTTAATATTTAACGACATAATATTTATATATTTTATTTTTGTGTAGGATTTTTGACATCAGGCTTAGTGACCGACCAAAAAAATACACATACGGCTCTGGTGAAATGAACACGAATATAATTGTTGAATAAATCCGACTCCGGCGGTTAACTTTCTGCCGAAACCCTACTTACTGTGTCTGTCGACATACTGTGGAACGGATTTTCTTTATTGTGTCTGTTTCGCATTTCGCTGAAAAAGAATTCGACAGACTGAGATTTATTTAACTACACTTACCCCTTATTTGTCTGAAGAATTGGAGCTTTATTGGCAATATTATGATATATGGTAGGTAGAGTTCACTGCTTATTTTACTTCTTCTTATGTGAGTTATTTTATACTATCTTATAATCAGAGGGCCTAGTGCGAGTTTTACTCTATCAAACGCGTCGAACGCGTAAATGCCAATTTGTATGGGAATGAAGCAGCGCTACCTGGTGGCTAATGTGTAGCACTGTTTTGATAGAGTAAGACTCGCACTAGACCCTCAGGGCACAGCTCAGGGGCTCTAGCCAAGAGCAAACCAATGCAAACGCTCCCTTTGCGTACTTACGAAACGTTAAGAAATAAAGCCCGGTGATTGGTTGTTGTAACGCCCACATAAAATTTTGACCAATCACAAAGCTTTATGATCACAAAGCTACAGTTTATGACTGTACGTTTGCTCTTGGCTAGGGTCAAGGGTAAATGTTGTTCATTTATCGCTCGGACTTTACGTTAACGTATTAAAGGAAGAATTTGGAAAATATTAAATAAAAATTAATATCATACAACGAGGTAAGGCAGCCAGCATGCTTGGGATCCTGCCTAGAGGACCAAAGCTTAATGTTACACACAAATTGTAAATATAATAACTTCCGAAGAAGAAACGAAAACTTTTCATACAAAAAAAATTTGACGTCATAACTGGAAAATGATTTTTTTTTTCAACATTTAAATATTTGTTTATATGTAATACTTGAGATGTGGAAATAAAAGGCTTTAGTATTATTATTATTATTTATCCTTCAATTTAACTCCCCCTCCAAAAGCTAAAATGAGAGAGACGGTATTATCCCTAAAAGCACAGTCGGTTGGGCGACTAGGACAGAAACCGACACACTATCCTGGCCGTATCGAGCAACACCATTATTATGATTATTAACACATATTTATTTTCTTTCTTAATTCTAAATTTTTTTACAATATATATTATATAAAAAACAATAAATATTATAAAAAAACTTAAAACTAGATTGCCGCAGGTAGCGGGGCAAGGCCCAAACTACCGGCGGTTAGGGCTGCGAGTGAGGAACCTCCTGACAATTCGTGCCGCGTCAAGAAGTACCGCCTTCTGTATCTGACCCTTGACCCAGCCATCTAGTGAGAGCCTCTTGAGGTGTTGGTCGAGGCTCTTCGCTATAAGACCGTTCGCCGATACGACTATCGGGACGATGATGGTCGAATCAACATCCCACATGGCGGTTACCTCGTGAGCCAAGTCTAAATATTGACTTAGTTTTACTTATTTATTATTATTATTATTAACTAGAAAATAATCACCCAAGAAAGTGAGAAAACTGCCTGTAATGCCCTAATGAAGGTGCTAACAGAATATTTTCGAAATCAACCAAGCACGTACCCTTTGACCTTCGCTGGCCACTTAAACCGCTACACATATTGAATAATTCATAGTATCTACGAGACTTTTCACCGTCTACAATTCTAATACACTAGTTTTGCCCTGCAGTTTTATCCGCATTAAGGGTCAAAAAGTCCTCACTATGACTGCATTGAGCAGCATTCATTTTCTTGAATCTGAACATTTTTTTTACTCAATTTCGCATAAAACTTCTGAACAGATTTATGAATGAACTTTGCACGCCTACCTTGTAATTAATGTGCAAAAGTGAATTAATAATAAATCAAGGCCTTTTACTTTCAAAAAAATAAATAAAAAAAATCTCAGTACAAAACAAATTGTCTTTAAAACTTGGCATTGCACAATCTTTCTATAAATTGTTCAAGATGTTTATATATGTACATAACCTTTCTAAGCGTCTTTCCGTTTATCCGCTTAGATATCCTAAATTATGCAACACGTTGACCTTGACGACACGTTCGGTCTAGTGGCTAGTAACCCTAGCTGTTAACCGAGCGGTCGCGGTTTCGAATCCCGCTAGGAGCAAATGTTTTATGTGTTAACATTTACCTTTGTACCTGTACCTGAGTCATGGATGTTTTGTATTTATAATATGTTTGTATTTACAAAAAAAAATATTGTATGCAGTATATCAACTGTCTGGTATCCATAATACAAGCAAGCATTAAGTTGCTTACTTTGGAACTAGATGGTGCTGTGTGGAATGTGTGAATATTTATTATTTGTAGTATTGTGATTTTGTTCTTGTGTAAGAATACCAATTCTAAAAGCCATTCTAATTTGTATTGCTTTGTATTTCTTGTATTCCTCGACAGGTGTAGCCACTTACTATAATATTAAGTGGATAATTAGCCTTATTACTGCCCATTTCGCCAGAACCCATCCGTCCAATCTTATTACCAATGATTGTTTCTCAGTTAAATTAATCTAATAAGTTTTTGCTTGTCCATCTATACTTAAATATAATATTATAAAGCTGAAGAGTTTGTTTGTTTGTTTGTTTGTTTGTACGCGCTAATCTCAGGAACTACTGGTTCGAATTGAAAAATTATTTTTGTGTTGAATAGATCATTTATCGAGGAAGGCTTTAGGCTATATAACATCACGTTGCGACTAATAGGAGCGGGGAAACAGTCGATAATGTGGGAAAAAACAGGGAAAATTATTCATCTTTGAGGGCTTCCGTTGCGTGCGTGCGAAAACCGTTTGAGATACCCAAATGATTCCAAAAATAACTATTCCACGCGGACGAAGTCGCGAGCACCAGCTAGTCACTAATTGTTAGGCGCGTATGTCGAAATGGTACCAAAAACTGTTCACTAGATGGCACCACTTAGCCGAGTTAAATCGCGCTAACGTTTGGTGACCGCAAATATGTATGAATTCAATGAATTTAATAAACTTCTTCTACTCAAGATCAGTGCAGTGTTTTATTTTTTTAAAAGATAGAAATCAGTAATGTATAATTTGTGTGGTAATGTTCCCCTAACACTAATAAAAGTGGAAAAAATATGATTTTCAAATGTTAAATGTTGATGTCGTGTCGTTGCCTTAGTAACAGACTGATAGGACTTTAAGTCATCGAGGACATGTGAACACCGTATAATATTCATAAAATGTGTCCCAAACGAAGTGGGGTTGCATGTGAATTATTCATTGACACCAACCGCGCAGCAAACGGTTTCGCTGTGGTCCAAGTTAAAAGCAGACGCGATTGAACTGATTCAAAAAAACTCTCTATCTATCTCTCTCTCTCACTCACTCTCTTTCTCTCTCTCACTGTCTCTCTCTGAGTGTGTGGCTCTTCAATCCTCAAGGTTAGCCGTCAACTTCCTGAACCGGTCTCTGTCAAGAGCCAACTGGAACAGCTGCTCGACCGTATATATTTTTTTGAAATGAAACCTCTCAGCGCGATGAGAATAAAATTTAAAAGTAGAATTTTGTGTGACGCTTCAATGTATAGAACACGTGACGCTTCTTGTAACGTTTGTGCATTATAATCTACCGCTTACTATAATATTTGATAAAGAAGTTTCATTACTGACGCGTACTCTGTATACATGTTTTTTATTACCGTTAAAATTCCGTCATTTCAAACACTTTTTTGGTTAGTGTTCCTAAAAACAATCAATATGTATCTTTAGAACTACTTCCACGCATTTTTTCTGCACACGCGAACATATACATACACACTAAGTAGTATAAGGCAAACAGTTTTTATCTTGGACCACACAACTAGTAAATTAGAAAAACCCAAACCTTTTGACGGAAATTAACTGTAATATTTATGAGAAAATCCAGTTAAAGTCAAATTGGAGAATATTAGACTGCTTACATTTTACATTGTATTAATTTACAACTACAACTAGCTTTTGCACGCGACTTCGTCCGCGTAACTTTACATAATAAAACTTATGTTACTCCCTGATAACGTAGCTTTCTATAGGCGTATAATTCTATAGAATTTTTCAAATCGGTTCAGTAATTTCGGAGCCAGTAATTCAAACAAACAATCAAATCTTTGACTAGCTAGTGCCCGCTACTTCGTCCGCGTTCTGGATGAAAGGCATCATCTCCTTTCTGGTGTCCCAAACAACGTTTATGCTTTCATGGTGATCGGTTCAGTAGTTTTTGCGTGAAAGAGTTACAAACATCCATACATCCATACAAACTTCCGCATTACTGATTTATGAACTTTGAAGATAATTTTTTCAACACACAATTTGTACACGTTCCTACCAAGTTATGTTACCGAGGTAAAAAAAATATTTTTTGTCTGTTTGACTGTGTGTTTGTTTGTGTACGCTTATCTCAGAAAGAGCTAAACCAATTTGAATGCGATTTTCTCTGGCGTATTGATGATTATTTAGATTAAACATAGCATACTTTATATCATGGAAGAATAAATGTGTATTTGCATATTGCTGGAATTTCTTTATTTGAAGGCGATGGTTCCATCAGGTAGAGCGACATCTAGGACAAACTAACACAAGAAGTCATACCGATTGGGCGCCATTCTATTCAGCCAGTTTCACGCCAAAATTGGAGCACCAAATAGTTTTTTTCTGTAACATTTCGAGGCTTGGAATACTATCAATTGAGCCTTTTATTGAGCGCTCGTCGATGAATTATTTATTCCTCTCGTCCCCTAGGGTTGCGTTGGTAACCAACTGCTCAATAAGACAAAGAAATAACAAAAATGCTTACCCACTTAGAAGATAATTAAATTCTAAAAAAAATCTTCGTACTAGCATAGATAAAATAGAATTTTATTTTTATCAAAAACTTTATACAGAAAATTTATTTGGTTCAACAAACAAATAAATTGTTATGTTTTCATTTAGGGCCTCTTTCACCAACTACAAGTAAAGTGTTGATTAGTTACTTTTAGAAATAATTTTATGTTTTATTAAATTATGCACTCGGTTTAGTTTATCTTGCGATAGGCGAATTTTTTTTATTATTTTCTTTTTAATGTTTAAAACTTTTACCGTACAAACAAATGTATATCAGCTAAATTATTCCCGGTGACAGGTGACTTTAAATGACGATTAGCCTTCTTGACAGATGGTGAAAGAGGCCCTTAGTGTTGTAATTTTTAAAGTAGTGGCAGGGCAGAGTGCGTTTTGCAGTCATTTGGGTACATTTTGGGCAGCCTCTGGCGGCAGTAACCACGACATAACACCTCATACAAAAATCTGACATATTTTGCTTTTGTAAAGTATAACAGTTATAAGTGCCAGGCGTTGAATTTTTATTTGTAGACTAGCTGGCGCCTGCGACTTCATCCGCGTGAAAAAAGTAGGCTATCCTGTGTCCCGTACGTCTAAATGTTTATCTACCAAGTTTCATGAAAATCAGTTAATTCGTTTAAGAGTTATGGAGGAACATACATACATACAATATACACTTACAGATTTATTATTAGTATTAATATTGTTTAAGCATCGGTCCCCTAAGCACAGGGATTTATAACAAATAATTGCTGGATTGAGTAAGTATCCAACAGATGGCGCTATGTTAATAATATTATGTAATTGCAAAAAAATTAAAAAATTGAGATATAAACTATCCTATCTTTTAAGTTAGACAAAACTACACATAGTTACGAAATTATATCAAAATCGGTTCAGTAGTTACAGACTTCATCGGGGACACACAACGTAACACGGAATTTTTATATATAGATATCTAGTATAAAGATTTGTAAATATAATATAACTTAGTTTTTAGTTGTTTTAGATAGATTTAGAACATTTACATATATTATTTGCAAAGCAAACCGTGGAGGATAACCAATATGATAATTGCGGTAGGAAAAATCAAAACGAATAATCACGAAAACTAAACAAAGATGACGCAAATACTTTATCAAATATCAATAATCACAAATTAGAGTGGCGTCGATTCGCATGGACGCCATCTTTGCTGGACGAATTTAGTTCCTAATTCAAAAATAGAACTGTAGAAAAAAAGTGTTTTCTGTAGTGTAGTGTGGAGAGGATTTGTTTGTGTTTTTTTTTTGGTTTTTCTGTGAAATCTGTTTGTCTTAACTATGGATTCTCTTTCCATGCTTTCTCCTTCAAATATGGTAGGTAGAGGAGGTTGTATTGAACAAAATAGACGGGGAAAAACCGGCTTTCTAAACTCTTTTTTAAAAGCTTAATTTTTTTTTTAATATATGCTTAAAGTTGAAAAGTTCGCTTAGAAATAGAGTTTAGGTTTTTTTTAAAATTACATTCTAGTACAGTTAGCAAAAAAATAATAATTTAATGACACACACAGCTTTTAAAAGAATATTTATAATTAATTTTAATTATTATTTATCAAACAAAAACGCTCTTTTAAAACTCGAGTGCTCACATTTTTTAAGTCACAGAGTTTTTTTTAATTTTCTTCTAAACACAAGGTTTTTTTATATCACGTTTAATAGAATAGAACAAAAAATAGAATAGTTGCGTAGAATATAACTATAGAATACGAGTACCTACTCGACTATAGAATGCAATTAACTATAGAATGCAATTAGCGAGATTTCACGATCATTTTTTTCAAGTAATTTTTATAGATTTTTCTTAGAACACATAAAGTGATTATTTAAAAAAAAAATATAATGCACCGTGATATCATTAGGTTTAAAAATTTTAGTGAGTAGCGTAGGTGCGTAATCGAATTTGATTCTAAAGCAAGGCCAACGAGACAACGCAAAGAATGCACAACTTCCAAGAGTTGTCAAGATGGCTGCCTATACCTTGAAACTACAACCACAGCATGCTTATTTCGTACAATACGCCGACGGAGACGTCTAGACAGGGCAATCGTGCGGGGCGTGAGGGGTGAGGCGCGAGTGGGACATGCCCAAGCTGCATACTTCGTCGTTCTTAGTAGCTTGGGATAAATATTCCAGGGCTATTGCGTCTTTCAGATTTTAATTTATTATATAAATCAAAATGGTGCATACGGCATGTGCTGCGTTTATGCTCTACGCGTATATTATATAATTTTCAAATGTTCCATAAAGTTCGTAGTGTTTTGTATGGCATGCGAAAACCATAGTTGTAGTAGATTGACGGTTGAAACAGATAGCGCCGGCCGCTTCGTGTGAGGGAAAAGGACAGAGGGCTCTGTTTGTTTACATTGCTTGCGTTGTTTCCTTGGCTTGACTATAGGAAATATTATTTTATGATACTTTTAAAAATATCTAAGTACTATAAAATAATATCTCAATTATTTTTTTTAATAAATTCCTTCATACTTAAAGTGTATAATTTTAAAAATAAATTGATGCTTGAAACAGATAGCGCCGGCCTCTTCGTGTGAGGGAACAGGACAGAGGGCGCTGTTTGTTTACATTGCTTGCGTTGTCTCCTTGGCCTGACTATAGGAAATATTATTTTATGATACTTTTAAAAATATCTAAGTACTATAACATAATATCTATTATTTTTTTAATAAATTCCTTCATACTTAAAGTGTATAATTTTAAAAATTAATTAACAATAGTTTAAGTCTCTCTAAAATATGTTTTTGTTTTTTTTTTTAAATTCGATTACGCATGTATTTTCTAGTTATAGTAAATGAGTTATAATATTGACAATATTCATAAAATTAGTGTAAATATAACTCGCTTAAATAAATAGATTTGGAAATACATTTTAACATGATTTTGAGTTCTTTTATGATTACTTCAATTTTAAAATATTATACAATTGATACCTATTGTGTAATATGTGTCAGATATTTGTGGTTTTTTTACAATTTACTTTTAATACGATTTTATATACTTTTTTCCTCTAATGCGTGCATTATGACTATAACTAGTTATAAAAATACGCAATTATAATAAAAATTATAAAAAGTCTAAAATTCAAATTGGAAGTAAGTAATTAGTGCAAAAAGCCACAAATATTTTTCCTTGTACAATTTAATATTTTAATTTATTATAAAGATTTTATATATTAATAATATTATATAATAATTTTAAATATTAATGCAGGATTGTGGTTTTCAATTTATTATACACACTCTTTATAAATATTACACAAATATACCTACTCTATGTTCATTTGATTTAAATTCTATCGTCAGTTTGAAAGAATATCGTATAAATTGGTGCCAAATTTTTAATTCTTTTTTTATTTTATTACATACAAAATATTTCTTGACTTTTTGTTTGTTTAAGCATTTCACCCTGACTTAAAGCAAACCTCAGTTTCGTGGGAGTAAAGTCACAGCATACTTATTTCGTACAGTAGGCCGACGGAGACGTCTAGACAGGGCAATCGTGCGGGGCGTGAGGGGTGAGGCGCGAGTGGGACGTGCCCAAGCTGCATACTTCGTCGCTCTTAGTAGCTTGGGATAAATATTCCAGGCCTACCGCATCTTTCAGATTTTAATTTAAGTGCGTGCAAATCTTTATCTCGCATAAATAAAGAACTAAGCTTTCATCAATTTCCGCACGATGAAGAAAGGTACTTAAGCACATTTTATATTACTTAATTTGTGTCAACCCTTCCGTAATTTTTAAATACTTACACAGGCGGCGGTATCCCCCAACATCAAAGGCGTCGGCCTACTGTAGGAAATAAGTATGCTGTGGTAAAATCGTGTAATGCAACAGAAACGTGCTACAGGGAACCGGAATTCACAGAACGCGCGCTATTTGATTAGCGATATTGATTTTATTGATAGCCAGTAGCCCATAGAATTGGTATATTTACTTTAAACATCAAATCAGGTAGGTTTGATTTTTTAATTTCAGGAGCTGTATGGTCTATGTAGACCAAATTGATCTCATATTATTGGAAATTTAGTGCAATATAATAACTGATGAGATAACTTTTACATTTGAATTTGAGTCAAAATTGTTGAAAACTAAAAACAACTGTAAAACATACATTTTTTAAGAAATTTTGCAAACCTCAGAATAGCCGTATCTTTAAAACCATTTGGCCTACCAAAACTAAATTATTCTCATTCAATTGCAAATTTAATCTAATTAAAAAGTGTGTATTGTAACTTTCGCCGTAGCACAGATCCTTAGCAGTAAAAATCGACAAAAACTCAAAAAGATCTAAATTTTAATTGATTTAATAATGTTTCGTAAGGCTTTCGAAGTGAAAAACTTAGATTTGATATTACCATTTCATCACTACAAACATATTAAAAAATCCGAACTTACCTTATTTGATGTAAAGCAACAAACAGCTCTTGATTTTACGAATTCCATAGACTAATGATGGCGCGCATTAAGTTTATAGCGTCTTAACTCGAGTCCTTTTATTACTTATTTCACACCAACACTATCTACCCACCACTTTTGCTTATTTTCACCATTATTCACAAAGATAACCCTGCATTAATATTTAGATTTATATAAATTAATAAACACATCTTTACATAGTATCCTTACGTAGTTCTCATTAATGATAATGTGACGTCCTTGGCAACACATTAAAGTTGTTAACTTGGACTAACAGATGGCGTTCCTTCAGAACCGGTCGATTTCGCTGGTGGACATGTATATCGACAACTCTGAGCCCTCAGAGAATGTGGGACAGATCCACTTCTCATTGGAGTACGACTTCCAGAACACGACGCTGATATTGAGAATCATACAGGTGAGTGGTGCCATCTATATTATTGTCTTTTTTTTAGGACAGTTTTTGGAGTTTACCCCTTGAGAGGAGTAAAATCATAATTGTCACACGAATGCGTTATGTTATACGTTATAGTTACGTTCTATTTTTTTTTTAATATTTTAGAATATCTGAAGTTTCGAAGATATTGCGCCATCTACACAATATTAAACATAAGTTGTTTATTCGACGTATGTATTTGAATTGTGAAAATTTAAATTTGTAAGGAGTAAACTCCAGTCGTATGTCGGAGCTGACACACACAATTTTTTTATTTGTCCTACCAGCTAGTGTTCCTCTGACACAGGTCAGATATCTTGTATAGGTGGCAGTGTATAACAGCAAAGTAGTGTATTTTAATCGCGTTTGGAAGCACGTCTATACCTACATATAGTACAGGGTACTGATCCAAGATGCTTCCGACGAGTCGTATTGAAAATGCATCCCGTAAATTTTCAATAGGACCCGTCGGAAGCATCTTGGATCAGTACCCTGTACCGTTTGTATAGACGTGCTTTCAAACCAGTCGATCTGTACAGTACTCTGCACTCCGGTTGGGAAGAATATAATGTATGCATAGATGCATGATTGGTCTCGCTGCGCTCGATTAAATACCGCCGGCGTTCTTGTCAAATGCGGCAACAAATACTAGGTACGCCGATTTCGGCGTACCCGAGGCAGTCACACTGCAAGCTGTCTATGATGTGTAACGTGCTGAATGTTTTATTAAATTTTGGGCATAATAAAATGTGTAAAAATATAATGAAACTGTGTAGAAAGTGATAAAAAGTTACGAAATTTTACACACACTACAATAAAAAGTTGCCGCATTCACGGAGCTATTGTTTTTGTATACATTCTAGTCTATCTAGTCGCTCTATCTAGTCGACCGCAGAGAGACCAATCAATCATCTATGAATGTATGTAAGAAAAACTCCATAAATTTTCCAGTAGTAGTAGTAAGTTTTCAGCAATATTTTCCATAAACAAAAAACTGTGTAAATTGTTTAAGTAAACAATGATAATGTTTTCATAATGTTATTTGTTTTAGTAATAAGCACGACATATTCAGTTCGTGACGAGATAATGGTGTATTAAACAAAAAGTTTCCTGTTTGTTCATTCTATTACCTAAGTGGTGTAGTGGCCTCTCAGAAGCGGCTAAAACTGCCTCCATCCATTGATCTAAACTATAGATGCGGCGTAGCAAGCAAAAAGCCCCGAAATCTGTGGTAGTATTAAAATCATACTTACGAACTTACTGAGAGATTGACACGCAATTCCAAATGAATATTGCTTTTGTAAAAAGAAACTAGTTAAAAGTCTTCTGTACTAACGCATCAATGTATACTACACAACGATATTGACTAGCTTACGACTAGCGAGCGACTATGTGCGAATTCGTCCACTTCGGCTCGAGTGGACGAATTTTACTACTACCATTTTTTGTGGGCTACGCCGTGTCTATACTCCCAATTATACTTATATAGTCTTTGCCTCCATCTGGTACTGAAATACTTATATAATACGCACTGCCAGGGTTTGGAACTCCCTGCCGGCGTCTGTATTCCCGAGCACATATAACCCTAATCTTTTCAAGGTTCGAGTGAATAGGCATCTTCTGGGTGAGCTCGCTCCGTCTTAGGCCTCATCCTTGCCGCATGGCTGGTTGTTGGTCAAGAGCAAACCCATCTCTTATAAAAAAAAACATTTCAGTCATATTGTTTTTTTTATATATAAAGGTTGTCAGACAGGATTACGGTCCTCTAAATGACATACGGCTAACGTTGCCTATTTAAACGCAAGAAACGCCAGGTTTTATTTTATTTTAGTTTTTACTAGCTTTTGCACGCAACTTTGTCCGCGTAACTTTATAAAATATAGCCTACTAGCTGGTGCCCGTGACTTCGTCCGCGTTGAAAATGCAATATATCGCCTGACATCATTATTGCTATTATACTTAGCCAGGAGTTTTTTAGATAATCCCTCGGGAATAGTACTTTTTTTCTGGATGATAGGTATCCTATGTCCTTTCTTGTGTCCCAGACAACGTGTATGCAAAATTTCATGGTGTACGATTCAGTAGTTTTTACGTGAAAGAGTTACAAATATCCATACATCCATACAAACTTTCGCATTAATAATATTAGTACGGATGTTACTCCCTGATAACGTAGCTTTCTATAGGTGAAATAATTTTTCAAATAGGTAATTTCTCTTCATAATATTACTCGTTGTATGGATGTTAAGGTCTGCAGATAGATTGACGGTCAACTTCATGGTACTCCTCACAAACTTTCGAAATTATAATTACATATTCGAAATTATAATATTAGTAGGACTAGCAGAGGCTAATAGTTTCGTGCGTTTTTATTATTATATTATACATTTAATTAAATAAATGTCACCAGGGCAAGGAGCTCCCGGCGAAAGACTTGAGCGGCACCTCGGATCCGTACGTGAGGGTCACGCTTTTGCCAGATAAGAAGCACAGACTGGAGACGAAGATAAAGCGCCGCACCCTCAACCCGAGGTGGAACGAGACCTTCTATTTCGAAGGATTCCCGATACAAAAACTCCAAAGTCGGGTAAGATTCATTTTCAAATTTTTTCATAAAACTTCACAATTTTAGAGCTTGGAAGATTTGTCATTGCGTTCTTAGTTTGCGTCTACTCGTAACACTTAAGGTGTAAACACACGCCAATCTTAAAAATTTGCAGTTTTAAAAAAATATGTTACAAGAAACTGTCAATGCAATTGGTTTGAAAAAAATATATGTTATACTTAAACTTGTGAAGAACAAAATTTATTGTTTAGAATTTCCATCGAAGTAGTAGAAACCCCACAATAAAATTTAGAACATAAGAAGAATTTGACTTATATTGAAATTTGTTTCGAAAACGGTTTGTTGCGCGAAAATGATTCCTGCACCGAATAATAAGTCAATGTCATTTAAAAAAAAAAATATTGTTTTTTTTTATTTTTTTGTTAATGTTGTTTTAATGAAAAGTACAAAAAACCACATTTGTCGGGCCTGTTGAATTGTTTCCGCCGCCTCGGAAATCTAAATATATGGAGCTACAGTGTCTCAGTGACTGCGTTGAGGTGTGGATTACGTTTGTGTTTTTCGTGCGGAATTAGTATGATATATATAAACATTCTAAAGGTCATATCGGTGAAGGTCAAATGGTCAATGTCATTGGCCTTTGTGAATCCCTTAATACAACTTTTTTGTATTCTTTGAAAGTGTTCATTTGTGTAGTACCTACCACCGCTTGTAAATATTTGTATTATCCATGTATTCCTTTGTTGTGTCGAAACTGCGCTGAACACGGCGAAACATCTCAAAGAAAGCTTGGTTGTTGTAACGCCCATATCAAAAATTTTTCTCTTACCGTTCTCTCTTCGTTTCCGAAGTACGCAACGAACGCGGTGGTTAGCATACGAATGATAAAAAAGACCAGTCCCCATTAAAAATTAAAAAACCGGCACCGTATTAAGACGCAGACGATCGCTTTTATATTATATGAATGAGTAATATTATAATGAATAATATAATTGGTATTTCTATTGACTTGATTCGTTCAATGTTAAGTCAATTTATGTAATTACCTTCGAGCTGAATTTACCTATTTTGGACGTCCTTCAATTATTATGTTTTCATAATACTCATGATACTCAGACAGGGTTTCATGATACTCAGACAGGGTAAACACATTATCATGTTTCAAAACAAGATGACTCACAACAAATTAATACCTACGAATATTATAAAAGGAAATTTGATCTGAATATGTAGTTTGAATCTAACTTTGATATGTTATTTCTATACATTTTTATATTTTATATTTTATTTTATATTATTATGGGTAGCCAACGCAAAAGTGTACTTACATATAAATTTTATAAAACAAATTGCATATCATAGTATAAGCTTGCACAAATTACATTTATTTATTTATTTATTTATTTATTTACAATATAACATGGTACATCATTACATGATAATTCCTAATTCGATGTATCTGTACATTTTGAATAATCATATATACATATATATACCTACATATAAAATAATTATCTACATAAATTATAAAAATTACAAAAAAAATTAAAATATGCTCAAGTATACTTAATAATAAACTTAAATTACCTACTATAACATATTACAAATAGTCCTACTCTACTAAATTCGTTCATCGTGCAATGGAACAGGTCAATCGATTGTGTAATTTTATTAAGGCCGTGTCAGAGGAGCCTTGCCAAGCATGCATATTCTTAGACACATATTCAAATCAATCAATCAATATATATAAAAAAAATTCGTGTCTCATGTTTGTTCCCGATGAACTCCGAAACTGTTTTGAACAAATTTCGTAACTAACACATAGTTGGTCCAGCTTAAAAGATGGGACACCGGGCGAAGCCGGGAGCGGGTCACTAGTATTATTATAAAATAAAATTACTAATTAGTATTATTATAGTTATTGTAAAAACGATTTTTCTAACTGTTAATAAAAAAAAATTTTATTTTATTAATTTATTACTTAAAAACATAATAATTTTCAATTTCTAGGTACTTCATCTGCACGTTTTCGACTATGACCGATTCTCGAGGGACGACTCCATTGGAGAAGTGTTCCTGCCTCTTTGTCAGGTGACTTTATTATTAATTTTTATCTTTATGTTAGACAGTTATCATATCAGATAGTTATCATTTGGAGGTGCTTACTGCCACCAAACGGGCTGCCAAAAATGATTGCGAAACGCAGCGTGTCCTAGCTGCCATTACTTTCAAAATCCTGACCACAGGCAACTTTGAAAAGTTTATCCCGCCGGGAATCGAACCAGGGGCTACTCAAACGTTAGACAGGCATCCACACCCTCGACCAGTGGGCTTCTAAAATTTGCTGATACCTGAAATAGGTTTAAGATCTTCCAATAGTTATATCCATATTTTTTGCTCATTTTTTTTTTAAAAAGTCAAGGCTTGGCCGCGATCTCACTGATGTAAGGTGCAGATGCGGCCGAAGGTGGACCACGCTTACCTTAGTAAGTGCCCATTTACCCTACATTTGAAGACCCCGAGGTTGTAATTTTGGGGAAACACAGACGCAGGCAATGAGTTCCACTCCTTAGCAGTTCGGACAAGGAAGGTGGAACTGTAACGCTTCGTGCGTGACCGAGGAACTTCAACCACGAAGGGATGAAACCCCCGCCCGCCCAAGTCGCTCATTGTATTAAATGAAAGATTACTTCTTTCAGGTTGATCTAAGCGAAAAACCATCCTTCTGGAAGGCGCTGAAACCTCCAGCGAAGGACAAGTGTGGTGAACTGCTGACGTCACTGTGTTACCATCCAAGCAACAGTGTCTTAACCCTCACCCTGCTGAAGGCCAGGAATCTGAAGGCTAAGGATATAAACGGGAAATCTGGTAATTACTTAATATTGGTTTTTGAGTGATTTTTAACATTTGACTTTTTTAATTTTTGATTTTTTTTAAACTTTTGACATTTTTTGAAAGGAAAACTTCTTTACATATACAATACCTACACTTACAGATTTATTATTAGTCATAGATGAATAATTGGTCTCGCTGCGCTCGACTAGATACCGCCGTTGTAATTGTAGAATGCGGCAAAAAAATACTACGCCGAATTCGACGTACCCGAGCCAGTCACACTGCCAACTGTCTGTGATGTGTACGTGCCGAATGTTTTATTAAATTTTGAGCATAATAAAATGCCAGTTTGCATAGTGAAACTGTGTAAAAATATAATAAAACTGTGTAAAAAGTGATAAAACGTGACGATGTCTTACACACACTACAATAAAAAGTTGCCGCATTCACAGAACTATCGCTTTTGTATAGCGCTCTATCTTAGTCGAGCGCAGCGAGACCAATCAATTAAATTAAATCATTTAAATTAATTAAATTGATAACGCGGACGAAGTCGCGGGCTTCAGCTAGTATTAAATTACCCAATTAAACCGACTAGTAACAGTCTAGGATATTTTAATTATGTAGGCTAATACAGAGTAGGTATGCCTTGAAAAAGAAAATTAAATAAATTATTATTCAAAGGCCTAACTAGGTTTTTCATTATCCGTCAGTTATTATTTAAATAAACTTAAACCTAATTAAGTTAATGATTACTTAGCTGTATATTACAGTTTAAAGTTTATTAATAATAGTGTAATCTTTTTCTAGATTTTCAAAGCTTACTTATTTACTTTTCGCGTCCTTTGGCTTCAAGGTTTTTTAGAGTCTACAAAGAAACACGAAAGCGTGTGTACGAATAATCATCATCATCATCATCACTACATAGTATAAAACAAAGTCGCTTTTTCTGTCCCTATGTCCCTTTGTATGCTTAGATCTTTAAAACTACGCAACGGATTTTAATGCGGTTTTCACTAATGGGTAGAGTGGTTCTCGAGGAAGGTTTAAGTACATAATTTACTAAGTTACGCGGGCGAAGTCGCGGGCAGCAGCTTTAATTTTATTAACACGTAATTTTATAAACTATAACTAACATGTAGTGCCATCTGTTAACAGACTTTTTCCATTATTCGAAGTGAGATTAGATGAATTAGAGTACTACATTGCTTCAAACAGAATTCCCTAGATGGCGTTGTAAATTTTGCATACACGTTGTCTGGGACTCCAAAAAGGGCATAGGGTACCTTTCATCCAGAACGCGGACGAAGTCGCGGGCACCAGCTAGTTAATTTATAATAATAACTAGGACAATAAAAATAGTAAGTTATTGAGGTATTTATATAATAATAATAACTCGGCTTCGCAAGGAGTTAAAATTTTCAAAGATTCTTTCTTATCGGAGGTTTACGATATAAAATACGAATAAAATATGTATGTATTTACCAAATTTCAGTTTTCTACACTTAGGACTTTTGACTAAGTGTAGAAAACAGAAGTTTGTAACTCTTTCACGCAAAAACTACTAAACCAATCAACATGAAATTTTGCATACACATTGTCTGGGACACCAGAAAGGACATAAAGGTTTTATCCAGAACGCGAACGAAGTCGCGGGCATCAGCTGGTAATATAAATGCGAAGGTTTGTATGGATGTTTGTAACTCTTTCACGCAAAAACTACTGAACTGATCACCATGAAATTTTGCATACACGTTGTCTGGGACACCAGAAAGGACATAGGGTACCTTTCATCCAGAACGCGGACGAAGTAAGGAGTCAAACTCCAAAAACGTAAAGCAAATTCGCATACGAATATCGAAGTAAGCCCACTTCGAGTCTGAAGTGTACATAAATCAAGATAAAACATCTTGAAACTCTCCCCCAATTACGGGAAAGTTTCGTTTTGCAACTAGGCCGTATGAGTAATTGCTATTGCGTTCTTTAAATTAAGAGCGTCATTAATCTGAGAGTTTATCACTTGATATTTTTATCAGAACACTTATTTATGTTTTTAATTAAAGGAATAAATGTAAAATATTATATATGTCGTAGAATTGGGCAAATCGTAAAGTATGAAATCAAAAATCTTTTACCAAAAGTCAAAAATAGGTGCGACGAGGAGCGGAGCTAAGCATGTAAAATTCCTAGATGTAAAATTCCTAAAGACCTAAGTTTCCTAGAAATTTTTTCCATAGACGAGATCAAGTGATCATTTCTTAGACTAATGAAATTTAAAAGACAGCGCTTGCAAGTATGTTTACTAAAAAATCTTTAAAAGGAAGCAAACTTATTGATTAGTTTTTTCACACAAAAGTCTTGAATTCGCACCTGAATGGCTTATGTCCTTCGGCGACGGTAACCAATTACGATCAAGTTGACCGTCAGCCTGCTTGCCAAAACGACCTCCATTCGCGTACGCGTTCGTTCGACTGACTGACTGATACCCTCTCAATATCATACCTGAATGAATGAATGAACATCAACTTTTAAAAGACGATTCAAATTCAGAATCGGCAAGAAATTACTAACTTTTTAAGAATCGCAAGTTTTGACAGTAGAGCGGTTTTGTTTAGGCTCGAACGTCAGTTAAAGTAAGGTGATAGTAGGAATTTACCTTTAAAAGAGTGAACGATATTGGAATGCGATTTGGTTTAGGTGTCGAGCTAAATTGAATCGTAAAACGCAGTTGATGGTACGAAATAGCAATTGAAATCCAGTTTAAGTTCTAAATTAAATCGTATTAAGAGATGATAGTAAGGCCCCAGTCTAGATAAATAGCAGACGCTAACAATCCCTAACAATTGAATTGTGATTTTTCAGACCCGTACGTGAAGGTGTGGTTGCAGTTTGGCGACAAACGCATAGAGAAACGCAAGACTGCCATCTTCAAGTGCACCCTGAACCCGGTGTTCAATGACTCCTTCTCCTTCAACGTGCCCTGGGAGAAGATAAGGGAGTGCTCGCTCGACGTCCAAGTCATGGACTTCGACAATATCGGAAGGAACGAGCTCATTGGACGAATACTGCTAGCCGGTAAGACGAAAAACAAACCAGCCTAAAGCATTTTCTTTTGTAATAATAACTCAAATTTGGGACAACACTGACACTTCTTAGAAGACAAAAATTAAAAACTAGAATTGCAGCAATCGCTCTTTTAATCCTATGCATTTTCATTTTATTTTTTAATGCATTTGCTAAATAATCTTTAATTGTATAATATGCTTTTTTAACAAGTTTCTGTTTTAAAAATGTTTCAGATAATAACTATTTTAAGGTGTTATTTAAAATAATTTTAAAACTATTGCGTAGGGCTGACACTACGTAATCATCAAAAGAACATTATAAAAAAAAATTATAGTAAAATACAAATATATAAGAAGTAAAAATCAAACTAACTATAAAAATGTTTTTTATATATATATATTCACACATTCCACACAGCACCATCTAGTTCCAAAGTAAGCAACTTAATGCTTGTATTATGGATACCAGACAGTTGATATACTACATACAATACTTTTTTTTGTAAATACATAAATATTATAAATACAAAACATCCATGACTCAGGTACAAAGGTAAAATGTTAACACATAAATATTTGCCCCTAGCGGGATTCGAACCCGCGACCGCTTAGTTAACAGCTAGGGCTACTAGCCACTAGACCTAACGTGTCGTTTTTATAGTAAAATAACAAATATTATAACAAGTAAAGATCAAAATACCTATAAATATATATTATACAGTCTGCTTAAATCGAATTGGTCAGTAAAGGCAAATCTGATACTATAACACATAAGAAAAGCCTATGGCTTCGACTAACGTGAATGTGATTTTCGATTGTTGCTGTACATAAAATGTCAATTCTTCTTTAATTTCCGGTAATATTCAGAACAAAAATTAAATTCTTTATTTTTATTTTCAGGCAAAAATGGCTCCGGCGCAACCGAGACAAAACACTGGCAGGATATGATAACGAAACCGCGGCAGACCATCGTGCAATGGCATCGTCTTAAGCCCGAGTAAACTGTTGTTTGTTAAATCAAAAAAAAATACGAAAAAAAAGTTAAATCAAAAACGCCATAAGACTGAGCGGTTAAAATATTAACGGCGAGATGTCTCCGTTCTGTAAACTGTCTAATCTGTGACACTACACTGTCTTGTCTCTGGTCCGCCACATAGATGTGGGACGTTCAAGCGATTTGAATATCGAACAGGAATTCTATGATTGGTTAGAAAGTTTTAAATTTAGAATTTAAACATTCGTTTCTCACTGTCTACAATTTTATTAAGATTTTAAATTTAAATATAGAATGCATAGCATACGAATTAATGTCGATTATATTATCGATATTTAAAAAAAAATATTTGAAAATATTTTAACACATTTGATTCAGAACACCAACAGAAGAAGGAATTTTTAAAAGTGTTGCCACATCTAAGTAATTGAGAATTTTTATATTTTATTTTCTGTGTCATAATTTTAAGTAGAGTACTCTACTCTATTCTATTCTATTATTTTTTCAACGCACAGACTCACTTCAAAGTGTACCTAATTATATAATTTTCTTAGCAAAACATTGCAAGTTTTCCAACTTGAATATTTCCTTTCTTACAATAAAATAATTGAAAAGTTATAGAGTTAATGAATCAATGTTAAGAGTTTTAATAAAATGTTAGTAAATATAATTAATTATTGAATATTGAAAAAAAAATTGTTAAAGTGTAGAACTTAAATCGAGGTCGGCTTCACATCGCACAAAAATGGTAGAGGAATTTCCTTTGAATACTTATTTAATGAGAGACATTGAGAAATTTAATAATTTTTTAGTACTTACCTTTTTTTGAGATTTTATTGTCAACTCTTCAATTAATGTAGATAATTTTTTCTTTAAGCATTTAATGCCTACACAATATAAATTTTGCCTAACAGTTTTCAAAAAATAAAATCAAAAACGGTTATTTACGGAGTAATAAATTTATTAGCATCAGCCTGGGTAATTGGCTATTTGACAATATTAAAAATATGCTAAAAATTGTAGTCATCCTATCAGAAAATAGCGTAAAAAAACATAATTATGTCGCTTTATTTTAAGCTAAATTATGTATATTTTTTGCAAAATATATGAAAATAATATTATAATCTTTGAAATTTTATCTTGGCGCCGAAACACCCTGCGACTCGTTGCAACTCTGATGACGTCATACTTTAGTAAACATATAAGACATAGAGCAATAAATAGTGTTTATTCACTTAATATTAGTTATCTGTGTCATCATTCAATTCTGTTGTGTGACGTCACACGTATCAAAATCCAGCGCCATTACAGAAACAGCGTTTTTGGCGCGGTTTTTTTGAAATATAAACTGTAACATCGATTTTTATTAATAATACAGTAGATCTCCCGGAAATATCAATATAGTATGCTTATAAAAGAATAACTTAAAACGATTTTCTAAAATTAATCAAGTAGCGGATTGTTGTTGTTAATTGGAAACGGTCAACATATTCATCTTTGTTTATATGTATAACTAGCTGACGCCCGCGACTTCGCCCGCGTGAAAAAGCTTCAGTTTTCATTACCCCTTTTTTTGACGAGGAGTAATCCGCTTACAGATTTCCTACCGTTGGCTAGGCGATAGGAATATGTGGGGGTCGCCCAGCACCTGATGTTAGGATGTTAGCGGCACTGGGAATACCCACTAAAACTCCCCGATGCCTCCTTGCCCTGTGAGCGGGGTGAACCGGGCTCTGCCGAGGCAACTAACTCCGATCCACTCTCAGGGCAGCCTAGCCATTACTGGCTAGGCTATCGCCAAAGAAAGGGATTGCCCGGAGACACCCAGGCAATATCCACGCGAAGGGGTGGTTTTGCAGGCACATACAGCTAGCCAACCGTGTGCGCAAGGTCCCCCTAGGCCATCTACAGAAGACGGGCTGATAATTTAATGAAAATATTGGTAAAATGCCATATATTTTTTGTTATACGTTTAAATAAGGTTTAAACCTAAAAAATATATAATATAAAATCTACAATTACCCTGGTTGATTATACAAATTTTTATTGTTTTATTAATTATTAATATTCTTATTATAATTTCTCATTTTTAAATTTATCTCAGTACTTAACCAACTTAACTTGTTTTAATAAGAACGTTTGAGTTACATACTTTATTCGTTTCATAAGGGTATTATATACTAAAGAAAAACAACATGGCGTTTCTCGACGCCATTTTGAATTTTTCATGCTTTTTAACATTTAACTAATTAATATTACTTTGTCATAATTATAAGTACTTAATAATCTCTTTGTAATTCTTAATCACGTTTTCCTTGTATACTTAATTATAACTAAGTATATTATATATTTATTTAAGGATTTAAATCAATTTAATTTTTGAAAACATCAATACTTAACATATTGACGAAATTACAACATAAGTACCGTTTTGAGATCTATATATAAATTGTCTAATAATTATTATTTGGCAGCATTTTTTTATATATAAGAATATATATATAAAATGTATCTCAACATATAAATGAAGGTCTCAATTACTACGCTTGTTTACTTATTGGAAGAGTTATTTAATATTTTTTAAATTATCTATTTATCTCTTTTTTGTAATTAAAGAAATATTGGTTTTTTTATAATTTACAAACCGTAGTGTCCTTTTTTAATTTCACTAAACGAAATGTCTCTTTAAATAACCAATACATAGGGAAAATGATAAAATAATTTGAAAAATATTATTCTAATTTTTAAAATTTAAAAGGCATTGTCATCGTATAAAATTGACAAAATTATACCTACTATTATTGCTCAAATATTGAAAAAAATGAGTTATAAAAATGAAAAACAATTCCGATTGAAAATACAAAAGTTATTACGATTTTAGAATTTGTAGTAATTTAAATAAAAAATATAAGTATAACGATAATTTTGATTGATTTCAAATGAAATTTTTAAAACAAGACAAACTGCCAAATAGGTATCTATCGTTAAACCAACGTTAAACAGAAACCATTTTGTTTTCTGTCAAAAGTTTGAAGTGTCAAAAGCGTTTAGTTTTCAAAATGAATATGAACCTTAAGACGTAGGCACGAAAATTCTAAATTAATTATTAGAAAAGTTCGTAAGTGGTTGGTCAATTTTAGGCGCAGGAAATATTAGAGGTGTCGCTGGTTTCTTTTTTTTTTCTTAAACCGAAGGCAAAGATAATGTCGTATACAGCTTTGTTGGTTCTGTAGCGATTTTTTTTTGTGGTAAATCTCAGACCAAATAAGAACTACAGACAGGATTTTGCGGACAACATAGTGAAAGCGGTTTTATAAAGATATTAGCGTAGGCCGTTTACTCTTTTGTATTCCAAACAAGGTATACCATTCTTAACCTCATTTTTTTATTTTTTTTCCAAGTTTACTTAAGTACATGTGAGCAATGTGATTTTTTATTTTTGAAAACTGCCTTTTACGCCGTTTCACTACACAATTCGACATTTTCATTAGTAAATATTTTAATGGGGGGGGGGGCAGTTTATTGCATATAAGCGCATGTAACCGTTTATATACACACATCGTGTATGTATAAAAACTATGCCTTCACCGTTTACATAGACGTGTGTGTACACACACCTATACACGGTTTATGTATATACACGATGTGTGTATATACATACACGGTTTTTGTATATATACACGGTGTGTATATACATAAACCGTGTATATGTGTGTGTACACACACGTCTATGTACACGGTGAAGGCATAGTTTCGCCGGCTTCACTCTGCCGTCCACAGAACACTATCTTTACTTCTTATTTAATCTGAGGTTCTGTAGCGTTGTTTTCTTAATAAATGTAAAAATTAAAATAGCGAGTACATAACACTTTGAATGCTTATTGTTACATGTTATAAAGCATAATACATTCCGTAAGTAGGTTTTGATGTTATTAATGAAAGTTAAGATATCATCAAATTCAATATATTACGAATATATTAAGTTTATATAAAGGTTTTATAGCGTGATGTAGAGATAATTTATAGAGTAATGAAATATTGGTAGATTAATGTTATAGTTATATTATATACTTATTATATAAAAATTATAGTCAATGTTTAAACGAAACTTAGATCAAAATCAATGATGTTTTATAAAAACTATAATTAGGTAAGAAAAGTTTAGGAAAATTCTAAGAAATTTTTCTAAACTTTTTTTTAGAAATTTCCTTGGCTTGAAATCTTTCATAGAATGTGACGAAATTAAATTTTTTTTGGAATTTTACTTAAACTTGCTGGGAGGCTTCGCCCGAGGTGCAATTTTTATATATTAGTTTAATAAAAAATGTTACAAGTTATTGTTACATAATTTTTTTTTAATTTGAAATAAAAGTAAAATGAAAAGTTAATATTTTAAATGAAATAATTGTAACTGTCAAGAAAAAATTTTGCCATTTCTAAATTATCAATAAATTGTTAAAATGTGTATTTGTAATATGTTTTGTTATTATTAATGATATTTTTTTTTTCATAATTAACGTTAACACTGTAAAGAACGACGAGAAAGAGTTTACATACAGGGATAAAAGTCACATAAAAGTTAGTCTAAGACTATCCCATCGTTAGTCCATATTATCCTGGACTAGCTGTGTGCCAATCTCCATTTGAATCCATTATTAAATGGATTACTTATTATTTAAACTTACATAAAACATACAACTTTACATAAAACAAGAGTAAGTACCTTTTTCACCATCTCTGAGTAAAGTGTCAAGTAGGCTAACCGCCATTTAAAGTTACCGGTAAGAAAGCGTACGAGTTTCACTCATTACTCAAGGGACACTCGTAACATATTTTGCTCGGCAATTGATGTTACTTGAAAAGTAACTAATCAACACTTTACTTATAGTTGGTGAAAGAGGCCCTAAGTTTCAAAAACTTCAATTTTTTAAGATTTTTTTTGACATTATTTAAAAATAAAAGATTTTGATTTCATCACGACGATGAATTATCTAGTTATGTATTTATAAAACATCACTGATTCCGATGAATATGTATTGTATGTTGAAATGTGTAAACGAATCTTTTTCTTTGTTTGTCTTGTAAACCCTACAGAGCTTCGGGAACCGATTTTAGAAATGCCAACCAATTTAGGATATAAATTAAATAAATGTAGTCTCAATTCTAAGATAACATTTGTTACTGTTAGCAAAATTAAAATAGTTGAGGTCAAAATATGTTGGGTTCGATTGCATCTATACGTAGTATTATGTGCTTTATTTTGTGCCTATTAAAATATCTATTACATTAATGCCTCCGAATGCATTTTTTTGCAAACATGTAGGTATAGACTAGCGGCCCGCCCTTGGCTTCACACGGATTTTTTATCGCTATTTTCATTAGTGAATGTATGTTAAAATCTGATGGATGGTTTGAAAATAAATTTGCTGAGAAACAGACAGAGAGAGGTGGACAGCAACATTTTAATGTACCTATAGATAGATTTATCACAATGGACACTCAGCTTAGCTTTCAATCATTATCATAAAAAAATTCTATAGCAATATCTATAGTTTGAGATGTGATTTCAATGAATTTCATCAAACAATTTAAAAATATTAAAATAAAATTTATGTAACGCCTGTTTTAATCGAATAGCAATGTGTCTTAAATAAAAATATTTTTGATATAGAGACTCAATACGTAACTTCTTTTTTGTAATAATAAGTTGTGTTCATATTGGAATAGATGCAATCGAAACTGGTATTTTTAAAGTTTATATTGACAATTGACTTGGTATTTAATAAAAAATATTAAGTAAATAAGTAAAAATATAAATTAATTTGAGTCTAACAAACACTTAAATATTCAGTGTGTATGTAGTGTCAAAAACTGTCTCTATAAAACTTCACCATAGAACACTTTAATCATTAATTTTAATGTAATTGAATTATTTCTTTATCACAGAACAATTTATTTATTTATATATTTACCTATTTAATGTAGCACACAGACAGAATACAATTATAATCGTGAATACAAAAATACTTGAGTGCGATAGTTACCTAAATTAAATACTAAATAGATAATAATTAATTAATTATTAATTAATTAATACTAATTAAACACTATAGAACAGTCATATCAAAAGTAAAGGGGATTACACATACCAAAAGTACCATTACCTATTACAAGATCTAACTTAGTCACTATTTAAACATAATAACACAAATAAAGACTATTAATTCTATCTATAATAATTTATCACTGTTAGGGTCTCTTTCATCATCTGTCAAGTAAGGCTAACCGCCATTTAAAGTCACCGGTCACCGGGGATGATGGAGCTCATAGGTATAGCTTTGTTTGTACGGTAAAAGTCCCAAACAAAGAAAAATTATTTAAAAAAAAAATAAAAAGAAAAATAATACATTAAACCGAGTGCATTTATAATTTAATAAATCATAAAATTATTTCTAAAGGTAACTATACAACACTTCACTTGTAACTGGTGAAAGAGGCCCTTAATGACAAAATTTATAACATACGTATACTACAGAAACCAAGTATAATTGTCAATATAAAACTATAATTTTGACGTTTGTTAAAATAAACTGCTAATTATTGTTGCGTGTAAGTGTATAGGTAAATGTCATAAATATATTTTTTACTGTCGTGTTTTTAAACGCAACTATAATCTCATCTGGATACATTGAGAGTTAAAAAAAAAACTCAAAAAATGTACATACATACGCTTCTTAGTTATTTTTGCTATGCATTTTGATGAATGTATTTATCTAATAACGATTTACGCTAATCCTAGATTGTAAGGTTTATTTTTGCATATTCGAAATAATTGTTCAAGGCATATCCTGGGTAGGGGAATATAATAAAAAAAATATGTAAGTATAAAAAAAAAGGTCAAAATGAGAGGAACTATTATGTAAAAAGTAATTATAAATCACTGTAATATGTGCATCGCAGTTATATTTATGTATAAATAAAATTATATATATTATATTATATTATATTATATTATATTATATTATATTATATTATATTATATTATATTATATTATATTATATTATATTATATTATATTATATTATATTATATTATATTATATTATATTATATTATATTATATTATATTATATTATATTATATTATATTATATTATATTTTATTATATTATATTATATTATATTATATTATAATATGTATAGTATACCTATGTATTATACAAAAATTATGTAAAAAATTAAATGACCACTTTATGTAAAATTTATAATTTAATTACTTAAATTATTTCATAATTATCTTCCAGATAAAACTACCTCTTAATTTTTGATGCCAATAAAAAGTATATTTTTCACCTCTCCAGCACGAAAGTTTGGTTGGTTTGGTGCCTAAAAACTCGCAGAAAAATCGATTTTTGATGCGAGCGTGATTCGAAATTCGATTTAACTCACAGGAATAAACTTTTGATTTTATAGTATGTCCAGCCATAGCCAACTAGATTCGGCCCGCCATAGCCGACTAAATTCGGCCCGCCATAGCCGACTAGATTCGGCCCGCCCGCCATAGCCGCCTAGATTCGGCCCGCCATAGCGGACTAGATTCCGCCCGCCATACTCGCTGTTGTGGTGAAAAGTTGTATGTTTAACACGAGAGCAAATTTTTTTATGTCTCGTGCGTGCCTTTAAATCACTCACTTCGCTCAGTAGTCTATATTAGAATCACTCGCTACGCTCTTGATTCAATTCTATAGAGTACTTCGCTAGTTCGTGATTTAAAGTCTGCACTCGCAGCAAAAAACGATTTTGCTCTCTAGTTGGACAATGTACTATTGTTATTAGATTGATTCAATACAAAACTGCAAGGTATACTTAATATGGAAGTCTTTATCGACAGAATTGGAGCATTTTTCGAACTGTTGCACGCGACCTCGCCCGAGTAATTTTATAAAAAAATTAGCTGACCCAACAAACGTTGTTTTGTGAAAAAATAAAAATAATTTTTTGGAGTGGACTACCCTTAACATTTAGGGGTACGAAAAATAGACGTTGGCCGATTCTCAGACCTATCCGATAAGCACACAAAATTTCATCAAATTCGGTCCAGCCGTTTCGGAGGAGTTTGGCAACAAACACTGCGACACGAGAATTTTACACGATCGTTTTTAAAAAATAAAATTTGTTGGGACACCTTAACACAGTTTAGAGCAGATACTCCAGCAGAACGTCCTATAGCTCAAAAAGTATGGACATTAGAAGAAAAAGTTTTAAACAAAAGTTGTGGGGAATAGATTGATCTTTAATAATGAACAGAAGCATTTTATTGATTAATCCAATATTATAAGAGTTATCGGCCGAGATATAAAAAAGTGTTCATTAAATGAGCCATAAATCGTTAACGGTAAATTTTACAAAAAAAATTACAAGAAAAAAAATGCGAAATTTAATTCCCTACAATTTTTTTTTGGCAGTTACTAAGTTGTTCCAATCTAATAACAAAAATGTTACCACTTTTTTTAAGTTGTGAAGGAACTAAATTAGTTAGTCGTTAGATACTTACTTAAATAATTTGTACGATGACATTATGAGAATCTTTCACAGTTAATAGACTTTTAAAAAGTCGATCCAACTAAGCCAACACTTATTCAAAAATCACTGGCATAAATCTCAAATTCAAACTCAATCATTCCAACTACATAGTATAAAAAAAAAAAAAAAGTGCCATGGCTTCTCGATGGCACAGTAGACATGAATATGTCTCATATCATAAATGAAAAGAAAGATTTAAATGGTCCCTATCCCTATCCCTATCCCTATCCCTATCCCTATCCCTATCCCTATCCCTATCCCTATCCCCATCCCTATCCTTATCCTTATCCTTATTCTTTCCCCTTATCCTTAATCCTTCTATGGTCAACAGGGATAATATATATATAAACAAACGAACAAACTATCCCTATCCCTATCCCTATCCCTATCCCTATCCCTATCCCTATCCCTATCCCCATCCCTATCCTTATCCTTATCCTTATTCTTTCCCCTTATCCTTAATCCTTCTATGGTCAACAGGGATAAAATATATATATAAACAAACGAACAAATTATAATTAATTCATTTACGTCATGGTAACGATTTTCGTGACACACATTCTTTCGAATTAATTCATTTACTACATGGTAACGATTTTCGTGACACACATTCTTTCGAATAGACCCCAGAGAAAAGACATATTCATGTCAAAACTGGGCACTAACTCAGACCAAATAAAAGCTAAATATCTTTGCTAAGACAGAGTTTTGCGGACAACATATTGAAGATAATATTATATATTAACATGTAGTGCGTTTATTATTTATTTTAATTTAAAAATATTGGTTTCAAAGTTACGTGTGAATTGTGATTACATCCTGTTTTTTTTTTTGAAGACTAAAATAGACCCTTTTACTACGCAATTCGATATTTTCACTAGTAAATGCCTATCTTTGGTTCTTATTCTATCTGAAAATTTTTAAAAATATTAAGGATTTTTTGCCTATAATTTAATTTAATTTAATTTAATATTATTTAATTATTGAAAATTGTATGTAATTTTTGTTGAATAGAAACGTACATTCTAAAAAAATTGGCAACAATATAATATTATTGAAGTAAACTATTACATGTTAAAGGAGTAATGCTGGCAACATTATTGATATAAAGTGTTCTGAGATTTGTTCCAATGAAATTTGTATTCGAAATTTGAAACAGTGGTACTGAACTTTTAAAAAACAAGTCTACAAACATATTGCAAAGGATCTATAAAAATGTATAATTTAGTTATATACAGCAATGTTTTTTAAAAATTTAATAAGCGATTATCGTATTAATCAGTTACTTTTATTTTTAAAAAATAAGCTTATACCACACATTGTAACGTACAATATTAGAACATATCAATTTCATTTTAAATTTTTAAAACAAAAACCTAAAGGTTTCTATTTTTATTATATAAAAAAAAATCTAAAACAGAGATGACTATTTTTCGCGCAAAACTTCGAAATTATTTTTTAATAATACTTACATTTAATACTATGTAAACATTAACAATATATTATATTAGTATATAATATATATTTATTGACCTCAACATTGTTCACCACATAGTGGTATAATATATACCTATCTTTTTTGTCACTCGATGTAGCTTTTGCGTATTTTTTTTAATTAATCAAAATATAAGTGTATCATTCTAAAGTTTTTGCATTAAACGAAATTAGCTAATACTTGATTGGGGAATAAGTTATACTTAATACATCTTTAAAATAAACTTAACTGGACGGTCAAAGCAAATAGAACCTTATGGTCTAGATCCAAAGACAACCAAGACCAAAGACGCGTTTTTAGGTTGTGGTTACAGAGTAATATATTTACTGTATTGTATCGGTTCAGAATACTGTACTATTTGCTAAGATCCTCGAAAGATATGATTACAATCATATTATCTAAGAAGCGACTGCAATATGGGGGTTCCCCTTTAAATCCAAACGGGTACTTCCCCGCATTGAGTGTTCTTTTTACTGCATACAATAATAAAATGTAACATATTCCCGATCAAAGTATAATTTGTGCAATATTAATTGTATTAAATGTTATAATTAGGGAAAATGTGATTTTAAATATATAGTTGGTTATAATTTTAAACATATATAATTATAATAAAGTTTAAAAAATATATGTAATATCATATTGTAATGTTAAGAATCAGTGTTTAGAGATATAGAAAAGTTATTATTGATAGACTGTTATTTTAGGTTTCTATTTAGGACTGTTTTAGGGCATAGTCATATAAACGAGGGCTTGGTGACGTCACGAGATCTTTACTTTGATAAGTAACCTATCTTACTTGCCTTTTAAAAATCTTGTTAATTTTTCTTTTCGTTCAAATTAATCATTTAATATTTTTTTGTTATGCTCTTGTTTAAAAATCATTGTCGTTTAGGATCCTAATCCTCAAGTATTATGCTCAGTCATAATCGCATAAATAGCCTTAATATAATCTCATTAAAAATGCATTGATAAGATGGAGGTCAAAAACAAGATGGACGCTTCATTCACGAATTGTGATTGGTAAAAACATCAAATAGACATGTGAATGGCATAAATACTAATGAAACTTAATGCCATCCTATTTCTTTTCTTAATGTACATATTTAAATGTCAGAATGACAGAAAGCGTTAAATTTTAAAATGAAACATTTAAGTTTATGTAACGCTTGCCTTATCCTCAGTATAATGCGGATTCAAAACAAGCGACTCCACTCCACAGTAATTAAACTAAAATTACAATACAACTTAAAATAAGTAAGTAAGTAACTACTCCGATTGAGTTTAAGAAGTTGAAATGAAAGTGTTAGTAGGTATTGTTTGTCAGGGATAGAGCTATCTGTGGCAACTCTACAGTCGGTGTAGTACGGTGTCCATCATTACGCATGTAAAGTGATCGTTCAATAATATGGTTCAATAAAACAGTTAATAAACGGACGTGTATTCTTTATCAACTCAAGACAGGCAGGTATGACGTAAATTCGTTAGGAATTCGTGACGTCATAGAACTTTTTGTTAGTATGATTATGTCCTGAAAGTTACGTTTAGAAATGGCGATATGACTGGTGTAACTTTGCTGTCAAAGATATCCAATACCCTCACGACTATATTACATTTTTATGTAGACTTGTCAGTAACGTGATAGGGTACATCTAGAAAGATATTCGGATAATCGCATGTCTCCTTATTATAAGTATATAAAAACTTCTGTTCGTCTGTAACAGTTGTCTGTGGCTTCAAATACTACAATGTCATTTGTAATCGGAGGCTCTGCTATAGCTTGGATTTGGATGGAAATTTGAGATTTTTTGATGAGATTATCCCTTTAGGTGCTCAATAAGAATTAAATGTTGTCAATTAGATAAACTAAAATTTTAAAATTCAGTATTTAAAATTCAATTAAGTTTAAATAACACTGACGCGCCGCGATTGCTCCTTGTCGATAAATTAGGTTGTCAAAATAAGTCCCATCATCCCATCATGGTCCCATCTCTTTGCATCTGTCAATCCGCCATTTCTAGCGAACTGTCAAATTTTAAAAACCGAACGACGTAACAATGAAATTTTAATTTGGGCCAACACTTTTATTTTTAATATAAATAGTGTTTTTGTATTAATATTATTATTGTAAAATGTTGACAGTCGTAAAACTGTATTGTGTGTTTATTAAACAGATTCATTATTCCCAAATAAAATTGTATTGAGTTAATTTTCCTGTGGTTTAATTTTTTTATATCCAATTTCTATGATCTATGTAATTGAAACGTCGAATTGATTTGGCAGCCTGGCTGCGCAGCCTCAAACTCAAACGTCAAGCGATATGGACGAAGAACTTTTAATCATTTTATTTATCTATCTCGTCTATCTATCTAAAAACGCAAAACAAAGAAGAGACATTGGATTCATCCTCTTTTTCTAGAACGGCACTCAAAAGGCTTAAAACATTGCTTCGCTTTCTCTTGAAAAAAGAATTCGGTTTAAATATAATTCCTACCTCTATAGTTGTTACAATCTATGTTCGACTAACAAAAAGTACCCCAAAGACTTTCCTTCTTCTGTGCATGCCCTTATTGACAATTAATTGTTATTTTTAACGAGCCCATAACCATTGGTCGAGTGGATGTGGATAAGGTCAGAAAGAGCTTACCTTAGCGCCCTCTCTGTTCTTTCCAAAGACAACTTTCAAAATGAAGTTTTCAAAGTTGGCTTTTCTAAATTCATAATCTTTCTTATGCAAAGAAAAAGATATACTGTTTATTGTTACTTCCCAAATTACACCCGAGTGAATTCGGAGCGCACATAGGTATGTATTATGACTGTATGCACATCTAGGTGCCTATGTGATATGTAAACTCAACAAATAAAGTGCTTTATGTTTATCACCCTAAGATTGAACCTTCCTTGTATGTTGTAGAATGATAAGGTCAGTTTTCCTTTGAAAATTCAAAGTGACAATTCCTATTGCTATCTTTATTAGCGATGACAAATTATGTCAATCAGTAATCAATACCTATTTCAAATCTAAGCCTTAGCGAATTTTGAAATGAATGGCATTTGTAATCGAAACTGATAAAGCACTTTTCTTGTCTGCTATACATACATATACTTAAGGCACATATTAAATGAAACGACATGTTAGAAATTTTGTATATTTTTATTGAATAACTTTTCTATTATTATGTATCAATATCACAAACATTAGGCTTCAAGTATTCAAGTAAAAAAGAATCTCTAAAAAAAATACAATAATATATTAGGTAGGTACAAAATGTTTTGAACTTCCATTTTTGAAATGCTCCCACATTTTTTTTTAGACAATGTTAACGGATATTTGTCATAGATATCTCTCAACATCAGAATTAAAAAGAACAGGAAATGGCTTTTGTTATAATCGCTATTGTTAAGTTAGTCCGGCAATGTTAAATTGTAGAGAAAGTATAGGTACAGTGTACAGTTATAAAAAAATGTATAAAAAACATATTTAAATACGATTTGGCTTTACACTTTTGAGACCAATATCAACCCACAATACAAATAATATAAATTTTGGTAATGTTCTTAATTATTTTTTTTAATGAAAACTTCTTTAGGCACATTGGGCACTTTTGCACTGAACTCCCATGACGCTCAGTGTGTTAGGTAAACAGAATACACACTGAGCGTCACTGAGCAAGGTTCAATGTTTAAGTTTTTTTGTAGGATTGTTGGACAACTTCGGGGTATGGAAAAAAGCATTGACAGCTCGCGTGACAGTCACGCTCAGTGACGCTCAGTGTGTAAGATAAGGTACATACTGAGCGTCACTGAGCTTCACTGAGCATCACTGAGTGGGGTCTTTAGTATAAAACAAAGTCGCTCCCCGCCGTCTGTCCCTTTGTATGTATTTATATTTATATAACTAAGTTTTCACTTATGACGTGCAATCCTAAGACTGGCCGTTTAATTTTAATTTTTGGTAACGTTACATGTGAGTAAAAATTATTTTTTAAAATTACAATAGAATTCGAATTGAATACAATTTATCTATAATATTAATTTCTATTGATTTTTATATATGGCCAGTTGTGTGGGTTTAAAGAGTTAAGATATTTTTTTATTTTATTTTTTGCTTAAGCCTTGGGCTTTTCTTCTTCTTTCTTTTCAGCTTCTGGTGGAGGAGTTGGGAGTTCTGGGTATTCAAGTTTAGCACCATCCTCACAGGTGAAGATCGGACAGCAAGCTGGGAAGGGCGCCGTCTTGTTTGTCTTGTCTGAAATTTAAAATTAGAACCAATATATTAACCAACCAGTTAGAAGGAATTAGAATAGATTTACAAAAACCGGAAGGGAGTTCCTTAGCAGTGTGTATTATGAAAGAATTTTTAAAATTTTTGGTCCTTAAAAGAGCGATTTTGACAAGCCTTACTTATACTGGGTATTCCCAAAAAATACCTAGTATAAGTAAGGCTCGGCGCACATTATCGGCATCGGCAAGGAAAAAGATTCTTCGGCATTCCTACATGCAAGCGCACACTGTATGAAACTATGCCTTAACATGCTGCAACGTCCTTAGGGATGCCGAAGCGTGCTTAAGTCCTCTTGATTTTAGAAGCATATTAAACTCAACAATACTAACCAGTATCTAGCTTGCACTTGGGGTTGGCTAGAGGCAAAGGACCGCAGTCTTCGACGAGCTCCAGAAGTCTGGGAGGAGTGTCTTCGCTGACGACGCAGGTGCTGCGACCGCAGAACGGTGCGAGGTCCCAAGTATTACCTGGCTCCACCGTCGCACACCTGGTTGACGCGAAACACATGCCGGGGAAATCTGTAATGAAGATATTGATACATTAATTATTTATTTTCCTATACCTACTAATATTATAAAGAGAAAAGATTTGATTGTTGGTCTGTTTCTTTGGTCCGAAAGTACTGGACCGATTTGAAAAATTCTTTCACTGGTGGGAAGCCACATTATCAGCGAGTAACATAGGCTAAATTTTATGAAAATACGCGGGCGAAGTCTCGTGTAACAGCTAGTATAGTATGTCATAAGAACAGTCTTACTTTATTTTCAACAAAAAGCGTACAGCAAAATAAAATAACATACAATAGATACAAAATTACCATCTACATTGCAGATGTGTGTGTGTGTGTGTGGGTGGGTGTGTACGTTTGTGGTTCTACTCGTATTTATTCCTCCTTCAGTGTATTCACGATTGTGTTGTGAAAGATATTTTTTGAAAATGGATATGTCCAAGTGTGTACTTAATCTTGATTTTTTTTATATATTTAAAAAGGTGGCATACCTAGTTACTTAAGTAATGGTTATTTTTAAGTTCATCCTAAATTGCATTTAAAACATTCTATCCAAAACTACCAAAATGTCACGAATAACTTTGTCTAACTAGACATGATGCTTGATTGTTATTGTTACTGCGAATCTTAGCACTGGCGAGTAAAAGTAACTTTCTAATACAACGTAAATATAGATTTCTAATTTCTACCTTCTAGATTTTAAACACTATAGTCTCACTTACTTGATAAATGAGAAACCTCCATTAATAAATCATACAGTGAAGTTGTAAATGAAGAGTTAGATAAGCAAGAATTAAAAAAGAGATAAATGGACATAATATAAAATTATATTAATAAAATTAGTTTATTATTAATAAAATTATATAATATAACTAGCTGACCCGGCAAACGTTTTGCCCAAAAATAATTTTGGTGGGACACCCTATCACTTAGAGGTATAAAAAATAGTTTACGACCTATTTTCAGACCTATCGAATATATTATATCAAAATTGTCGCAAAATATTTTTCATTTCTGAACTGTAGTTTTTAAAACTAGACTTTTTATAATTCTAAGTAGACTAAGTTTGATCCAGTCTAGTTACTTTGGTAACTAGTTCATGGTCGAATAAACAAAAACTGTGTATGAATCACACACCGGTGACGAGAGTAGACCATGAAGCGTAACTTAACTATTGTTATATTGCTTAATGTTATTGTTCGATAATAACTTTCTTATATGTATTTATTTATAAAACATTTTAATCGTGTAACATTAGTCATTGTTAACTATTTAATCATATAATAATTAATATAACTAGCCAACTTCAAAATATTCTAAAGAATAAAAATAAAATATTTTTTTGGACTGAACTCAATATACACCCTTGTGACACTCCCTTGTAATGTTTTTGAAATTAAAACTAAAATATGAAGGTTTGATTCAAATTCTAGTTTTATTTATTGGAAATAATTCATTTCTAAAATATTATTTTGGATGGTTAAATAAAATTATCACAAACGAAACCTTTTCCTTCAAAAAATTAACATAATTTTGATGTGTTACACAATTGAAAGAATGACGTTAGTCCGCGTGTAACATTCATTAAGTTTTCTCTCGCAGAATTACTGTTGGTTCGATGAGTCATGTACAGACCTACTTTAAATTGTGCTAACTAAAACGTAACACACTGGTAACTTGCGATTACGTACTAGACGTGGGTTGCATCCTAATAACGTTACCTACATTCGGGTATAATTTTAATTGTACAAACTAAAAAAAGATCTAAAAGCGCAGATGTTAAGGTCCAAAATTAAATAGAAATATTGAAGTCTCGCATGGCACAATGCAATTTTGTAACCTGACTATCAAAAGTTAAAGAAGGGTTGTGATTTTTTTACAGATCATTTAGTTAGATTTTCCTTTTTTATAAATTATTTATATGTTTGTCTGATTTATTTATCCAATCTAATAACTAATTATTAATCAAACATGTTATTTCTGACACAAAGAGGCACTAATAAAAAACTATGTCTTAACGCACTTCATTAAGTAAATATTTCATAAATGCTAGAAACGTCAACATTAAAAACAAAAAAATAGGTTAACTCGCTCATAAACTGAATGATAATAACATAAAAAAACACATAAAATCGTTATTTTTATTGCTTAATGAAGTAATTATGGTTACTATTTTATAGCTGAATTGATTTAATAAAGCATAAAAGCATTTAATTGCCAACATCCCAGCCATTCTCAGCTAACACTTTAAGTTATTGATTGTGTAATTTTAAATGCAGAATTATCTATAGAATATTCGAATAGTTTACGTAAATCTACGTTTCTATATATGAAAACGAGAAATCTTTTGTTCTTCGAAACAACTTAACTGCGTTAGTTATCTCGGTTCACTATCTTCAGTCTTTCTTTCTTCACCTAGCTTTTACATTTCACGAGACATTGTCCATCAGCATCAGCTGATATGTCATGAGTTTCTAAGAATACGATACGACCCCAGCTAGGAAACATTCGCCGCGAGTATGGTTCGCGTTTTTAGCCAATCTATCAATAGAGTCATTTTTTTTAAACATTTACCTTTGTACCTGAGTCATGATGTTTTGTATTTATAATATGTATTTGTATGTATTTACAAAAAAAAATTAATGTATGTAGTATATCAACTGTCTGGTATCCTTAATACAAGCATTAAGTTGCTTACTTTGGAACTAGATGGTGCTGTGTGGAATGTGTGAATATATTTATTTATTTATTTATCATTAACACGTTAATTACCAAGTCGAAATGCTGAACTTACATAGATGGCTGAAATAACAAAATCACGGCCAAAACAAAATACCAGAAGGCCAGAAGCCAATACGCTCTCTATGGTTGCTATTTTATGGTTCGTACAATAATTTTGTAAGGCACCACCACGCGACGTCGCGTTATGCGGCAGTTAACGTGTTAAACCCTTAGGTAAATAACGTAGTTTGGCTAATTAAAAAATCAAGTGAATAATTTCACGCTCTATAGGAAACAATCGTTGGAGTGAAATCGAAGTGGGAAGTGAATTACAGTATAGCACTAAACAAGGAAGCCGCAGACTTTAAAATCAAAGTGAAAGTAGTCTTTGCCTTGTCTAGATTACGCGTGCGTCAAAAGTGGGGCGCGGATATGTCGACTGCAACATCGAAGAAGGACTTAAGCGACTTAATCTTTGATACACTAATGTGACATTTATTCCATTCACATAAATTATGATTTGGTGTATGTTGATGATATGTTAATATTTATAACAAAAATTTTATGTATGTAGACGACTGGCTCATATATATATATGTAAAAAAATTAAGTTCTCATAAATACTTAATTAATATACTCAAAGTTATATATTATGTGTAATTATGCAATATTTATTTAATAGAATAATAAATAATTATTTAGAAAATTAAATGTATTTCCTTATGTGTGTAAGGTACGAACACAAGAACTTTGTTAACATAATATTATATTATGTTGATCCTATAACTAATCTTTACATAATAATATATTTGAAGTCGCTTTTCGTCCGTCTGTCTGTCTGTATGACTGCTAACTCCTAAACCACGCAATGCATATTGATGCGATTTTCACCTTCAATTAGAACAAAATTGTGCGAAACCACTAATAAGCCATAATTTTTCACGGAAGTCTTATAATATCGACTCGACTCGCTCCTGGCTTAGCTCGGGGTGTAATTTTTTTTTATAAAATTCTTCCTCATCTATTCCTCTTTCCATATAGAAAGAAAGAAAGAAACAAAGAAAGAAAGAAAGAAAAATGTTATATTTTTTACTAGCTGTGCTCGCGACTTCGTCCGCGTGGAATAGTTATTTTGGGAATCATTTGGGTATCTCGAACGGTTTTCGCAGCTCACGCAACAGAAGCAATTTTCCCCGCTTTGTCCACATTTTCGACTGTTTCTTCGCTCCTATTAGTCGCAACGTGATGTTATATAGCCTAAAGCCTTCCTCGATAAATGATCTATCCAACACAAAAAGAATTTTTCAATTCGAACCAGTAGTTCCTGAGATTAGCGCGTTCAAACAAACAAACAAACTCTTCAGCTTTATAATATTATAGTATAGATTAGAGATGGGTTCGCTCTTAGCCAGGCATCGAGCCGTGTAGCGAAGATAAGGCCTACGGTGGATCCAGCTCACCCAGAAGATGCCTATTCACTCGAACTTTGAAAAGATTTGTGTTATATGAGCTCGGAAATACAGACAGTTCCAATCCTAGACAGTGCGCATTATAAAGGATGTATATGTTTTCGGGTTAGGTCCGAAAAAGAGGAAAAAATTTCGACATGATGAGGATACGCCTTAATGTCCAATGTAACTGGCTGGTTACGTCTGAATGTCCAATAGAAGAATGTGAACAGAAACATATTATGAAAGCTACATTTTTATATAAGTAAGTAAGTATAAAGATTATTTTACTATTGAAAACGCTTGTAAATTTTGTATACGCACTTCAATAAACAAATCTAAAAATACAATTGTCTGTTCTATATCAACGATGTTTACCGCTTGTCCATTCGAAATTCGGTATACTTTGAATGTATGTTATAATTTTAAATGTTATAAGAAGAGTAATATTCTTAGAGGACATCTAATGTCCTGCAAATCTCTAATGGATTAAGCCTCTTCACTCGACATTGACAGGTAACATAAATTTATTTGATTTGTAATATATTTTAATATACTTTAATATAATATATTTGTAAAAGATTTGTAATATATTTTTGTATTTAAACAAAAAAAAACCGAATCAAAATCGGTCCATCCGTTTTGGAGCTACAATGCCACAAACAGAGACATAGAAGGACGAATACACAGACACAAATGTCAAACTTATAACACCCCGCTATTGCATCGGGCGTCGGGTGCTACAAAAGGAAGGCGGACACAAAAAGAAGTTAATGAAAATTTATATATTTATAAATTTTATATTTTTATATGTATGTATTTAAAAAAAAAGTAAATATGTAGTATATCAACCGTTTGGTATCCATAATACAAGCAAATAGTTGCTTACTTTGGAACTAGATGGTGCTGTGTGGAATGTGGAATATATTTATTTATAAAGTTATTATGATTTTTCAAAAATTCAAATAAATGAACCCAAGATCATAAATAAAATACCTAAACATTACGATAACTCTTTCACTTTATGATTTTTAAAGTTAAACGGTGAAATTGAAACTGGTTTACGTAATATTCGAATTTAAAATTCAAATTAAGAACACGCGGAAAATGACGTCTCACTTTTTTTATTGACCGTTTTCACGAGCGAGGCAACGACTTTCGGTTTCATTATTACGCCTCGTTATTTTTTTTCTTTAATTCTCGCTTAACTTGGTTACTATAAATTTAGCAATTGAGTTATTCAATGAATTGTGTAGTTGCGTGTTGGTTTTTTTTTATGTTTACTATCTGTGATATAAGTTTGAAGTTTGCTTGTTTTGTCTGCTGATAATAGACTTTGTGGCGGTGTTTAGATGTTCGGAAGAATTAGGTATATGCATAAAAATAAAAATTTAATATTGTATAGTAACAAACTAGTTTTGCACGGAGTTGAAATGTTCAAAATTTCTTGTTGTTCAAAATTCAAAATTCCATATTAGAGATTTACTTTAAATTGATTTTAATTGAAGTTAAATTGATGTTACTTTAGGATTTAATTATATCAAGTGAAATATTAAAAATCGTGTATCTAAGGCTCTCTTTTTACAGATATTTTATGTTAATATCCTCAATATTAACATATATTTTTTTCACATTTACAAATATTAGCGTTTCTTAGAAAACATGATCTATTCTTGTATGACGAATTTTGGAGTAAGATAATTATTATTAATCCTTAATGTAGTTATTCTATCATTATGTCTTAAAATGCTTAAATCGCTTTAAATGTCCTATCAAATCCATACGTGGTCAACTGGTCACTCCTCCTTACTGGCGACGATCGGAGACCGTTTCTAGAACGCCTTCAAGGTCCAAGATAATACAATTTGTCCGTTCACTTGGCAAGTTTATATTGTTTGTGACTCACTATTTTTCATCGTAAGTAATTATTCAACGCAGAAATCCTTTTACATATTAAGGTCAACAGGAAGAGGTTTTTTTGTATGAATATTGCATCGATCTTAACCTAATTGTTACATGATAATATTTTTGATTTATTTTAATGGAAATTTACTACTTCAAATCTTGTCTTGTTCTTATGGCTAATGCTGTGTTACGCCTGTAATTGGTACCTTACGCGTGTCAGCCGAAATACGCCCGTACTAATATTATAAACTAGCTGGTGCTCGCGACTTCGTCCGCGTGGAATAGGGAATCATTTTCCCCGTTTTTTCCACATTTTCGACTGTTTCTTCGCTCCTATTAGTCGCAACGTGATGTTATATAGCCTAAAGCCTTCCTCGATAAATGATCTATCGAACACAAAAAGAATTTTTCAATTCGAACCAGTAGTTCCTGAGATTAGCGCGTTCAAACAAACAAACAAACAAACTCTTCAGCTTTATAATATTAGTAAGTATAGATGCGAAAGTTTGTATGGATGTATGGATGTTTGTAACTCTTTACTGAGCCGATCACCATGAAATTTTGCATACCAGGAAGGGCATAGGGTACCTTTCCTTTCATTCAGAACGCGGGAACCAGCTAGTACCTAACCAATAAATATTGAATAAACGAATCAACGCCCACGAAAAACAGGTGCGGATAAAGTTGCGTGTAAAAACTAGTTTTATATAAATTTATTAAAATAACCAGTTTTTTTCGGACATCAAAGAATCGAACCATTTTTGGTCACAAGAGCATCAAGACCGGTCCATGTATCGTCGAGGAGACGATTGCGAGGCAAGTCAGTGTCCTTTTTTCTTTAAATGTTCACCAAAAAGGTCATTGTGCTAATATCAATATAGAATTTATCTTTATTATTAATCCTGGCAGATAAAAGAGCTGTATTGTCTCGCACTATTGTTTAACCTTTAGCCGCCAGAGTCGGATTTATCCGACAAATATTTTCGTGTCCATTTCGCCATAATATGTTGTTTATTTTTACAACATTGAGTTGCTTTCTCTTAAAAAAAATTATTCTAAAATTTTTATTCTAATATTATAAATGGGAAAGTGAGTTTGTTTGTTACACTTTCACGCCTTAACTGCTCAACCGATCATCATGAAATTTTGTATACACGTTGTCAAGGATATAGGGTAAATTTCATCCAGAAAAAAGTATTGCTCCCGAGAGATTATCTAAAATTAAGGAAACTAACTCCTGGCTAAGTATAATAGCAATAACGATGTCAGGCGATATATTGCTTTTTCAACACGGACGAAGTCGCGGGCACCAGCTATAGTTATAAATATTTCACACTTGCGTCCATATTTGATAGTGACTTCCCGACTCGTGCCATCATTTGTAGATTGCGTAAACAACGGCGCTATTGTAATTCTACGGAGGCTCCGTTTGCAACATTTCCGATTGAGTTGCGACAACATTACGATTATTTATCATTACCTACAATCGCACACTTCTGTTATTGTGTTTTACGTCAAAACAGAATTAGAGAATTACCTCAACTCAGCGAATAATGAAACCTATCTATCTAAGTAAACTCGACAAATAAAGTGCTTTATCACCCTTTGTTTGTATGTTGTAGAATGATAAGGTCTGTTTTCCTTTGAAAATTCAAAGTGACAATCTCTATTGCCATCTTTATTAGCGATGACAAATTATGTCAATCAGTAATCAATACCTATTTCAAATCTAAGCCATAGCGAATTTCGAAATGAATGGATTTTGTAATCGAAACTGATAAAGCACTTTTCTTGTCTGCTTTACAATAAAAAATTATCTCAAAAAAATAAACAATGTGGTTCAAACATGTTTTTTTAATAATAACATAGGTTCAACAAGTACCTATGTTATTATAAAAAAAAAATCCGTAAGTAGATGCGTCTTTTAAATTTAAACTACAGTAGCGTTCTAATGTACGATGGCTCGCACGATTTTCACATGACGGTTGCGTTATGTGAAATGAACCTTAACATAATTACGGAGCAATAACATGTAATGAATATTGCGTGCCGTTAGAACGTTAGTCTTTTAATTGTTACAAAAAAAAACTAGTTTAGTCGTAATAAGCCAGACATTTGAAACTTTGATTTGCATTTTTACAAATCCTTAATTTTTTACATGTAAAATTTGTTCTGTTATATTTTATTAAAAAAAAAATAGAACATAACTATAACGCATTCGTGTGACAATTCTGATTTTTACTCTTCTAAATTTTCATAACACGGGCTTATATATATTTTTCTAGCTGTTGCCCGAGACTTCGCCCGCGTAACTTTGTAAATTATATACTAAAACCTTCCTCGAGAACCACTCTATCCATTGGTGAAAACAGCATAAAAATCGGTGTAGTACCTACTACCTAGTTATTGAGGTTATAATATGAGGATATGTAAATCGATTCTTCAGGAGTAAGTAAACTCCAAAAATTGTCTATTTTATGTACTCCACATTACTTTGTTTGCTCTTAGCCGTAGATGAATGATTGGTCTCACTGCGCTCGACTAGATACCGCCGTCGTACTTGTAAAATGCGGCATAAAATAGTACGCCGAATTCCCGAGCCAGTCACACTGCAAACTGTCTGTGATGTGTACGTGCAGAAATAATAAAATACCAGTTTGCGTAGTGAAACTGTGTAAAAATATAATAAAACTGGGTAAAAAGTGATAAAAAGTGACCATTTTTTACGCACATTACAATAAAAAGTTGCCACATTTTCGGAGCTATTGCTTTTGTATAGCGCTCTATCTAGTCGAGCGCAGCGAGACCAATCAATTATCTTTGGCTCTTAGCATTATTTTATAAGAAAAGTCAAGAAGGCGATATTAATGTTGCCAGTGTACGGGCTAAAGTGTTTTATTAGCCACCTATTAAGCTGAGCTGATCTGAATTTACAATTGATCTAAATACATAAAACATTACCTCTAAACTAGTTTGTTGAGATTCAAGCTAGATTTAAATGTGTGGAGAATTAAATTAAGAAAAATATGGCGCATTCCATTTGGAATTGTACCAATTAGAAACACGTGAAGGAACGAAGCTGTACAATTTTAAACTAGCCTTATCCGGCGACTTCGCCCGTGTTGGAAATTAAAAGAATCTTGTTTACATATGAATTCAACATATGTAGAAACAATATGGTGTTGTTGTGCCGTTACGAGTAATATTTTCTTTAATCCTATTATTCAATACTAGCTGGTGCCCGCGATTTCGTCCGCGTTCTGGATGAAAGGTACCCTATGTCCTTTCTGGTATCCCAGACAATGTGTATGCAAAATTTCATTGAAATCCATTCAGTAGTTTTGCGTGAAAGGGTTGCAAAGATCCATACGTACATCCATACATCCAAACAAACTTTCGCATTTATAATTTAAGTACGGATAATATTCAATACTAGCTGTTGAACGCGACTTCGTTCGCGTAACTTTATAAAATATAGCCTATGTTATTCGCTGATAATATAGCTTCCCAACAGTGAAAAATTTTTCAAATCGGTCCAGTAGTTTCGGAGCCTATTCAATTCAAACAAACAAACAATCAAATCTTTCCTCTTTATAATATTAGTATAGACAATGAATTCAATTATACCATAATATGTATACCAAAAAATTCTTTGATCGTTTAGCTATCGAGTGATTCAATTAAATTTTAGAATAGAATAAGAATGAAATAGAATAAATTTTTATTTTATTCTTAATATTGAATTTTTTTCAACTATAAAAACTAAAGTGTGCGAAACTACTACTAAAAATATATTTAAATTTAAAATTTACTCTTCGCACAATTCGTGCGAAACAAATTGTGCGAGACGACCACTAGACCGAAATGTAGATAAATGTTTACGAGAGCTTCAAAAATAAATATACGTGTCGCTATGAAACTAAGAATTAGCCTATTTTTTTATAAGGCTAGTCTAGTTATTAGGCTTAGCCTAACACTTAGTATTCATTGTATAATGAATGTTACATAATGCTATGAAGTTTCTTGACGCGAGTCGCCTCATGGAATCAGCTTTCCCGACCGGTACAAACATTAATTGTACAGTCGAGGTAAGAAAATGTTCGTCACCTTTAAGTCGGCATTTGCTTGCACCAGAGCAATTATAACTCATGCTAACTTTTGCTTAGTGCTTTTGTTCTAAAAGGCTCTTGTTGAATGAATTTGAAAACTGACGAAGATTTTCGTACCCCGACTGTACCTATTATATTTCGTTAAAGAAATGACTAGCTGTTTTGTGTTTGTTGCCAAACTCCTCCGAAACGGCTGGACCGATTTTGATGAAATTTTGTGTGCTAATCGAGTAGGTCTGAGAATCGGCCAACATCTATTTTTTATACCCCTAAATGTGAATTTAGGGTCACCCCAAAAATTTATTTTTAATTTTTTCGCAAAACAGCGTTTACCGGGTCAGCTAGTGACGATAAAATACTTTTTAAAATTTTTGAGTTTATTCATTTCATTACAAACAAAAAAAAATATAAATATATTTATTAATGGAATATTACTTTTTTTCTTATTAAATAAAATGTACTTAGTTCGATTTTTTTTAAATCCCACAGGAACCTCTCATTTTTCCAAGATAAAAAGCATTCTAATTAAAATCCAGGTGATCATTAATACATCAGTGAAAACCGCATTCAAGTCGGTTAAGCCGTTTCTGATATTAGCGTGCACAAACAGACGAAAGTTCTATAAACAATTTTTTTGACCTAGATTTTGTTTTTTTTTTTTTGTAAAAATATTTAATTTACAAACAAAGATTGTTCACAATTTTATTTTATAACATGTATTATGGATTTATAACAGAATTTAAAATTGAGTTTTTTTTTTTATTTTACTAACAAATTTTGGGCTTTTTAATTTGCCTTTTGAATAATTTAAAGACAATGCCTTTTTAAGTAAGTTTTAACGTAGTTTCAGTTTTATTCATAATTAGTCATTAAAACTGATTATTTTAAAAGTTCTCTCTTAAAAAATTAAATTGAAAACATTAATTTAATTCTTTAAAATTTAATTTTTATCATTTTTTATTTTAAATAAAAATATTACTTATATATTATTTTTAATATAAATTTATATATCAATACTAATAATAAATCTGTAAGTGTATGTATTGTATGAATGTATGTTCCTCCATAACTCAAACGAGTTAAGTAACTGATTTTCATGAAACTTGGTAGATAAACATTTAAGACGTACGGGACACAGGATACTTTATTCACGCGGCGAAGTCGCGGCTGCCAGCTACTTATATAATTATAAATTTATTGAAATGAAGTCGGCTGATTTGCCATTTAATTATTTTATTATTATTTTTTTTATTTAATTTAATTATTTTTATTTAAAAAATCATTGAATATTTTATTCTCGCACACTGACCTCTGAGCACATCGGCCGGTATCAATCTCCTGAACGTGTTCGGCCTCTCTTCTTCGGCTTTCTCTTCGGCCGCTAACGCCAACGCGACAACGAATAGGACCGCTAAGTACTTCATTTTGAAACGAACACCTTACGAGTGCCGAAAGAATTCAGGCAGAAATTGATGGACGCGTTTGTTTTGGTGCTTCGCGAGCGTCGAACTGAATCCGGCGTTCGAGTTTCGCGCGGTTTTAAGCGTAACAGTGTAGCGGGGAGGAGAATGGCTTAACAAGATGGCGGACGGGATTATTATTTTTTTTCCACTGATGTCTCAGGGTTGGATGTTGCAAAATCTATTCACATCGAGCCGAGACATCTAATGTGTAAGTTCCCGTGTTACAGCTAAAGAAATAAAGTTTTTTTTTTAAACTAGCCGATGCCACCGACTTGGTTCGCGTAGACTTCGTCTTAACATATGAATGAGTATATCTTAAGATATGAATATATCTTAATGTTAATTTGAATCTGAACTACGCCCGCGTAACTTTGATTTATAAAATACTAGCTGGTGCCCACGACTTCGTCCGCGTTCTGGATAAAAGGTAACCTATGTCCTTTCTGGTATCCCAGGCCACGTGTATGCAAAATTTCATGGTGATCGGTTCAGTAGTTTTTGCGTGAAAGAGTTACAAACATCCATACATCCAAGAGTTACAAACTTTCGCATTTATAATATTAATAGGATATAAATATAATAGGAATAGGATAGGATAATAGGATAGCCTATGTTACTCGCTGATAATGTAGCTTTCTATGAGTCCAGTAGTTTTTGTGTTTATTCATTAAAAACATCAATCTTCTTTCTCTCTTTATAACAGTGGACCTAAAAAAATCATAAATAAGTATCTATATAAATTACAATAATATAACACAAGGTATCAAAAATTTGCGTATCAACGTAAAAAAAACTTTAAGAACTCTTTCACCTAAGCTGTATTTTATTTATTTTTAAATCAGAGATCCCTACAAAAATTCCAAAATCTAAAACAAGATTTAAAAAATTTGCATATCAAAATCAAAAATCAAAAATTTGGTCGCTAATTTCGCCTATTAGAGGTTAGGTAGGTAATTAATCGATGGATATTATTACTTTCTAATTTGCAAGACTAAATTTTAGACAGTGTCTAGAACTTAGACATTAATAAGTAATGTAACAATAGAGCTTGCTAGTGAGATACTCATCTTTTTGTAGAAGCCGGTTTTGATTGCGTATTTAACTACGGTTCAGTAAAATATTATCTATACTAATATTATAAAGCTGAAGAGTTTGTTTGTTTGTTTGAACGCGCTAATCTCAGGAACTACTGGTTCGAATTGAAAAATTCTTTTTGTGTTGGATAGATCATTTATCGAGGAAGGCTTTAGGCCATATAACATCACGTTGCGACTAATAGGAGCGAAGAAACAGTCGAAAATGTGGAAAAAACGGGGAAAATTTTTATCTTTGAGGGCTTCCGTTGCGTGCGCTGCGAAAACCGTTCGAGATACCCAAATGATTCCCAAAATGACTATTCCACGCGGACGAAGTCGCGAGCACTAGCTAGTTCATAATATACTGTTATGTATCTTAGATTGTTAGATTGTTACGGCCTTATTCATAAAAAGTTATAGAAGGCTTATTAGCTTGTTATAAGAAATTTACCAAAAAGTGTTATTCATAAACGTTCAATAGCAGCAAACCGCTTAATAAGTGTTTCATAAAGTTATTGAAGCATGGACCCTACTATAAGCCTCTAATAAGGGAACAATTCAAGATGGCCGACTTAAAACAGCTGACCGACTGACTGATTTCTGTTGACATTTGATGTGGAGTTTGAATTTTGATTGATGTTTGTTTGTAAAGGAATTAGCAAATAATAGTTTAAATTACATACTTATGTAAAATATACCATAATAAGTGATATATGTAGTAAAAATACAATATATTTTTCAAGTAATTTATTTTTTTCTCATAATAAGCAATTTTCTTTTGCACTAAAATTTCTTTTAGGTCCAATATTCTCCCTTTCTTCTCTTCATTTTTAATTTGGGCTTCATGAAGCTCCTTCCGACACTCCATTTCATGATTCGCAATATTTGTAGCATAGTTTTCTGGCTGAAATAAAAATAGCACATATTATGTGTGGTGATGAAATATTATGTGGGATGCTTATTTGGCATACAATATTTTATAGATAAGAGCATATTAGAGCTATGTGAGCCCGAAGGCTGTGATGCAATAACACACTATGAACTTTGCATTGTCATGGTGTTATGTGATATTGTCCACACATAATTATTTATTATTTCTCCACTACATATTATAATACAAAGTCCTCATCTGTCTGTCTGTTTGTGATAAAAAAATTCAAAAACTACTGCACCGATTTTCAAAATTCAGTTAGAAAACTTTGAGAAAAATAAAAGTGGTTCCCTCATGACAGCAATGCTTACAATTTCTAATAAAATAATAATAACAATATTTTGTTTTAAATTTGCATCATGCGATCAGTCCAAAGAATATGAGCAGATTTGTTGAAGGTGTTTTAAAAATAATAAAATAAATATATTTATAACAAATAAAAAATATTTAATAAAATAATTTGTTTAGGTTAGGTTGAAAGCTAAACATGAAATTACCTGATTTATTTGGTCTGAATCAAACTCGTTTGTATCTATAATGAATTCGTTTGGGAGCCACGAACTTATATCTTCAGCGTTGTCTGGCTTCCTTGGCGGCGGTGGACCACCACCAGTCACAACAGTTTGTTTTCTTTCTTCTACTTTTTGTCGTTTTTGGGTCATCTTTAAAATGCCCCACTGGGATTTCAGCTGAGAATTGGTACGTGTGGTACCATTGCACATACCTACTATTGAAGCTGGAAATAATGAACAACTTTAACAAACATCTAATATAACAATAACGTACGCATTAAATATGTGTTAGTTCATGTCTTAGCAATTGCCAAACTAAGCTATACATACCTTGTAAATCCGCCCACGCTGCTTGTATTTTGTAATTGCAATTAGTGTCCGTATTTTTATTTTCGATCGCTTCACCAATTCCAACAATAGATGCTACGGAAGTAAAAGTAAGAAATTAATAAACAGAAAATACTACATAAACACAATGGCAAATAAATATTTAAAAAAAAAACACTCACTTTATCTTCCTCTGACCAATTTAGGCTTCTTTGCCCTTTTTTTATCCACTTTTGGATTCCATAGTTAATTGCGAATCAAAAATTTGTTAATAAAATCACTTATTTATCACACAAGTAAATTGGGTTATATTTTCAATTTTCATAAGAAATGTCAAAATATGACATAAAAAAAATCACTTTACTGTCATTTGGGGCGTGGATACAGAGATTTTAGCTTTTTTGTCTATGAATTCATCAGAACGGCAACATAACAATGATAAACTAACTAATAGCGACATATTAGTTATGACAGGCTTATGGAACGTTTATGAATAGCAATTTTATAATAAGCTTATTAAGGTCTTATGAGCGTTTTAACTATTGAACGTTTTAAGCCTCTAATAAGGGATTTTTATGAATAAGAGCGTTAGAGTGGCTAGTAACCCTAGCTGTTAACCAAGCGGTCGCGGGTTCGAATCCCGCCAGAGGCAAATGTTTATGTGTTAACATTTACCTTTGTGCCTGAGTCATGGATGTTTTGTATTTATAATATGTATGTATTTACAAAAAAAAAATATTGTATGTAATATATCAACTGTCTGGTATACATAATACAAGCATTAAGTTGCTTACTTTGGAACTAGATGGTGCTGTGTGGAATGTGTGAATATATTATTATTAGAATGGTTTAAGAGTGTTTAATGCACGCACACACTAGCACACACACAGACACATAACAGTTTTAAAAAATGTGTTACATATCTAATCTTTTAAGTAAGTAGATACATATTACTTCAAAAATAAATTGGTTTAAAAGATTAAGGGCCTCTTTCACCGATTACAAGTAGAGTGTTGATTAGTTACTTTTAGGAATAATTTTATGTTTTATTAAATTATGCACTCGGTTTAGTGCATAATCCTTCGATAGGTTTTTTTTCCTTTTTTTATTATTTTCTTTTTAATGTTTGGTACTTTTACCGTACAAACAAAGATATATCAGCTTAAATATTCCCGGTGACAGGTGACTAAAGGACGGTTGACAGATGGTGAAAGAGGCCCTTAAAAAAATAAAAATTCAGATGGTGAAAGAGGCCCTTAAAAAATAAAAAATAAAAATCAATTGCTGCTAGTGTGCTGCTGACCTTAGATTATAAATAAAAGGAAGGGATGGCAATAGGGAAATGGGTTCTGCTGTTTTATTTCCGATGGTCTTCTGTCAACCAGGAATCCTCTTGGATACCCGGCAGTACCGGATTTGTATCGGCTAAAACCCAAAGACTCTCTAGGGCACCCGTTGATGGGCGGGGTCGCGAGGACGTTATGGCGACACGACTTCGGTATCCCGCCACGGGCTACGAATAAGTAAGTAATAACGGATCGCAATACTTGCAATTACACAAAACTAGCGAAGGAGGAAACTGAAGAATCAGAAAAATGCTCAACTAGCGAAATCATCAACCTACCGAAACTGTCTTAAAAAGTAAACTCTCGAATCAGTGAAATTGACGAGTAGTGGGGCCTTAGTCATATTGGAAATAGTAATGAAAGTAAATACTGGCCATTGCATATAATCTATAAAATACATGCGTTACCATAGCAATAGAATAATAATATGATATAGTGAGAAAAGTTTGTATTTTGTACATAGTTCATTTATAATTTTTATAATAAATTATACTCTGCTAATTAACTGTGTTTATAATATAACTATAACATCATTAAGTCAAAGTAACAATTTAAAACGATAACGAAACGATAACGAAGTTCGAACACAATAAAATGTATAGGATTGACATATGGGGGACGTGTTTTGAAAGGGATGGATGGTGAATTTTCGGAAATTTCGTAAATTTTGATCGACTGTAACTTCGTTATTCCTTGGAGTTTCTTGGCGTGGCGTATATCGTCTGAAGCCTTTTTGAAGGCTCTTGCGATCTACCCATACCACTTGTTATTGTTGATTGTTGTTAAGCTGTCTTTGTTGATTTTTTGTTTTTTCGTTTGAAAATTTCATCTTAAAAACCGCAATAAGTCCTGGTTCCCGTAGCCGGATCTTGTTGCGGTGTAGGGCTGGGAAGAGCCTCTTCGGGAGCTCTTTCAGCCAGCCTAAACCTTTTGTTGTTAAGTTTTTATCTCTGTTTTTGTTGGTAGTTTTTATGAAAAATCGTTGTTTTTGTTAATAGCTCTAGTTCTAACAGTCGGTTTTCGTTGCGGATTAGGGTGGAAGAAGTCCCTTCGGGAGCTCCTCCAACTAGTTTAAACCGGCTGTTGGTAGACTTTGTTATTAGATTTAATTGTTGTTTTTGTTCCTTGTCATAAAGGAATTTGTTGTTTCCAACGAATTCTTCGTTGTTTTGTCGAGTTGTCCCCCCTCTTGTAGGGGTGGACTCACCCACATCATCGGAGGTCAGTAGGGCGATAAACTGGCCAATGTCGGATTCAGCCGACACTAGTGGGCCCAGCCTGAAAGAGGGTAAGGGAAGCCGGAAGTTATACCCCAGCGTCTTGACCCGATCGGTGGCGCGCAAGCGGTCCGCCGTTAAGGAAGTGCCGGAGGCGATGTCCTCCAACAAGTTTTTTTGGCCTGGTATCAGGGCCAGAGGAGGGGGAGGAGTCAGCGGAACCACCTGTGCCGCAAAAATTCAAAAAAGGAAGCAAAGGCCGTGGCGGCAAGCTACTCGGCCACGACATTGGGATTTCGCGAGCGCGCCGCGAAATGAGGGAGGATTCCGACACGGACTCCGTCAGGTCAACGACGACATTCCGGTCGGCAAAGTCGGCTAGCTCTGTAGAGGAGCTCACGCAAAAGGCAGAGGCCAGCGCTTCTGCCATTTTGGAGATTGTCCGCAAGTCGGGCAACCTCAAGGGCACCTCTCAGAGGACTATCAAGGAGGCCACTGATTCCATTCTTGGTGTGGTTGAGGCGGTGGCGACGCGCAAGTCGTCGAACGAGATTCGGCGACTCCGCGCAGACAATAAACGCCTCCGCTGCCAAATTGACGCGCTCATCGGGGAGGTGACGGCTCTCAGAAGGGCCTTCTCGGAAAGGTCCTCACCGGAGAAAACTCCGGCCGCTGAGGACACAGTTTTGCCTACGACAGTGGCTGACTCTCAGTCACTGTCAAGGGCTGAATTTTTGGAGGCCCTTTCGGCCCTCCAGACGGAGCTGACGGCCCACGTAGGGGGGGTCGTCAACGCCCATCTGGAAGGCCTGGAAGTCGACGGGAGACTACTTCCGGCACGTAGCCTCCGGCCGCCGTTACAGGCGGACAAAAAGCGGGAGGACCGCCAGTCGGCCCCCCAGCAAAAGCACACAACAGGCTCCACCCTCACCCCCCCGGCTAACTTGCCTAAAGCAGCGAGGGGAAAGAAAACGATCGGATCTCAGGCCCCCAAAACCACGGAGCTGAGTCCTGGCTCATCGGCTGAACCCGTGGAAGGGACCAAGGAAACTTGGACGGAGGTCGTCCGGCGCAAGAAGCGCGCCCCCGCCGCTGCTCCAGCCCCGTCCTTCGGGAAGAAAGCGAGCGCTCCAAAGCTCCCAAAGGAGCATAAGAAGTTGGCCGTTGTGGTGGCACTGAATCCCGAGGCGGTTGCGAAGGGCGCCACATACAACAAAGCCATCGCTAAAACGAAGGCCTCGGTCTCGTTGAGCGCCCTGGGAATTGGCCCAGCCCAATTCCGCGCGGGCGTCACGGGCGCTCGTATTCTTGAGCTCCCGAAAGAGACGACGCCCACGCAGGCGGACCAGCTGGCCGCACAAATCAGAGCGGTGTTGGGCGATGAGGCGAAGGTGACGCGCCCAATTAAGTCGGTCGACATCCGGGTCAATGGCCTGGATGACTCGGTGTCGGCTGAAGAGCTGCAGTCTGCACTGGCTCTTAGTACGGGCTGTCCCCTCGAGCACTTCAAGGTGGGCAAGGTCCACCCTGGAGTCAGAGGGGTGGGCTCGGCCTTCGCCTCATGCCCTGTTGAGGCCGCTAGGAAGTTGGTGACCGGTGGCCGACTGACCGTTGGATGGAGCTCCGCCTCTGTCCATCTGCTGGAGCAGCGCCCCATGCGCTGCTTCAGGTGCATGGGGCTCGGCCACCCGGTGGTCAGATGCCCATCCAAAAAGGACCGCAGCGGCCTCTGCTACCGCTGCGGACTGGATGGGCACTCCGCCAATGAGTGCGAGGCGGCGCACAGGTGCGCCGTCTGTGCAGATGCTGGCCTCCCGGCCAGCCACCGCATGGGGGGGATGAACTGCTCCCCCCCAGCAGTAAGAGGCCGCCTTACAGCGGCTATACCGGTGGCCAGAGCGGGGTCCACCCGCATGTCTAGGGAGGAGCCTATGGAAACCACTAATGCCCACTAGGCCCATCACTGAGATCCTCCAGGTGAACATAAACCACTGCGCCGGGGCACAGGATCTACTGTGCCAGTCCATGGCGGAGTGGGGAATTCACTTGGTGGTGGTAGCGGAGCCATACGTGGTCCCCAATAATGCCAACTGGCTAGGGGACCTGGATGATTCCGCTGCTATTGCATTGAGGCCTGGTGGCGGAGCTCCTCCCCTTTCCCTCCGGGAGAGAGGTTCGGGTTTTGTTGCAGCAGACTGGGGGAGAATGGTGGTCGTATCGACCTACTTCTCCCCTAACCGTAGCCGAGCGGATTTCGAGTCCTTCCTGGCTACGGTGGAGGGGGTGGTGAGGCGTGCAGCCCCACTCCCAGTCTTGGTGGCGGGGGACCTCAACTCCAAATCAACAGCGTGGGGTTCCCCCCGTACGGACGTGAGGGGGGGTATCCTGGAGTCCTGGGTGTTGGGCCTGGGGCTTCAGATACTCAACCAAGGTACCACTCCCACGTGTGTACGGTGGCAAGGGACGTCCATAGTGGACGTATCCTTTGCCACTGCCGCCCTTGCTGCCAAAATCCGAAGCTGGCGGGTCGAGGAAGAAGCGGAGACCTTATCGGACCACCTCTACGTCCGATACGAGGTCTCCACGCTGGCCCCCAGTGCGTCACAGCGTCGGGATCCCACGGTGGGTGTCGCCTTTCCCAGGTGGGCACTCGCCAAGCTCCGCCCGGATGTGGCGGAGGAGGCTGCGATGGTGAGGGAGTGGTCCCCTCTCCCCCCTCATCTCGCAGGGAATCCCGACGGCATGGCCGACTACTTTGCAGACGACCTTCGAGCCGTCTGCAATGCTGCCATGCCGCTGTGGCGCCCTCCTCCTAAATGGAAGAAGGTGTATTGGTGGGCGCAAGAGGTAGCCCTCCTGCGCAACACGTGCCTAGCCGCGAGACGCGCTCTCCTCCGTTGCCGGAGAAGGCGCTCCAGGAGAACGCCTGACGAAGAGGTCCTCCTTCGTCAGGCGTACAGGCAGGCTCACAAGGCCCTGCAGAAAGGGATCTGCAGGGCCAAAGAAGAAGCCCATGAGCGCTTGCTGGCTCTCCTGGACGCCGACCCCTGGGGTCGTCCGTATAGGGTTGTGAGGGGAAAGTTTGCTTTGAACTCCCCCTCCACAGCCCTTCTCGAACCGACGCTGCTCGAAAAGGTCGTGGGGTCTCTTTTCCCGACCCCTGGCCCTTTTGAGCCCCCCCTTATGGAGCCTCCGGAACCATTGCCGGAGGCTGCGCTACAGGGCCCTCCCGTCTCCGACGTAGAGTTCGAGGCGGTGAGGGAGCGAATCGGGAGGAAGAAGACGGCCCCGGGACCAGATGGGGTCCCGGCTAAGGCCCTAGCGATAGCGCTAGGGCCTCTGGAGGAGAGGTTCCGGGCGATACTCGACACGTGTATCGCCCGGGGCAAGTTTCCGGCGAGGTGGAAGGTGGGGCGGCTTTGCCTTTTACGCAAGGAGGGTCGCCCTGCCGATTCGCCATCGGGGTACCGACCGGTGGTCCTGCTCGACGATTCTGGCAAAGCCATGGAGAGGATCATGGCTCGTCGGATCGTCGAGCATCTGGATACGGAGGGGCCGAACCTGGATGAACACCAGTTCGGCTTCCGCACCGGTCGGTCCACGATCGATGCAGTGAGCCTCCTCAAGAGGTGGACAGAGGAGGCCACTGGCAGAGGGGAGGCTGTTGTTGCGGTGTCGCTCGACATCCGCAACGCCTTCAACAGCCTCCCCCACGAATGCATTAGGGCGGCACTCAGGTTCCACCGAGTGCCGTCCTACCTCTGCGCTCTCGTCGACGACTACCTCTCCGAACGGGTAGTGCTGTACGAGGGCGCAGACGGGAGGGTAATGCGCCGGCCAATGGCGGCAGGAGTACCTCAGGGGGCCGTCCTCGGCCCCCTACTTTGGAATTTGGGGTATAATTGGGTCCTGCGAGGCAATCTCCTACCCAAAATGGAGATTGTCTGCTTTGCCGACGACACCCTTGTCGCGGCAAGAGCAAAGACGTGGGAAAAGGCAGAACGGTTAGCGTCGGTCGGCACCTCGCTGGTCGTCCGACGCATCCGTCTGCTTGGATTGGAGGTGGCCCTAGACAAAACTAGGGCCATGGGTTTCCATCCCCCACGCCGCAGGATCCCGCCGGGGCTCCGCGTCCGAGTGGAGGGGGTCCGGATTCTGGTCGAGAGGCATTTCAAGTATCTCGGCCTAACACTGGACCCCCGCTGGAACTTCGAGGAGCATTTCAAGCTCCTCGTTCCACGGCTGATCAACACCGCAGCCGCACTCGGACGGCTTCTCCCGAATCAGGGAGGACCCAATTCGGCGTGCCGTCGACTTTACCACGGGGTGGTAAGGTCGATGGCACTCTACGGAGCCCCGGTCTGGGCGGAGTGCCTCACTCGTCGCACCCGGGCCCTCTTGAGGAGGCCTCAAAGGGTCATGGCGACCCGGGCCGTGCGGGCTTATCGCACGGTCAGCCACGGGGCTGCCTGCGTGTTAGCAGGCACACTCCCGTGGGATGTCGATGCCCTGGTTCTGTCCCAGGTGCATCGGCATCGGGTCGCCGCAAGGGCCCTGGGAGAAAGACTCGCTGCCGAGGACGTGCAGCGGGTCCGTGCAGAGGCCCAAGAGTGGGCCATGGAGGACTGGAGTGAGGCACTCCTCAACCCCACCGCCGGTCACCGGACGATTCTTGCGATTCGTCCGGTGCTGGAGGAATGGGTGAGGCGCCGTACAGGTGGCCTCACCTTCCATATGGTGCAGATGATGACCGGACACGGGTGCTTTGGTCGTTATCTGCACCGTATAAAAAGGGAGGAGTCGCCGCGGTGCCACCACTGCGGCGACCCCGATGACACGGCCGAGCACACACTCCAAGTGTGCTCGGCCTGGAGTCCCCAGCGCCGGGAGTTGGTGGCGGCGCTGGGTGGTGGAGATGTCACACTGCCAAACATGGTCGAAGCCATGCTTGGTAGTGTGACAATCTGGAAAGCAGTTGCTTCCTTCTGCGGTTCTGTAATGTCGCAGAAGGAGGCAGCTGAGAGGGAGCGAGAGGAAGAGGCCGGTCTCGCTCCCCTCAGACGCAGACGGTTGGGCAGAAGAAGGCGGGCATACCTAGCCCGTCTTTAACTGTCCATTGGGACCTGCGCACATAGCTGGCTAGCTATGTGCCTGCCTGCTTGCACAAGGTCCCACCGTCTGGGGATTGCCTGGGTGTCTCCGGGCAATCCTCCGTTGGCGTTAGTCTAGCCAGCAATGGCTAGGCTGCCCTGGGGTGAATCGGAGTTGTCGCCTCGGCAGAGCCCGGTTCACCCCGCACAAAGGGCAAGGAGGCACCGGGGAGTTTTAGTGGGTATTGCCGGGCCCGCTATGATTAGCATAGCGCAGTGCGCCGGCTGACCCCCACACACCCCTACCGTCTAGCCAGCGGTAGGAAGTCAATAAATGGATTTCTCCTCGTAAAAAAAAAAAAAAAAAAAAGGATTGACATATGGCATATATGTCAATCCTATACATTTTATCGCTAAATCACGTGACACATCCCATACATTTTATTCTTTCCTGTGGTACGCTAACTCGTCAAAATCTATGCGGCCATTATCGAAATCTATGTCACTTATTACCTTTCGCTATCCACAATTAAAATACAGTCGTTTTTTCGGACATCACAATGCCCTTCATTTGCATCGTGCATTTTTTGGAGTTCACAAAGAAAAAAAAACTAAATGTAACATTTGCATACCACAAAAAAAACGATTCACATCGAGCACGTATCTGTTATTGTTATATCTTTGCTTTATACTGGTCATAAATAAGATTCGTTTGACGAAAAAAAAATATTACCACTTTGATTTATTTATTGAATGTCTGTCTGTGTACTGTCTAAAATTTCACGCCTTAAGGCCGTTCCCTCTATTCACACCATTTTCATTCACACTCGTAGACTAACCTTTTTTTGCATGGGAAAATTTGCGAACCACATCCCCACCGACTATGGAAAGATCGGTGGGGTATGTGGGACTTCTACCCATCAAAAATCCACGGTGTTTGCTCGCCTTTGGGCGCACTGTCTATGGGCGGGGGTTAGGCCCGCACACTTGCGGGCTCCACCTCTATTAGGCGCCGAGTGTGACCTACTCGCCGTTAAGAGACGTGCTGGAAACACACGGCACGCGGCACGTCTCCCCTCGTTGCCCTAAGACCTTTTTAGGGCGACTTTTACTCTACGTGACTTTTACTCTCCAATTTGTATGGGAATGAAGCAGCGCCACCTAGTGGCTAACGTGTAAGTCTACTTCATTCCCATACAAATTGACGTTTACACGTTCGACGCGTTTGATCAAGTAAAACTCGCACGAGGCCCTCCGGTCACATCCGGTCTTGTGATGACTGCGGACGACCCCATGTCCGCCGCCCCCGAGCGAAGCTACATAAGACGCCCATTCTCACATATGTGGGCAGTCAGCGAGGCCCTCGCTGCGAGGGGCTTTACTCCTGGGGCCCCAGCCAAGAGCATACCAATGCAAAGCCCAGTGATTGGTTGTTGTAACGCCCACATAAATTTTTGACCAATCACCGGGCTTTATTTCGTTTCTATTCGACAGAACGCAACGAAACGTTTGCATTGGTATGCTCTTGGCTAGGGCCCCTGTAGCCCACAACACAATATCTTCTCAGCAACCTTTATACAACGTTGTTGTAAAAACCAAAGTAATTTATTTGTCCTTTTTTTACAAAGTAAACAGGCCAGAACACTCTTTGGTCGAGTAGATGCGGTGACGTCATAACGGCTCTGTGTTGTCATACAAACCATGAATGATTGTTACGGTACGCTACGCATGCGGGACGTTTTGCTTTTTTTTTAATTAGCCTTCGTTGTATTTAATACTTTGAAAAAGTATGATTTCATAGTTTAGATACTTATAGTACTTAGAGGCAGTTACTGCGTTTCGCAGTCTTTTGAGTAGGCCATTTGGCAGCAGTAAACACTCCCTTACAGAATATAAATTTGAAATAACAGCATGACTGTATACGATGCGATACTATCATAGATAAGGGATTGGTCTCGCTGCGCTCGACTAGATCCCGCCATCGTACTTGTAAAATACGGCATAAAATAGTACGCAGAATTCGGCGTACCCGAGCCAGTCACACTGCAAACTGTCTGTGATGTGTACGTGCCGAATGTTTTATTAAATTTTAGGCATAATAAAATGCCAGTTTGCGTAGTGAAACTGTCTAAAAATATAATAAAACTGGGCAAAAAGTGATAAAAAGTGACGATTTTTTACACACACTAAAAAGTTGCCACATTTTCGGAGCTATTGCTTTTGTATAGCGCTCTATCTAGTCGAGAGAAGCGAGACCAATCAATTATCTTTCTGATACTATATTGATTGTTATTGATTTGTTAAAATTTTCCTGGATTAAAATATGACCGCCATCTCTATGCTGACCGCGCAATAAACGCTCGTCACGCGTCCGTAGCTGCATAGATAAACGAAATGTGATTAAACTTCAAACAATAAAGTGACAGGTCAATGTTTACTATCAGGAAATAATGTGACTGACTCATTCGTTATTAAAAGGTATTTTTTTTCATTAAAAAGGTCGACACCATCGTTCATACACCTCGATTGGCGTTTTGTCTCCATTAAGTAATTCTACAATAATTATATTGACTTACATAATTATTATTTACATAACTAGCTAGTTCCCGCAACAACCACAGGTCCCTGAAAATCCCACAGGGACTACTTGCCAAATTCAGACCAGAGGCAACTTTGAAAAGTTGACCACGCCGGGAAGCGTATTACCGTTTCCTTGTTCAATAGGAGGAAGCGCAAACTTGAAATCAGCAAGAGTTTTTATTCAAATTTCTATCAACAAACGAAACGGATAATAAACGAAAAAACGGTATTATAAGTTTGGCAATCAAACTAGTGTACGGTCAAGGAGTGACATCTTATTACATACTAGCTGGTGCCCGCGACTTCGTCCGCGTTGATAAAGCAATATATTGCCTGACATCGTTATTGCTTAATAGCAATTAATTACTTAGCCAGGAGTTATTTTCCTTAATTTTAGATAATCCCTCGGGAGCAGTACTTTTTTCTGGATGAAAGGTACCCTATGTCCTTTCTGGTGTCCCATACAACGTGTATGCAAAATTTCATGGTGATCGGTTTAGTAGTTTTTGCATGAAAGAGTTACAAACATCCATACATACATCCATACATCCATACAAACTTTCGCATTTATAATATTAGTACGGATAGTACGAATTCAAACGACCACCGCCGAAAACTTGAAATGAGCAACGATTTTTATTGCACTGTAGGATATTGTACATACAATGTAGGATATTGTACATACAATGTAGGTAGGATATTGTACATACTCGTCCGATAACTACATTTCCTTGTTCAATCCGGGTCTCAGTGGCTTGAAATCAAGAAGGGTTTATTGATAGAAATGTGCATGCAAACTCTTGCTGATTTCAAGTTTACGCTTCCTCCTATTGAACAAGGAAATGGTAATACGCCGCCGGGAATCGTACCCGGGACCCCTGAGACATTAGGTGCCCTTTTACCACTGACCCAACGGGGTCGCCAAAATGTTTTCTAATCTCTCGCACATTAAAATTTATATGGTGGTTCGATTCAATTATGGCTTCAATTTGTAATCATCAACTTCAGAAGGTCGACCAAAACATAGCAGTATTTTACTAATTTTTTTCTCAGGAAATTGATTTTAATTTATATATCTGTCCGATTTAAACTTTTTTCAAAATAGTCTATTATGGACTGTATTTTTATCTGACTTGTAATTTTACTCTAAGAAGTCAAACTAGGGGACGAAAAAAACGCTTTTCTGCTAAGACCTCTACTAAATCTGAAAGAAAAAATTCTAAAATTGACAAAAGAATAACGAAACAAATAACTAAGTAAGTAGTGCAAACCGAAAGAACTTTCTTGCCAACCCAATATTTTAGATACCAGTTCACATTTCCATACAAGTAATGACCTATTGTGCACATAGGAATGGTTGCATGTAGTTTTTATTAATTCATACTAAGTAAGTAAGAATAATGTTTTGAAATGAGCGAACCTTTACTAACTTAGTGCGGACTCGTTATAATTTCAAACAATGAGTTATTCGCAGTGGAAACAAAAATTTCAAAGGTCAAGCTTTGTGTTTACGCGTCCGTGGAGATATAACACCGTTATGGATTGGCCTTTGTTTTGATGGAAACACACGTACACTTATTGAGTAAATAAACGCAACGTGTATTTATTTATTTATCTCTTAGTTGCTTGTTGATGTTACAAATTGGTATTCCAGTCGAGCCTGCCTGTAAGATTCTTGCTAGAACTAGAAACTTCTTATATAAACATATATTATGGATGTTTGAAGACAATCTTCAAAGACATGTGAAGTCCTCTTAACTTATGACTGCAGAATGCAGTTGGCCTGTCATTACTTCATGTATGTACTTATACTCTTCAAGTTAGTGTCTGCGTAATCCTATAAGCAAACATGATTTGCATGAGAGGTTGCATGATTTCCTTTCCTACTTGAATGCCATTTCATTGTGGGATACCATAATTATCATAAATCTTGTGGAGATTGTAGGAATGGTTTTGATACTTATTACCATTTGCAACACATATAAGTAAAAGAACAGTAACAATTTGGGTTTAGTCATTTAAAAGAAAATAAATTTAAGTCAAACGAACATCATTAGAGCAGAAAATAAGTCTTCTTCAGATACTGATTTAAATGAAGAAAATTGGTTTTTTGATAAAAATGTGTAAAATCTAGGAATATTTAAAAAATATATATTATTAAGATCACATGTAGTGCCTAACATAAATATTCACACACACACACACACACACACATTCCACACACTCACACAGCACCGTCTAGTTCCAAAGTAAGTAACTTAATGCTTGTATTATGGATACCAGACGGTTGTTACACTACATACATTACTTTTTTTGTAAATACATACATATTATAAATACAAAACATACATGTCTCAGGTACAAAGGTTAACACATAAACATTTGCCCCTAGCGGGATTCGAACCCGCAACCGCTTGGTTAACAGCTAGGGTTTGAAGCAAATCAAGTAATGATGTTTACTTGATTTGCATTCCTTGCATTGCTATATTTTAAGTAATTTCAAGTGTTTTCCTAACTTTTAAAATGTTACAAACTACTTATACGTGCTGCGTTTGTAAACGAAATTTCGATTCGTGTGTTTACAAAATGCACTATCACAAAAAAACAACTGCTAGAATGGCTTCCTAATAATTTTATCTGCAATTATTTTTATAAAAATGTATCCGTTGTTCTTGTGATGTTTTCAAAGATGTTATCTTTAATTTTGTCGTTGCTCATTAAGAAATTAAAATATATATACCTACACTGTAGTGGGCAATCTTTAGATATTTTAAAAAAATATAACGCCTAAAAAAATACGGCTGAACAATAACTTATTCAATCTTTATTGTACTTATAGTTTTGCCTAGAATTTTTGAAATTTTATCTGCGCCGAAACGCCCTGTGAGTGGTTGCAACTCTGATGACGTCATACGTTAGTAAACATGTCAGACATAGAGTAATAAATAGTGTTTATTCTCTTAATATTAGTTATCTGTATCATAATTCAGTTCTGTTCTGTGACGTCACACGTATCAAAGTTCGGAAATTTTAACTTTAACATTGATTTTTTATTAATAATACAGTATATATCCCGGAAATTTTTTTTATTTTTTTTATTCTTTTTTATTATATGTATAGAAGCGCATTATGATATATATATTTTTTTAAATTTGTTATGTAACCTATTAGTGAATAAAGGCTTATTTTATTTTATTTTATTTTATTTTTTATATATCCCGGAAATATCAATGTAGTGTGCTTATTTTGTAATCCTTACTAATATTATAAATGCGAAAGTTTGTATGGATGTATGTATGGATGTTTGTAACTCTTTCACGCAAAACTACTGAACCGATCACCATGAAATTTTACATACACGAAGTCTGGGACACCAGAAAGGACATAGGGTATATTTTATAAAGTTACGCGGGCGAAGTCGCGTGCAGCAGCTAGTAAGGAATAATTTAAAACGATTTTCTAAAATTAGTCAAATACCGGATTTTGATAATATTTGTGTTATATGAGCTTGGAAACACAGACGCAGGGAGTTCCAATGGGATAACTGCTACCAGTTGGGCTGTTCAATTTATGACTGCAAAACGCAGTGAGTCCTGCCAATAAACTGCACTGAATTGCAGCTATACTGCAGCGAGACCAATCAATTATCTTTGAGTCTAGCTATTAAAAATTAACTTAATTTTGTAATAGTACTTACCTACAGATGTATTGCCAAACGATTCGCACGATTGTAAAGATATTGGTCGATTATTAATTTTTTCCTTACAAACAATGCTTACATTACAATACAAAAGTGAATGGAAATTGTAATCGTACCATAAACATAGGTATCTTAAATAAAACATATACCTACTAGCTGGTGCCCGCGACTTCGTCCGCGTTGAAGAAGCAATATATCGCCTGACATCGTAATTGCTATTATACTTAGCCAGGAGTTAGTTTCCTTAATTTTATATAATCCCCCGGGAGCATTACTTTTTTCTGGATGAAAGGTACCCCATGTCCTTTCTGGTATTCCAGACAACGTGTATGCAAAATTTCATGGTGATCGGTTCAGTAGTTTTTGCGTGAAAGAGTTACCTACATCCATACAAACTTTCGCATTTATAATATTATTAATAATTAATAATTAATTAATATAATAAAGTACGGAAGTAGGTAGGTACTTCAACCTGACGATCGCGAAATTCACAGATAAGACTGGCAAGAGCAACTAGCAAGAGAAGCTTGACCGCTATCTATACTTACTAATGTTATAAAGCTGAAGAGTTTGTTTGTTTGTTTGGTTGAACGCGTTAATATCAGGAACTAGTGGGGCCCTAGCCCTAGCCAAGACCAAACACATGCACACGCTCCCTTTGCGTACTTACGAAACGAAAGAAATAAAGCCCGGTGATTGGTTGTTCGCCCACATAAAATTTTGACTAATCACAAAGCTTTCTCCCAGCGTAGCGTAGCCTGAGCGTAGCGTTTACGACTGTACGTTTGCCTGAAAGAATGTACGACTGTACGTTGAAAAAGAATTTTTCCATTTGAACCACTTGGCCTCTTGGCTTGGTTCAAATGGAAAAATTCTTTTTGTGTTGAATAGTCCAATTATCGAGAAAGTTTAAAGGCTGTATATACCATTATGAACGCGGACGAAATCGCGGGCAACAGCTAGTCTTATATAATTGTTATACATTATTCAAATCCATAATATTATAAATGTGAAATTAACTCTGTCTGTTACCTTTCCAAGCCTTTAATAAGGGAAGGCAAATGACATTGATTATTTAACCACAGATTAGTAATAAGTTACTATCGTAAATTTAACCTTCAACGCTTACCTGTATGTAATCTATAGTAAAGAGGGAAGATTTGTATTTTTGTATGTTTGTAATGAACAAATTCAAAAACTACTGCACCGATTTTGAAAATTCTTTCATCTAAAAGCTACATTATCAGATTATCAGCGCGTAAGATTTTACAAAGTTACTACGCGGGCGAAGTCGCGTGCAACAGCTTCTTTAATATAAAGCATAGACAATTTGGACTCAAGGGTAACACAGTTTTGGTATCCAAATGGTTACTTACACTGGACGGAAACATACTATTAAGGCTGGGTTGCACCATCTTACTTTAACAATAACAAACGCCGCAACTTCAGTTAAAATAACGGTTAGGCCGAAAATGAGTTGCGCCAGTTAACAAATAATTATAACTGGTGCAATTCATTTTCGGCCGAAAATGAGTGCGAATTAACTGAAGTTGCGACGTTTGTTATTGTTAAAGTAAGACCATAAGATGGTGCAACCCAGCCTAAATCAGGTATTTTTTTTTTTTAAATAAATAATTTAGCAAAATAAATCTCTAGAAAATTTGCATAAAAATCTATTTCAATTGCGCTAAAAGGTGTTTGAAAAGAAGGCGTAGGAAGTAAATGTATCGTAACAATAACGATCTTCCTCGAAACAAGTTTCTCAACAATCTTTCCGTGTTTTATAATAACTCCATCGCTACTGTATTTGGTCAAGACGAGTCACTTTTTGAGTAACAATTTTACTTTCTATAATGAGTCATCTCGTGTGTCATTAAAACAAATGAAATGATACTAGACGGCAAAGATAATTGATTGGTCTCGCTGCGCTCGACTAGATAGAGCGCTATACAAAAGCAATAGCTCCGAAAATGTGGCAACTTTTTATTGTAGTGTGTGTAAAAAATCATCACTTTTATCACTTTTTACCAAGTTTTATTATGTTTTTACACAGTTTCACTACGCAAATTGGCATTTTTTATGCCTAAAATTTAATAAAACATTCGGCACGTACACATCACAGACAGTTTGCATTGTGACTGGCTCGGGTACGCCGAAATCGGCGTACTATTTTATGCCGCATTTTACAAGTACGACGGCGGTATCTAGTCAAGCCCAGCGAAACCAATCATTTATATATGCTAGACGGTATTATTTGGGGCGGGACACTGACCTGCAATATAATACCAACCACTGGACAGGCAGTCCCATATAAATGACAGATAATTTCGTGAAACCATTTTAAAACGCCGCCCTCGGAAGTAATAAGAACTAATTTTGACGTTAGCGTATTCCTAATTCCATATACGGATTATAGTTTTCGGAAATTAGTTCCAAGTACTGTCGCTCCATAGCCACCACTATAGCCTACAGCGCCAAAATAGCGTAGTAGACATAAAAATAATTTCACAGCAGCCTGTCCAGTGATATATATTACAGGTCAGTGGGGCGGGAAAGAAGAGCATCCCCTCTCCCAGCCAATCCGCCGGAGGAGGCTCGGGCGCAGATGACTGGCCTATGTCCGCCACCTTCCCACTTACCGGAACAGGCGGGTGACTATCGCTCGTCATAAGGTTCCCCGAGATGGCCGGCGTACCTCCACTTTCGGGTACGCCAAGGTTCTGACAGGGAGCGTAGCCCTCCCCGCGCTAGTTAGCCGTGACGGGGCACTGAAGTCGTCTCATAACGTCCCCCGACCGTACTACGAGCAAAAGAATCTGTCCGGTACTCCGGTACGGAAGTGAGTAGTATAGCCCATGCTCTCCAATCAAGAGAAAAGCGTGTGCCCATTAGTACTAGCTGTGCCCGCGACTTAGTTTTTTTATAAATCCCACAGGAATCTAACATTTTTCCAGTATAAAAAGTATACTATATTTTAATCCAGTTATTAACCTATCTGTGTGCCAAATTTCATCCAAACCCGTTGAGCCGTTTTTGCGTGAAAGAGTAACAAACATCCATCCATCCTCGTTAACATTCGTATTTATAATATTACTTACTTATAGTAGGATGGCGTTAGTTATTAAGGAATAAGCAAACAGTCCAACGATTCACCGTACTAAACATTAAAGTCAAGGACTCAAATATGATTGTAGGTACCATCGCCACAGCTAGGTAACCGTGAAGCCATTGTGAAATAATCGGCACCTACATTGCTTGTTTTTATATTACTTATTGCCTACTTATCTACTTTTAGGGACAGAACTACTTACTTACCTCGCGTGTCACATGTCCTATGAACTCCTAAACTACTGAACCGATTTTGATAAAACTTCGTAACTATGTGTAATTTGGTTTCACTTATAAGTTAGGATAGTTTTTATGTTTAACCCGGGCAAAGCCGGGAGCGTGTAGCTAGTTTATTATAAAAGAAAAGTCTGTATGAACGCTGTAGATATTTTGAACTAGGCAACTGATTTTAGTGCGGTTTATTGTGGAAAGAGGATAATAGCGAGGAAGGTTTTTATATAATAATTTTCAAAAAAATGCACCTGTGTGAAGCCGGGAGAGGGCCGCTAGTTATAGGTAGGTATATAAATATTATTTGTATAATATTATCAAGGAATATTATATACTGCCGCCCTGCTGTCCCCGCGATTTCGTCCACGTTAAAAAATTAAAAATTTAACTCCTGATAATATATATGAGCAATATAACGCCTGTCATCTTTTTGTTGTTATAGTATGGCCCGGCGTTGGATTTTTATTTTTAGATAACGGGATACTTTTTTCTGGATGAAAGGTCTGTGTCCCGAACAATGTGAATGCAAAATTTCAAAATGATCGCTTGAGTAGTTAAGGGGTAAATAAGTATGTAATAGGAAAACATCTGACATCTTTATCGCTTATTTATCGCTGTGGTACCCAATTTTTTATATTTACAAGTTTACATATAAAAAAGTATCCTATTATGTTAATCCAGGTATTAAACTATATTCAGTGTTGAAGTAATACTAATTATTTCTTGCGCAGTAGACACCATTATTCAATTCTTATAATAAATCTGTGGCAAATGAAAACATTGGATTGGAATAGACTCCGTAGTTAGGTGCGCTGAAAGTTGGAATGTATGCACTGACGAACCCGGGGAGCTATGAGCTGAGTTTTCCGTCCATGGTTATTATATTACTTATCAAAATTTACCGCCATTTACAGTATAAATCTTGTCTGTGTACTATCTGTCTCACGGTCTCAGAGTACCTCACTCCAACATAGTGGCTCTAGTGTGAGTTTATAATGCCCGCATTCTCTAGCGTATTTTTTTTTTAAATGGTTGTACTTTACTTTGACAGTTTTTTTAACACACAACATATAAGTTAGTCCTCTTTACCGTTAATATATTAGCATATACATACAAACTATAGTAGATAGAGAACCAACAGCTAGGCAAAAAAGTAAGTAAATTAAAAAGTTGTCCCTTTCTAACCATATATAAGAAAGCGTAGTAAGAAAGGGCTACACTATAGTAATGCCACTTTTTAATTTCTTACCTTTTTTGTCAAACCATAGACGACATTACGCTTGTCTATGGTTATGTGCTCATTTTAAATATTCAATATTCTGTAGCTGTGTTGTGTGTTTGTGTGTGGTTGGTGGCTGGCTGCTGTTGGCAATACTTGGCATTTGGCAATACTGGTTGATTGCTCAACAACAGAGTTTTGTCATCAGATAAAATTAAATTAATTGTAAAATCCCTTCAAATCGTGCGTGTATAAATCTAAATATAAATCATACTACGTTTACGGTGCAGTTGTGTTGTGTTCGTGCAAATAAATTCATTGTTAACCTTGTGTGTTAAAAAGTGATTTTTCAGTATGAACTTTACAAGGACTCCTAAAACTACGCCGATTACTGATGATTACGATATATCAAATACCGTACTTGGCCTTGGAATCAACGGAAAGGTATGTCTTTGCCTTAATTCTTAGAATCCATAAAAAAATAATGTTACTTTAACACTAAAACACAAATCATTTGGTTTTTAACATTGTTTACACTATGACGTCATTATATTATAATTAGATCCATTTTTAAACGCCAGCGTATTGTCGAAATTAACCATTGTACAAGCTTTTGTAATTACTCATAATTGTTTATTAAACTATGAATTAACCTCGCAATAATTATCAATTTAACATTGAATTTTTCCATATTTTTCCTGGTTGCTTTGAATGCTTATTGCATGCATATATAGCATTATTGTATGTTATTTTAAGAATAAAATATTATTTATGAGCCTATTTGAGAGTCATTATTAGCTACACACTCCCGGCTTCACCCGGATTCAAAATAAAAATTATCCTATCTTTTAAGTTGGACCAAATTACACATAGTTACGAAATTTTATCAAAATCGGTTCAGTAGTAAGAGTTCATTTGGGTCAAACAACATGACACATATATAATTTTTATAAATATAGAGATAATTATTTTACTTCATTATCCTCTCATCACACCTTAATTAGTGTTATTAAATTGTTAAATATAGAATCTGAGTGAGTCATTATCTAATCAATAACTAAGTAGTTTTTATTTCTGTAATCTGCCAGCTTACTTTCACGTGCTGGTCATATTATGGTCATAATTATGTATGTTTTACATGAGTGGTAATGTTCAATTAATGTAACATTTTCTATGACAATCTATCTACAGTAATATTGTAAAGATAGAAAATTTGTATGTTTGTTTGTTTGTTTGTTTGTGATTAATAAACTCGAAAACTAGTGGACTGATTTTAAAAAATCTTTCACCCATAGAAAGATACCTTACTACAGAGTAACTTAGGCTATATGGTTAATCGAGCTAAATTAGAGATCCCTACAAAAACTCTAATAATGTAACCCAATGTGTAAAAAATCTATACTAATATTATTTAATAAAGAGAAATTATATTTTTGTTTGTAATGAATAAACACCAAACTGATTTTATTACTGGATTAATTTTAAAAATTCTTTCACATATTAGAAACCTACATTAGCAACGAGTAACATAATTTATAAAGTTACCCAAACAAAGTCGTGTGCAACAGCTACTATCAAATGAGTTATCGCACTTATTTTACTAGCCGAGTAGCAAGAACAAAAAATAAGATAATACCTTCAACCGTAATGGAAAACACAAGAGAAGACTCATGGCAAAACTTTCAAAGCTAACTATATGATGCCTGTTGATCTGTTGATTGTTGATTGTTGTTGTTGTTGTTGTTGTTGTTGTTGTTGTGGGGTTGCATTATCATCAACTACTTTAAACTAGTTATGCTATCTGCACTACTGTGCTATGCTACGATAAACTATGCTGAACTCACGCGGCTATCTGACACACAAAAAACGACACAAGACTAATTATAGAGGCCCTTGGAAAATACACTCGGACATTCCAAAATCTTGGTGGTAACAAAATTGACAAATCTATTAGTTTCATATTAGTGTTTCTTGTTTTTTTGTCATACTAAGGTACTAATACATCATTTAACTTAAATATTGAAAAATGTAACAACTCATGTTCCTTATATTAAAGGTGCACTCTAACTATGTTGATTTAAACTTTTTGTTATTTTTTTCCTCTTAGATCTGCAATCAGTCTTTCAACTATAAGCAGATATGCTTAAATAATGTTGGAATAATTTCCTGTTAGGGTCACTCTATATTAGATTAAACATTTTAATTGTTAATATTTCCTTTTTCTCTCTAATCAAATACTTAGATTGGTCTATAAATTTCCATCTCTTAAACCTTATAATATTATGCTCTGATTTTATGAGTTTGGCAACCAAATGCTTATTTGGGTCATTTGTTAGTCACTGTATTTTGCTGTTAGTCAAAAATCAAATCAAATCTTTTATTTATTTGTAACAAATAACAAAAAAAGAGTAAAAAAACAGTGACAGTAAGAAGAAAAAGTCATTAGTTACAAAAAGGTCTCTACTCAGTATTTGCTAACATATAAATATGCCAGCACTGATCTTCAGTAGGAACCCTGCTTAACACACATACAGCCATACACCAATGCATATGCTCCTTAAAAATTAATTAATATAAATAAAATTTAAAAAAGAATTACTATTATTATTATTATCCTATTGCCAAACACACAACGTCATTGTAATGTATTCCATTTAACCGTTGGTTTTGCAAGGTGTTCATGAAGTTCTGAGGTCTTGATGAACCACTGGGCATTGGATATCCACTTCAGGGCCCATATTATCTATCTGTGGTCTTACTGTAGTTATCGACACGATGCGGCTATAGAATCAAGAATTATCTACTTTGGTATTCATTAAGCACCTGGCAAAATGTCTATGACGTTTTTAACGTGGTTATACATGTCGCTGAAGTTATTGGCGCGTTATTGCGTGGTTTTTACTTTTGAGAAAATAGGTATTATTTAAAAACCACAAATAGAGAATAAGCCCGCAGGATAGTGTTCTGAAATCTCTGTATGGAGCGTTTATATTTTATAGGACCTAGCTATTCCCAACAGCAGGATACCATACATCCACATAATATAAGGCTTTAGAATCGATTTAAACTTTTTAATAACATAAACCAATAAGTATGACAAAAAGCATTGGCATTTAAGCAGTCAATCTCACACATTTAACAAATTTATGAATCATAACTTTATAAGTGATTACAGGAAATAGATAACTGTTTGTTTTAGTACGTTGAACGCAATGCAATTGGTATTTCCAATGTACAGACTACAAAGAAGCAATAACATTTTATTTTTAGATGAATTCTATCTATCTTACTGAAGATTGTACACAATAAATTGTAGTCTCATAGAATTGATATATATGAATTGTATAGATCCTATTTAACTCAGGCAGGCAAAAATGGCTCGACTAATTTGAATGAAATTTGGCACACAGATAGTTTATTACCTGGATTAACATTATATAGGATACTTTTTATAGTTACTGGAAAAATGTTAGGTTCATAGCTTTTATTTCCAATAAGTATAAACCACTAGTACATAATAATATTAGTAAAAAATAGTATAATTCCTATTTTTATAATTATATTTTTATAGTTTGGAGCCCATCAGGGTATAAGCCTTCTCCATCTTCATCCACTTTTCTCTGTTTTTGGCAACCTGTAACCAATTTGTACCACATAATTTTGGGTACAAAAAGAAATTTTAAAGTGAGATTAGTTACCAGCATGGATATGAAAAGAAAACTATGTAATGTAAGGATTACATAGTTCTTTTCATCTGTTTCAAATAAATTAAGTATGTACTTACATAAAAGTTGAAATATTTAACAGCGCGATCAATTTTGCTTTGCACATGTTTGACCGGAAGAAATACCTACATTACAAATATTACTTATGTATTATGTTATGTAAACGCTATTGTGCTAACAAACATTTGTTGCATAATTGTGTAGTCAAAGCGTGTTTTCCTGTCAACATATATATAGTTACATAGTTATACCTAAGATATTTTGTAATGACTTCTAACATTTTGATCCATTTTATGTGATTTTATTATTTATTACTAGCTCTTGCAGACGACTTCGTCGGAGTAGCTTTATGAAATATGAAATGAAGCCTACGTTACTCCCTGATAATGTAGCTTTCTATAGATAAAAAGAGTTTTTAAAATTGTACCACTAGTTTTTTGAGTTTATTTATTGCAAAAAAAAATACAAATATTTTTGCTTTATTAAATACCTAATATTACATTATTATTTATTTTATTTTTCTGCTGAAGTATGTACTACAAAACTAACGCTGGTGAAAGTGCACCTTTATATCCTGTTATGCACAAGTATTATTGTTTATTTATACTTACGTGTTGATCTTTTTTCAACTAAAATATAAAAATAATAATATTGTTAAGTTGTTTTAGTTTTATGGTGTTGTTTTGTTTTTTAATGAATTTTTGTATAGTAACTACATAAATATTTATAAAGTTTCTCTCAGTAAAAAAAATTATTTTACCAATTCATGGAATTGTTATGAATTGTTTTTATGTATGTCCATTACGAAACAGTGTCATTCATTTAAGCGCCACTAGTGCTAATTTTATCATGCGATAACGTTTTTTAAATTATCACTAAGCACACACAGTATGTTTATAAGTACTTACTGATAGGTGCCTTCAAAGAAAACTAATACAAGTTCCGTTTGTGATTGCTCGATTTGTATATGTGACGATGATTCGGCGAATTTTGCAAGAATCGCAAGGTCATTCGATGAGTCAACCTAACTGTAGTCACTGATATTGAAATAGGTACAAAAAATTAGGCTAAATACCTAATTTTTAGGTAAAATATAAAATGTTAGGCTGAATACTAAATATATATTCTAAATTTATTGTGTTATTTACTTTTATATGTAGGTACCTACTTATTATTAATTACTTTATTTAGTAATTTATGATTAAAATTATTATTTTTTATCTTATTATTAAATTACAATTCATGAAACAATGAATGAACTGCGATACAGGCTGTGATACAGGCTTGCATGCCTAGTGTGTGTTTTCATAGGCAACAAACTAAATATATATGTTCCTGTAAATAAATAAATAAATAAATAAACATGATATTGCAGGTTGTGGAATGCAAAGACAAGAAAGGTGGTACAAAGCGCGCGTTGAAAGTACTTCACGATAGCATCAAGGCGAGGAGGGAGGTCGAGTTACACTGGCGTGCAAGCGGTTGTAGGAATATCGTTGAGGTAATTTTTTTTTTAATCTATACTAATATTATAAAGCTGAAGAATTTGTTTGTTTGTTTGAACGCGCTAATCTCAGGAACTACTGGTTCGAATTGAAAAATTCTTTTTGTGTTGGATAGATCATTTATCGAGGAAGGCTTTAGGCTATATAACATCAAGTTGCGACTAATAGAAGCGAAGAAACAGTCGAAAATGTGGAAAAGAACGGGGAAAATTATTCATCTTTGAGGGCTTCCGTTGCGTGCGCTGCGAAAACCGTTCGAGATACCCAAATGATTCCTAAAATAACTATTCCACGCGGACGAAGTCGCGAGACCAGCTAGTTTTAAATAATATTAAGTATGGATTTCAATAGAATCAAAGAATATTTTATTAGACCGGGTATGTATTTATCATTCTTATTGTAAGTATACTTACTTACATCTATCTGCATAGTATAAATATTCCATTGTGTTTAAATTAACTGCATAGGTAAGGTAATGAGCGTAACATTACTTGATTACAAGATATTATCCATCTTGTAAAACATCTATGGACTATTGTTTTATGTTCAATAATGCGATGGGAACGAATAATATTTTAGATTTTTCTTTTATCCATACTTTACTAATATTATAAATGTTGTCTGCCTGTCTGTCATATAGTACTTACTATCACCGTGAAATTTCGCATATTAAGTACCTTGACAATAAGACAAAAGTTACCTTTCATCCAGAAAAATGTAATGATTAGTTCCCATGGGATCATCTGAAATAGAAATCCAACGCCTGCCAAAAGTAGATTAGATATAAAAGCAATGAATAGTTATATCAGGCCAGGCGTTATAATATGGCTCATATATTTAGTCAATTATATATATATATTTTTTGTTTTTCAACACGGATGAAGTCATGTCTACTCTACTCAAGAGAAGCTAGGTCACGTTAGGTTCTCTGCTTGATTAACTAAGGTTCTGTATTATAGTTTTTATTGACTACTTTTATTTCCTTTTTCATAATTATGTTGGTCAATATTTAAGAAAAATCTTCAGATTTAAAAAAAAATGTACCTTAATTCACTTTGGTATTTAAAAAAAACTGTTCGCTCTGAAGTAAGTCTTTGTCTTCTATCACACTCTGCAGTAGAACTTATTTTCTTAGGTCTATGAACAAATTTCCCATTTACATTTCTTTCCATTTCTTAAGTCTATGGGCTCATTTCTCTACCCTATTTCACTTACAGCACCTGTGGCAACGGTAGCCACGACCATCAAGTGGGCCATCGGCCTATGTCGAGCTTAACATAAAAAAAATTAAGCAATGGTTATTCATCAAAAACCTTAATCTTATCATACAGCTCCAACATAAATAATTATGCAATACCCAACTATTCTTGTGCAAGCACAGTCGATGGTAGCGTGAAAGACTGATAAGGAAATACGTATTGTTAGCGTCTGCTATTTATGTTGACTGAAGTTGATTGATTATGCCGGAAAGTAACTAATAAAAAGTGATCTGTGACGTTCATTGCAAAAAGAATTGCTCATTCATTCAGATTCATTCAGATTCAGGTGAGAGAAGATATACAGTAGAAACTCGATTAACCGGACTAATTGATGTCCTTAGGCATTCGGATAATCGAAAATCCGGATAATAGAATGTATGAAGAAAAGCGGGTTTTGTGCATATTATGTAGTACATAATGTCATGTGTTTATTAAGAAATTATTAAGATATACATTTTCCAACATACGATGTATACACCTATTTATGTATGTATAATATGTGGTAGTCCCGAAAATCGCGAATCCGTATAACTAAGGAGGGTAAATCTTACAAACGCTGGACTAACTTGCCAGGTCTGAACCATTCCAAAGCGCTCATAAGAGCCTATATATAGTCGAAACGTGACAAATCAGGCTATGTCGCTTAGTAGGAGCAATTTGTGCATGTTATAAAGGGCACTAACGGGGCACTGTCGTCTCAATAGGCACATTAAAATAATGGGTCTCGCTAGTACAGGAGAGTGTCGCTTCTGCCATGAGGCAGAAGAAACACCAATGCATATCCTGTGCGAGTGTGGCCCTTTGATGCACAAGCGTAGTCACATCTTAGGAAGCCCAATGGCTTGTGAAGATGTGAGGAATGCCTCCATCAAAAAAGTACTACAGTTTCTTGATGTGGTAGGTATTGGTAGAGAGCTTTAGTTTACGTGGCGATCACAATATTTCAGCAATGGACGAAGTGATACTGGTACTCTAGCAGACAGAAATAACCACTAAGCAGATAATATAACAAAGGAGGGCCGGATAATCGAGTTTCTACTGTAGTTGGACTTGGTAGTTCTAGAGGAATTGGAATCGGTAGAGGGTGCTAACAGTATTTAGTAATAATTTGTATAATTATGATACATTTCAGATAATAGATGTGTACGACAACACGTACGGCGGTAAGAGATGTCTCCTCGTGGTCATGGAGTGTATGGACGGCGGAGAGCTGTTCACGAGGATCCAGGATAACAGGGACGGAGCGTTCACTGAGAGGCAAGCGGCCGAGGTTCGTAAATTGTTTGGAAAGTATAATAATATAGATAAATAATAATAATATCTTCACACATTCCACACAGCACCATCTAGTGGGTTGGTCTTGGACTGTAGTTCCACACCAAGCAACTAAGGCTTGTATTATGGACACCAGACAGTTGATATACTACATAGATTACTTTTTTTGTAAATACAAAAATTAATTAATTAATTATAATTTAATCAATTTTAATTTAATTTATTAAATTAATTAATTATAATTTAATCAATTAATTTTAATTTAATCATTAATAATAATTATAATTTAATTAATTAATCATAGTTGTAAATAAAGGATAAAAAGATTGACGAACCCGTTGGGTGAGAGTGGTAAGGGTACTACTTGCTTAACGTCTCAGGAGTTACAGTGCAAGGATTGAGTATTGATTTATTATTATTATTATAATTTCAGATAATGCATTCTATTTGCGTTGCTGTCCGCCACCTTCACGACTCGAACATTGCACACAGAGATATAAAACCGGAGAATCTTTTGTACACGAGCACAGATGCGAACGCCACTTTGAAGTTGACAGATTTCGGTTTCGCAAAGGAGACTCTAACGCCGGCGGACACTTTGCAAACGCCTTGTTACACACCCTACTACGTAGCCCCAGAGGTGAGTGTATGTAGACCTTAAGGCTTTGATAAAGGATATCACTACTAGAATATCACCGCCCTCACAGCTTGTTTAAGTTTGTAACAGTACACGAGGGTGATTAGAAATGCTAATCTAAGGCTGGGTTGCACCATCTTACTTTAACAATAACAAACATCGCAACTTCAGTTAATTCGCACTCATTTTCGGCCGAAAATGAGTTTTAAGCCGAAAATGAGTTCCACCAGTTAACCAGTTATGATTATTTGTTAACTGGTGTAACTCATTTTCGGCCTAACCGTTATTTTAACTGAAGTTGCGGCGTTTGTTATTGTTAAAGTAAGATGGTGCAACCCAGCCTAAGAAGTTTAAAATATTAAAAATACAAAAAAGCTTCACGGTTGTTTGATGTACAAAGGCAGCCATTTGCAGAGTTATGTCAATTTTAGTTCTCGGGATACTCGTAGATGGCGTTTACAGTGGTATTTATAACAAGTCAGTGGTTGGTTCTGAACAGTCTTGTTAAAAAATCATGAGAGAGAGAGGTATGGGCTACTTCAAGCGAACTGTAAACAAACTCATAGCACGGCCCTTGGTGTTGCTTGTGTCCTTAGGCAGCGGTAACCACCTACCATCAAGTGAGCCGCCAGCCTTTCTGACACCTTTATTAATATATATAAAATAAAATAAATGAAAAAAAAAAAGTTTCCATTGCCGTCCTCTCTTCGTGAGATGTTTGTGAGAATACTAAAGTGAGATCCTTTTCGTCTCCAGGTGTTAGGTCCGGACAAGTATGACAAGTCGTGCGACATCTGGTCCCTGGGCGTTGTCATGTATATACTGCTGTGCGGTTTTCCCCCATTCTACTCCAACCAGGGGCTCGCTATATCGCCCGGAATGAAAAAGGTAACTAACACATACACATAAATTATGTAAATAAATATACAAATGAAAATAATTTTTTCATGCCACAGTTTTGAAGAAACATGCCGGTGCAAGTGAGCTTTTTATCATAGTAGGATTAAAAAAAGCACAACAGCAAACGTGCTGTTCTCTCACTGTGGTCCCACTGTAAGGGGGGTGGTTACTGTCGCCAGAAGGGCTGGCCTGCCCAAATGACTCTGTTCTGCCCAACTGCCCAGTTCCAGATCATTCCAGATCGAGACCAACTTTTAATTAATTTCCAAAGTTGTCCGGACTTTGGACTTTTACCGTACAAACAAATGTATACATACAAGCTAAATTATTCCCGCTAACAGGTGACTATAAATGACGATTAGCCTAGGCACTCGATAGACGATGAAAGAGGCTCTCAGTATAGATAATATTGTGTACAATGTATTTTCAGCGTATCCGTCTCGGACAGTACGATTTTCCTGAACCGGAATGGTCCAATGTGTCCGTCGAGGCAAAGAACTTGATACGCGGCATGCTCTCCGTCGATCCAGCTAAGAGGCTCTCCATACAACAGGTGCGTTCCATTTTTAAATTACAATTAATTCACCGATTTGATGCACACTCGCTTCACACACACTGCGTTTCGCAGTCATTTGTGTGTGACAAACAGGCCTTATTATCTAACGGCCGACGATAGCAGACGAGTTGCGATCGCGTCTGCTGCCATACAAAAATGGATTCACTTTAATTTTAGTTATTGTCCGTAAACAGTCCTCATCGCAAACCACACCTTTGTTATGAGTTACGTGATACCAAAAACACGATTTAGGGTGGTCTTGTGGGGTCTTCTTCTTGATGATAATAATAACTCATTTGGCTCGATTAAACTGCGTTTTTATTTATAACTAGCTGGTGGTGGTGATTAAACTGCGTTTTTCGTCCGCGTAGAATAGTTATTTTGGGAATAATTTGGTATCTCGAACGGTTTTCGCAGCGCACGCAACGGAAGCCCTCAAAGATGAATAATTTTCCCCGGTTTTTTTTCCACATTTTCGACTGTTTCTTCGCTCCTATTAGTCGCAACGTGATGTTATATAGCCTAAAGCCATCCTTGATAAATGATCTATCCAACACAAAAATAATTTTTCAATTCGAACCAGTAGTTCCTGAGATTAGCGCGTTCAAACAAACAAACAAACAAACAAACTCTTCACCTTTATAATATTAGTATAGATTAAATTATACAAGAAAACTTCTTTAGACACGACTACATTATTCGCCGTCTTTCGACTCGCTACTCTTTACCTCATTCACTCCGTTCACAAATTAATAGAAAGTTTTCGCCTGTCGCAAGTCGTCTGCTGTTAGATAATAAGGCCTGTTGTTTGTCGAGCTTAAAGTGAAGGAAAATGTTTTGTGCACCAGGTGATGGCCAGTCCGTGGATAAGACAGTGCTTCGCGGTGCCTGCGACGCCCCTCTACACGAACACGCTGCTGCGTGACGCCGGCGACGCATGGGCGGACGTGCAGGACGAGATGACCCGCTCGCTCGCGACCATGCGAGTCGACTACGACCAGGTGTGTGGCGTTTTCGTTTGCCTTCCATACCAATATCACAGCATACTTATTTCATACAGTAGGCCGACGGAGACGTCTAGACAGGGCAATCGTGCGGGGCGTGAGGGGTGAGGCGCGAGTGAAACGTGCCCAAGCTGCATACTTCGTCATTCTTTCAAATTCAAATTTAAATCATTTATTTACGAGTGACATGGGTTAATGAACCAGTTCTTATTGGCTTGAGTATGCCACCTCATGCACTGCCACGTCTGGCGTGTAAAATCATAGTTATTATTATTACATAGATAATAATAATAATTGCAAAATTATATTTCATTATATTTATATTTATATCTTAGTAGCTTGGGATAAATATTCCAGGGCTATCGCGTCTTTAAGATTTTAATTTATTATATAAATCAAAATGGTGCATACGGCATGTGCTGTAAGTGCATGCAAATCTTTATCTCGCATAAATAAAGAACTAAGCTTTCATCAATTTCCGCACGATGAAGAAAGGTACTTGAGCACATTTTATATTACTTAATTTGTGTCAACCCTTTTGTAATTTTTAAATACCTACACAGGCGGCGGTATCGCCCAACATCAAAGGCGTCGGCCTACTGTATGAAATAAGTATGCTGTGCCAATATTATAAAGAGGCGCGAATCTTCTTGGGCTCTGGCCGATATCACGTGTCAATTTTGGGACTGTTGTGGGCGAGAGTGTACATGCTTCACTCGCTTCGTCTCGTTGTGTCTCGCCTCGCCTCGCCTCGCCTCGCGTGGCGTGCTCTCCATTGCGTGTCAGTTTTTGTGCGCGAGTCAAAGGGCCTCGCTTTCCCTCGCGTGGCGAGGCGAGGCGAGGCGAGTGCGTCAGTGTACAGTGTACACTCGCGCTAAACTTCGTTCCATAATTCGACGGAGTAATTTAACATTTCTTGGGTCACAGGTTTTTGACCATACAAAAGTAGTGATGTGTTAATGTTTAATTTGATTTTGATTTAATTTGACTTACTCATTCACCCTATTAGTTTATAATAATATTTTTATTAATTAACGAGTATAAAAAAATTACATAAATTAATTAATATTAATGATATAATCTTTGTCCGCAGGTTCAAATAAAGGCGTTGGAACAGAGCAACAATTCATTGCTAAACAAGCGGAGAAACAAAGTGGGCGCTTAGTGCTTAAATTTAGCTTAAACTTGTGACCTAATGCTAAGGCGATAACAACTTAAAACCTAACTAGTCTATAAAAGCTGAACGAATCATGTTTACGTATAAATTTTTAGGCTTTACTTTAGAAGTCTATCAGTTGTGCAATTTTATTACTTATATATCTTTTATTTATATAAGTATATATATAAAAAAATGTTTAATTTATCTTTATTTTTTTATATAAAAAAATGTGTTAATGTGTTTATCGCAATATTTTGAAAAATATATATTCAAAGTAATTAATTATCCACATATATTTAAGATGAAACCCCGAATAGGGTCATTTCTCTAGACTTTATGGTCTGTAAAGCTAGCTTCAGTCTCTTAAACCCCTTAGGCGCCAGGGTCGGATATATCCGACAATTTATTTTCGTGTCCATTTCGTCAAAGGCGACAAATTCCTCTACTTGTGTAATGTTTATTTTTAAATTATTATAGGGTCAGAAAATAATAAAATAATAACTTTATTTGTATGAGAATGTGAGTAAATACAATGATAGATAAATAAAATTAATACACACGGTCCTAGCACACTATGTCGTAATTACGACGTATAAATTATTTACTTTGATTTAATTTAATTTGATTAAAAAAAAGTATGTACTAACACTTGAAAAAATTAACCAATAAATAAAATTAGTGTTGGTATTTAAATTAATATAAATAAAATCACAAAAAAGTGTTCTAACGATAACGTAATATATGTCGTGGGCAGATCGTAAAGTATGAAATCAAAAATCATTCACCAAAAGTCAAAAATAGGTGCGACGAGAAGCGGAGCGGAGTGAGGCGACCCTCTCTGTTTTAACAGAAATTTATGATCTGCCCAGGAATATCATGACATGCCCAATTCTACGATGTGCCGACGACATATATATAATTATAAGGCTTTTCATCGTCATAGTACATTATGACGTAGGTAGGGATAAGTGGATGAAAAATTACCTACTGATAGGGATGAGTGGATAAAAATTGTCCACCTACCTATCCCTATTGGTAGGGATAGGAGGATGAAAAATTTCCACTTACCTATCTTACCTATCCTATTGGTAGGGATAAGTGGATGAAAAGTTTCCACTTACCTATACCTATTGGTATGTATAAGTGGAAGAAAAATTTCCACTTACCTATCCCTAATGGTAGGGATAAGAGGATGAAAAATTACCTACTGATAGGGATGAGTGGATGAAAAATTTCCACTTACATATCCTTATTGGTAGGTATAAGTGGAAGAAAAATTTCCACCTATTTATCCCTACTAATACTTAGTAGGGATAAGTGAAACGGGCATAAATAAAATTAGTTGAAAAAATACAAAAATACATACATATTTAGATAGTTTGTATATTTTGTTATATATTTTTTTTGTAGAAAATCGTATGCATTTTTTAGTTTAATTTCAAGGTTTTTTTTTTTCGCTTTTCAGTCTTTTTTTAAGGTGTAGGTGTTTTTTTTTGAAATCTTAAAATCAATATAATTATTTGTAAATTAGTTGTGTGTGAAAATTTTCATGAATTATTTAATATGAAAAAAAAAATAATTAAAAAAATATGATCTAATTAATTAATTAAATATAAAATTAGGTTTCAAAATGTATCACAAAATATTAAACTGTATATAAGTACTATAGTGTCTCAATTTCATCTCCGAAATGGATATGTACAATTTTGTTGTTAAGACTTAATAATTACTTAACCCTTTGACCGCCAGAGTCGGATTTATCCGACAAATATTTTCGTGTCCATTTCTCTTCCTCTACTTGTATAATGTTTATTTTTTTAAATCATTGCGTTGCTTTAATTTAAAAAAAAAATCACAAGTCAAGAGCTAGGGCTACTCCTACAAAACCAAGTTAAAAGGTTGAATTTTTTTTTTTTAGTTTATCCCTTAAGAATCTATTTACATAGATTTATTTTTTATTTTTAGTATGAAAATTTATGGGAGTAAAAATCAGAATTGTCACACGAATGCGTTATGTTATGCGTTATAGTTACGTTCTATTTTTTTTTTTTTATTTTCAAAACAGGTCCACTAGTTTTCGAGTTTTTATCATTACAAACAAATTTTTTTCTCTTTATCTCATATGTATATAAAATTCTCGTGTCGCAGTGTTTGTAACAAAACTCCTCTGAAAAGGCTTGACCGATTTTTGACACACGCCAATCCTAAAAATATGCATTTTAAAAAAAATATGTTAGAAGAAACTGTCAACTGTCAATTGGTTTGAAAAAAATATATGTTATACCTAAACATGTGAAGAACAAATTGTATTGTTTATAAATTCCATCGAAGTAGCAGAAACCTCACAATAAAAGTTAGAACATAAGAAGAATTTGACTTATATTGAAATTTGTTGCGAAAACGGTTTATTGCGCGCAAATGATTCCTACACCGAATAATAAGTCAATATCATTTAAAAAAAAATTATTGTTTTTTTTTATTTATTTTTTAATGTAGTTTTAATGAAAAGTACAAAAAACCACATTTGTCAGGCCTGTTGAATTGTTTCCGCCGCCTCGGAACTATAAATATATGGAGCTACAGTGTCTCAGTGACTGCGTTGAGGGCCCTGATTCTGTATGCTAAAACTCTTGTCTTGACAAGGCAAGATACGTTAATGTCATTCCTTGTCTTGTCATGAAATTCTTATGTCTTATGCCCCCAGCTGAGAACATAATATTATCTGTGTTTTCAGTGGAATAGTCAAATAAATACAATAGTATACTGTAGTTTTTGTGAAATCATATCGTGCCATAGATAATTGTCTTGGGGCATAAGATATAAGAATTTCATGACAAGCCAAGGAATGACATTAACGTATCTTGCCTTGTCAAGACAAGAGTATTTGCCATACAGAATCAGGGCCGAGGTGTGGATTACGTTTGTGTTTTTCGTGCGGAATTAGTTTGATATATATAAACATTCTAAAGGTCATATCGGTGAAGGTCAAATCGTCAATCTCATTCGCCTTTGTGAATCCCTTAATACAAATTTTTGTGTGAATGAGTTATGTCTGAGAGTAGGTTGATTTTTTTTTTATTCCCAATTATTATTTTTTCAAAAAAAAAATGTCTGGGGTCAGCAAGTAATAAATATATATAGATTTCTTATTATTCCTAGTAAAGTGGCATTAGTCTAGACTCTAGCTTAATCTAAACATAAAAGATTACTCGTCTACTTACTTACTTACTTAAATAGATGTTCAGCTTAAAAAAAAACACTTAAGGCCCCGCTCCCTAAACATTATGATTGTTTGCCGTAAAACTGTAAGTAAACCAAATATCACATCAATGTAAAACTTAAATAATATTATATTTTAAACCTTTTTCTAGTCAATGTCAAGACAGAAACACAATTAGTGGAAATTGACTCGATACTTTTATTTTTTTAAATTGAGTCATTTTTTCGATATTTTTTCTTTTATCTCAGAAGCAACTTTAGTTACATATGCAAAATAAATACTCATAGAAAGAAAATGAGGTTTATTAGTTATTCTCAAGACAAAATTTACCTAGAACGATTATTAATCTCATAATAAATTAAATTTGATTTGAGACTTACGTCCTTTAGTTCTATGCAAGAAAAACAGAGAAATGGATCATTCGATATTCAACCTTATTCGAACCGTATTTGTGTTTGAAAGGGAATGTATGCGAGTGTTCCTCAGTACCGCGCTGTGCGCCCACAGAGAGCGTTTTGGGAGCGTCACCTTAAGTACTACTGAACTGAATCATTGTTTTTTTTGCCGTCCATTTTCAATTGAATAAAGACTATTTTTCACTAAATTATTTTTTTTTCTTTACGCGTGATTATAATAATAAATTTTATTATTATTTAAGCGTGTTTAGATGATTTTTTTTCATAGATAAATAAAATAAATAAGCGAAGCGCTCGTGTATTTTTGGACGTCATTTACAAGTTCAAAATTTAAATTAAGAAAAATGGCCAGTATATAATGAGTACCTATGTACTTGCTTTTTTTTTCTATTATTTAAAAAAAAATAAGAATTATAGTGTAATAATTATCTAATAATAAACCGCTTGTCTGTTTAGTGTATAAAAAAATCATGTTGTTTGTCTCAAATTAAAATAATAAAATAATAATGTAATATACGGGAGAATTTGCAATCACTAATATACTATTTATATTATATTTTTATTTTGTAATTTTTTTTTATAAAAAAAAACTGCTTAGTTTTTATCAAGCACTGCTTAGTGACGTCAACTTATGGCTATTGCAAAATTTTTGTGTGGAAATATATTATTATTAAAATAATATAATACTAAGTGCACAAGGGGCGTACCTAACGTCGAAAAAGTTTTTTTGAAGAATTAAAAAAAAAATTTTTTTGAAGAAATTAAAAAAAATATTTTTTGGAGAATTTCAAAAATTTATTTTTTGAAGAATTTTGTCTATTTTTTTGAAATATTTTGTCCACACTTAGGGGCCTAAGTTAGTGAGTGCAAATTCGCCTTGCCTATATGAAAGTATATGTATTGTGAAATACGTAGGATTTCTCATTAGATTTGGCCACAAAAAACGCGAGTCAAAATGCTAAAAACCATAGATGAATGATTGGTCTCGCTGCGCTCGACTAGATACCGCCGTTGCACTTGTAAAATGAGCTAGTCACACTGCAAACTGTCTGTGATGTGTATGTGCCGAATGTTTTATTAAATTTTGAGCATAATAAAATGCCAGTTTGCGTAGTGAAACTGTGTAAAAATATAATAAAACTGTGTAAAAAGTAATATAAAGTGACGATGTTTTACACACACTACAATAAAAAGTTGCCGCATTCACGGAGCTATTGTTTTTGTATAGCGCTCCATCTAGTCGAGCGCAACGAGACCAATCAATTATCTTTGGCTAAAAACGTTGCCCAAATTGCCCATATTTTGTTTTAGATATATCTAAATATAAAAACATAATAGTAGTAAGTATTTTCATGCATTTTCGTGAAAGTCAATTTGTTAGATTTAATTTTATTTACGTAATAATAAATATACGTATTAATGAAAAAGAAGTGTTTTATTTCCATTATACCCTCCATCAAATTTATATTTATAATTGTTTTACTCAATATTCCAATAGAATTACTGTTACCAAACCTCAAAACCGACTGAAGGAATTGTCCCTTTTGCATGTCCTTTTACTTAAAACTACATTTTTACTTAAAATTAAGGTAAGCAAAGAATATAAAAAATATTATTTTTAAAGAGAAATTTATTACTAAACACAAATATTATACAATTGTATCGATCAATATTGAGACTAACTGAATTTTTATTAATAAAAATCTAGGTAGGCGTTTCTCTAGTTTTTCTTTTGTAAAATGTAGGTAGGCACTTCATAAATTATGTTTCTGTGAACGCAGCACCAACTGTCAGTTCCTCTTTCTTGATTGGATATTCTTCGTCAAATTTATGCTCTGTGTATCTGTTGAACAAATTAAGAAAAATGGCCAGTATTATTATATAATTACTTGCTTATTTTTTTTTTCATAACGATGTCAGGCGTTAAGTATTACCATGGAGTAAATAGTACTTAGGTAAGCAGTATAAGTACTATTTACTCTATGGCAAGTACCTACTATTTTTTACTCTATGGTAGGTACCTATAACTCATTTTTCGCTTGCAACAGCTAACTAGTAACAATTATAAATAAATCATCTCACTTTTGTAACGGAGGACACATGAAATGTCTTATATTTCTCGGCATGAACAGGCCGGACTGGACCTCGCTAATTTCGAGGGCGTACTCTTCAAACGCCTTCACGATCTCATGTTCGACCGGTGGTCCGATACCGGGGACCGCGTACACGACGATTATCTAAAATTAAAATGTAATAAACTGATATCTATAGAATAGAAGAGAATAAAATTTAAATTTTTGCTACAAAGGACATTAAGGTTACATAAAAATAAAAACTTAAAAGACACACACAAACGTCCCCTGCACCAAACCGGCTCCAACTCAGCATAATGCAGGTTTTAGAAACCTGCGCTGGTCTTCAGTTAGAGCCGATGGCCGAGGTTATGCACTTATTAACACATAATATACACATACACAAAAGCTCCAAAAAAAAAATACAAGAAAATTTCCAAAAATATAACAGTCAAACTATGAACCTACACATAAGTATAATACAAAAAAAAATCATACAAAAACATTTTTTACAGAAAAAAATAAAAAAAATAATACAAAAAATATATTCAGAAGGCGCTGGTGTCATTCCGCAATAGCTCCTCGCTTTTATAGATGTTTCATGTATATTTATATATAAATAAAAATATTGTGTAAGTTTGTGTATAACTCAAAAATTCGAAAACTAGCCGAATAAAGACTATTTTTCACTAAATTATTTTTTTTTCTTTACGCGTGATTATAATAATAAATTTTATTATTATTTAAGCGTGTTTAGATGATTTTTTTTCATAGATAAATAAAATAAATAAGCGAAGCGCTCGTGTATTTTTGGACGTCATTTACAAGTTCAAAATTTAAATTAAGAAAAATGGCCAGTATATAATGAGTACCTATGTACTTGCTTTTTTTTTCTATTATTTAAAAAAAAATAAGAATTATAGTGTAATAATTATCTAATAATAAACCGCTTGTCTGTTTAGTGTATAAAAAAATCATGTTGTTTGTCTCAAATTAAAATAATAAAATAATAATGTAATATACGGGAGAATTTGCAATCACTAATATACTATTTATATTATATTTTTATTTTGTAATTTTTTTTTATAAAAAAAAACTGCTTAGTTTTTATCAAGCACTGCTTAGTGACGTCAACTTATGGCTATTGCAAAATTTTTGTGTGGAAATATATTATTATTAAAATAATATAATACTAAGTGCACAAGGGGCGTACCTAACGTCGAAAAAGTTTTTTTGAAGAATTAAAAAAAAAATTTTTTTGAAGAAATTAAAAAAAATATTTTTTGGAGAATTTCAAAAATTTATTTTTTGAAGAATTTTGTCTATTTTTTTGAAATATTTTGTCCACACTTAGGGGCCTAAGTTAGTGAGTGCAAATTCGCCTTGCCTATATGAAAGTATATGTATTGTGAAATACGTAGGATTTCTCATTAGATTTGGCCACAAAAAACGCGAGTCAAAATGCTAAAAACCATAGATGAATGATTGGTCTCGCTGCGCTCGACTAGATACCGCCGTTGCACTTGTAAAATGAGCTAGTCACACTGCAAACTGTCTGTGATGTGTATGTGCCGAATGTTTTATTAAATTTTGAGCATAATAAAATGCCAGTTTGCGTAGTGAAACTGTGTAAAAATATAATAAAACTGTGTAAAAAGTAATATAAAGTGACGATGTTTTACACACACTACAATAAAAAGTTGCCGCATTCACGGAGCTATTGTTTTTGTATAGCGCTCCATCTAGTCGAGCGCAACGAGACCAATCAATTATCTTTGGCTAAAAACGTTGCCCAAATTGCCCATATTTTGTTTTAGATATATCTAAATATAAAAACATAATAGTAGTAAGTATTTTCATGCATTTTCGTGAAAGTCAATTTGTTAGATTTAATTTTATTTACGTAATAATAAATATACGTATTAATGAAAAAGAAGTGTTTTATTTCCATTATACCCTCCATCAAATTTATATTTATAATTGTTTTACTCAATATTCCAATAGAATTACTGTTACCAAACCTCAAAACCGACTGAAGGAATTGTCCCTTTTGCATGTCCTTTTACTTAAAACTACATTTTTACTTAAAATTAAGGTAAGCAAAGAATATAAAAAATATTATTTTTAAAGAGAAATTTATTACTAAACACAAATATTATACAATTGTATCGATCAATATTGAGACTAACTGAATTTTTATTAATAAAAATCTAGGTAGGCGTTTCTCTAGTTTTTCTTTTGTAAAATGTAGGTAGGCACTTCATAAATTATGTTTCTGTGAACGCAGCACCAACTGTCAGTTCCTCTTTCTTGATTGGATATTCTTCGTCAAATTTATGCTCTGTGTATCTGTTGAACAAATTAAGAAAAATGGCCAGTATTATTATATAATTACTTGCTTATTTTTTTTTTCATAACGATGTCAGGCGTTAAGTATTACCATGGAGTAAATAGTACTTAGGTAAGCAGTATAAGTACTATTTACTCTATGGCAAGTACCTACTATTTTTTACTCTATGGTAGGTACCTATAACTCATTTTTCGCTTGCAACAGCTAACTAGTAACAATTATAAATAAATCATCTCACTTTTGTAACGGAGGACACATGAAATGTCTTATATTTCTCGGCATGAACAGGCCGGACTGGACCTCGCTAATTTCGAGGGCGTACTCTTCAAACGCCTTCACGATCTCATGTTCGACCGGTGGTCCGATACCGGGGACCGCGTACACGACGATTATCTAAAATTAAAATGTAATAAACTGATATCTATAGAATAGAAGAGAATAAAATTTAAATTTTTGCTACAAAGGACATTAAGGTTACATAAAAATAAAAACTTAAAAGACACACACAAACGTCCCCTGCACCAAACCGGCTCCAACTCAGCATAATGCAGGTTTTAGAAACCTGCGCTGGTCTTCAGTTAGAGCCGATGGCCGAGGTTATGCACTTATTAACACATAATATACACATACACAAAAGCTCCAAAAAAAAAATACAAGAAAATTTCCAAAAATTCAGTAATAAATAAATACTTAGCTGACCTACGATTAAAGGATTATTCTGATAGGGTAAATAAAGTACCTATAAATAAATACCTTTGTTAAATTTAATTTTTATTTTTAATTTAAATAAAATATTTTTTATATTTATTTTAATTATTGCGTTGCGTGCGTGCCATATACTGGTATCGGGATTTTAGGAACATTAAAAAAACACTTGACGGATATGGGCCATTTTAACTAGAAAATAAAATATAAGTAGGTCTATCCAAAACCGAAATTTATCTATGAAAACTTATGAACTAAGTAGGTATTTTTATAATTGTTTTTCTCTTGTTTTTACAACAACCAAGATTGAAGACTCCTTTTGAGCAAAAACCTGTGCCATGAGCTTTCGCTCTTCCATAAAAGCTAGTAACAAATATACATATACTTACTTATATTTTTTTAAACAAGTAAGTGGTCCTCACTCCTGACGTTCGTGTCTAAAATCAATATCTAAGTAAGTACATTTTTACCTTCTTCTTCTTCAAGTCCGGATCGGGCAGTATTGCTATTTGCTCGTTAATGTAATCCATAATCTCCTTCTCTATGTGCGCTACAATGAATTCTCCGCTTGTCGTAGACATCTGGCGACCAGCCACCATTCCTATAAGCATAATTAAAAAAATAAGTAACAATAATTTTAACTGAGAACATATTGCATGTATTTTTTTATATATATTTTTCTATAAGTTATGTATCTATACCTACCAAACTTTAATAATAAGTCGAAGGGCAAAGATTAATGATTAGTCTCGCTGCGCTCGACTAGATAGAGCGCTATATAAAAGCAATAGCTCCGTAAATTTGGCAACTTTTTATTGTAGTGTGTGTAAAAAATCGTCACTTTTTATCACTTTTTACCCAGTTTTATTATATTTTTACACAGTTTCACTACATACGCAAACTGGTATTTTATTATGCCTAAAATTTAATAAAACATTCGGCACGTACACATCACAGACAGTTTGCAGTGTAACTGGCTCGGGTACGCCGAATTCGGAGTTCTATTTTATGCCGCATTTTATAAGTACGACGGCGGTATCTAGGCAAGCGCAGCGAGACCAATCAGGTAGTTATCTCTCTTTTGCGAAAGACCTTCGAATTGGGTTAAAATCTATCGATCTTCTACAATAAGCTACCGAGTTTAAATCCGTAAACAATTTCTTCAACTAACCAAGATCGTAATTGGCGGATTTGAAACGGGAAACTATGGCGGCTATTTCATCGAATGTTCTTTCTAAATCCAAAAGTCTCTCTTCACGATCGTTATAGCACTGAACAAAAGCATAAAAGTTTAGTGAGTAGGTAAGTTGGTGTAGGAAAGAGATAAAGCACAATCAATTAATTAACCAATCAATTCTCTCTTTTTTTTTTCGAAAACTATTAATTCGTGATTGGAACTCAGCCGCAACGCAAATTGTGAGAGTGAGAAATGCACACAAGTGAAAAGCATGGATGAAGACAGAGCGATTGGATCTCATACATGGACACAGAAGGAAACATCAAACAGAACGACTCGCCAACAAATGCTCAGTCGCGTCCGGAGTCCTCAACGCCTAAAGATGAATCTCAGAAGCTAATCTTCACATTTTTGTCGAGTTTTGGGAATATAGTAGAATTAATAAGTTCACCGGAACCAATTTTTGAAAGTTTTTTTTTTTATTTTATTTTTTAGAGATGGGTTTGCTCTTGGCTAACGACCAGCTATGGAGCAAGTAGCAAGGAAGAGCCTATGATGGAGCGAGCTCACCCAGAAGATGCCTATTCACTCGAACCTTGAAAAGATTAGGGTTACTTAAGTATATGAGCTCGGAAATACAGAAAAAAAGTAAAAAAAGTAGTTACAAGTAGTCTACTTAGTATGAGAAAAAAAGTCTGGGAACCTCTGCCTCTGCCACTAGACCAAACGTGTCGTCAATAATATCAATAATCTAATATATAAAATTCTCGTGTCGCGGTGTGTTGCCAAACTCCTCAGAAACGGCTGGACCGATTTTGATGAAATTTTGTATACTTATCGGGTAGGTCTGAGAATCGGCCAACATCTATTTTTTATACCTCTAAATGTTAAGGGTGGTCCACCCCAAAATTTTTTTTTTTATTTTTTCGCAAAACAACGTTTGCCGGGTCAACTAAGTAGTATGTCTCTATAATATAATTATGCTTTTATATGTAGGTTGCCCAATGAATAGTAGAAAAATGTCTATTAGATAAGGTATGTACGAGTATCAATCTGTGGTATTTACTTCAGCAACAAAAAGCGCTATCTGTTCAGCAAGATTTTCTTTTTCTGCTTTATGCTCTTCCTCTTCTTCGGGTCTAGCTTCGGTGCTCTCAACGAGACCCTCCTCACCGAATTCTTCGTCAATTAGCAATTCTTTGGGTTCACCTATAGGTGTGTATGTGTTTAAACTAACTTAATTTTCTTGTCGACTTAAATTAAATATTACCTGTGCCACTTAGGGCCTCTTTCACCAGCTACAAGTAAAGTGTTGATTAGTTACTTTTAGAAATAATTTTATGTTTTATTAAATTATGCACTCGGTTTAGTGCATCCTTCGATAGGCGATTTCTTTTTATTATTTTCATTTTAATGTTTGCGACTTTTACCATAGGTAGGTATACATCAGCTAAATTATTCCCGGTGACAGGCGACTTTAAATGACGGTTAGCCTAGGTACTCGACAGATGGTGAAAGAGGCCCTTTTATAGTATCTAAAATTCGTCTACATACCTAAGTATATTAAACTAAAATCTACATGGATGGCGTATTATGCAGGCATAAGTAATATGTTTTGAAAAACGTCTAGCTAGATGATAGAATCCGTAACTTCGTAGAATCTACTGAATAAACCAACAATATGTAGGTACTAATGATATTTGCTCATCCGTACTAATATTATAAATGCGAAAATTTGTATGGATGTATGGATGTTTGTAACTCTTTCACGCAAAAACTACTGAACCGACCGGTTCAGTAGTGGTGATGGTGATCACCATGAAATTTTGCATACACGTTGTCTGAAACACCGGAAAGGACATAGAGTATACCTTTCATCCAGAAAAATGTACCTACTGCTCCCGAGGGATTATCTAAAATTAAGGAAACTATGTAACTCCTGGCTAAGTATAATAGCAATAACGATGTCAGGCGATATATTGCTTTTTCAACGCGGACGAAGTCACTAGTATTATAAATGCGAAAGTTTATATGGATGGATGGATGTATGGATGTTTGTAACTCTTTCACGCAAAAACTACTGAACCGATCACCATGAAATTTTGAATACACGTTGTCTGGGACACCAGAAAGGACATAGGGTACCTTTCATCCAGAACGCGGACGAAGTCGCGGGCACCAGCTAGTATATAATATAAAAATTAAAAATATCCAATAATATAACCATAAATCTCAAATGGCATTTCATTGTCGTCTTCATCATACACGTGTATCTCTATTCCGGTTTTCTTCTTTTCAGTTACTTCAGATTTTTCCTTCTTTCCTGATAATGTATTAATAAATTTATTTTACAATTTTAACGTGTTGTAGTAAAATCAAAACAGTTTTAGGCCCTTCGCACATTACGGTACTCAAAAGCCACTAGTATCTTACACGAGTGGTGATAAAACAATGATAAAATTACTCTCATTTTGTGTTGCGTGGGTAGTCTTTTATCTAAAATTATTAAAAAAATATCTTTAGATTTTTACCTTTTTCTTCTTTACTTTCGTCTATGGCCACTTTGCTTCCGGACATTTGTCGAAGTTTCTCCTGTTCAATCAAAATAAAGAAAAGACATGTAAGTCTAAGGTAGAGTACACATATTACGAATTTTAGATATATTAGCCTTACTTAACTCTAACTAAAGGAACGTTTAGATTATCGTCGAAAACAGACAAATACTTACTTACTTACATCTTGATTACATGAATTTTATTTCAACACCCTATTAAGCGGTCCCTAGACGATCATGACATGCGTTTTATCATCATCATGGTGCATGTCATGCCGCATGATCGTCTAGGGACACCGCTATACGATCATGAGTCTAGTTACAGCTTGAAGGATGAAAAGTAAAAGGAACTATCAAATCAATCGACTGCCAGCACGTAGTTGCATGTCATTCACATCAATCAATACAATGAAACGGTCATGCATGCATGACACCATGTAGCGCACGTCATGCTGCATGATCGTCTACATACTTGAGATTGGTTACTGTAATATTTATGAGATATTATTAATTGCACATCAAATAAAATAATCGCCTATCAATTTATTTTCATCATTTATATACTTTTTACATCAAATAACTTATTTAATATAGGTTTGCCTAGAGTGGACCGTTTACCTGACCACTTGACTTGACCATGACCATTTCTGTGAATGAATGAAAATTACTACCTTTTTTAAGACTTAATTTACTATAATTTATATAACATATAATTTATTATATTTAAAGATTAGATTTTAGGAATGTATTTAAGGATACAAGCTACAACTATTGTACATTACAGAAAAAGAAATTGTTTTAAACTAACATCAATCTCTTTACTGGCGCTCGGTCTACCTGAAAACAATTGTTATTTTGTAATCTAATCATTTCAATTTATTGATCGAGCAACCGTTTCTTTGTTTCAAACGAACAAATTTTTTGAAAAAATTAAAGGATCACTTTTGTTTTCTCTCAAACACTTCATAATCATTTTTGAAGAGTTAATTATAAATACAAACATCCATGACTCAGGTACAAATGTAGGTAAATGTTAACACATGAACATTTTGCCCCTAAGCGGGATTCGAACCCGCGACCGTTTGGTCAACAGCTAGGGTTACTAGCCACTAGAGTGGTGTTGAACGGTTGCTAAGCGACAGTAGTGTAGTTGTTATTGTAAGTATGTATAGTAGACAATCAAGTATTTTTAGAAATAAATATTGCTTCATAGATAAATGATTGGTCTCGCTGCGCTCTACTAGATACCGCCGTCGTACTTGTAAAATGCGGAATAAAATAGTACGCCGAATTCGGCGTACCTGAGCCAGTCACACTGCAAACTGTCTGTGATGTGTACGAGCCGAATGTTTTATAAAATTTTAGGCATAATAAAATACCAGTTTGCGTAGTGAAACTGTGTAAAAATATAATGAAACTGTATAAAAAGTGACAAAAAGTGACTATTTTTTGCACACACTACAACAAAAAGTTGCCACATTTTCGGAGCTATTGCTTTTGTATAGCGCTCTATCTAGTCGAGGGCAGCGAGACCAATCAATTATCTTTGTATTGCTTATACTTTACTGCATCTCTGATTTAACCAAGTAGTGGCTAGTGGACTAGACCAAACGTGTGAACGTCTGAACAAAAAATGAACAAAAAATTAAAAGAGACACCTTTCCTTTCTCTCATGTAATTTTCTCTCTCAATCTGCGCCGCTCTCTCTACGGACGGCGATCGATCGTGATTGTCGAATATCGACGTGTTCACTTGTACACTCAACTTGGCCGTTTTTGGGACTTTGTCGTTAATCAGATTCACCTTCACGTAATTACCATCGCGCCAAAATGTGTTGTCCGACTGTACAGGAGTGTAAGTTAGGATTATTGGAGGGTAGGTAAGGACATGGGTTGTTACATGGGTTGTTAAACTGAAAAAGTTTTTCATAAATTGACCAGAATGGCGCTAGTGCCTTGGTGAATTGATCCATCGATTGGTGAACCAACCAATCATCATGCCGTCATGCGTAGGTAATGAAATAACCGTAAATAAAATTCTACTAGAGTACTTCGTTCCGAAACTTATGATATATTTTATAATTACCAAAAACAACAATTTTTATAATACATTTTTTTAACGTTGGGAAATCCTCTTGGATACACGGCAGTGAAGGGGACACTGCGGGGTTATGCCGGATTCGTACCGGCTAAAACCCAACGACTTTCTTTCTATCGCGGCCGTTGATGGGCGGGGTCGTGGGGACGTTATTACACGACTTCGGTACCCCGCCACGGCTACCCCACGCAGGGAGGCCTGTGCTCCCTGTCAGATGCTCGGCGTACCCGAAAGTGGAGGTACGCCGGCCTACTCGGGGAACCTTACGACGAGACATATAAAAATTTCAAGTTGGTTTGTGTAGGTACGCTTCAAAAACTCGAAAAGTTCTGCACAAATTTTAAAAATACTTATTTTCATTTATGGAAAGAGGGATGAACGGGAAAAGTTCATATATACCTAGGTACTGTATGAAAGTCGCACCCCCGAGCGAAGCCAGGAGCGGGTCGCTAGACCTACTATAAAATGGCTACATAAAAAGAAATCTTTATTAGCGAGTTGTTATACATAATTTGTTTACACTTACCTCTTCGTCACTTTCCGGTACGCTTTCCTCATATCCTTCGACTTCCGTTAAAGACTCCTTCATAGCTGGTACTATGCCTGAAATTGTATAGAGACCTAATTTAATCAAAATGTTTTTTGAGTTATATTATGTACCTAACTCCCACTTATTTTTATATAGTCTTTGCCTAATGCATGGAGGAACTAAGTCTCATTATAATAATTGTTGGTATACTTATTATGAGGTTTTAAATGACTGATAAATATTTAGGTTTGACAAAGACCGTGGACAAAGATTAGGGCTTTTTTATGTTAAAATCGAAAGACAGGCTGACGGCCCTCTACACTCTCCTGTTATTGCTTGTGTACTTAGGCGACGGTAACCATACACAATCAAGTCGACTGTATCAAGTAGGTAACATTAAGGCAAACCCGCCTTTCCCAACCTGGGAGAGGCGGGTTTGCCTTGGCGGTGTCCGTGGTGATCTCCAACGCCTTTAACACACTCCCTCACAAGACAATTTCGAAGGACATGGTTTTCCACTTTCCACGTCTATTCGAGGTACTTCGCTCGCGAGGATCGACGCGTACCTCACGAGCATCGTAGGATTGCTTAAGTCAGAAGTGAAAACTGAGCGTCACAAACAGCGTCACTGAGCGTCACAAACAGCGTCACTGAGCGTCACAAATAGCGTCACTCAGCGTGACGGTCACGTGAATAATAAATTAAACAATATCAAGATAGTTTATAGTCCAATTTTCGTATTGCACTATACAAATTTGTATTTCTTCATTTGCCATAAGACCTCTACCTTCTCTAAATCCATTCAAGTATCGGATGTCCCTCGACGCGTCCACTTGGGCTAGAAAGCGATACATCTGCAAGAAGCTATATGTGGGTATCGCTGCGGACCCACCGTCTGGCTCTTTCGTTAAAGTCTCGCATAGTAATATCATCGTGTGTGTCAAACACTGAAACAGAATAAACTCATGCACTTTAAAGCGGCCATTACACTTATCTATCGGCGATGATCTTTGATCGTGTGATCGTCTATTAATCCTCACGATCATCGTGCACAGATCTTCGGAAATCCTCGCTAAAAGAGATACACTAAACGCAACAATTAAAGGATAAGTGTAAAAAATGTTGCAAATTTTTAGGTGATCTTCAACAGGCTGTAACTTCGAAGAAAATGGTCGTACGGTGCTCATTAAAAAAGGAAATTGTAGCTTCAAGTCTCTAGTTTTTAAATACGAGCTTCAAATATTTTTCTCGTTAGCGGTTTATGAGTAGTCATCAGAAAACCAACGTAAAAAACAATTTTTTCAAAATTTTTTGCTCATTTTGAAATCGCTGTAAAAACCGTAACATTTTTTTTTGTTTTGATTTGGTTAGTTTAGTTCATTGATACAACACTTTTCTACATCAGTCACAAACGGTGCTGGCTGAAAATGAGCATTGAGCGCTGCAGGTGCTTGTATAGCATCTCAAATCTCAGCACAATGCTGAGCCAGTATCCGCCAGTTATTCATTGCCGCGAAGACACACACATCTTTTTTTATTAATTTATGTCTTTATAAGTAATAATTATATTAATACAAAGATAATTGATTGGTCTCGCTGCGCTCGACTAGATAGAGCGCTATACAAAAGCAATAGCAATAGCGAAAATGTGGCAACTTTTTATTGTAGTGTGTGTAAAAAATCGTCAATTTTTATCACTTTTTACCCAGTTTTATTATATTTTTACACAGTTTCACTACGCAAACTGGTATTTTATTATGCCTAAAATTTAATAAAACATTCGGCACGTACACATCACAGACAGTTTGCAGTGTGACTGGCTCCGGTACGCCGAATTCGGCGTACTATTTTATGCCGCATTTTACAAGTACGACGGCGGTATCTAGTCGAGCGCAGCGAGACCAATCATTTATCTATGATAATATATTATTACTAATAAGTATATAAGCATTTTTTAGCTTACCTTGGTTAAGAGTCCAGCAGCGACCGCTATAAAATTGAGAAACGGCACTGAATCTTCCCTGTCGTGCACTTCACAGAGACACAGTAAGCGCAGCAACTCATCATTATCCAAGCAGAAACCTTGCCAGGCCCTCTTCACGATTGTCAACGGGATGAAAGCCATCCCTTCCAACTGAAATTGAGAATTTCGACTTTGAGTATACAAACACGCTAATAAGTAGGTATATGCTGTAACTTGCTTGTTGCTTGTCCCGCAGACTACTTGATGCTGCAGCATTGGGTCAAGGTTACCGTGTCATGGAAATACTACCATACGTCAAGAAATTATGTATACGTAGTTTAAATATAAGTATATCTAAGCAAATACCTGATTGGCCATTACTTTGAGACACCCCCTTGTCAGTCCGCCTTCAGTACTGTAGACGGGATACTCCAATCTCAGCTTGACAGGTGGCGGTCTCCTTTCTGCCATCGCTTTGAAATATTCGTACGACCATCTCAACAGATCATACGGCTGTGTTTTTATTGCAGCTGCAGCAAAATATGACATATAATGGATAGATAGGTAGCTATTAGGCTAGTTCACATGACCGCGTGGTATACAAGTTCTACAAACATGTATCGAACTGTTCAGTTGATCCGAGGGGTCATATGAACAGCAACCTTTTTTTTTTAAAGGTGGGAAATCCTTTTGGATACCTGGCAGTATAGGGGGTTATATAGTATCAAAGATAATTGATTGGTCTCGCTGCGCTCGACTAGATAGAGTGCTATACAAAAGCAATAGCTCCGAAAATGTGGCAACTTTTTATTGTAGTGTGTGTAAAAAATCGTCACTTTTTATCACTTTTTACCCAGTTTTATAATATTTTTACACAGTTTCACTACGCAAACTGGTATTTTATTATGCCTAAAATTTAATAAAACATTCGGCACGTACACATCACAGACAGTTTGCAGTGTGACTGGCTCGGGTACGCCGAATTCGGCGTACTATTTTATGCCGCATTTTACAAGTACGACGGCGGTATCTAGTCGAGTGCAGCGAGACCAATCATTTATCTATGTATAGTATCTAGCGCGGTCGTAGATGGGCGGGGTCACGGGGCCACGGCTATCCAGCGCGGGGAGGGCTACGCTCCCTGTCAGAACCTCGGCGTACCCGAAAGTACGCCCGGAGGTACGCCGGCCATCTCGGGGGCCGCGGTTCTGTTAACTCTCCAGTACTCTCCACCGGTTCGCAGGGATGCAATTTTTGAATTGAAACTTCTATGCACGCGAAACGATATTCAGTAACTAAAATTTCAAGGACATGTTTGTGTTACGTGCTGTCATGCATGCATGACCGTTCAATTGTATTGATTGATGTGAATGACCTGCAACTACGTGCTAGCAGTTGGTTGATTGATAGTTCCTTTTATTTTTCAATCCTGCAAGCTATGACTGACATATACGCATGATCGTATAGCGGACCCTAGACTAGACGATCATGCAGCATGACATGCGTTACGTGCTGTCATGCATGCATGACCGTTCAATTGTATTGATTGATGTGAATGATCTGCAACTACGTGCTGGCAGTTGATTGATTGATAGTTCCTTTTATTTTTCAATCCTGCAAGCTATGACTGACATATACGCATGATCGTATAGCGGACCCTAGACTAGACGATCATGCAGCATGACATGCGTTACGTGCTGTCATGCATGCATGACCGTTCAATTGTATTGATTGATGTGAATGATCTGCAACTACGTGCTGGCAGTTGATTGATTGATAGTTCCTTTTATTTTTCATCCTGCAAGCTATGACTGACATACACGCATGATCGTCTAGGGACCGCTTTAGTAAATCTTCATGTAATTTTTTTGTATCTCTTTTTTGTCCATATCTCATCTCATATATTTGCACATTTTGGTTTGACAACGACGAAAGAGAAAATCGATTAAAGTTAATTAAGACACCAAGCTGGTTTTGCTATTATCAACATAGGTAATAGTAAGTTATGTTTGCTAAGTTAGGACTTACGCATAACTTACTTACCTCTTAAGTGGATTATGTACTTACTTACCTTTGCAGTATCTTTTGAGTATGTATGGAAACTTCGGCGGTATAACGATCTGCTGGGAGCAGTACATCTGCTCGATTAGTTCTGGCATATTTGATTTTTTTTTTCCGACTACCTGCAACATTTATTTTACTAGCTGGTGCCCGCGAATTCGTCCGCGTTCTGGATGAAAGGTACCCTATGTCCCATCTGGTGTCCCAGACAACGTATGCAAAATGTATGCAAAATTTCATGGTGATCGGTTCAGTAGTTTTTGCGTGAAAGTGTTACATTTATAAACTTTCGCATTTATAATATTGTAGTACGGATTTATTTCATTTTATTTATTTACACACCAACAGCTTGACATAACTATAACTTCTAGGGAAACTTTAAAGTAGCATAGGATATCTTTACAAATATTTGGAAAGATATCCTAATAGGAAATAAAGGAAAGATTTGATTGTTTGTTTGTTTGAATTGAATAGACTCCGAAACTAAGTACTGGACCGATTTGAAAAATTCTTTCACTGTTGGGAAGCTAGATATATTATCAGCGAGTAACATAGGCTATATTTTATAAAGTTACGCGGACTAAGTCACGTGCTATGTGCTACAGCTAGTAAGGTTATAGGTAATCTGCAATATTAATTATAAAGTATAAAAAATAAACTCATCATACCTTCAAAACGAACCCACAAACGCGACTTTCACCAAAATACTGGATAAATGCTAGAATTTAATCACTAACAAGACATAAGTTGTCATGGCAACGGATTGTAAACGAAAAAAATGTCTATGACCGCTAACAAAAGCGACCTTGACATTTCCGCTAGGGTAAACAGCCCTAATATTGACAACTGACATTTTTAAAATATTTATATAGCTTTCGCTAGCGGCTTCGTTCGCGCCTCTTTTCTTAACCGTTGAAAAGTGAAAAAAACAACCTGACCTGACAGAAATATATTAACAAACATATGTTTTTGTGACTGACCCACTGTATAGATAATTTGTAGAAAATATTGCATCCGTGTGAAGCCCGGGGCGGGTCGCTAGTTTACTTTAGGTATGATAATATCTACTAGTGATCTAGATTCTAGATAATCTCTGTGTATTACCATCAGACTATTGGCATTTCACTTTGCATTAATTTTGAAATTACTTTCTTTTTATATTCCCAAGATATTCCCTTTTAATAATATATGCAGCGCCATCTAACGATTTATTCCTAAAGCATTAGGCACAGCGCCATCTTACGTCTAACAATTGCATTTCAACATATAATCGATCACGTGGTACACATTCTCACACAACAACTATAGAGAAAAAAAAATCAAACCCGTCTGTTTAGTTCAGTGACGTTTCAAAGCTGTTTTTATGTCGTGCGCGCACCAACTCGGAGACAGGAAGTTTTTTTTTTATTTATTTAACGTGAAATTTCATTCTTTTCTAACAAATATTCCCCGTGAAACATCTCTGTGATATTTTTCCGTCTCGCTTATAACTTTTATAATCCCATTACACTACAACACAGTGATCTTTTAATGTGTTATTGTCACTTTAGATAAAAAAAATCGCGAGTGTCGAACTGGTTATAGAACCGAATGGTGATAGTGCGATCGTAACATCGCACTAATAACACAAATACGTGCAGAAAATGTGCAATCGGTGTCAATAATTCTTTTAAATACACATTAAGACCTTTTGTGATGTATTTTATAGTGAATTTTACTAAACAGAGCCGTACAGAGGTGACAACGTAACAAAAGTGCTAAAGAAATGGGTGACAGGTTGATACATCCATTTAAAGTCAAAACAAAAACATTTGATGCCGTTGCCACAGTGATATTTGTATAATGGATATAAATTATCCGGAATTATCTCTGAGTAAGTAACTCTAGATGTGTAATTTTGATTATTTTATTATTTATACTAGTAGATATTAAGCAAAAATTGCTTCTATCCGCGCCTATGTTATTTTAGAAAAAGCCAAAAGGAGAATGTTATGTTGGAATTATGTACGAGAATTTAAAAAGAGAATCGAAACTAAAATGAAGAGAAAGGATTTGATATTTTTGTATGTTTGTTTGTGATGGATAAACCAAAAAATCTACTTATATACTTAGGCAGTTACTTGACAGTTTTTAATAATTATTATGTCAGTTAGTACCTACCTAAATATGATAGGTAAATCCCTACGTATACCTATTGCAATAATGTAAAAAAATTGCATAAATATTTATTGATTATTTCATTATTTGGCGCGCATTGTATCTTCCGTTTATTTTATAACTAGCTGCTCTCCGCGACTTCGCCCGCGTAACTTTGTAAATTATGTACTAAAACCTTCCTCGAGAACCACTCTATCCATTGGTGAAAATAGCATGAAAATCGGTGCAGTAGTTTTTGAGTTTATCGCGAACAGACAGACAGACAGACAGACGTGGCGGAGGACTTTGTTTTATAATAGGTATGTAGTGATACTATAATTTATAAAGATACGCAGACGAACTTGGGTGCGACAATTAGTAAATTTATAAAAAAATACTTATAGGTTAGTTAGTTAGTTCTTTACACTTTAATCGGTCAATTCTCAGATAAAAAACAACAAAATATAGAGCCCTGTGGATGGCAGATTGGAACCGGTAAAACTACGCCTTGTGGTACATACATGGTGATAGCACAGCATACTTATTTCGTACAGTAGGCCGACGAAGACGTCTGTCTAGACAGGGCAATCGTGCGGGGCGTGAGGGGGGCGTGAGGCGCGAGTGGGACATGCCCAAGCTGCATACTTCGTCGTTCTTAGTAGGTTGGGGGTAAATATTCTAGGGCTATCGCGTCTTTCAGATTTTAATTTATTATATAAATCAAAATGGTGCATACGGCATGTGCTGTATAGTGCGTGCAAATCTTTATCTCGCATAAATAAAGAACTAAGCTTTCATCAATTTCCGCACGATGAAGAAAGGTACTTAAGCACATTTTATTTTCATATTCCACACGTAAGAAAACTTGGAACCGTGCGTGTTGAAACTTGCGGCGTTTGCATGAGATGCGGTGCGGTACTTATTGTTATTATTATTATTTTTCTAAAATAAAAGTAGCCTAAATTACTCCTTATAACATAAGCTGTCTACCAGTGAAAGTGTCGTCAAAATCGGTCCAGCCGTTTCGGAGATAAGCCGGAACAAACAGACAAAAAAATATATACTTTTTTTTTGTTATTAGGTAGGTAGGTAGGTAGGGTTGGTTTTTTTCGATGGTATTTGGCGCATCAAACTCCGTCGCGTGGCTTAGGAGGTGTTTGCGGACGTACTTAGTTCTATTCTATCTGGCCACGATCGATGGTGATTTATGTCGTGGGCAGATCGTAAAGTAATCAAAAATCTTTTACCAAAAGTCAAAAATAGGTGCGACGAGGAGCGGAGCGAAGCAAAGCGAGGAGGAACGTAGGTATCAGAGTTTAGTTCAATATTATATTTTTCAAAAGAGTTTATTTTAGGTATAGGTAGTACCTACTTCAGTTTAATGTTTGAAGAAAATGTTAGTTTTGCAATTTACAATTTTATCTGGTTTTCAATTAAAATGCTCTATACAACGGTCATCGAAGTTGTATAGAGGAAAAGGCTGGCATACTTTCTTTTATTTCCCGATAAGCGAGTTTTCTTCTAGTTAGTTAATCGACAGCTATAATATAACTCGGACCTTTAGGGCGTTTTCCGACTATCTACTACTGGGCGATACTTTTTTTTATGTTAAGGTCGACAGACAGGCTGATGGTCAACTTGATGGTAAGTGGTCACCGTCGCCTATAACACAAACAACGCTATAGGTGCTGCAAATGCGCTACCGACCATAGAAGGATTAAGTATAAAAGATAAGAAAGGAATCTGGCATTCCTTATTCACGCACCAACAGCACATATGCTGTTTTTTCACGCAGTGTGCCCTCTGCCTCTATTTTCCATATCCAGACGAGAGGCAACTTTGAAAACTTCATTTTCAAAATTGACTCGGCTGGGAATCGAACCCGGGGACCGTGAGACGTTAGGCAAGCACCCTTACCATTCATCCAAACGGGCTCGTAGATGGAAGTAAAATAGTTAGTGCACTAAAGTTTACTTTTCGACAGTTCTGCGGAATTGTTCCGCGAGGTGATGTCATTCTGAATAATTAAATATTATTTTCAGTGAAGTTCCGTTAATTTGTGCTATGTGCAATGTGTGTTACACAGGTGTGTGTCATAGTTTTCTTCTTTCATCGTCATCATCATCATCATCATCATCATCATCATCATCATCATCATCATCATCATCATCATCATCATCATCATCATCATCATCATCATCATCATCATCATCATCATCATCATCATCAGCCTAGGCTTCTCCCAAGGCTCGCCATCAAGCACTGTCTTCTGTTTTTCGAATCCAGCTGCTTCCTGCGAAGCCCTTCAGGTCGCGCGTCTGTCCATTTGGCCGCAGGGTGTCCCACGTCGCGTTTTCCAATGCCAGCGGATTCCGTCAGGAACAACGATAAATGCAGCCAGTAGAAAAATTCTTTGTACGTAACCGGTTTCGTAGAAAGAAAGAAAAAATCTTGTTATGTAACTGGTTTCGTAGGCGGCCGAAACGTGCCACTGCCAACAAGTTGATAATGTAATTTTTTTTAAATCGGTCCAGTAGTTTTTGAGTTTATTCGTTACTAAAAAAAATACATTTCTCTTCATAATATTTATTTATTTTATTTATTAGGAAACCAACATATTATACAACAATCCATACACTTCTAATACACTTATTCATATTTAAACAATATTTTATAATATTGTATACTCCACGACTTATAGGCTAACTCAGCAATGCATTAAAAACGAACACAATAAACGACTCAATTTATAGTAGTGTAGACATTTTTTTTATAGTAACTAGTACAGACAACCCAATTTTATATGTGTGTACTTGGGGTAGACGCAGAAATATGTCAAGGATATGAAACAGTCTCCCAACGTAACAAGACGAACGGCTTACATCGGGGCTACTGTTGAAGGCCTATTATCTCCTTGTTAAAGAGTATTGTGTTTGAATGAGTGATGATCTTCACAAGATTAGATGATTGCGTATTTTGATAGTTCAACTACTCACTCGGCGGAGAGTAAAATTTATATAGAAGAGAGAGACACTTTTTGGTCTTCTATATATACAAACTGGCTCTGGTGCCCGCGACTTTGTCCGCGTAACTTTATAAAATACTAGCTGGTGCTCGCGACTTCGTCCGCGTGGAATAGTTATTTTGGGAATCATTTGGGTATTTCGAACGGTTTTCGCAGCGCACGCAACGGAAGCCCTCAAAGATGAATAATTTTTCCCGTTTTTTTCCACATTTTCGACTGGTTCTTCGCTCCTATTAGTCGCAACGTGATGTTATATAGCCTAAAGCCTTCCTCGATAAATGATCTATCCAACACAAAAAGAATTTTTCAATTCGAACCAGTAGTTCCTGAGATTAGCGCGTTCAAACGAACAAACTCTTCAGCTTTATAATATTAGTATAGATAGCCTTTTTTTTTTGTCGAGGAGAAATCCGCTTACAGATTCCCTACCGCTGGCTAGGCGATAGGGATATGTGGGGGTCGCCCAGCACCTGATGTTAGGATGTTAGCGGCACTGGGAATACCCACTAAAACTCCCCGATGCCTCCTTGCCCTGTGAGCGGGGTGAACCGGGTTCTGCCGAGGCACCTAACTCCGATCCACCCCCAGGGCAGCCTAGCCACTACGGGCTAGGCTATCGCCAAAGAAAGGGATTGCCCGGAGACACCCAGGCAATACCCACGCGAAGGGGGGGACCTTGTGCAGGCACACACAGCTAGCCAACCATGTGCGCAAGGTCCCCCTAGACCATCTGCAGAAGGCGGGCAGCCTTTCTTGAGGCTTTTCTTGAGAGCCAGGCTCTCAAGAAAAGTCCGCACTCGAGTGCTTTAACATAAGGCCGCACTCAAGGAGTGCGGCCGACCTCCAACTGAGAGACCCGCGAGGGTACTTCCCGCGAGCGCTCCGCTACGGACTCCCGCATGGGAGCCCGCTCGGAACGCTCGGTTGTACGCCTCCTTAGCACCCGAGGCCGGCCCAAGGCCAAGGGTGAGCCCCCCACCGCGACAAGGTCTCGGCGTACCCAGGGAGGGTAGTATAGATAGCCTATGTTACTAGCTGATAATAACTAACTATAGCTTTCCAACAGTGAAAGAATTTTTCAAATCGGAGCAATAGTTTCGGAGCATATTCAATGAAAACAAACAAATCTTTCCTCTTTATATTATTAGTAAAGTAAAGTATAGATAGTATAGCAGTAGAGATAGATTAGTATAGATAGTAGAGGCTTAACGCCTGACATCGTTATCGCTGTGACGACGGTGGCGCCGCCACGCGACAGTGGCGCCCAATTCTTTATATTTTACTTTTTTTCTGGATGAAAGGTACCCTATGTCCTTTCTTGTATCCTTGATTGACAACGTGTACCTATACAAAATTTCTTGACTTATAATATAATATTAGTAAGGATTATAGAATACATAGCAGAGGATAATTAAGACAGACGTGTTTGTTGATAGAAAAAAATGTAATTATCTAATATTTTAATATAACAAACTTTGTATCGGGTTTTCCCCAATGCAACGCGGAGATTCTTAAGAGTTTTTGTATTGGTTGCTTTATTTATTATAAAAGAGCGTTAAACGAGGAAGGTTTTTATAATATACCTATATGTCGGCGGCCAATCGTATAATCCGGCAGTTCGTGATGTACCTAGGCAGATAGTTGAAGTGGCGATGTTTCATGAGGTTGCAAAAGTCGATCGACGTGCAAAGTGATCAAAAATGTGCTACATAATGCAAATTACATTTAATAAAAAAAAGAAAATTAAAAAAAAAAACAGTCAGGAAAGTACCTACATACTTACTTATATATACAGAGGAGTCGGTTATATACTATTTCGTTGGTTATAACAGGTCGCGAGTTCAATGGTTATTTCCAATCGCAAAAATTATTATTATTTTTTAATTAATATCAGCGCCATTGGTGTATTACTTCAATTCAATTGTTTTCGCAAGGATGTATTATTTAGGTACGTAACATATTCTAGTTTCAGTGATATTGTGTAGATGGCGCAACATCTGACAATATACAGTGGTTACACAGCCTAAAGAAGGTTTCACTTCAAAATCTTACTTTTTGCTTCAGTCTAAGTCAATCGTATGTGTAGTAGCATATTTTGACAAAACGAGACGTTATAGTTAGTTGCAAAGAGTTCATAATTGTCAAGCCGATAAAGTCAGTCTACTTCAGTATAAAACACTAGCTGGTGCTCGCGACTTCGTCCGCGTGGAATAGTTATTTTGGGAATCATTTGGGTATCTCGGAACGGTTTTCGCAGCGCACGCAACGGAAGCCCTCAAAGATGAATAATTTTCCCCGTTTTTTCCACATTTTCGACTGTTTCTTCGCTCCTATTAGTCGCAACGTGATGTTATATAGCCTAAAGCCTTCCTCGATAAATTACCTATCCAACACAAAAAGAATTTTTCAATTCGAACCAGTAGTTCCTGAGATTAGCGCGTTCAAACAAACAAACATACTCTTCAGCTTTATAATATTAGTATAGATATATCTACCTGGTTGGTGTTTCGTGAACAAACTGCAGTTATCTCATTAGCAAAGTCCAATTTACTTGAATTACCCACGCCGGCTTCGAAGACGCCTTTGCCTTGTCTTGTCTTGTAACAAGGTCACTGAATTGTTAGCCATTAAGTGCAACTTCTAGTCTAGAATTAGGTATAAAATAGTTGAGACTATATTTTACGAAGCCACATTTTAATATTGTAAATGCAAAAGTGAAATTGTTTGTTTATTTGTTACGCTTCCCAACTGATTTTATTAACTTATATCATCATACTTATTATGTGCCAGGCCAGGCTGCCTAGTGGGCGATTTAAACCTTAGACGATCACTCGGGAGCACTACTTTTTTTCTAGATGACAGGTAACTACCCTATGTCCTCTCTGGTGTCCCAGACAACGTGTATGCAAGATTTCATTGAAATCCATTCAGTAGTTTTAGCATGAATAATTTACAAATATCGATACATCCATACAAACTTTCGCATTTATAATACTAGCTGGTGCCCGCGACTTCGTCCGCGTTGAAAAAGCAATATATAGCCTGACATCGTTATTGCTATTATACTTAGCCAGGAGTTAGTTTCCTTAATTTTAGATGATCCCTCGGGAGCAGTACTTTTTTTCTGGATCAAAGGTAATCCTATGTTCTTTCTGGTGTCTCTGACAACGTGTATGCGAAATTTCATTGAAATCCATTCAGCAGTTTTTGCGTGAAAGAGTTACAAACATCCATACATCCAAACAAACTTTCGCATTTATAATATTAGTTAGTACGGATTAGTATGGATATACAAGTACTTAGTTAGTTACCAGAACATCGAAATATAAAATAATTATCATTTATGAAAGTATAAAAATAACATTTATACTTTAATAAATGTGACGAATTTATTTTCAATTAATATTTAAAATTACCAAGTTACGTAATTCGATTTACCTTACAGTCGGTAGGTACAATTTTTAATGTGTTCTAGAAGGTCTAGTTCAAATACCTAGTAAAAATATATTCGTTTCAGTAATAAGTGCTTGGTTTAAGCACAGTTTAAGTATGTATGGTATCTTTTCGATTTGATCCAACCGGAACCGTTCCACTTGCAAAACGCGAGGCGCGGGCGGGGGTTTCATCCCTTCGTGATTGAAGTTCTATTCCTCGGTCACGCACGAAGCCTTACAGTTCCACCTTCCTTGTCCGAACTGCTAAGGAGTGGAACTCACTGCCTGCGTCTGTGTTTCCCCAAAATTACAACCCCGGGGTCTTTAAGCGTGGTCCACCTTCGGCCGCATTTGCACCTAACATCAAGTGAGATCGCGGCCAAGCGCTGCCTTGACTTATATAAAAAAATATGTCAGTTTTATTAGTTCCTATAACAATTTTTCAACGCGGACGAAGTCGCGGGCACCAGCTAGTGTCTACATAAAATTACGATTTAGCGAGATTGACCTGTAACTGTTTGAGCTCAGGTACATCAGCTGTGAAATAAACATATAGGTATAATAACGAATTATTAAATAATATAAAAGTAAATATTTCTTCCGTTTTACGATGTAATTTGAATTTTATGATCGCTTTAAAATATAAAATATTTATTTTAGTTTCAAACTTTTCTACCTAACAATTCTTTTTTTATTTGAGTACAAACATAAGAAAAACATCGACTTAAGAGGGCGTACAACTAGTACTCCGTGGTACAACGGTAGCACCAGGTAGCACACTAGCGCCTCTCCTTAAAGTGACATGCGTAGAGCATGAACTCTGTCATAGACATTATATTTTGTGTGTGTGTGTGTGTGTGTGTGTGTGTGTGTGTGTGTGTTACCGACGCGAAACCCGTCACGGTTGCCGGTGTAAACAAATTGAAAAAACTAATCTTGCATTGAAATCTACATTGAAATACTACATTCATATTGAGTTTATTATTGTATTTATGTCGTCGGCACATCGTAGAATTGGGCATATCATGATATTCCTGGGCAGATCATATTTCTGTAAAAACTGAGAGGGTCGCCTCACTCCGCTCCGCTTCGCTCGGCTCCCCAAATTTATTTCCATCTAGGTAAACCTAACACGCTCCTCCTCGCTTTGCTTCGCTCAGCTCCTCGTCGCACCTATTTAGACTTTTGGTGAAAGATTTTTGATTTCATACTTTACGATCTGCCCAATTCTACGATCTGCCGACGACATTTACAAGGCGAGTGAGCGATTTTGATCGATTTTGATCGATAGCCATAGAAATTGTCACTTTGAATTTTCAAAGGAAAACAGACCTTATTATTCTACAACATACAAACAATGTTCAATCTTAGGGTGATAAAGCACTACATTTGTCGAGTTTACATCACGATATAATATACTTATATTCGATGTGTGCGCTATATAAGTTACAGACAGACAGTTCAGACAGATCAACAAATTAAAGGTAAACAAACCTATTATAGTTATTAATGATTAATGTGTCGTTTGATTGCTAATGAGGTGTAATAACCTGAACGTATTGAAAAAAAAAAAAAAACAAACACGCTGTGGATTCCTATGAAGCTTCAAGTAGGTACCTAACTTAAAGACATATATAATAAATAATAAATATTCACACATTCCACACAGCACCATCTAGTTCCAAAGTAAGCAATGCAAATGCTTGTATTATCTTTAAGATCTTAAAATTTATGCAACAAAAAAATGTCTTCGCTCGTTTGCAATTTTATTGTGGTGTCTTACTATCCTTAGCAAGTACATATTAAAATGAATATCATTGCTTAAAATAATAACTAATAAATAAATAAATACCATAATAATCTTTACTAAACCGCTTTAATTTTATTTAAAAAATCTTCTAAGTATATCTTTATAATATTTAAGACTAATTAAGGCTAAGGCTATGAGAAAGGCTGAGGATTTCACCTATGGAAAGCTACATTATAAGTGAGTAACATAGGCTATCTATACTAATATTAAAAAGACGAAAGATTTGTTTGTTTGTTTGTTTGCATTGAATAGGCTCCGAAGCTACTGGACCGATATTGAAAATTCTTTCACCTACATAAAGCTACGTTATCATGGAGTAACATAGGCTATATTTTATAAAATTACGCGGACGAAGTCGCGGACACCAGCTACTATTTTTTAAAGTAACGCGAACGAAGTCACGTGCAACAGCCAGTCCGTCCGTACCAATACCAAGTCCGTACTAATATTATAAATGCGAAAGTTTGTATGAATGTATGTGTGGATGTTTGTAACTCTTTCACGCAAAAACCACTGAACCGATTAAAATTTAATTTTGCATACACGTTGTCTGGAACACCAGAAAGGACATAGGGTACCTTTCATCCAGAAAAAAATATACTGCTCCCGAGGGATTATCTAAAATTGAGGAAACTACCTCCTGACTATATATTGCTAACTATATATTGCTCAACGCGAATGAAGTCGCGGGCACCAGCTAGTTACCTATAAGGAGATAATTATTTATTCAAGAGCCCCATATGTCAGGTGTTGGTTGAAAACTATAAAGAGAATCGAAGGCGTTATGCGTCTTGCCACAATGCTTGAAAGATTTTGCCTTTTTTTACCGCATTGTTTAGATTTCCTTGGATCGTGAGAAAATGCTAAAGAGGTCTCTCTGTAACACTTTGTTAGGTAAGACGAGAGTGTGTTCGTTTCACTCACCTGTTTGTAGATGGTGATATAATTACTTAATGAAAAATAAAATAAATTTAACACATTTTGACGACACATTTGGTCTAGTGATTGATTAAACTGATTGAGTGATTGAGCAACAGCGAATAACTATAATATATAGGTTATTTGAGATAACTTTCGTTAGTAAAGTTGAGATGAGGTTGAGAAAGAAATTGAGATGAGCTAACATAATCATGAACATAATCATAATCATAGACCGATAAGGAACTCTAAATTCTTACATGGGGTTTTTCTTGTCCTGGAATTTTAACAGGAAATTCAAATGGCTGATATTTTATGTTAATGGGTAAAACCTAATACCTATGTACCTAGTTGACGAATAACTCGTCACAAATCTAATATTTAACTAACTACAACATCAAAATTCGTAGCTTAAAGTAGCCCAATGATATTAGCGGTATCAGGGACCCTTAGTCAAAGTAACATTTAAGAAACTGCCAAGGAGTGGAACTCATTGCCTGCGTCTGTGTTTCCCCAAAATTACAACCTCGGGGTCTTCAAACGTAGGGTAAATGGGTACCTACTAAGTAAGCGTGGTCCACCTTCGGCCGCATCTGTACCTTACATCAAGTGAGATCGCGGCCAAGCGCTGCCTTGACTTTTATAAAAAAAAAAAAAAAAAAAAAAACGATAACGAAGTTCGAAATAATAAAATGTATGGGATGTGTCACGTGATTTAGCGACGGCATATGTCAATCCCATACATTTTATTGTTTTCGAACTTCGTTATCGTTTTAAACTGTTACTTTGACTAAGGCCCCGGGTCATCACATCGAACAAGTTTAGTGGTCACCTGAGCCCGCGGGCTAAAAGGGCTGAGCGTTGACCACAAATTAAGTGAATATTAACGGTCTTACTACAAAAGATTCAATAAGCACTGTTCAAACATGTGCTTAGTTAGACAAGCATTAAGCATTTAAACATTGGTCAGCGAGCGTTTAAAATGTCCCTACCACAAAACCTTATTTAGCGCTTGTTTCGGTAGACAGTGCTAAAGTACGTGAATGTTATTGAATTATGGCAACCTTGGCAAACATTCATTCAGTCACTCGCCCTGCATTCATGTCGTTTTCATTTTACGCAGATCTGATAGGCGTATAATGATGAATTTTGGTTTTCACAAGCTATTATTACGGACTATATCAATGATATCAGCAAATTATAAGATTGGAATAAGTAATAAATTACAACAAATACGTTAGATTATTTATAAAATTTCGTAATAACAAAAAATATTGAGCATAATGGAACGTAACTAACACTGACGTAATTGTCAAATGTGGTCAAATGTAAAGTTTGATTTGTTAAAATTTTTAAATAAAATTTTTATTTGAGGATCCACCTCTAGCATCACATGGTAGATCATCCTTTATTAAATAAATAATCTTGTTACCAAAGTTATATATTCGAATGGATTAATTCTCTCACGATGTATTCTATCTCAAAAAATTATCCATGTAATCCATATCCTCCATGTCAATTAAATTTAAAATATCCATACTCAATTATAAAATCAAAAGAAATCTTTATAATATTAACTATTAAGGGGCCGTTACGGAGACGCGCCGCGCGATGTTTAGGTTTTTAGCGCTACTCTCACAACGATCGAGGCTCGCGCATTGCACACGCACACATGTACGTAAGCATAGAGCAAGAGCCCACGACGGCCAGACCTTCGTTATTTTATAAACGCTGAAAGTTTCTCTGTGCATAGTAAATGTGTATAGTATTGAAGCTCAATTTTTTTATATTTTCTTCGGGATAACTTTAGAAATCACGTCATCCATTGCCGGAGACTTATTACAGTTGCTATTTTGTTACCAAATATAAAAATTGTTGTCAAATGTATTATTAGCGTATAAATAATTGTACTTATAATAATTTTATTATTTTAGTTGCACAATACAAAACGAAATTGTTATTCCCAATTACAAAAATAATATATTGTACTGAAAAAAAAAAATCTGCCTGCTAGAAAACCTGGGATTCCTTACATTAGAACTTATTCCTTGCCTGTTCCTTACGAACCTTTTATTCATCAGTTGCATTCAGTACACCCCCTCTCCCTAAACCCCCTGTCCGTAACTGATGCTCCGCTCGGACCCCTCCGACCGTAACTTGGAAACGGTGCGACGCAGCCGGGTGATGTTTGGGCTCATCGGAGACGTCTCTCCGAGATAGATAATTTGACGACCCCCTCGGACCCCTCCGACCGTAACTAGGAAACGGTGCGACGCAGCCGGGTGATGTTTGGGCTCATCGGAGACGTCTCTCCGAGATAGATAATTTGACGACCCCCTCGGACCCCTCCGACCGTAACTTGGAATCGGTGCGACGCAGCCGGGTGATGTTTGGGCTCATCGGAGACGTCTCTCCGAGATAGATAATTTGACGACCCCCTCGGACCCCTCCGACCGTAACTAGGAAACGGTGCGACGCAGCCGGGTGATGTTTGGGCTCATCGGAGACGTCTCTCCGAGATAGATAATTTGACGACCCCCTCGGACCCCTCCGACCGTAACTTGGAATCGGTGCGACGCAGCCGGGTGATGTTTGGGCTCATCGGAGACGTCTCTCCGAGATAGATAATTTGACGACCCCCTCGGACCACTCCGACCGTAACTTGGAAACGGTGCGACGCAGCCGGGTGATGTTTGGGCTCATCGGAGACGTCTCTCCGATATAGATAATTTGACGACCCCCTCGGACCACTCCGACCGTAACTTGGAAACGGTGCGACGCAGCCGGGTGATGTTTGGGCTCATCGGAGACGTCTCTCCGATATAGATAATTTGACGACCCCCTCTGACCCCCCCCCCCCCCCGAATTGTCAATTGTCAAATGTAGACCGGAATTGTCAAATTTTGAAATATGGTCTACTAAAAAACTAGACGTCTCCGATGAGCCCAAACATCACCCGGCTGAGTCACACCGTTTCCAAGTTACGGTCGGAGGGGTCCGAGGGGGTCGTCAAATTATCTATCTCGGAGAGACGTCTCCGATGAGCCCAAACATCACCCGGCTGCGTCGCACCGTTTCCAAGTTACGGTCGGAGGGGTCCGAGGGGGTCATCAAATTATCTATCTCGGAGAGACGTCTCCGATGAGCCCAAACATCACCCGGCTGCGTCGCACCGTTTCCAAGTTACGGTCGGAGGGGTCCGAGGGGGTCGTCAAATTATCTATCTCGGAGAGACGTCTCCGATGAGCCCAAACATCACCCGGCTGCGTCGCACCGTTTCCAAGTTACGGTCGGAGGGGTCCGAGGGGGTCATCAAATTATCTATCTCGGAGAGACGTCTCCGATGAGCCCAAACATCACCCGGCTGCGTCGCACCGTTTCCAAGTTACGGCGTGTCAAATTATCTATCTCAAAATTTTCGCTTTTTCGGTGCCCCGCGTAGACTTGCCGCCGCTCCGCTCCGCTACTCATACTCACCAGTAGACATCATTGCATGTTTTTTTTTGTTCTATTATAAAAATAGAATAGTTTGGACGTGTTCCAGAGTCCAATCTGTCATACTGTGCTGGGGAACTAGTTGGATTTTTTTTGTCCAAACAATTCTATCATAGAACTATAGTAGAACTGTTTGGAACAACCCACTTATTATTTTTTATATATTATCTCAAAAGATTGTAATAAATAACGAAGGTCGTGGGCTCTTGGGCTATAATTTCAACATCAAAAACGACATATTTGTCATTTTTTGTGTAAGTACACGGTTCGATCGCGAACTGTCAATGCGGCGCAAAGCGACGTGCTCTCACTTCGGAGGCGCGTGGCCGACTGAACCGACTACGAGCGTAATTTCAATATAATAGCCTTCATAGTAATTTGTATGAAGATTTTGAGCGAAAAAATTGGGCAACTTTGTGATTTTTTTACATAGAATAAGGATATATTAATTAAGAAATAAATATTCCAGCAACTTTTTTATAGTTTTAACTTTATTATTTGATAAAATTCATTTAATAAATTTTGATACTTACGGCTCAATTGTAACAACACGGGAGTGCGATTTACACGATTTTAGTGATTTTCTGATTTTTTTTTACACTTATCTATAAGCATTATCTAAAATTCAAATGTTTCAGCATCAAGTAACATTCATTGGCTAGCTGTGTGATTTTTTTCAAGGTTGTGGAGCATCGTTTTATATATAATTCTCTTACATTCCCGACCCTCGATTGGCGAAAGGGACCCTTAAGTATACGCAAAACGAAATTTGACACAATACGTCAGAGAAGAGAGGCCGTTAACTAGAGAGACACTCGTTAAACTGGCATATGGCGGTGGTTAAATTTAAATAATGCTCAAGCATTGTTAAACCCTAAACAATGCCTAGACACTCTTTTGTAGTAAAGTTTTTTTTTAACACGTGTTTTAAGCCTGATTAAAGTGTGTTTAATGTTTTTGTAGTAAGACCGTAAATGTCTTTACAAAAAAAAAGGTAAGTAACTATCAGAAAAATAAACATTTATAACAATGTGTGTGTGTATATATATGTACGTAATTGTATGAACGTAGTAGCAATGAATAGCCTTTCAATGCCTGTAATCAAAAAATTCGCAGAGATACAAGCGAACCACATAAACTACAAACTTAGCACATAATAACTAATACGTCAGTATTGAATTTAAAGAACGAATCGGATCCGTGCATTTTGCCACAGCGAATACACGAAAGTCCTTGGCCTTAGGTTTGCCACGGTCCAGCAGTATTGGATTTCTATAATTAAATAAATATTAAAAAAAAAAAAAAAAAAAAAAATTGACTAGAAACCTAATGCAAATAGGCGCACGAGATCGTGACGAACAAACCGACGATCGACCGAACCATATTTATTGTACCGCTTGCGTTTGCCTGCGACTTTGTCCGCGTATTTTCTAAAAATTACTACCTCTTATCCGCAACTTTGTTTACGCGCAGATAGCAGATAGATCTCTGTTGCTCGTGTATCTTGTCAGACTGAATTTTTTAATTTTTATATTTAAATTATCCCTCAAAGTAATCTAGTACTTTTAATCTAGAAAGTACTATTCCCGAGGGAACAATATAGTAGGGTAAAAGTTAAAGGATAAATTAAGATACTCTCACGCATATCGAATTGTACGATTGTACGAACAAATCGACAAATTACTTTAGGTCAAGGTATTGAATAATTGAAGGGAACTAACTTCTAAAATTATATTTTTAGCAACTGGAACGTTAAAGGCCGCTTTTTTGTAGTTAGCCCAAAATATTTTAGCCTTGATCGCTCTTAGCCCAGACCTTAATCGTGCCAACAACAAGTTATCGCATAATTTATGCTTTGTTAAATAAATTGTCAATTTAAACGCTCTACGTAACTCCATAGTTACAGTAGTCGAACTTATAACTGAAGGCTACGCAATGCCAAGGTTGACAAATAATTGTGAAAAAAAATGAAGAGTGTTACATCGTGTAAAGGTGTTGTATTTTTATCAAAGGAAACAGTCGGTTTTGGTGATCTTTTAGAATAATTATTTTTATTGAATGTTTTTTTAAATCTACACAGTTAAGGACACGCTGTACAAGCGAGTGAAGTCAGTAATAGATAGGTAGTAAAGACACGAAATTTATTTCAATGGGGCAAGCCAAGCTGAGCTACACAACTAGTATTTAAATTAATGAGATATCTACATCAATAAAAATAATGTACGAATTACGTAGTTATGCGTAAATTCGGACATTATCATGGAACGAAACACGCTAGAGTAATAATAAAACCATATACAGGTTGCTTATTTTTGGAATTTATTCCTTAAGAATCGATTTGCATGTGATTTGCATACATACATCCTTACTAATATTATAAATGTGATTGTGAGTTTGTTTGTTACGCTTCCACGCAAAAACTACTGAACCGATCACCATGAAATTTTGTAACACGTTGTCTGGGACACCAGATAGAACATAGGGTCCATACCTTTTATCCAGACCGCGGACGGAGTCGCGTCGCGGGCACCAGCTAGTATATTATAAGCCCGTGGTATGAAAATTTCTAAAATATATTTTAGAATTTCTCTGAAGTTTCAGAGATATTGCGCCATCTACACAATATTATTTAAAAAAGAACAATGTTGTTCTTTCAGCGTGTTCGAATTGTGAAAATTTTAATTTTATAATCATTCGTACCGAGTAAACTCCAGACACACACAATTTTTCTTTTTATAATTTTATTTGCTAATATTACTGTTCTAAGACTTTTACTCATGGAACTCTAACGGTGTATTTCTTTTGCGTAACTGCAGAAGGATTGTAATCTTGGCTTTATTTTACACTTATCACTTCTTATACTTTTTGGTGTTTAGGGAATATCAGAACACAAAATTATTTCATAAATCGCAAAATAACGTCACAACTATTGCATTAATCATAGTTTAATAGAGTCATAAACTCAGAAAGGGCCTAACATATTTGAATGCGGTTTTCACTGATGTATTTTAGAAAGCTTCCCGTAATATTTAGTGTTTGTTTCATTCCAATCGGTTTACAAAGAAAAAAGTTATACCGAAATATCAAGCGTACGAAAACCGAGCGTACGAAGTTGCGGGCACAGCTAATCTTGAAAAATATTGTACCTACCTGCTTACGGATCAATTAATGTAAATGCTGCTTACGGGTCATGTGAATTAGGTAAAATTTAAAAAAAAGAGTGGCTCTCTTGAAGTGCCGACAGAAGTGAAAACTTTACTACGTGTTATTATTTGAATCGTCAGGAAATATTTTACAATATATGTAGGTACCTACTTGTACATACTTATTATTACTTATATATTTTAAATTAATATCAGCGCCATCTCTGTTCGCATTGATGTATTAGGTATTTCAATTCAATGAGTTTTCTCAAGGATGTAACGTAACATATTCTAGTTTCAGTGGTATTGTCAACAGAGACAATATATAATTGTCAACTATAGTTGTCAACAGAGGTGTCGGTTACGGTACGGTTACATCTCAAAAACAAAACAAAAATGCCCAACGCGCCTAAAGAAGTTTAAAAAAACATCATACTGTGTATTCTATGTTCTGAATTGACGATACGTCTATTTTGACATTTACTACTGGCGACGCATCGGCACGCATTCTCAATTTAAAACGCGGCTTTCCTATTGGCCCATTTCCACCCCCGTGGTGGCTTTGGACCACGCCCACTTTTACCTACAGGTTGCCATGTCATTGTTTGGTCAATATTTGAAGTAATTTTAAAAATATCATTTAGGTTGCCACCATGAATAATTACACGTACCCTTTTTATTATTAACATTACATAACTTATTTTTAAAATTCTATAATAAAGCAAAAGTTTCGCTCTAATATCGCTTGTATTATAGCATTGCACGCGACTTCGTCCGCGTAGCTTTATAAAATACCTACTAGCTGGTGCCCGCACTTCGTCCGCGTTTTAGATGAAAGGTACCCTATGTCATTTCTGGTGTCCCAGACAACGTGTATGCAAAATTTCACGGTGATCGGTTTACCTAGTAGTTTTTGCGTAAAAAAGTTACAAACATCCATACAAACTTTTGCATTTATAATATATGAACTCATAAACTACTGAACCGATTTTGATAAAACTTCGTAACTATGTGTAATTTGGTTCAATTTAAAAGATAGGATAGTTTTTATTTCGTACCCGGGCGAAACCAGGAGCGTGTATATTATATAGTTAGTTGCCTGCGAAAATGATTTACGAGTTGAAATTTGAAAATCGGAGCTAGCAAAGATGTGTGACAGAGAAGCATTCGTCTAAGTGTTTTGTGCAGTGCAATAGAGAAGGACGTAGAATAGAGCATTTTTTTTTTAATGAAGGATAATGAAGCACATATTTTGATAGGCAACAGAACCGCGATTAGTTTTCTCAGAGATAACAATTGATAAAATAGAATTTTCGTCTAGTAAACAGACGGACAAAGGACGAGCTCTCTATACGGTTGCCGTACCTTTTTTTTTGACTAGGAGAAATCCGGTTACAGATACCCTACCGCTGGCTATGGGGGTCGCCCAGCACCTGATCATAGCGGCACTGGGAATACCCACTAAAACTCCCCGGTGCCTCCTTGCCCTGTGAGCGGGGTGAACCGGGCTCTGCCGAGGCATCTAACTCCGATCCACCCCCAGGGCAGCCTAGCCATTACTGGCTTAGGCTATCGCCAAAGAAAGGGATTGCCCGGAGACACCCAGGCAATACCCACGCGAAGGGGGGCGGTTGCCGTACCTACTAGTAAGTAGATAGCACAATGGGAGACCAAGGTTCAACAAAAGAATAAAATCCAAAAGGGATATAATATAAATCAATACTTATAAAAGGGGGAGATGGGGGGTTCGCGTGAAGTTATTACAAGCAACTTACGTTGTTGCGTTAGTCACGAGATTCAACCCTTAGCAACAGATAGTTAGATCGATTCTCGATCGACTTGGCAAAGGATTGGTCCAAAAATGAAATGCGCAACATTTTCTATTCGTTTCATTGACGTTTAAAAAGAAAAATGTTTATTAAAATATTGGTATTTTATCTATATAATACTTTTACTAATATTATAAAGATGATTTTTTTTTTTTGTTTGAATTAAATAGGTTCCGAAACCACAGCCGAAACTACTGGACCGAATTGAAAAATTCTTTCACTGTTGGGAAGCTATAGTTAAAAGCAGCTAGTAACATCCGTACTAATATTATAAATGCGAAAGTTTGTATGGATGTATGTATGGATGTTTGTAACTCTTTCACGCAAAAACTACTGAACGGATCACCATGAAATTTTGCATACACGTTGTCTGGGACACGAGAAAGGACATAGGGTACGCCTTTCATCCAGAACGCGGACGAAGTCGCGGGCAACAGCTAGTCGGCTATATTTTATAAATTTACGCGGACGAAGTCGCGTGCCACAGCTAGTAATTTATAATATATAAAACGCTCAGCACGTAGTCTTGATGATCTTGATCATCGTGATGCTGATCTTCTTCGGATTCCGTTTTATTTAAATTACTTACTTACTAATTCAAGTTCCACAAAAAATGTCGTAAAAATAGGTCAAGCCATTTCCGAGGAGTTTGGTTACAAACACTCTGACACGAGAATTTTATATTATACTAATAGCTGTGCTCGCGACTTCGTCCGCGTGGAATAGTTATTTTGGGAATCATTTGGGTATCTCGAACGGTTTTCGCAGCGCACGCAACGGAAGCCCTCAAAGATGAATAATTTTCCCCGTTTTTTTCCACATTTTCGACTGTTTCTTCGCTGCTATTAGTCGCAACGTGATGTTATATAGCCGAAATTATCTATCCAACACAAAAATATTTTTTTCAATTCGAACCAGTAGTTCCTGAGATACGCGCGTTCAAACAAACAAACAAACAAACAAACAAACAAACTCTTCAGCTTTATAATATTAGTATAGATATATTATATCGACAATCACGAAATGATAGTTTCCCATTATCCAATTTCCCACGAAAACAAATTAAGTCCATGGTACCAGAAAGGGGTGACCGGTGATCCTCGGTGACCCTTGATCGTATAGCAAACAATCGTTTACTGCAATTACTATATTTACCGATTTGAGGGGTAGAAGTGTGAAGCTTTAATTTTTAAACATACTTGCGCAAGCCTCAATAAGCGCTTTCATTGTTTGAAAAATACTTAAATATCTGTCCGTACCTACTAATATTATAAATGCGAAAATTTGTATGGATGTATGTATGAATGTTTGTAACTCTTTCACGCAAAAACTTTTGACATGAATATGTCTTTTCTCTGGGGTCTATTCGAAAGAATGTGTGTCACGAAAATCGTTACCATGACGTAAATGAATTAATTCGAAAGAATGTGTGTCACGAAAATCGTTAGCGTTACCATGACGTAAATGAATTAATTATAATTTGTTCGTTTATATATAGATTTTATCCCTGTTGACCATAGAAGGATTAAGGATAAGGGGAAAGAATAAGGATAAGGATAGGGATGGGGATAGGGATAGGGATAGGGATAGGGATGGGGATAGGGATAGGGATAGGGATAGGGATAGTTTGTTCGTTTGTTTATATATATATTATCCCTGTTGACCATAGAAGGATTAAGGATAAGGGGAAAGAATAAGGATAAGGATAAGGATAGGGATGGGGATAGGGATAGGGATAGGGATAGGGACCATTTAAATCTTTCTTTTCATTTATGATATGAGACATATTCATGTCTACTGTGCCATCGAGAAGCCATGGCACTTTTTTTTGCATACACGTTGTCTGGGACACCAGAAAGGACATAGGGTACCTTTCATCCAGAACGCGGACGAAGTCGCGGGCACCAGCTAGTCTGTTATAAGGGGAAAATATTGTTATTTTCCATTCCTTAATCCTTCTATGGATTAACGCGACTTCGCCCGCGTTCTGGATGAAAGGTACCCTATGTCCTTACAGAGTTTCCCAGACAACGTGTATGCAAAATTTCATGGTGATCGGTTCAGTAGTTTTTGCGTGAAAGAGTTACAAACATCCATACATCCATACAAACTTTCGCATCTATACTAATATTATAAAGCTGAAGAGTTTGTTTGTTTGTTTGAACGCGCTAATCTCAGGAACTACTGGTTGGAATTGAAAAATTCTTTGTGTTGGATAGATCATTTATCGAGGAAGGCTTTAGGCTATATAACATCACGTTGCGACTAATAGGAGCGAAGAAACAGTCGAAAATGTTCTTTTCCCAAATTGAAACTTTTTCTCAAAGAACGGCAGAAACAACAAGAAAATTTGAGAGCAGAAGTATCAATTATCTAATTTTTATCTATCATATCGTTAGTAGTATAATTACATACTTACACTTATTGTTACATTGTATATGAAAATTAATATATTTGTATTTGCTGGTTGCTCATTTATTCTTATTTGTTTTTATTTGTTTATTTTATTGTAGATTGCCATTATTTATTATTTAATTGTAACATTATGGACTTGGTCGGGCGTCCGTGAAGCCAAGTATGAGGTTCCCAGCGGAAGATCAGCGCTGTGTGTGACTCGTTACACACACAGCATATGCTGAGTTGGGTGCCTATTTGGGTCAATGCACTGGTGCATGCACTGGCAAATATGAGAGTATGGCAAGTATTGCCAATATAATTAACTTTGTTCTGTTTTCTCTTGTTCTTGTGTGCATGTGCTATTTTTATTGGCTCAATAAAATTTCTTTTCTTTCTTTCTTTCTTTCTTTCTTTCTTTCAAAAATGTGTAAAAAACGGGGAAAATTATTCATCTTTGAGGGCTTCCGTTGCGTGCGCTGCGAAAACCGTTCGAGATACCCAAATGATTCCCAAAATAACTATTCCACGCGGCCGAAGTCGCGAGCACCAGCTAGTTTATAATATTAGTACGGATGTAGGTAACACCGCACCACATGACATTTGAACGCAATAGTCCGTGTAATCATTTTAGAGATTATTTTTTCAAGGCGATTGTAATTTTTGAGGGTTGTTTCAATATTGTCTATCGTGCTAGATCAACTGTGACGTGACCAAGGGTTAGAAGCAGCTGTTTAGTGGACGTCTCACCTGTGCTATACAGTACCTACCTATGCACAAACACGCACTGTCTATAATAAAGCCGGTTTTCGCACGGGTTTTATTTTATACTAGCTGTTGGACGTGACTTCGCCCGCATAACTTTATTAAAATATAGCCTACTAGCTGGTGCTCGCAACTTCGTCCGCGTTCTGGATGAAAGGTACCCTATGTCCTTTCCGGTCAGACAACGTGTATGCAAAATTTCACGGTGATCGGTTCAGTAGTTTTTGCGTGAAAGAGTTACAAACATCCATACATACATCCATACATCCAAACAAACTTTCGTATTTATAATATTAATAATAGGATGTTACTCGATGATAATGTAGCTTTCTATAGTTGAAAAAATCTTCAAAATTGGTCGAGTAGTTTTTGAGTTTATTCATTACAAACATACTTGACAAATGTTCTGTCTTCATAATATTAGTATAGACTAGGGTTTGGGCAGCAAGGCTGGCGACAGTAGCGGTGTTGATGTTTCGTTGAGTGAGTAAGTGATGTCAGAACCTATTTCGCTATCCCTTCCTAACTCCTCTATCCTTAACCCTATGGTCGGCAAGGCGCTTGTAGGCGGGAAGGGCTTGGGGCGTACACCACAGGTGCGTGGACCATTGGGGGCAAACGCCACTGACCCGCACTTGTGGCGTTGATTGTGTTAGTCCTAGGCGACGGTAGCCACCTTTTTTTATCGTTGAGAAATCCTCTTGGATAACCCGGCAGTGTAAGGGGCACTGACGGGTTATGCCGGATTCCTACCGGCTAAAACCCACCGACTTTCTATCATAGCAGCCATCGATGGGCGGGGTCGCGGGGATGTTATTACATGACTTCGGTGCCCCGCCACAGCTATCCAGCACGGGGAGGCCTGTGCTCCCTGTCAGAGCCTCGGCGTACCCGGAAGTGGAGGTACGCCAGCCTACTCGGGGTATCTTACGACGGGCGGCAGTCTCCCCCAAAACCACCGCCCGGGTCCCAGTCAGGTTGAAAGGCGGCGGATAAAGGCAACCCTGACTGGCTGAAGGCTCGATCCTTCTCCGGCGGATTGGCTGGGAGAAGGGATCCTCTTCCCGCTGCCTTTCCACCGCTTCCTTGCGCAACATAGCCACCTATCATCAAGTGGACCGTCACACATCTAGACAGGCACCTGCAGCGCTCATTTTCAAGAGGCAAAGAGGAAGAGGCTTTTTCATTGCTTAGAGCAGAGGTACTCAAACTTGAACCGTAGCTTGTGTTATAGGCGACCATAGCCACAGCTACTGTCAAGTAGACCGTATAATTAAATAAATTAAACATTTAAAATTAATTGCCCTGATAATGCCACAAGATTGTATATATATAATAAGCATTAAAATCGACAATCCCTTACTTCTTGCTTGCTTGCACGCGAGAAATATTACTTATTCGGGCTTTTCGGGGTTACGATGTTTTCGTTGGAAATTATTCAAACCGAAAACCCACCCCCGAATATTTTTTTTATTGATACGACCTCAACTAACAAAGGGACTGCACGCGATTGGTCAAACATTTTCCGACTAGCGTCCAATGTTTTTCGTGGAAAACGCGAAAAGTGTAATACGTTTTTCCCTTTCTAACTCGCTAGCCGTTCCGTTCACTGGTTCGGTCGCGCGCGACCGTAGAAATAGAACGTAAGTGCGCGCGCTGTCAGCGCAGTGCATTCCAAGTTTAAACTATTGACGGACGCTTTTTAAAACAAAATAGGTTCCCGTTAAAAAAGGATACGTTGCCGACGCATTGTTTGCGGCCAGTGTTTTCAAACAATCGATCGAAATTTTTGTAGGACCTAAATTAATTGTGCGTTTCATATTTAAAAAAAAATTAAATTGACAGCAAAGTGAGGAGTTAAATATTTGATTGTTTTACTCGGTGTGACATTTTTTTTTATTTTCAATTCTGTAAACGCGATGTGTTATCTAGCATTCATCGTGGACGCTACGTGAAATGAGTCTGTGGTGATTTTAAAATGGAATATACTTGGCACATGGAGGAGGCACAGGATAACGACAGACCAGCAAGGATTGAGGGGAGAACTCAGGGTAAGCAGGTTTACTATAACAATATCTCAGTGTAGAAGCAGCGAAACTTAAATGCTAGATTTATTCAGTTAGGTTGGTTCAGTGACGTTAGGTCCACTGTAGCAAAATATTCGCTGTATCAAAATGGCCACTCAAAATGTTCACTGTAAAAAAATGACCACTGTTAGCAAAATGTTTACTGCAAAAAAATGACCACTGTAGCAAAATATTGACTGTATCAAAATGACGACTGTAGCAAAATTTTCACTGTAAAAAAATTACCACTGTAGCAAAATGTTCACTGTATCAAAATGGCCACTGTAGCAAAATGTTCTCTGTGAAAAAATTACCACTGTAGCAAAATATTCACTGTATCAAAATGGCCACTGTAGCAAAATGTTCACTGTGAAAAAATTACCACTATAGCAAAATGACCACTGTAGTAAAATATTCACTGTATCAAAATGGCCACTGTAGCAAAATGACCACTGTAGCAAAATGACCACTGTAGCAAAATGTTCACTGCAAAAAAATGACAACTGTAGCAAAATGACCACTGTAGCGAAATGTTCACTGTAGCAAAATGACCACTGTAGAAAAATATTCACTGTAGGTATAACAATGACAACTGTAGCAAAATGTCCACTATATCAAAATGTCCACTGTAGAAAAATGTTCACTGTATCATAATCTAAATTATATTTAGGAAAAAAATTAAAACTGCTTTCGATTGTACTGACTGTTAATTAAGTATTAAGTATTACCTAAAGCGTGTTGACAACCAAAAAATTCATTTATTAAATCAACCTAAAGGGGTCATGTCATCATCATCATCTCAGCTTCCAACATCTCGTCCGCAGGACGTCTCCCCCATAACTTTCCAATAAGACCATCATCTGAGCCGCAGGACATCTCCCCCATAACTTTCCAATAGGACCATCATGTGCATCTCGTCCGCAGGACGTAGAGATTTTCCAATAGGGCCGGTCAGAAGTAGCTGGTCCTTATCAGGTCGTCTGTCCGTCCGCCTTGTGGCTGGCCGTCGGCTCTCCGTAGTATGTGTACTGCCCACTCTGCCCAGTCTGGTTCTCCTCGCTTGCGGCAGATGGCGTCGTAAAAAAAGCGATTATATTATTACGGGAAAAATCAATGACCATAATAGATATGATCAATCCTTGAAGCGGATTGCATATTGTGTAAAAATTTCAAGTCAATCTGTCGGCTAGTTTTTGAGTTTTTAAGTAATACACAAACCAACACAACATTTATATATAATACTTACTAGCTCGTGCCCGCGACTTCGTCAGCGTTCTGGATGAAAGGTAGATACCCTATGTGTAACTATGCAAAATTTCATGGTGATCGGTTCAGTAGTTTATGCGTGAAAGCGTAACAAACAAACAAACTCAAATTCACATTTATAATATTAGTAAGGATAGATTGCACCACGGTAAAGCTGGCAGCGGATCGCTAGTACATTAGTAATATTTATCTTTCGAATAGTGCTTTTTTTTTTTTTCAAATAGATGCATTGTTTCAGGAGATTATCATTTAGACTATTTTAGACATTATAATCATGAGGTATTAAATAAAATCAAATCATATATTTATTTGTAACAAATAACAAAAAAAAAAGGGTAAAAAAAACCAGTGACAGTATGAAGAAAAAGTAATTTGTTACAAAAAGGTCCCTACTCAGTATTTGCTGACATATAATAATATGCCAGCACTGATATTACTTTCTTAGTACTGTTACACACCTTTCTTGATATAATACACAAAAGAAGCAAACTGCATGTCCGTTTGTGTGCGAACCAAGATTTACGCTCCATTTACGAGCGGCTTGTGTGTGTGAAGGTATGTGTGTAAGTATGTGTGTAGGTATGTGTGTACTTTTGTGAGGAAACAAGTTGGACAGGTTTGCCAATTCTGCGACATTAATCTATCAAATAACTGTTTATTTAAAATTTATTTATTACTAGTGACCCGCTTCCCGGCTTCGCCCGGATACAAAATAAAAACTAACCTATCTTTTAAGTTGGACCAAATAGTTACGAAGTTTTATCAAAATCGATTCAGTAGTTTAGTTTAGGAGTTAATCGCGGACAAACAACGTGACACATAATTTTTATTTATATATATAAGGATAGATATAGATATCTAATAAATATTGCTTTACTAAGCTTTACTAGCTTGTGCCAACTACTGATAAAAATGGCCTAATATAATGGTGCCAAAAATGTTATTCAAGATAAAAAATCCATACTTACTAATATTATAAATGCGAAAGTAATTTTGTCTGTATGTCTGTCTGCTACCTTTTTCACGCTTTAACTACTGAACCGATCATCATGAAATTTTGCATACACGTCACGTATAAAGGAAAGGACATGGGGTACCTTTTAATTAAGAAAAAAAGTATTGTTCCTGAGTGATAGTTTCAAAAATACACAGACTAACATAAAGAGTTGGTCGCCACTGTCGATTTCACTGTTGGTTTTCACAGCAATAACGATTTTTCGTATTTTCTTATAAAACGAGAACAAAATCGCGGGCACCAGCTATATAAGCTATGTATAATATATAAGTATCCTACATGTTATAGAATAAAATAGAATAGAATAGAATAAAATTTTATTTGCTACAAAGGATATAAGTATACATAGACATATGTACATAAAAAAAAACTTAAAAGAAACACAGAAACGTCCCCTGCAACAAACCGGCTGCAACTCAGCATAAGCAGGTTTTAGAAACCTGCGCTGGTTTTTCCGTTAGAGCCGGTGGTGAAGTTATCTATCTCTGTGTGCCAAAGTTCATCCAAATCTTTTGAGCCGTTTTGCATGAAATAGTAACAAACATCCGTACATCCATCGTAACAAATTTTCGCATTTATAGTATATTCATTCTAGATTTTTTCGCGGCAAAATTTATAATTTTTTTAAACTGCTACTGTGTTATACCTTTATGTGAGTACATTAAAATACACGACTCTCCCGCCCCCCCCACAACCGGCGTCACCCCTCCCCCCTTGAAACGTGTCCCGTTTTACAGGTTTCCTAAATTTTCAGAAAAACGATACTAGCTAGGACAAAATAGTCAAAGACTAAATTATTCATTACTAAATTACCCACAAATAAGTTCTTACATTCATTTTGATACGAGTTATAGTTTCCGAGGTATGGTGCGTCAAAGTTTACTAAAAATTTGCACTTAGCAAAAATAATACATTGAATACAGGAAACAATAATATTTATCCTTTTTTTACAAGAAAATGAGTTTATATCGCAATATTTATTTAAAACAAATCAGTTTCGTCATCATTAACTTCTCGAGTTTTTTTTTAAAGGAACTAAAGCCCTGACAATTTATGCACATAGCGGAGCAAAGCAATCCAGCTTTGACACATCCACATCTTTTCCGTACCCTTTTTTGCAGCTACATGATACTATTTTCAGTATCGACTGTGGAGCTGGTGACTTTGTGGTGTATATGGGTGATAAAAAGTTACACAGGCCAACGAAAAAAATATTTGTAAAAACTTTTTAAAAAAATATGACCGTATTGGTCGTCAGACCAACGTATTTGTTGAAGTGGACGTAGGTACCGTAACTCGTTCTAACATTTTTCTGTTGGCTTAGCCCCATAGATGGCAGGAATATATTTTTCTCCTGCTTCTTCTACTTGCTCGTATGAGCCATCCTGGTTATTAATAATCAGACAACCGCCATCCAAAACGTAAAATCGATTGCTATCCAAAGTCAGCTCAGGGACATTATTAAAAATGTCGTATAGGACAGACTTCTTTTCTCATGCCTCCGTTTTCTTTAAACAATGAAGGAGGTACTGTCGTCAATTCATGACAAAAACAGTCGCGTATTAAATCGTTTGGGGAGTGGATGATAGATATAATTCGTTGGAATAGTTGAGTTGTGTCAACTTTTATAATATCTCCATTGCCAGTTGTTTTTACCGATTTCCTAGAATGTGAGATCGGTATGAATGCGCTTTAACTTGACGTCTCCGAATTTGGTTCCACCTGGTCTTTTGCAGGATTTCTTCTCCAATCGATTTTGCCTCAAAGCAGTTGACTTGGTCATCTGCAACTGTTCCACGCTCTGCCAAAACTGCCAAAACCATTTCTCGAACGTAATTAGCGCGCGAGTATTGAAATTGTGATTATTTGCTGGTTAAACATTTTTAGTAAACTTTGACGCACCATACCTCGGAAACTATAACTCGTATCAAAATGAATGTACGAACTTATTTGTGGGTAATTTAGTAATGAATAATTTAGTCTTTGACTATTTTGTCTTAGCTAGTATCGTTTTTCTGAAAATTTAGGAAACCTGTAAAACTGGACACGTTTCAAGGGGGGAGGGGTGACGCCGGTTGTGGGGGGGGCGGGAGAGTCGTGTATTTTAATGTACTCACATAAAGGTATAACATAGCGGTAGTAAAACAAAATTATAAATTTTGCCGATATCCCCATACATTGTAATCTAGAATGAGTATACTATTATAAATTATGACTCAGTAGGATTAGGATAAAAAAAATGACGTTCACAACGAACTCTAGAGTCCAGATAAAGAACGCTCAATATAGTCCAACTAAAGCGAAAAGTTTACTGACGTCAATGCTGTTAGGTTTTTTGATAAACCCAGCAGCGTGTTTAAATGCGCTTACTTATTTGTTTATCTATTGCGGTATTAAATTACTAACAAACATAATTAATAATGTAAAAACGAGTCGAGTGTATATATTTTTCGAGTCTGCAGTTTCTGTTTGTGATTGCACTATAGTATAGGACCCATTTTTTTAACGTTGGTAAATCCTCTTGGATACGCGGCAGTATAGGGTACACTGCGGGGTTATGCCGGATTCGTACCGGCTAAAACCCAACAACTTCCTAGCGCGGCAGTTGATGAGCGGGGTCCCGGCAGTGTAGGGGACACTACGGGGTTATGCCGGATTCGTACCGGCTAAAACCCAACAACTTCCTAGCGCGGCAGTTGATGAGCGGGGTCCCGGCAGTGTAGGGGACACTACGGGGTTATGCCGGATTCGTACCGGCTAAAACCCAACAACTTCCTAGCGCGGCAGTTGATGAGCGGGGTCCCGGCAGTGTAGGGGACACTACGGGGTTATGCCGGATTCGTACCGGCTAAAACCCAACAACTTCCTAGCGCGGCAGTTGATGAGCGGGGTCCCGGCAGTGTAGGGGACACTACGGGGTTATGCCGGATTCGTACCGGCTAAAACCCAACAACTTCCTAGCGCGGCAGTTGATGAGCGGGGTCCCGGCAGTGTAGGGGACACTACGGGGTTATGCCGGATTCGTACCGGCTAAAATCCAACAACTTCCTAGCGCGGCCGTTGATGAGCGGGGTCCCGGCAGTGTAGGGGACACTCCGGGGTTATGCCGAATTCGTACCGGCTAAAACCTAACACCTTTCTAGCGCGGCCGTTGATGGCCGAGGACGTTATGTATGACATGACTGGTGCCCCGCCACGGCTATCCAGCGTGGGGCAACCTAGGGCTACGCTCTCTGTCAGAAAGTCACGTCGTCGGCGTACTCGAAAGTGGAGGTACGCCGGCCATCTTTGCAGACCTTACGACTGGCCGCAGTCTACCCCAAAACCACCGCCAAGACCGAAGACTCAAGGTCCTGGTCCTGGGTCGAAGGCGGCGGATACAGGCCACCCGCCTGCGCCCGAGCCTTCTCCGGCGGATTGGCTGGGAGAGGAATTCCTCTTCCCGCTGCCTTTCCGCCGCTTCCTTGCGTGACATAACGTGCTTACAGAACGTGAGCATCGCCTGCCACGCAAGGTCACTGCAAACCATCGATTTCACGAGATAGTGAATTTTAGTAAATTTTAGTAATTAGTGGAAACTGCTGATTTCTGTTTTTCTTTGTATGGGCTGGTGCCCGCGACTTCGTCCGCGTTCTGGATGAAAGGTACCCTATGTCCTTTCTGGTGTCGCAGACAAAGTATATGCAAAATTTCATGGTGATCGGTTCAGTAGTTTTTGCGTGAAAGAGTTACAAACATCCATACATCCATCCATATAAACTTTCGCATTTATAATATTAGTAGGTACTGAAGTACTGATTTATGTATAATATGTAGCGAGGTTTTGTATGTTTCTCAAATATAAATAGAAATAAACAATGTTTTTCCACCGTCGGCTTATTTTAATTTTTTTCTTTCCGCTAAGGTAATTTATTTCGTGTGCCCTTAAACGTTGACACGTCCCTAACAAAATGCCCTATCGATATCATTTCACCTGCTACCAACCCCCAATTAATGACAAATCTCAAGGTTCAATGAACATGACCATATCGTTCCCACCCCCGTGTTTTAAACGCTAATTCGTATTGGGACTGTGTGAAAATTGTACCGGTGTATATCTGTTCATTCATGTGGAAAAAGGCAGCTGGGGTTAAGCAATATATATTTTTTTGGTGAATATATTTCCGATGTGATTAAACAAAGCAATTTCAAAGGTGGTTTAAAGTTAAATATCCAAAACTATAGCGACACGTCCCTGGCTTTGCACGGATGCAAACCTTCCTCGAAATTCTATAATGCTATGCTATGCTATGCTAGTTATAAATAATTTTAATGATAGTATTAAAAGCGTTCACCCTTTATTTACCCGATACTTTGTCGAATCAGATTCTCTGTGTGTTTGTTTGTTTTACCAAAGCAAACACTTTTAATTGAATTGAAGTGTTAGCTCCCATTTTTGTTCGCCATTAAGGCGCGCTACCTCAAAACAAGTGCCTAATTCTCAATTTGTGGTTTTTAAAACCTATCGACTCCAATTTCGATAGCTTGTCGTTCTACATTAGGTGGTATCGTAGGGAAAAATAATTACCCACCGTACCACTGGGGTATGGTCGGTGGTACGATGGGTCAGAAGCGTTAAAAACTTCGTATTCTAACTTCATCGATATGTGTCACATGTATAACCATGGTAAAAACGTGAAGACTTTTTGACAGGTGCTTAGTGAATACCAAAGTAGACAATTGTCGAGTCTATAACCGCATCGAGTCGATAACCACAGCAAAACTACATAGAGAATAGGCCCGATTTGACTCTAAATCTTGATCTTGACACTAAATCTTGACAACTCTACGCTGTTACGTAATAAAAATAATTAATAAGTGTTTGAAATAAAATGCACGCTGCATTGATGAGTTGCATATCTCTTAGACGCCAGTCGTTCACCTTACACGCCTTTCTCTCGTATGATTTAATAGCATCATTATGTAAAGACGTTGCTCCACGCGAGTGATAAAAATTTGTGATTTATTTCATTAAAAGGCAGACTTCTTTGTCCCATTAGGAATCATGTAGGTTGGTTGGTCATGTAAAATAGCCGAATATAATAATGCTTAGGCAACGCATATGCAGCACCTTTTTTTACGTCGGGAAATCATCTTGGATACCCGGGAGTGTAGAACTACACTGCGAGGTTACGTCGGATTTATACCGGCTAAAACCCAACGGATTTGTACCGGCTAAAACCCAACGGATTCGTACCGGCTAAAACCCAAGTGATTCGTACCGGCTAAAACTCAACGACTTTGTAGCGCGGCCGTTGATGGGCGGAGTCGCGAGGGCATTATGACACGACTTCGGTGCCCCCCACCACGGCTATCCAGCTCGGATTAAGCTACGCTCCCTGTCAAAACCTCTTATGCCCTGCCACTTTTTCTTTTTTTTTTTTGTTAGAGATGGGTTTGCTCTTGGCTAATAACCAGCCATGTGGCAAGGATGAGGCCTAAGATGGAGCGAGCTCACCCAAAAGATGCCTATTCACTCGAACCTTGAAAAGATTATGGTTATATGTGCTCGGAAATACAGACGCCGGCAGGGAGTTCCAAACCCTGGCAGTGCGCATTGTAAAGGATGTTTCAAAGCGCTTGGTCCGAAAAGGAGGGATTTCGACAAGATGACGATGGTAGCCAGCCGTACCGACATTGACTGTAAAATATCTCGGTTTTCTAGTGGATAAAAACTGTCATTGGAAACCGCATATTGATTCAGTTTGCGCTAAATTAAATCGTTTCGTATATGCTATTAAAAGGCTACGATTGACAGTATCCAAAGAAGCTGCCCTCAGCGCATATCACGGTTATGTATCCTCCGTCCTGTCTTATGGCATTTTACTATGGGGAAACTCAACCGCAATTGACAAGGCTTTTAAATTACAGAAAAAGTGTGTACGTGCAATTTGTGGTGCATGGTCTATGGACAGCTGTCGACCATTATTTAAAGAATTAAGAATTCTCCCACTCCCTTCTTTGTATATAAGAGAGATATGCGTGTTTGTAAAGAATCATGAATCTTATTTTATGCACGGTGCTGATGTTCTACCACAGAGAGCAAGGCGGCAAGATTTTTTGATTATTCCGAGAATGCATTTGGAAACTTGTAGACGGGATTCATACTATTCCTGTATTAAAATATACAATAGGTTACCCCCTGCATTCAGGGAATTGCCGGGAAATTTGTTTAGAAAGAGATTGACCAAATGGCTATTAGACAAATGTTTTTATAAAATTAAGGAATATTTTGACATTTAATTATATTTTAAAATTGACCACGACATATTTATCATTATTATTCATGTATTTGTTTTTTCATCTTAAATTTAATTTTTTTACAATATAAATATAATGAAATATAATTTTGCAATTATTATTATTATCTATGTAATAATAATAACTATGATTTTACACGCCAGACGTGGCAGTGCATGAGGTGGCATACTCAAGCCAATAAGAACTGGTTCATTAACCCATGTCACTCGTAAATAAATGATTTGAATTTGAATTTACGTCTGTATGTCCGATGGAAGAAAGGGGAAGGCGGTATGTGCTCATGCAGCTCCTGAGCACACTCCACTACTTATATTATAATGACCATTTATTTCTTAAGTACCATTTCACACTAGTAGGATATGAAACCAAATATTTTGTTAAATAATGCGACATCCATGATTTTGTCTTAATTTTGTCGATATTAGGAATCGAATAAAATGATGCAATACTTAGGATTGGAAAGAGTAATTGAGCGTAAACAGACGCAACATTATCTTCGTTTTCTAAGAGTTGTAACAGTCTGTAAACACGCTAACATTTAGTGTTTTTTTTGTAAACTTAATTATACTTCTGCTTGTAAGTATGATAGATACGTGGACGGCTTGAATTATTACTGCACAGTCTCGTTATTATCTGACAAAAACTAGTAAAAAAACGCGTTTCAGTTCGTTTTGTTTTGGATGTACACTACAACCAGTCAATCAATCAATCAATCAATATTCTTCTTCTTGAGGTGTTGTTCTTAAACCATCGGGCTTTCTTAAGGCGAGGACATAGCAAAGAGGGTTTTTTTCGATGGCTAATTTGACTTCTTAGTTAGAGTGAATTTAAAACATACATAGATAAAAATACAGTAGGTACAAAATATATTATATTTAGAAAATTTTGAATCGGGCAGATTTATAAAAAAATCTATTTTTTGAAAAAAAAAATTGTATATTACTTACTGCCCAAAAAAATCCTTTCGTGTCACTGTGATAAAAAAAATCAGCGACTAGTACTTACATTTTTTTTAAAGCTTACCTATTATTTAATTTAAGTTCGGCACTTAGTCAGCTACTTTTTTTTTATTCATATTTTACACAATATTTAAGAAAAACGTTCCAATTACAAATCTTTAGGTACCATGATTTTACCATTTGCTGTGCAATATTGCACCTTAAAGCATATGGTTTAAGGTTGCGCTTATTTTGGAAAGAAATGTGTTCGGTATGAGGTTAGTCCTCGTCTCTAATGCTCGAACATTGGGACAATATAAATTAAATGAAGACTCCTAAATGAAGGAATAATTTTATTACATTCCATCAATTATGTGACAGTCACGGACCCTGACGTGTGCAGCATTTTAATAGAAAATTTGAGGACATTTTTTATGGTCATTTCCTCAACTTACTTAAATAATCAGCATTATAACTATGTTCAAGTTCTGTCTAATTACATATTAAAAAAGAATCATGTGTAAAATAATCAATTGACTTTTCATTCTTTTAAATTTTTAAATTAAATTAAATTAAATTTTTTATTTGTTTTCACTTTAGTGAAAACATCTTTAGTCACATTGGGAACGTTTATAGTATGGGTCACGCTCTGTAAGCGACACACTCAGTGTCGTATTTGTATGAAATAAGCGCCATCTAACCGAATTAGTACGCATTTCTTGGTTCATATAATTAAGCTCAACATCGTCAATAGTTTAAGATGTTAACAGATGGCGATAAAGTGTTCGAAAGTTATTATTAATAAAAGCCGTTTTATGGCTACAAAAAAACATGTGTAATTATCTTTTGAACATGAACAATTCTTTTCAATTTTCAACACAAAAATTTCATGTAATTTCATGAAAGTTTTTTTCGGGGTTTCTTCTCAGGATCGTCATCTTGGCTTTTTTTTTCCGAAATCCTGGTAAATTTAAATTTGTAATGACGATTTACATGTTAATTACACGTCATAATATATTGAAGTGTGTATTGGCTATGAGGCTATAATTTATTTTTATTTTTTTCAGGTCCGGGACTGATGGACGAACTGGAGGCGTTCATGGCACCGCCAATGGCGGACGGTTGCTTCACCACACAGCCGGACACGCGCCGTATTGGGTAAGTAATATATTTATTATAGGATCCACTCACGTGACCACCGTGAAGCTTTTTGGATGAGATAGATCATTTTGAGTTTAGTCAATCAGTTGGGCTCATTGACTCAACGTTTTGTTTGTGATTAGGTTTTAATCGAACTGCTAAAAAAACTGTTACATAAAAAAGAGGCTAAAACGGAATATTTTTATGAAATTGTGATTATAATTTGGACGCAAACTATACCAACTAATAGATAATTAAGTATGACTTTCATATTTAGTGTCACTGTCTTAAAAAGCAAAGAAATTTTTCAAGGCTTATTCTTCAAGATTATCCTTTATGGATTTAACCATTTCAGAAACCACCAATTGCCAGAGAGTCCGCCGGATTCGGGCTCAGAAAACCCCTACAGCCCGTCAGAGACGCAAATACCCCACGTGATAGCCGTCTCCCAGACAGTTCTGGGACCCGACTACATGCTGGTCCACAACCACATGCCCACTCACGAGATTTTAACGCAAAACAACGACTACATCTACGAGGAGTTGAAATCGGATCACATAGAGCAGGATGTGCTGAGGAGCAATTTGAACGATGTGGTCATACTGCCCGATCCGAATCTCGTCGATATAGGTGAGGGTGACTCACGTTTTTATATTTAAATGCTAGCTGGTGCCCGCGACTTCGTCCGCGTTGAAAAAGCAATATATCACCTGACATCGTTATGACTGACGCTGTTACACTTAGCCAGGAGTTAGTTTCCTTAATTTTAGATTATCCCTCGGGACCAATCATCTATGTATTTGTGCCATATTTTAATAAATAATGTCTACCTTTCCTTTTTCTGCATGAAAGGTACCCTATGTCCTTTCTTGTATCTCTGACAACGTGTATGAAAAATTTCATGGTGATCGGTTCAGTAGTTTTTGCGTGAAAGAGTTACAAACATCCATACATACATCCATCCATACAAACTTTCGCATTTATAATATTAATAGGATTAGTACTGATTTATTTATTTATTATTTATATTTATAGGTCTCAGGACAGTGAGGCACGACATGGGACTGTCGGAGCCGTTGTACCAGCACAGGTACAACCAGATGAGGGTGGACATGCCCGAGCTTGAGCAGGGCATTATAAATCAGCAGCTTGTGTCTTTGAGCCACGACAACATCCCGGTGTACACGAACCTCCAAGAGCCCAGTTTGAAGAAGAGGAAGCATTCGCAAGAGGCTAACTCTCAAGTCAAATGTGAATTAGGTAATATTAATTTTTCTTTTTCCCTCGTAATAAATGATTTTTACTATAGTATAGTCAAAGAGACTACGCAAAGTATGTAAACAAATTCTCTGTCCTTTTCCCTCACACGAAGCGGCCAGTGCAATCTGTTTCATGGTAGATATAAGTGTCGTGGGCAGATCGTAAAGTATGAAATCAAAAATCTTTCACCAAAAGTCAAAAATAGGTGCGACGAGGAGCGGAGCGAAGCAAAGCGAGGAGGAGCGTGGTTAGGTATACATGGAAATAAATTTGGGGAGCCGAGCGAAGCGGAGCGGAGTGAGGCGACCCTCTCAGTGTTAACAGAAATATGATCTGCCGAGGAATATCATGATTTGCCCAATTCTACGATGTGCCGACGACACAGATACCAATCTTGACAACACTTGTTTGCTTTGTTTACTTTCTGTGCGTTCTCTCGTTGGCGTTGCTTTATCAGTTTTTTTTTTACTACTGTGAAATATTCAATTCAGTTTTAGAGTTTAGATCCCTCGATTGCTTGATGACAGTTTTATAGATATATATTTATGACTAGCTGGTGCTCGCGACTTCGTCCGCGTGGAATAGTTATTTTGGGAATCATTTGGGTATCTGGAACGGTTTTCGCAGCGCACGCAACGGAAGCCCTCAAAGATGAATAATTTTCCCCGTTTTTTTCCACATTTTCGACTGTTTCTTCGCTCCTATTAGTCGCAACGTGATGTTATATAGCCTAAAGCCTTCCTCGATAAATGATCTATCCAATACAAAAATATTTTTTCAATTCGAACCAGTAGTTCCTGAGATACGCGCGTTCAAACAAACAAACAAACAAACAAACTCTTCAGCTTTATAATATTAGTATAGATTATTTTTTTTAAATTTTCAGCGGCACTATCGCCCGAAAGCGTGAGTCATACGAGGCCAGCTCCCCCGTCTGTGGATGGATCCGAGGCGGGAGACGACTCGCCACTTCAGTGCATCAGATTTTCTCAATTCCAGCAGAGCTCGTGGCATACCCTCTACGATTGCAATTTGAAACTTTTGTAAGTGTTATATATTTAACTAGCTGCTGCCCGCGACTTCGCCCGCGTGACGTTTTAAATTATATACTAAAACCTTCCTCGAGAACCACTCTATCCAATCACGAATATAATAATAATTTTTAATTTGTGAAATTCACATGTAAATGTGATAATTTGACATTTATCAACATTCAGGGCCATCTTGTTTGCCATACACCAATCGGCCAGAATATCAATATCCATCTGAAGAGTAACACAATCATTCAGATTATCAATAAATGCAAACAGTTTCGAGTCATCAGCGTAAGGCAGGGAGACTGAAAACGTCCAACCAAATCATTTATAAAAATGACAAATAAAAGTGGCCCTAACAGTGATCCTTGGGGCACTCCGGAGAGGACCGGTTTGGGTGATGATACAAAACCTTTCATTGCAGCCAACTGACTCCTGTTACTTAAATAAGATACAATCCAGCGTAAGAGATTACCGTGAAAGCCGTCCTGTACTAATTTGTGCTCAAGCAGAGAATGATTAACTCGATCAAAAGCCTTGCTGAAATCTGCTGATATTTTTTATATTCAAGCAAGTTAGTCAAAGTGGACCTGTTTTTGACAAAACCGTGCTGCCTTTCCGACAAGAACTGCTTAAAATGGCTGTATATCGGTGCACTAGCTGGTGCTCGTGACTTCGTCCGCGTGGAATAGTTATTTTGGGAATCATTTGGGTATCTCGAACGGTTTTCGCAGCGCACGCAACGGAAGCCCTCAAAGATGAATAATTTTCCCCATTTTTTCCACATTTTCGACTGTTTCTTCGCTCCTATTAGTCGCAACGTGATGTTATATAGCCTAAAGCCTTCCTTGATAAATTATCTATCCAACACAAAAAGAATTTTTCAATTCGAACCAGTAGTTCCTGAGATTAGCGCGTTCAAACAAACCAACTCTTCAGCTTTATAATATTATTATTAAGTATAGATAAGCAATAGATTCAAGCACTTCAGCGGGACAAGACAGGATACTGATAGGATAGTGATATGACAATATGATAGCACAAAATATGCTTTCTTTCAGACCAACCCCCTCGTACGTAGTAGGGGCGGACAAGGGCTTCAACTTCTCCCAGATCGATGAGGCTTTTGTCTGTCAAAAGAAGAATCACTTTCAAGTGACATGTCAGATACAGATACAGGGTGATCCGCATTACGTTAAGACCGAGGACGGCTTCAAGAAGATCAACAGCTTCTGTATACATTTCTATGGTGTTAAGGTGAGAGTTTCATTCTGTATTTACTCGAGTAAATATTTAAGGGATTCACATAGGCGAATGACATTGACGATTTGACCTTGTCTATATATTTGTATATTATGTCTTCTTATATATTTTAAACTAATTCAACACGGAAAACACAAACGTAATCCACAGCACACAGCACAGTAAAATCAAAATTGTCACATGTCACGCGTTACAGTTTTAATTTTAGCGCCATTTATGTTAGTTTTAATCTAACTACGACTAACGAAACTAGAATATGATACGTAACAATACACCCTTGCGAAAACTAGATGGCGCTGATATTAATTCGTTATGATAATTTATTCGTTCGTAAGGAGTAAACTCCGGTCGTGCGTCGGAGCTGACACACACACTTTTTTTTTATTTTTCCCACTTTCAAAATGATTCGAAATTTTGTATAAGTATCGTTAATATTTTTTTTCTAGGCAGAAGATCCAAGCCAAGAAGTGAGAATCGAGCAAAGTCAATCGGATAGAACTAAGAAACCGTTTCATCCGGTTCCGTAAGTGATTTTCTTTTTTAATTCTAAAAATTCTCATTTTTTTACAAAACTCCAACTGTTATCACAATTCCTCATTTTTTTTTTGGACCAAACGCTTTATAAATTCCTTCATATTTCATAATACGCACTGCACAGTCACACTGACAGTTTGACACTGACAGATATGATTTCACAGAAACCACAGTATACTATTGTATTTATTTGAATATTCCACTGAAAACACAGATAATATTATGCTATCTCAGCTGGGGGCATAAGATATAAGAATTTCATGACAAGACAAGGAATGACATAAACGTATCTTGCCTTGTCAAGACAAGAGTTTTAGCATACAGAATCAGGGCCCAGAGCGCCTCAGCCGTTTTTTTTTCTGATTACAACTTACGAGCACTCGTATTTTCAGTGTGGAGATCCGTCGCGAAGGTGCAAAAGTGACAGTCGGCCGATTGCACTTCGCGGAGACCACAAACAACAATATGCGCAAAAAGGGAAGGCCGAACCCCGACCAGAGACACTTTCAGCTCGTGGTCGCTCTGAGGGCTCACATACAACACGCCGAATACATGATTGCGGCTCACGCCAGCGACAGGATCATTGTTAGGGTATGAAGCCGTTCATTCAAATCAGTATCGTCTTTGCATTTCACGAAGGCGAGTGAGTTTCGCTTGTGGTTGAACGTGTACACGCACATTGCGATAGTGTGCGTGTCTGACGGAGCGGCAAGTTGCGAGCGAGCATTGTAGGAATCTATTTCTTTTTATACTATACGCGCACTGTAGCATGGTGCGTATGACAGCTGTCAGTAACGCATGTCTAGGGTTGTGTCGCTGACAATGTGCATTAGAATTTTATCGATAAATCGATAAGAAAATGTCTATAAGAATTTTTTTTTTAAATTATACCTACTATTTTCGCTGTACTTTGCTTGGTGCGGATGATAGTTAAGACTAGTTTCGTTTCACTCTTGAAAGTTGCCACGTATATTCTGCGTAGTTTTTTTATTGTTAAAAAGTCTCTATAATTATATAAATGAAACAAAAGAACATACATAGGGTAAGGTTACTTAAATCGTACCCTCCTAAGGAAATATTAATGCAATATTTAGTGCAATTGAAACTATCCAAAAACTACCAAAACTTCTACGTATTTTCTATAAAATATAGAATTAAACTCTGTTTTGTTTTGTTTATTATAGATATTGAACAAATAATAATTAAAATAAGTACTAAAAATAATCTTCTTTATAATAAATATCGCGGGATGGGACGATTCGTCGCCGCCAATTCGCCGCCGCCGATTCGCCGCGGCCGATTCAGCGCCAAGCCAATTCAGCGCGAGCCGATTCGACGCGGGCCATTTCATCGCCATTCGTTGTGGTCTTTTGTTTATTATGCGCAGATTGTAGAAAGCAAAACAATTGCATACTACCAAAATAGATGTTAATCTCAAAAAAAATCGATATTTAAGGGTTTATTCTTTTTTTAAGCTATCGAATACTTGTTAAAACGAAAGACAGCAAAATATATAGGTTTAAGTTAAATTGAAGATGTTAAGGACTTTTTTTATTTTTACAACCTGACTGTCAGTTATTAATTTTTTTTTTACATATTGACAAGTCTTATCTATCGAGTAGATAAATGGAGACAAACCCCAGAGACGTGGTATTGCATTCAATGCTACACCTTGTTGGACTTAAAATAATATAGGAATTAAATAACATTATATTCTCTATTTCCCTTCATATAAATTAAAAATAAAGTGACAGGCATAGATAAATGATTGGTCTCGCTGTGCTCGAATAGATACCGCCGTCGTATTTGTAAAATGCGGCACAAAATAGTACGCCGATTTCGGCGTACTCTAGCCAGTCACACTGCAAACTGTCTGTGATGTGTACGTGCCGAATTTTTATTAAAAAATTTTAGGCATAATAAATAAATAAATAAAATAAATATAAATAAATATTCACACATTCCACACAGCACCATCCAGTTCCAAAGTAAGCAACTTAATGCTTGTATTATGGATACCAGACGGTTGATATACTACATACATTACTTTTTTTTTGTAAATACATACATATTATAAATAGAAAACATCCATGACTCGGGTACAAAGGTAAATGTTAACACATAAACATTTGCCCCTAGCGGGATTCGAACCCGCGACCGCTTGGTTAACAGCTATGGTTACTAGCCACTAGACCAAACGTGTCGTCTAATAATAAAATAATAAAATACCAGTTTGCGTGGTAAAACTGTGTATTAATATAATAAAACTGGGTAAAAAGTGATAAAAAGTGACGATTTTTTACACACACTACAATAAAAAGTTGAATAACGCTCTATCTAGTCGAGCGCAGCGAGACCAATCAATTATCTTTGGTGACAGGTTTAAGAGGACCTTGCCTAAATTTAGTAGGGATAGTTCCCTACTAATATAATAAATATGAAAGTGTGTTTGTGAGTTTGTCTAGCCCACACGGACGGAGAAAAAAAAACGAGTTGATCTATTTTTTTGTAAAGGAATAGAATTTCGTTTATAAATTCTTTGCGTGATAGTGTCAAATTAGTAGGTAAAATCGTAAATTGTTTTAACATTTTAATTTTAACACTCAAATTTAAACATTATGAAGTACACACACACACACACATATTTTTTTACGACCAGAGTTTTTTTGTGCTACTGTTTATAATAATTAGTATGGTTCAACTTTACATAAAGTGAAATAAGCTACATTAATTTATTTGATTTTATTATTAGTAAAATAATAATAAGAGTTCCTTACAAATAGTAATATAGGTAACATATTTAGATATAGTTGTATTTAAAAGTAACAAAAAAATGCTTATACTCAGATGGGAGTAAACAAATTATAAAATATAGTAATTCTTAAGGAATTGAAGGGTTAATTCTATTTTAGGACAAGTAGGTATAGTATGTGCCACAAAATAAGTGACAAAACAACAGGGTGCTAAACAAACAAAAGGTTGGGTTATTTCCTACCTGAATGCCTGCCCTTTTTTCCTACTAAACTAATTATTATTGTGCTTTGTAAGAAATAATACTTACAAGTTCACTTCTGACACGTGTTGGACCATAAATCATTGCATAATAACAATGATAAAAAAGGGTCGTTTTTGCACCGACAACACTTCTTTTGTCTATAAATTTAAATTTGAAACCGAATTTTTAATTTTTTTTATGACGCGCCGCTATAGAAGAAATACGTTTTTCTTAGCAATATTTTCAACTTCACACACTAAACTATATAGCAAGAATTCGAGATGAACGAAACCATCAAAGAAGCAAATTATAACTGCTGTGTCTTTATTGAGCGAAGAATCCGAAAGGCTTGAAAGAAATAATAAGCGCTCTATAAGTATGGCTATAAAACCTGACATAACAATATTTTTTTGACTACAGTAAAACATACTATCTGGTGCCCGTGACTTCGTCCGCGTTCTGGATGAAAGGTATCTTTCATCCAGAACTATCTTATTTCTGGTGTCCCAGACAACGTCTATTGCAAAATTTCATGGTGATCGGTTCAGTAGTTTTTGCTTGAAAGCGTAACAAACAAACAAACTCACATTCACATTTATAATTAATAGTAAGGATAAGAGTGATTTAGTTAACAATAAAATTATTTTTATATTAAATCAACTTATCAATCAATAATATTACATCAATGTGTATCGATACCTTTGGGCTCAATTGGTGTATAAACCAAAACCTAACTTTTCAGGAGAATATAAACCATTTACAATTAACGACGATTTTTTAAGCCTTGAGTTGATAGTAAATTATGGTCGTTACATCATAACAAAACTACAAAAAAAACATTCGGCTTTTACATTGATAAATACCTTTTGTAAAACTCTATGACCAAAAATTTCTGGGATTGTATAAACATTTGTAGGCAAATTTCTGTATAGAGATCGATAGAGAAAATTTTTTCTGAGAAAAATGGCATATATAACTCAATTTGGCCAAAATGGTTTGTATTTACTTACTTCGACAATTCAATTACTTCAATTAGTTAGACGAAATGCATAAAAAAATGTACATAAATATTACCAACTAGTGTAGGTACATGTAATTGGTATATGGAATGATACCAACTCGGATATTGCACGAATGCGGCCCGCATTCGCTCGATTTATGTTCAGGATAGGTGGATAAATGAAACTAAATTAAATGGCGATGAAATGGCCGGCGTCGAATCGGCCGGCGGCGAAACGGCCCGCGGCGAAATGGCGGCGGCGAAAGGGCGGCGACGAATTGGCGGCGGCGAATTGTCCTAGACCCTAAATATCGACTATCGACTTGGATAGTCGATATTTATTATAAAGAAGATTATTTTGCCGCGTCCGCGCCCGCGACTTCGTCCTCGTTCTGGATGAAGGTACACTATGTCCTTTCTGGTGTCCCTGACAACGTGTATGCAAAATTTCATGGCGATCGGTTTAGTAGTTTTTGCGTGAAAGAGTTACAAACAAACACACATTCACATTTATTTAGTAAGGATGGGTCACGTAGGTAGGGTACGTTCCCTTATAATGGATGCTCATGCACTTTTCTGCAAGGCTCTGAAAGACCTCACGGTTAAAAGTATGTCATATAAAATGTTATTTATGACAGGAAAATAAAACATATTTATTTAGACACACTAAGAACTGTCTAACAAAAGTGCCATGGCTTCTCGATGGCACAGTAGACATGAATATGTCTCATATCATAAATGAAAAGAAAGATTTAAATGGTCCCTATCCCTATCCCTATCCCTATCCCTATCCCTATCCCTATCCCTATCCCCATCCCTATCCTTATCCTTATTCTTTCCCCTTATCCTTAATTCTTCTATGTTCAACAGGGATAATATATATATAAACAAACGAACAAACTATCCCTATCCCTATCCCTATCCCTATCCCCATCCCTATAACTATCCCTATCCCCATCCCTATCCCTATCCCTATCCCCATCCCTATCCCTATCCTTATCCTTATTCTTTCCCCTTATCCTTAATCCTTCTATGGTCAACAGGGATAAAATATATATATAAACAAACGAACAAATTATAATTAATTCATTTACGTCATGGTAACGATTTTCGTGACACACATTCTTTCGAATAGACCCCAGAGAAAAGACATTCATGTCAAAATGTTATAATTTATTTATAAATAATGTTATTATTTATGACAGGCATCTAACCCCGGACAGTTCGAATCGGACTGTTCGGAGAATTGGTGGCAACGAGGCGTCTCTGAGAACAGCGTTCATTACAACGGAAGAGTTGGCATCAACACGGACAGACCGGACGAGTCGTGTGTCATTAATGGTAGATATTTTATTTATTTACTATATTTTGTGTTTTTTTTCCCACCCAGCAAATATATCTCCTCAATATGAATATATCGCTGCTTAAAAACTAAAGGGCCACAAGTCAAAATTACACTTTTTACAGAGGAGCTAATCGAAAATGAATAAATTATTTTTTGTCTATTTTTTTTCTTATTAGATATATTATGTATATCAAATATACGCATATTATACATAGTTAGAAGCGTATTTTTAAGTAGCATTAAATGTTTTCAGTATGTACTTTTATAATAAACCGAATACTAGAGGAGATAATTATAAGCATAATATAAGTTACTTTAGAATATATAAAAAAAAAATTATCAAAATATACTAAATATTGAACTTATGGTTGATGTCTTTTTGCAACATACAATATAAAGAATTGTGATTGTAAATTTGCAATAAAAATATTTTTGGATTTTTTTGTTTTATGGCCCTTTAGTTTTTAAGCAGCGAATGTTAGCTAAATCCAGACCGCTAGAAATCTTGCTAGGTCTTCTAATTGCAAACACGATGTTATACTTGGATGTTTATTTTTAAGTGAAAATTTCTTAAGCCGGTTTTGATTGAGTAATTCGTATGGGGGTAAAACAGTAAATTTGGAGCGGCACGCTCAGTGACGCTCAGTGACGCTCAGTGACGCTCAGTGACGCTCAGTGACGCTCAGTGACGCTCAGTGACGCTCAGTGACGCTCAGTTACGCTCAGTCTCTGACGCTCAGATAGTGATCTTGTATGAAAATCTAGTTCGCATTAAGGAAAAAAACGATAGCGCGTTATAACCTGCCGGCGCAGCGACATCTGTCGTCAAAAAATAAAGTATTTAAACTTTCTTTAAGCTTTAAGCTTTTTAAGTTTGCACTTCTAACGTGCAGTTCTACGAGTGGGATGCACCCTAATGCAACCTAGAAAGCACCCTAACCACTCATCCAACGAGCATATTTATCGATAAGGATAAGGATAAGGATGACGCAATTTTTTTTCCAGGCAATCTAAAAGTAATGGGACACATAGTACACCCGTCTGATGCAAGAGCGAAACATAACATTGAGGAACTGGACACGGCCCAGCAGTTGAAGAACGTTCAGAGCATTCGTGTTGTCAAGTAAGTCAGTTAAGTCATTACTTATAACTTATTGAAAATTATAAGAATGTAATAATACGTTTCATTTTTGTTTGTTACGCTTTTTTTTATATAATTTTACTAGCAAACGTTGTTTTGCAAAAAATAATTTGGGGCATAAAAAAATGGTTTACAACCTATTCTCAGACCTACCGAATATAAAGAGAAAATTTCATAAAAATCAGTCAAGCCTGATATAAATGAAATAAAAAGACTGAATTAAAGAATATTTTAATTTGCTTAAATAAAAATAAAATTTACTAGTATACATAGCTTTTTCTTTGCGGTCCAGTCCAGTGTATAAAAGAAGATAGAAATAATCACAGCTTTATTTGTACCCTTACATGTGTCCTATGAATTTATTTACAAAATGAAATAAGTTTCACTCTAAAATAATGTATTTTATGAAATTCTACAAAAAATTAAAATTAAATTAAAATTAATTAAAAATAAAACTGTCAATAAGTGGTGCCTTTACCCTGTTTGTACGTTTTCAAGATTCAACTACGACCCATCGTTCGCCGAGCACTCGGGTTTGTTGGGTTTCGACCCCACGAGCGCAACCCCCAGGGGCGACACGGGGGTAATAGCGCAGGAAGTGCGCGGGGTCATCCCCGAGGCTGTAAAGGAGGCCGGTGACGTCACGTTACCCAACGGTGACACGATACCCAAGTTCCTGGTGGTCAACAAGGTCAGTTCTAATAGTTGGTAATTTTTAAGGGTTTTTGTAACTTGATGGTGGTGATGATGATGATGATGTTGATTGTGATGATAATGATGACGCTTATTTTGATGGTGATATTGCTTATGATGATGATAATAGTGGTCGTGATGATAACGATAATGGTGATAATGATGATGATGGTGCTGGTGGTGATAGTGATAATGGTGATGATGATGGTAGTGATGATAACGGTAATGGTTATGATGATGGTGGTTGTGATGGTAATATTGATGATAGTGATAATGGTGATGATGATGATGATGATAATGGTGACAATAATAATGATGGTGATGGTTATGATGATATTGATAATGTTAATGAAGATGATCATAATGATGGTGGTGGTGGTGGTGGTGGTGGTTGTGATTGTGATGATGATAATGATAATGGTGGTGATGATGGTAGTAAAATTTAAAATTTTAAGAGACCACTTTTCAACTCGACCAGCTTAACAATTCCGTACTACGCAATTCCATAAAACAATTCCATAAGTTCCATAAAGTTTTTCTAAAATATTGGAATTGCGATTCAAAATTCGCATTATAGCCACCTCACTTATAAAATAGATGTCTCTGATGAAAATTATGTATACTTATTCGAAGTGTTTTTCGTAGAAATAAACCGAGTGGTCTATTCTATTGATGTAATTTCAGGATCGCATTTTCATGGAGAACCTTGGCGCCGTGAAGGAGCTTTGCAAGGTGACAGGCAACTTGGAGTCGAGGATCGATCAGCTCGAGAGGATCAATAAGAAGCTGTGCAAGTTCAGTATTTTGCAGAGGAGAGACAGCGCTCGCTCCAGTATTAGTAATGGCAAGTATTAAATAAATAAATATATATACATTCACACATTCCACACAGCACCATCTAGTTCCAAAGTAAGCAACTTAATGCTTGTATTATGGATACCAGACAGTTGATATAGGTACTACAATCTACATACATTACTTTTTTTGTAAATACATACATATTATAAATACAAAACATCCATGACTCAGGTACAAAGGTAAATGTTAACACATAAACATTTCCCCCTAGCGGGATTCGAACCCGCGATCGCTTGGTTAACAGCTAGGGTTACTAGCCACTAGACCAAACGTGTCGTCGTATTGATTCAATTATATTAGACTAGCCGGTGCTCGAGACTTCGTCCGCGTTCCGGATGAAAGGTACCCTATGTCCTTTCCGTCCCGAAATTATATGAAAAAAAAATATAATAATTTTTGAAATTTTATCTTGACGCCGAAACGCCCTGTGACTGGTTGCAAATCTGATGACGTCATACGCTAGCAAACATATCAGACATAGAATAATAAATAATGTTTATTCACTTCATATTAGCACAGCATACTTATTTCATACAGTAGGCCACTGTATAAATTAAAATCTGAAAGACGCGATAGCCCTGGAATATTTATCCCAAGCTACTAAGAGCGACGAAGTATGCAGCTTGGGCACGTCCCACTCGCGCCTCACCCCTCACGCCCCGCACGATTGCCCTGTCTAGACGTCTCCGTCGGCCTACTGTACGAAATAAGTATGCTGCGGTAATAATCATTGGTAGTGTGCTTATTATGTAATATGGAATAATTTAAAACGATTTTCTAAAATACGTCAAATAGCATATTGTTAAGAAATCACGAATCGTTTCAGATTCCCGTTATTCCGGCCACTCGAATTCGTCCAAGTCCCTATACAACGACAGCAACATGTCATCAGTGGACCACATCAGAGATATCGCTCGCAACATTCGCCGTCACGAGTGTTGCCACAAACTGAGTCACAATTCCCCCAAGTACACGAGGAAACAATGCAAGAACTGTCACGGCAGTTACACCAAGTACGGCAAATACTACAATTACAATAAAACCGTGAGGTATAATAACAAAATCGAGAGGAGTTGTATTCCCACATTTGAGTCCGTAGAGAACAAGATGGCGGATGAGAGTTACGGCTCGAAGAAGAAGGACACTTGTCTGTGGGTGAAAGATGAAGACGATTTCAAATGTGGCAACACCAAGTTGTCGCTGTGCTGCAGAAGGAGAGAGTACGGCGATGCGAGCAGCGAATTGATCACGAATAAATTTCTACAAATAATAATAACTATATTGATATTCATAATGGCCGTTTGGTGAGTTGTTTGTAATTTTTTTATTGTTTACTAGCTATGGCACGCGACTTCGTCCGCGTAGCTTTATAGAATAAAGGCAGGCATAGATGAATGATTGGTCTCGCTGTGCTCGACTAGTCGACTTCTAGATACAGCCGTGGTGCTTATCAAATGCGGCAAAAAATAGTACGCCGAATTCGGCGTACCCGAGCCAGTCACATGGCAAGCTGTCTGTGATGTGTACGTGCCGAATGTTTATTAAATTTTGGGCATAATAAAATACCAGTTTGCTTAGTGAAACTGTGTAAAAGTATAATAAAACTTTGTAAAAAGTGATAAATCAATTGTTTATCTTTATCTTTGAATAAAGGCTATATATTAGGTACTCGCTGATAAAAGTAGCTTTCTATGGGTGAAAGAATTTTTAAAATCGGTCCAGTAGTTTTTGAGGTTTTTCACAAAAATACAAATACCCTCTATAATTTAGTATAGATTTATTTTCATTACTAGAGGACTCGGCAGAGATTGTCATGCCCCAACTCGAAAAAAAAAATGTTACCCGATTGAAACGTCATCTATGTTGTCCAAAAATAACAAAATAATATGTTAAATGCTGCGTCAATGAACTAACTTAACCGCTATCTGTTAGAAACTTGTGGAACCTAACACCTTTTGTTGTATAACAATAATTCGGAAGATTTAAAAAAGATCCACCAGAGGCAGCACTAACACATGTTTTGATTTCTCTATTGACCGTAACGTTAAACGTACGTCTATAAATAATAATAAGTAATAATCTATCTATCTATCTATAGAATCTCTAAATGTGTTAATAATTTAAATGTAGCATTACTATATTATGATAAAAAAAGCGGAGCTAAGCACAAAGCAAAAGTCTAAAAGTCAATAAATGTCGTATTACCTTTTAGTTAAATAAAAGGTGACACGATATTTATTGACTTTTAGATAAATAAAAGGTAACACGCCATTTATTTACTTTTAGATAAATAAAAGGTAACACGACATTTATTGACTTTTAGATAAATAAAAGGTAACACGCCATTTATTTACTTTTAGATAAATAAAAGGTAACACGACATTTATTGACTTTTAGATAAATAAAAGGTGACACAACATTATTTTATTGACTTTTAGACGGTACGAAGTTCGCCTGGTCAGCTAGAGTTACAAATGAAATATTATTCTAATCTATTCTATTATTCTATTCTATTCTAGAATTTTATTCTTGTCACAGCCTGGTGGTGATGTCGGCGTTATACTTCCGCGAGCACCAGGAGCTGGTGTCGCTGAGGGCGGCGCGCGTCTTCGAACGCAACCGCCCCCCTCCGCCCCTGTCGGCGCCGCCTCCCCCCACCCCCGTCAGGTCGGACCCTCATCTGCTGCACCATCCGAACCACCATCACACCGCCAAGAAAACAGTCAAAGGTGAGAGCGCATGCAAACACGCATATTATAGGTAACTCCTCCGCCTTCTCGCTCCTCCGCCCCCTCGCTCCTCCGCCCTCTCGCTCCTCCGCCCGTCAAACAGACCAAAAAGTTGAATACTGCGCATACCCCCTCTACTTTTGCCGAGAGGTCTTAATCCGCCGCGCGAACTATACACACGAGTAAAAAACGAGGAAAAGGAATGCCAAAGGAAATTAGTCTTTACTACTGCCAAATAGGGTTCATATTCAATTGACCGAAGCACGTCAACAAAAATCTATCTACGTTTCTGTTAACAGAGAAAGGGCCACACAAAACGACCCAGGAATACGTGACCACACCGCCCACTGAAGTACCCCACACGGCTTCGACCACATTACTTCACGCCTCGCGGAATTACGTCAGGAATTTCAGTGAGTATTGATCGAGTGTTTAACGCCCGACGAAAAAACCGGGTGTTATAAGTTTGACCAGCGTTTGTCTCAGTATCTGTCTGTGCAATTGTCACTCCCAATACATGTATGTATTTACAAAAAAAATAAGTATTGTATGTAGTATACCTACCAACTGTTTGGTATCCATGTCGTGGGCACATAGTAGAATTGGGCAGATCGTAAAGTATGAAATCAAAAATCTTATGGTATTATCTTTGTGTTGCGTGAATAAAATTATTTCTTTCTCTTTCTTTCTTTCTTCTTTCTTTCGTCCTTTTTTTCTTTCTTTCATTCATACAGATAAGGAGCAACCGTCCAGAGTGACCCAATTGGATCGTCTCACTGTGTTTGTGTTGCGTGAATAAAATTCTTTCTTTCTTTCTTTCTTTTATTCATACAGATAAGGAGCAACCGTCCAGTGACCCAATTGGATCGTCTCACTGTGTTTGTGTTGCGTGAATAAAATTCTTTCTTTCTTTCTTTCTTTTATTCATACAGATAAGGAGCAACCGTCCAGAGTGACCCAATTGGATCGTCTCACTGTGTTTGTGTTGCGTGAATAAAATTCTTTCTTTCTTTCGTTCTTTCATTCATATAGATAAGGAGCAACCGTCCAGAGTGACCCAATTGGATCGTCTCACTGTGTTTGTGTTGCGTGAATAAAATTCTTTCTTTCTTTCTTTCTTTTATTCATACAGATAAGGAGCAACCGTCCAGAGTGACCCAATTGGATCGTCTCACTGTGTTTGTGTTGCGTGAATAAAATTCTTTCTTTCTTTCGTTCTTTCATTCATATAGATAAGGAGCAACCGTCCAGAGTGACCCAATTGGATCGTCTCACTGTGTTTGTGTTGCGCGAATAAAATTCTTTCTTTCTTTCTTTCTTTTATTCATACAGATAAGGAGCAACCGTCCAGAGTGACCCAATTGGATCGTCTCACTGTGTTTGTGTTGCGTGAATAAAATTCTTTCTTTCTTTCTTTCTTTTATTCATACAGATAAGGAGCAACCGTCCAGAGTGACCCAATTGGATCGTCTCACTGTGTTTGTGTTGAGTGAATAAAATTCTTTCTTTCTTTCGTTCTTTCATTCATATAGATAAGGAGCAACCGTCCAGAGTGACCCAATTGGATCGTCTCACTGTGTTTGTGTTGCGTGAATAAAATTCTTTCTTTCTTTCTTTCTTTTATTCATACAGATAAGGAGCAACCGTCCAGAGTGACCCAATTGGATCGTCTCACTGTGTTTGTGTTGCGTGAATAAAATTCTTTCTTTCTTTCGTTCTTTCATTCATATAGATAAGGAGCAACCGTCCAGAGTGACCCAATTGGATCGTCTCACTGTGTTTGTGTTGCGTGAATAAAATTCTTTCTTTCTTTCTTTCTTTTATTCATACAGATAAGGAGCAACCGTCCAGAGTGACCCAATTGGATCGTCTCACTGTGTTTGTGTTGCGTGAATAAAATTCTTTCTTTCTTTCTTTCTTTTATTCATACAGATAAGGAGCAACCGTCCAGAGTGACCCAATTGGATCGTCTCACTGTGTTTGTGTTGCGTGAATAAAATTCTTTCTTTCTTTCGTTCTTTCATTCATATAGATAAGGAGCAACCGTCCAGAGTGACCCAATTGGATCGTCTCACTGTGTTTGTGTTGCGTGAATAAAATTCTTTCTTTCTTTCTTTCTTTTATTCATACAGATAAGGAGCAACCGTCCAGAGTGACCCAATTGGATCGTCTCACTGTGTTTGTGTTGCGTGAATAAAATTTTTTCTTTCTTTCGTTCTTTCATTCATATAGATAAGGAGCAACCGTCCAGAGTGACCCAATTGGATCGTCTCACTGTGTTTGTGTTGCGCGAATAAAATTCTTTCTTTCTTTCTTTCTTTTATTCATACAGATAAGGAGCAACCGTCCAGAGTGACCCAATTGGATCGTCTCACTGTGTTTGTGTTGCGTGAATAAAATTCTTTCTTTCTTTCTTTCTTTTATTCATACAGATAAGGAGCAACCGTCCAGAGTGACCCAATTGGATCGTCTCACTGTGTTTGTGTTGAGTGAATAAAATTCTTTCTTTCTTTCGTTCTTTCATTCATATAGATAAGGAGCAACCGTCCAGAGTGACCCAATTGGATCGTCTCACTGTGTTTGTGTTGCGTGAATAAAATTCTTTCTTTCTTTCTTTCTTTTATTCATACAGATAAGGAGCAACCGTCCAGAGTGACCCAATTGGATCGTCTCACTGTGTTTGTGTTGCGTGAATAAAATTCTTTCTTTCTTTCGTTCTTTCATTCATATAGATAAGGAGCAACCGTCCAGAGTGACCCAATTGGATCGTCTCACTGTGTTTGTGTTGCGTGAATAAAATTCTTTCTTTCTTTCTTTCTTTTATTCATACAGATAAGGAGCAACCGTCCAGAGTGACCCAATTGGATCGTCTCACTGTGTTTGTGTTGCGTGAATAAAATTCTTTCTTTCTTTCTTTCTTTTATTCATACAGATAAGGAGCAACCGTCCAGAGTGACCCAATTGGATCGTCTCACTGTGTTTGTGTTGCGTGAATAAAATTCTTTCTTTCTTTCGTTCTTTCATTCATATAGATAAGGAGCAACCGTCCAGAGTGACCCAATTGGATCGTCTCACTGTGTTTGTGTTGCGTGAATAAAATTCTTTCTTTCTTTCTTTCTTTTATTCATACAGATAAGGAGCAACCGTCCAGAGTGACCCAATTGGATCGTCTCACTGTGTTTGTGTTGCGTGAATAAAATTCTTTCTTTCTTTCGTTCTTTCATTCATATAGATAAGGAGCAACCGTCCAGAGTGACCCAATTGGATCGTCTCACTGTGTTTGTGTTGCGTGAATAAAATTCTTTCTTTCTTTCTTTCTTTTATTCATACAGATAAGGAGCAACCGTCCAGAGTGACCCAATTGGATCGTCTCACTGTGTTTGTGTAGCGTGAATAAAATTCTTTCTTTCTTTCTTTCTTTTATTCATACAGATAAGGAGCAACCGTCCAGAGTGACCCAATTGGATCGTCTCACTGTGTTTGTGTTGCGTGAATAAAATTCTTTCTTTCTTTTATTCATACAGATAAGGAGCAACCGTCCAGAGTGACCCAATTGGATCGTCTCACTGTGTTTGTGTTGCGTGAATAAAATTCTTTCCTTCTTTCGTTCTTTCATTCATATAGATAAGGAGCAACCGTCCAGAGTGACCCAATTGGATCGTCTCACTGTGTTTGTGTTGCGTGAATAAAATTCTTTCTTTCTTTCTTTCTTTTATTCATACAGATAAGGAGCAACCGTCCAGAGTGACCCAATTGGATCGTCTCACTGTGTTTGTGTTGCGTGAATAAAATTCTTTCTTTCTTTCGTTCTTTCATTCATATAGATAAGGAGCAACCGTCCAGAGTGACCCAATTGGATCGTCTCACTGTGTTTGTGTTGCGTGAATAAAATTCTTTCTTTCTTTCTTTCTTTTATTCATACAGATAAGGAGCAACCGTCCAGAGTGACCCAATTGGATCGTCTCACTGTGTTTGTGTTGCGTGAATAAAATTCTTTCTTTCTTTCTTTCTTTTATTCATACAGATAAGGAGCAACCGTCCAGAGTGACCCAATTGGATCGTCTCACTGTGTTTGTGTTGCGTGAATAAAATTCTTTCTTTCTTTCGTTCTTTCATTCATATAGATAAGGAGCAACCGTCCAGAGTGACCCAATTGGATCGTCTCACTGTGTTTGTGTTGCGTGAATAAAATTCTTTCTTTCTTTCTTTCTTTTATTCATACAGATAAGGAGCAACCGTCCAGAGTGACCCAATTGGATCGTCTCACTGTGTTTGTGTTGCGTGAATAAAATTTTTTCTTTCTTTCGTTCTTTCATTCATATAGATAAGGAGCAACCGTCCAGAGTGACCCAATTGGATCGTCTCACTGTGTTTGTGTTGCGCGAATAAAATTCTTTCTTTCTTTCTTTCTTTTATTCATACAGATAAGGAGCAACCGTCCAGAGTGACCCAATTGGATCGTCTCACTGTGTTTGTGTTGCGTGAATAAAATTCTTTCTTTCTTTCTTTCTTTTATTCATACAGATAAGGAGCAACCGTCCAGAGTGACCCAATTGGATCGTCTCACTGTGTTTGTGTTGAGTGAATAAAATTCTTTCTTTCTTTCGTTCTTTCATTCATATAGATAAGGAGCAACCGTCCAGAGTGACCCAATTGGATCGTCTCACTGTGTTTGTGTTGCGTGAATAAAATTCTTTCTTTCTTTCTTTCTTTTATTCATACAGATAAGGAGCAACCGTCCAGAGTGACCCAATTGGATCGTCTCACTGTGTTTGTGTTGCGTGAATAAAATTCTTTCTTTCTTTCGTTCTTTCATTCATATAGATAAGGAGCAACCGTCCAGAGTGACCCAATTGGATCGTCTCACTGTGTTTGTGTTGCGTGAATAAAATTCTTTCTTTCTTTCTTTCTTTTATTCATACAGATAAGGAGCAACCGTCCAGAGTGACCCAATTGGATCGTCTCACTGTGTTTGTGTTGCGTGAATAAAATTCTTTCTTTCTTTCTTTCTTTTATTCATACAGATAAGGAGCAACCGTCCAGAGTGACCCAATTGGATCGTCTCACTGTGTTTGTGTTGCGTGAATAAAATTCTTTCTTTCTTTCGTTCTTTCATTCATATAGATAAGGAGCAACCGTCCAGAGTGACCCAATTGGATCGTCTCACTGTGTTTGTGTTGCGTGAATAAAATTCTTTCTTTCTTTCTTTCTTTTATTCATACAGATAAGGAGCAACCGTCCAGAGTGACCCAATTGGATCGTCTCACTGTGTTTGTGTTGCGTGAATAAAATTCTTTCTTTCTTTCGTTCTTTCATTCATATAGATAAGGAGCAACCGTCCAGAGTGACCCAATTGGATCGTCTCACTGTGTTTGTGTTGCGTGAATAAAATTCTTTCTTTCTTTCTTTCTTTTATTCATACAGATAAGGAGCAACCGTCCAGAGTGACCCAATTGGATCGTCTCACTGTGTTTGTGTTGCGTGAATAAAATTCTTTCTTTCTTTCTTTCTTTTATTCATACAGATAAGGAGCAACCGTCCAGAGTGACCCAATTGGATCGTCTCACTGTGTTTGTGTTGCGTGAATAAAATTCTTTCTTTCTTTTATTCATACAGATAAGGAGCAACCGTCCAGAGTGACCCAATTGGATCGTCTCACTGTGTTTGTGTTGCGTGAATAAAATTCTTTCCTTCTTTCGTTCTTTCATTCATATAGATAAGGAGCAACCGTCCAGAGTGACCCAATTGGATCGTCTCACTGTGTTTGTGTTGCGTGAATAAAATTCTTTCTTTCTTTCTTTCTTTTATTCATACAGATAAGGAGCAACCGTCCAGAGTGACCCAATTGGATCGTCTCACTGTGTTTGTGTTGCGTGAATAAAATTCTTTCTTTCTTTCGTTCTTTCATTCATATAGATAAGGAGCAACCGTCCAGAGTGACCCAATTGGATCGTCTCACTGTGTTTGTGTTGCGTGAATAAAATTCTTTCTTTCTTTCTTTCTTTTATTCATACAGATAAGGAGCAACCGTCCAGAGTGACCCAATTGGATCGTCTCACTGTGTTTGTGTTGCGTGAATAAAATTCTTTCTTTCTTTCGTTCTTTCATTCATATAGATAAGGAGCAACCGTCCAGAGTGACCCAATTGGATCGTCTCACTGTGTTTGTGTTGCGTGAATAAAATTCTTTCTTTCTTTCGTTCTTTCATTCATATAGATAAGGAGCAACCGTCCAGAGTGACCCAATTGGATCGTCTCACTGTGTTTGTGTTGCGTGAATAAAATTCTTTCCTTCTTTCGTTCTTTCATTCATATAGATAAGGAGCAACCGTCCAGAGTGACCCAATTGGATCGTCTCACTGTGTTTGTGTTGCGTGAATAAAATTCTTCCTTTCTTTCATACAGATAAAGAGCAACCGTCCAGAGTGCCCCAATTGGATCGTCTAGTAGCTTTGTCGCGCAGTGTGGACGTTTTGGGGAAGCCTTGCGCCTTCACCTCAAACAGTGACAATGAGCTCGACGCCGAATGTCAGGTGAATGCTTTTTTCCACACTGACACTACCAGTGACCCGCTCCCGGCTTCGTCCAGGACGCAAATTTATATAAGTTGGACCACAAATCACACACAAAGCTTTACGAAATTTTATCAAATTCGGTTCAGTAATTTAGGAGTTTATGTGACACGAAATTTTTATATAGATTTTTTTTATTTATTTTTTATTATAAAAAAGATATTATTTTTATTATAAAGAGAGATCATTTTTGTAAAAATATTTTGTAACTAAAAACAACTGGATCGATTTTGAAAATTCTTTCTCCCATAGAAAGCTACATTATCAGCGAGTAACATAAATTATAGGCTATGTTTTATAAAGTTACGCATGAGAAGTCGCGTGCAACGGCTAGTTTTAAATTGATTTTGACAACAAATAATCGTCCAATCCAAATTGTGGAACTCTAAAAAGCTAAATATCTAATGAAATATTTATACTTTTCGTAACACGCTGCACAATATTAGGATTTGGAATTGATAAAATGGTGGATAAGTTCCATACTGATGACGTACAAGGTAAATGCTATTTTTTTTTTAAATAAAATACACATTGTATCTGAAGATAATGAACAATTTTTTTTATACAGGGCGTCCCACAACGATGCCACATGGAGGGAAAGTACCTTGAATATTGTAGATGGAACATTTTACTGAAAGAAGACATTATTTTAATTTTAAAAACAATTTAAACTGCATTCATAGATTTTTAAATAATTACATGGTTGAACCGGGAATCGAACCCGCTACACGAGAAAAAAAAATTACCCTGTAGCTTTATCATACCGATCGAAAGGCTTCATCATAAGGATTATTTTTTGCTAAATAACATAGTGTCAGAAATAAAAGGAAGACCATGAATTTTAACATTTTTAATACAAAATTAATCAATTTATCAAATGCTCAAAATGAGTCCCATACTGTTGAATGTATGGGGTTATGTAAAAAATTTAGTTTATAAGAACCAGTATGAAAGTGTTCACGAGCTACAAACAGAACTTAGACATATTATTCTAAATATCCACCACAACAAGATAAAAAAATCGACAGGGAGTGAAATAATCAAAAGAGTGCGACTTTGTATTCAACAGTATGGAACTCATTTTGAGCATTTGATAAATTGATTAATTTTGTATTAAAAATGTTAAAATTCATGGTCTCCTTTTATTTCTGACACTATGTTATTTAGAAAAAAATAATTCTTATGATGAAGCCTTTCGATCGGTATGATAAAGCTACAGGGTAATTTTTTTTCTCGTGTAGCGGGTTCGATTCCCGGTTCAACCATGTAATTATTTAAAAATGTATGAATGCAGTTTAAATTGTTTTTAAAATTAAAATAATGTCTTCTTTCAGTAAAATGTTCCACTACAATATTCAAGGTACTTTCCCTCCATGTGGCATCGTCGTGGGACGCCCTGTATAATATTATATTAAAAAATATATATGATATTTTATTTTATTTAGGAAAATAAACAATTACACAATATATTAGTAAATTTATTGTTGTTAATAAATATAAAGAAAGACAGACATAATATATAAGTAGAAGTAATCGTGCAATCAACAATATTTTCCAAGAATTGGTGTTGGGCATTCTTGAGATGGGATTAAACCATTGAAATCGCGACACTGTCATGTATGTAATGTAACCTAATTTTGCGAAGCTTAGTTTTCACTTTTGACGTGCAGTCCAACACGGCTGACGTGTTTTTTTTTATGTAAATGTCTTCGGATAGGACAGCCGATGGTAGCCAGCTTAGATTAATAATTGGTGTCTAGATACCGCCGTTGTACTTGTAAAATGCGGCAACAAATACTACGCCGAATTCGGCGTACACGAGCCAGTCACACTGCAATCTGGTCTGTGATGTGTACGTGCCGAATGTTTTATAAAATTTTGGGCATAATAAAATTCAGTCAGTTTGTGTAGTGTGCGAAACTGTGTAAAAAGTGATAAAAAGTGATGATTTTTTACACACATTACAATAAAAAGTTGCCACATTCACGGAGCTATTGTTTTTGTACGGCGCTCTATCTTGTCGAGCGCAGCGCGACCAATCATTTATCTATGGTGGCCAGTTTTTTTTTTTTTTTTATTTATTTATTTTCAAATTACTTCGTCCACAGTCCGCGTGCGGCCTCGATCCGCAAACATACGAGAATCAGGAACCGCTAGAGCGTTCCAAGCCCGACAAAGTACTGAACGACACTTACTCGCGTCCTCTAGAGCCTATATCTAAGGAGAAACAACCCGTGATACCCGTCACCATAGAGAAAAACACATCGGAGGCTCTCAAAACCGACAACAACTCGTTCAAAGCGGAAATGGCCGAATCGAACCTTCTGGATTCGAATAAGCTGAACGGCACAGAGGGCCAGGCGAGGCTCAAGAGGGAGGTGAGGAAAGCTAATTCGGCCAACAAGAGGATTCCCAATTTGAAGGAGAAGAGGGAGATCGGCTCGAAGGACAAAGTCAAGAGAGAGGCGAATAGAGCTCTGTTGAGGAGTTCCGAGGACATGACACTGAGCGATCAGTCCGATGAGATCGATTTTGGATCTCGAGGTGAGTGAATTCGTCTATTCCCACCAGTTCAAATGCTAGGTCAATCAATTTAACTAGTGGGAATTTTTATTCCCAGTAGTTCAATTGCATACATTAACCAATTGAACTAGGTACTGGGAATAAAAATACTCACTAGTTCAATTGATATTATTGTGATTTTTTAATTCCCATTAGTTCAAGCCTAGTTCAATTCCTAGTTTGATTGAACTAGCAATTGTACTAGTGGGAATAAAAATTCTCACTAAAATTATTTTAATTGCCACTAGTTCAAAATTTTTATTCCGAGTAGTTCAATTACATTAACCAATTGAACAACTGGGAAAAAAATTCTCACTAGTTCAATTGATATTATTGTGATTTCTTTTTTTGTTTCATTTTCAATCTCTCAAAGTTAAGGACACGCTGTATACAAGCGAGTAAACTCTCTTGCGCATTTATCTATACTTTTACTAATATTATAAAAAGGAAAAAGATTCGATTGTTTGTTTGTTTGCATCGAATAGGCTCCGAAACTAATGGACCGATTTGAAAATCGACGGAAATTTTCTTTCTCGTGCATAAAGTTGAGTTCGTCAGCAGTTTTAAAATTCTGACCTACGCGGAAAAATAAAATGATCTGATAAAAGCGTACTAATCTGACGAAATGTGTGCTAAATCCTATTCTCCATGATAAAAACTAATAAAAAAAAAAATTTAGATTGCGACGCAATCACGGTCGGAGTGTCGAGTGATCAGTTTTCGAACGCGTCACTCCTCATCGAAGCGATTTGCACGAGGGCCGTCCACAATTTCACATACAACTTGCCGTTGGCTCACTGCCTACACCACAAGCACGTGGAGATTACATTCAGGTGCGTATATACAGGATAGGTGTCTCCACACGATCATGCAGCATGACATGCGTTACGTGCTGTTATGCATGCATGACCATTTAATTGTTTTGATTGATGTGAATGAAATGCAACTACGTGCTGGCAATCGATTGATAGTTCCTTTTATTTTTCATCCTGCAAGCTATGACTGACATACACGCATGGTCGTATAGCGCTTCCTAGACTAGACGATCGTGCGGCATGACATGCGTTACGTGCTGTCATGCATGCATGAACGTTTAATTGTATTGATTGATGTGAATGACCTGCAACTACGCGCTGGCAGTTCCTTTTGGCTGCTAGTGGGCGGTAAGCCAATCTAACAGAGCGAGCCGCGGAGAATGCCTTCAGTGTCGGCATATGACAAATTGACATAGACACCAACATGGTACAGTAAACGTCTTCTAAACATGAACATAGTCTTCTAAACATTCCTGTACCGTCCCACAGATCGCCAAAACTGAAGACTGTCCGATTGTGCGACCTCCGTTGCAAGTACGACGACAGCAAGAACTGTCAAGCGAACAGAGAAATGGCGAAGCCAATACCCGACAGGGACTTTTGGACTTCGAAACTTGCGCTCGAGTGCAATATGGACAGAATGGTCAAGGTCCGAGCGGCGTTCGCCTCCTTGAAGGTAGGATAAATAAATTATAATAAATTACTTCACACATACCACACAGCACCATCTAGTTCCACAGTAAGCAACTAATGCTTGTATCATAGATAAATGATTGGTCTCGCTGCGCTCGACTAGATACCCCCGTCGTACTTGTAAAATGCGGCATAAAATAGTACGCCGATTTCGGCGTACCCGAACCAGTCACACTGCAAACTGTCTGTGATGTGTACGTGCCGAATGTTTTATTAAATTTTAGGCATTATAAAATACCAGTTTGCGCAGTGAAACTTCTGTGTAAAAATATAATAAAACTGAGTAAAAAGTGATAAAAAGTGACGATTTTTTACACACACACACTACAATAAAAAGTTGCCACATTTTCGGAGCTATTGCTTTTGTATAGCGCTCTATCTAGTCGAGCGCAGCGAGACCAAACAATTATCTTCGTTATTTGTATATTAATACATTTATATACAAATATTTCTTCCACAGGACCTCTGCTTCATGACACCAGAGCACAACGTCCCCTTCATAGAGTACAATATACACATATTCAGAGATTGTCAGAGCAAGGGACTTGCGCAGATTTCAGAGAAAATAGACAACACTTTCGGATGATTCAAGTGGACAAACTCAAAAAGTGTTTGTTGCGTGACGTTTCGTTTCAAAAAGTTTACTTGATTAATCTTAAATGCAATTTTCTTTCTTGGAGACTTTAATATTTTACTATGTAAGGTTAAAAATGAGGATTAAAAATCTCATAGATTTGTCAAATGTATCCTGTGGAACCATAAATTGAGGAGAGTCTGGGACAATTTATTTCCAATTAGTTCCATTATGTATTTGGTAACTAACAATACAACTACAAAGGAACTTAGTGGGATTTTTCCTTCCACGAGTAGTTAAGTTCCATTATTTTTCAAGATAAGGTTTAGTCATCAAACAAAAAAAATATCATTTTTTTAAAAGATCCGCAGTTTTTTTTTTGAAGTATAATTCACAAAAAGTACTAGGAGCACATGGCTGTCATGGACTAATGGTAAAGAATCGAAAATCATCAAGCAAAAATAATTAAAAATAATTTATGGAAGTAAAAATTCACAAAATTACTGGGAGCACATGGCTGTCAAGGACTAATGGTCTAATCGAAATCATCAAGCAAAAAAAAAAAAAAAAAAAAAAAATTATTTTGGGGAAGTAAAAATTCACAAAAATTAGGAGCATATGGCTGTCAAGGACATTTGGTAAAATCGAAATCATCAAGCATTATAAATCATTAAAATTTATTTTGGGGAAGTAAAAATTCACAAAAGTACTGGGAGCACATGGCTGTCAAGGACTAATGGTAAAGAATCGAAAATCATCAAGCAAAAATCCGTATAACCATAATCGGTGATTTTTCCGACTGACATCAGGTTCGTTGATAGTTCAGGTACATATAGAACATTATTTATATTGTAGGGTTACCCTTCCACTCTTACAATGATTTTTCCTTTTTCTTTCACCTGAGTGACAAACTGATCGGAAGCTAGTTTTAATGTTCCAGACTTGCTGTCTATAGTGTCAAATTTCTTTTGGTTACTGCACATATGGGATGTGCATCCGCTATCAAGACACCAACTATTATTGTTTATATGCTTTGCAGATGTTAGACATACTGGTTGTAGATTAAAACTTTTATAGCTCGGATCATCCACTTTTTCTGCACTAGCTTTCGCTTGGCATTGTGAAGCTTTATGTCCCTTTCTTTTGCACTTATTGCATCTGAACCTGGAATTTCCTCCGTTATTCTCTTGTCTTTTATGCCTGCCGTAAAACGCCCCTTCAGAATTTTCCCTAACAATGCCACTGTTCTTTCTGGCTTCATTCTCTTCAATAATTTTAATTTTTAGGTTTTCTGGGGATGGCAAATTGTCTCTTGTTTCGATAGCAATTCTAAAATTTTCAAATCCTTGTGGCAAACTATTCAACATCATAATACTCAGTAATTCTGGATGAATGTTCACACTCATAGTTGCAAGTTTATGTACAATATCCATAAAATTACTTAAGTGGTCCTGTACACCTCTAAAAAATAATATTTTGGGGAAGTAAAAATTCACAAAAGTACTGGGAGCACATGGCTGTCCAGGACTAATGGTAAAGAATCGAATATCATCAAGCAAAAATAATTAAAAATAATTTATTTTGGGGAAGTAAAAATTCACAAAAGTACTGGGAGCACATGGCTGTCAAGGACTAAATGTAAAGAATCGAAAATCACCAAGCAAAAATAATTAAAAATAAAATTTATTTTGGGGAAGTAAAAATTCACAAAAGTCCTGGGAGCACATGGCTGTCAAGGACTAATGGTAAAGAATCGAAAATCATCAAGCAAAAATAAAAAAATAATATTTTGGGGAAGTAAAAATTACAAAAGTACTGGGAGCAGGCTGTCAAGGTATAATGGTAAAGAATGGATTTCATCAAGCAAAAAAAATCAAATTAAAATTTATTTTGGGGAAGTAAAATTCACAAAAATTAGGAGCACATGGCTGTCAAGGACATTTTTATGGTAGAACATGAAGCAAACAAAATCGAATTTAAAAAAGGGGAAGTAAAATTCACAAAAAGTACTAGGGGCACATGGCTGTCAAGGACATTTTTATGGTTTCATCAAGCAAAAAAAAATCGAATTTAAAAAAGGGAAGTTCACAAAAAGTACTAGGAGCACATGAATGTCAAGAGGGTTTTTAATATAAAATGCACGCAAATTCTCGTAATTGTCTTGCTTCTAATGCCTGCTTAGATATATTTTTTAATTTATTCAAAAATCCCACTAAAAATACCATTAAACAGAATTTTCTTAATAATGGAACTAATAGGAATAAGTTTTCCCAGAAATTGCATCAATGCAATTTCAACTTCAGTGTCCGAAAGGTAATGGGGAATAGACCGTGACCTTTCGAAGTATTCAGACGCCTCTTGTATACGGCATTTACTGGACTAAAAAAAATCTTCTCAAGAAGTTTAGCGTTGAGCGCTTGTTTTAGTCTAAGTACTGAAACTTGTATCTAGACAAAATTACAGACATTTTTAACGAATGATTTTTATCAAATCCCATTTCTGAAAATGTCATCCATAAATTTTGACTTTGAATTTTTGCCTATTTACAATGATCAGGGGTCAAAAATTTTGCAGGTCAAAAATCAGGGGTCAAAAAAATATCATTTTCCTTAAAATATTTTCTTATAGCAACAATTGTAATTGAGTATTTATTTGATAGTTTATTTTTGATCGCAATCAATTAAACTGGCCTATAGATATTATTTATTTTATTTAAATTAAATGAATTTTATCACTAGAAAACAATATATAAGTAGTTACTTGTAAAAAAAAAAAAACATTCCTCTAAGTGCAATTATTACAACTATCCGTCCCGAAGGATCAGAAATTTTATGTATGTACATGTATGTAATTTAAGTGGCATTAGAAGAAAGTCGCCATTTTGTTTAAGAAATACATTTAGGTAGATTTAAGATGATTTTTTTTTCTATATTGATATATCTAGATTGATATAAGCAATCTAAAATGCGTTTGATACGCATATCATATAGTATATAGTATATTTATTTTTATTTAGCATGTTTTTTGAAAAATCACACGAGAAATTATTCAAAATTTCTCAAAGAATTTATTTATTTATTTATTTTGTTATTTTCCAGTTAAAAGTGGTTTTATTTTGGTGGTAGCTGTATTGATTGTATATAATAAATATTATAAGTTATGTAAACTTAGATTCGGCTTATTAAACTAAAGCAAGGCATACAAGACAACGCAAATAATGTAAACACACTTTCACGGGTTCTTAACGTAAATATACTTATTAAAAAATAAATAAATATAATACTAAGTATTCTATAAAACTTTATGTTACTTTTACATAAACCAAATAGTTAATACGTATTTTTACTAGTAGTAAAAATAAATTTAAAAAAATAAATAAATAATAAAATTTATTTTAGCAAGTATCACCAATCACTGATAAAAAAAGCATAATAAAAATTTCTAAAAAGCTGACCGAGTGTTGTCAAGAGGGCCTAGTGCGAGTTTTACTCGATCAAACGCGTCGACCGAGTAAACTTAAATTTGTATGGGAATGAAGCAGCGTCTCACGTTAGCCGCTTTTTCACTATTTAAAAATTAACATATTTATTTTCGACCAGTGTTAAAATTCAGTATCCCAACAGCGGTGGAAAGCGGCCTTAAGATCGTTTTCCAGGGGCCCTGACGTTCCATTCGTTCTGACGAATAGAAACGAAATAAAGCCCGGTGATTGGTCAAAAATTTATGTGGGCGTTACAATAACCAATCACCGGGCTTTATTTCGTTTCTATTCGTCATGGTCAGAACGCAACGAAACGTTTGCATTTGTATGCTCTTGGCTAGGGCCCCAGTAAAGCCCGGTGATTGGTTGTTGTAACGCCCACATAAATTTTTGACCAATCACCGGGCTGTATTTCGTTTGTATTCGTCAGAACGCAACCGAAACATTTGCATTGGTACGCTCTTGGCTACCAATTGGTATTGGTATGCTCTTTGCATTGGTATGCCCTTGGCTCTTGGATACCCTGTACCACGAAACAGATAGCGCCGGCCGCGTCTCACATTATTACGTGCGAGGGAAAAGGACAGAGATACACAATCGCTCGATGTTGTAAAACTCAGTACAGGGCCGGGTTTGTTTACATCTTTTGCGTTGTGTACGTGGCCTTACTTTACACGAGTATTTTTAGATTTAAATTTAAGTACGTATGTACGTAATATATTTACATAATTTTGGTGTTTTTCTTTTTCTTTTAATGTAGGTAATTCTGAATGAATTTTTAAATTGTAAATACTCACTTCGTAGACGCTCCGGTGAAAGTAGATAATAATAATATATCATCATCAATAATAATAATATATATTTTATGTAATGTATGTATGTAAATTGTATAAGGCTTAGAATACACAATGTAATAGTGTAATATCTCTCCGACTCGTCAGAGATTTATTAAAAATCTTTTTTATGAGTTGATAGCAATTCAAATAAATAAAATCAAATAAAAGAAATTTCAAAATTGAAACTTTTAAACTTTTTTTGGCATTTCCGTCTGCGCTGGCCCTTAAATCGAATTTAGAACATTCTTTTTTACATTTTTCGATTTTTCGAAACGAAAAAACAACCAGTATATAATATATTAATTAAAACCACACGATAAACTTCAATTAATTTAATTAATAAATATTGAATTTCTGTCAATTATCGTCTAAATAGATAGAGCGACTTTAAAATAATTATCACTTTATAATGTTCATTCATACGAAGCATATTTTTTACATTCCAAACCGGTACTTAATTTAAGTTAAGACAATTTTATGTTACAATAACTCTTCGTAATAATACTTTACATTATAGCTGGCATATAAGAATGGAATGAGTCATAGATAATTTGATTGGTCTCGCTGCGCTCGACTAGATACCGCCGTCGTACTTGTAAAATGCGGCATAAAATAGTACGCCGAATTCGGCGTACCCGAGCCAGTCACACTGCAAACTGTCAGTGATGTGTGCGTGCCGCATGTTTTATTAATTTTTAGGCAAAATAAAATACCAGTTTGTGTAGTGAAACTGTGTAAAAATATAATAAAACTGTGTAAAAAGTGATAAAAAGTGACGATTATTTACACACACTACAATAAAAAGTTGCCACATTTTCGGAGCTATTGCTTTTGTATAGCGCTCTATCTAGTCGAGCGCAGCGAGACTAATCAATTATCTTTGAGAATGAGTATTGTGTAAATTCAAAAAGGGGATTGTAAGAAATTTGTAGTATTATTATTTTATGCGTATATTATTGCTTTTTCATTGGTATTTAGTTAGAGAATACTAGCTGACCCGAAAAACGTTGTTTTGCGAAAAAAATTTAAAAAAAAAATTTTTTTTGGGGTGTACCACCCTTAACATTTAGCGGTATAAAAAAATAGACGTTGGCCGATCCTCAGACCTACCCGATAAACACACAAAATTTCATCAAAATCGGTCCAGCCGTTTCGGAGGAGTTTGGCAACAAACACCGCGACACGAGAATTTTAGCAGAGCACGCTTCGCTGTGGTTTTCTTTGACGTCCAACTGTCTGCGGCTGCCATGACAACGGCTAACTGCCACTTTAAATGTGACAGCGGTTGTCGTTGACGAGTTAGTTCTCCTCGCTTTCGGCAGGTGGCGCCCTAAAAAAGCCCCTTTTTTTTTTCTCTCGCGTTCGAGATTATATTATTACGCAAAATATAGATAAAATTTCAAGTCAATCCGTCGGCTAAGTAGTTTTCGAATTTTTGAGAGATACACAAACCAACACATTTTTTTTTTATATATATTAATATAAGATAGATTCATTTAAAAAATGATAAAGCATGTTATTTTAATGTGTTATTTATAAATTATATTATAAAATAATAGTGTATGTCTTGTGTGCTCATTTTTTTTTCATAAAATGAAATCTCATTCGAATCTCGAATCTCTTATTCGAATAATGCAATAATTATTAATCTTAGTGTTGCCAGTGTGATTTGTTTAAATATACATACAACATAATAAAGTTAAATTTTTATATTTAAATTTAGATTAGAAATAATTGAAAAGCAAATGAATTTTATTTTATTTTATTTATCACTCTTTTACAAGTATTTTTTTTATAATAATATAAAACATAATATATTTTTTTTGTGTTTAAATTAAATTTAGAAACAATGAATTTAGAAATTAAATTTAATCACTATTTTTAGTAAAATTCTATATTTTTATTTAATCTTGAAAATGTTATTTTTTTTTTTGTAAATAAAAATCGCTAAATTTATTGTATTTGATCACAATGTATTCTTTGATCTCTATATGTTTCGGAATTGTTTTTTTTTTTCAAACTGGAATAATTTTTTTAATAATCTGGAATTTCTTTAAAACTGCAATTATTTCGTTTTTCTTAAACTGGAATTGTTTTTTAAAACTGAAATTGTATTTCTTAAAACAGATTTTTTTTTTACTAAATCGCAGAGTATACATATAAAGTATTAATTGACACGCTGAGATTATTATTTTTTAAAATTAATTTTGATACTTTTGTGTCATTTAGCATGTTTATGTTGGCAACAGCTAAAATTTATTAAGGAATTGAAGAAAGCTGTTAAAGACTCGATGCATCGAAGTACTACAAGTATGGAATTTGCGTGACATATGCGGCACATAAAAAGTACGCCTAAAACGGAATCACGGCTGAGTCAATGGTGAAAGGTAGTAACGACCAACTTCCACTATTCATTTTAAACTCCAATGTGTTGACGTGAAGTCACATTTTCTTTATATGACATTATATTACGTTTGATTGGCACATAACGCGACGTCGCGTGAAGAGTCTCACTGTCCAACAACGCGACGTCGCGTGGTGGTGCCTTACAATAATGTACCGAACCATGAAATAACAGCCGCAGCGTATTTGGCACATAACGCGACGTCGCGTGAAGCATCACACTTCCCAATAACGCGACGTCGCATGGTGGTGCCTTACAATAATGTACGAACCATGAAATAACAGCCGCAGCATATTGGTTGCGGTAGTGGTATTTGTTTTGGCCACTACGGAAATATATTCTATGTTTTATAATGTCAGATGAGATGACAGAGTTGATGCTCTACTAGCACATGTCACTTTTAAATGTTCAATAAAGTTTACCAACTTTTGTATGGCTTTTGTATGTGTTTTGTATGGCGTGCGAAGTCCATAGTTGTAGTACATTGATGACTCAATCAATGCCATATTTTTAAAAACATTCCACTTTAGAATCTTTAGTTACATAGCTTTAAGGTGTCTCTAATATTATAAATTTTATCGTTAATTTTAATAAATAATAATTAGCAATAAAGTCTTGCCATATTGTAGTTAAATTTCTATTAATGCAATTTTAGATGTGGGACGTGATTTTTTTTCGTGTAGAAAAAAAGCTTTCTTCGAAGGTAAATAATAATAAAAATTTTTTTGGAAAAAAAACTCAATAATAATAATAATAGATATTTTTTCAACTGCAACATGTTGTTGCGGTGTTTAGTAATTAATAGAAGTGGCAAAAAGCTTTATTTAAAAGTGGCAATATTATATTGTCGTCCTTTTCTCATCAACTGATTGGTTAGAGCGGGACAACACTACAGTATTGCCACTTTATAATTTCTTAACTTTTTTGGCCAAGCTGTAATAAAATCTGAGAGTTAGTTAATATTTTAAAACTCATTTCAAAAATCTTGTTCTTGTTAACTTCGTCTTCGTTTGCTGTAACAATTTTTGTTTTTGTTTTTACATAGCAATTAATAACTTATGTTACATACCGTAATATATATTATTTTATAACAAAGAGGTGTTCATGGAAATAAAATATATATTTTACGCTGTCTGGAACTCACCATTTGAAAATTTATTACCATAAAAATGTAGAAAAAATATGAAATAGAAAAATTTCGTCAAAATAGCAGAAAAAAGCGAATTCTTTTTTGAGTATGTTTTTTTTCCTTTTTGTATTTAGTTATAGCTTATACTATAGTAAGTTTAGTATAGTATTAGCTGTACTAATATGTTGCAGTTGATTTTTTTAACCTATGCATTTATTTACACCGTTTATTTTTATTTCAACTTTGGTGCGATATTCATAGCCAATTTTTTATTTTCATAATAAGCATCTTAAGCAGCTACGCATAATTGTTTTATAGTTGAACCAGTTTAGCAGCTAATTTAATAGGTAATCAAGGCCAAGTTCAAATATATTGATAACTCTACAAATCGAAAAGAGAAACAACATTTTATTAGGAAAATTGTCTTTCAAAATCCATGACCTTTCATAATCTCTTTATTTACCTACCCACACTTCGATAGGAGTACGTATTCTAGTAATGTCTTGTATGTTTGTTGTAAACCCTTTAGCCGCCAGAGTCGGATTTATCCGACATTTATTTGCGTGTGTCCATTTCGCCAGAGTCGGATATATACTACAAATTCATCTACTTGTATAGCTAATGTGTTTTTTTAAAACATTGATTTGCTTTCTTCTCTTAAAAAAAATACGAGTCACTCACTTCTACAAAACCAAGCGGTTAAAGGATTAATTACAGAAGGTAGCAAATAAATAAACATATTTATATTATTATAATATTAATTAATTAATTATTAATTAATTACCAATAAATACGTAGCAATAATTTAATATACTTACATGTAAGTGTCTACAAATTTGTATTATTTAAGCGAAGATAGAATTAAATATGTAGTCGTTTATAAGTGTTTTTTTTATTTCCCATTAAATTGCCTCCCTCCACTTGGCTCCCACGTCTAGGATCCCATGAGATCCTAAGATATTTTTTTTTGTATTTTGGCTCCCATGGGATCTTAAAGTATTTTTTTATTCCTCTTGGCTCCCAAAGGATATTTAATTATTTATAGTCATTGAATCCCATTTCATTTTAATGATAACAGATATAATTTAAATTAATTAATAACTTAAAATTATGAAAAAGAGATATATATGAAGATTTAGGAGATAAGTTAATTTCTAAAGCGCCAGTAAAAAAAAATTCTATTTCGTTGATGAAATTGGTTTCGTTGCATTTGGTCTAATAAGAATTTCGTCAAAATTGCAATTTAGTGCGAAGCCTCATGGGCCTTATTTAGTGAGAGTTTTACTCGATCAAACGCATCGAACGCGTAAACGTGAATTTGAATGGGAATGAAGCAGCGCTAAACATTAGCCACTAGGTGGCGCTGCTTCATTCCCATACAAATTGGCGTTCGACGCGTTTGATAGAGTAAAACTCGCACTAAGCACTCTGAGAGCCTAGTGATAGTTTTACTCTATCAAACGCGTCGAACGCGTAAATGTGAGGTAAATGTCAATTTGTATGGGAATGAAGCAGCGCTACCTGGTGGTTAATGTGTAGCACTACATCATTGCCATACAAATTGATACGCGATTCGTATAAATTAAGTCTATAGCTGCGTGACCACGAGAAGATTTTTAAAAATAACACAAGTACAGTCGAGGTAAGAAAAGGTTAGTTAACCTAGTTGACATTTTTCTGTACATGGCAATTTATCAGTCATGCCAAAATTTCATTTCAAACGTCTAAGTACTTTTAAAATCCAGACTAGATCCAGCTAAGTTTGAAAAGTTCATTTGCAATATATTTAAAATCTTTGCGGGAATCGATAAAACAGAGCGTTAAGGCAAACACCCTAGCCAGTGATCCAAAGGGCTTGTCGAAACACCATCATACTTAAATCATAATTTGAATAATAATAATAATAATAATAATAATTTATTTGCTGAATATAGGTAAATACAGTGGTTTTATAATGAATTAGGCTCGCTACATTCTACCCTTTGGGGTGTGCAAATTTTTTTTTTTTTTTTTTTTTAACACTACATACATAACAATTAATCACAACTATCCACTAAGTTATCAGACATATAATCTTTTAAATCGTAGTAACATTTATCAACCAGTAATTCTTTCATTTTCTTCTTAAATAGATTAATATTAAGTTGCTTGATTTTGTTCGGAATCTTATTATAAATGAGTGGTGCTAGACAAAAAACACTTTTATGCATAAGAGCTGTGTGTGCTTTGCGAATACACAGTCTATTTGGATCTCTTTGTGCTCTTTTACTATGCTCTGAAACTCGTCTAAATACGGTAGGGTTCGCTTTGACATATACTACAACCTCATAAATAAAAAGTGAAGGTAGTGTAAGTATTTTATGTTTTTTAAAATAGGGCATACAACTGTCTGTTACTTTTAATTTAAACATTGCTCTAATACATCTTTTTTGTGCTTTGAAAATAAAATTTTTATCAGTCGAGTTTCCCCAGAACAGAACTCCATACCTGAGCATAGATTCAACAAGTCCGTAATATGCCAATAAAATAGCTTCAATCCTTACAGTTTTTGATAATTCGTGGAGTGCATACGCTTGTTTACTTAATCTTTTTTTGAGACTATCAATATGAGATTTCCAATTTAATTTACTGTCAATTTCTAGGCCTAAAAATCTTGTTGTGTTAATTTCTTTTATAGTTTGATCTTCATAATGTATATTTAAATATGGTTTAGCATGTTCCCTTTGACTAAAATGCATGACATTTGTTTTAAGCAAATTAATTTTTAAATTATTGTTATTTAGCCATAATATAATCTTTCTTAAAGCAGCATTAATATCATCATTATATGTATCTTTGTCCCTGCATTTTATTATCATTGTGCTATCATCGGCAAAAAGACACATAGGATGATCAACAGTTCTCGGCAGGTCATTAATGTATGCTATAAATAATAATGGTCCCAAAACACTACCTTGTGGGACTCCGTATTTCAGAGTACGTTCATTGGATAGAAATGTTTCATGTGATTTATTATCTCTGTTTATTCGACTAATTTCAGTAATTTGTTTCCTGTTGTATAGGTATGATTTTATTAAATTTAGTACATTACCTCTTATACCATAACTTTCGAGTTTTTCAAGAAGAATTACATGGTTTACATGATCAAATGCTTGCGTCATATCCATGTATACCGCACATATTTGAGATTTAGTGTCTACATTTGTCATAATTGTATCTAAGAATTTAAAAATTGCCTCATTTATTGTTTTATTTTTTCTGTATCCATGTTGTTCATTTGTTAATATATTAAACTTTTCCATATAATTACTTATTTCTTTGTAAATGTACTTTTCAAAAATTTTTGAGAAAACAGAGATCCGTGCTATAGGTCTATAATTTACTAAATGCCCTTTGTCACCTTTATTTTTGTAAATTGGTGTTATAATAGCAGTCTTCAATTTTTCTGGATAAATCCCCCAAAAATGCAAAGATTAACTATATGACTTAGATGACCCGCTATATTTTTTATTGTGTATTTTACTACTTTTGTAACAATTCCATCCCAACCAACACTATTAGTATTCTTTAAGGTTTGAATTATATTATTCATGTCTATTGGCGTACAGGGACTTAAAAACATTGAGTTATTTCTTGTAATTGTGTTGGAATTTGCATGTTTAGTATTTGACAAGGGCTTAATTTTATCCACAAAATAATCATTGAAAATGTTACACATCATTGCTGGATCAGATACTATTTTGTTTTCCTGATTAATTTCCGTAATAGTTTCTCTGGGTCTATCTCGTTTTACTTTATTAATAATTTGCCAGGCTATTTTATTTTTATTTTCAGCATTTATAATAGCATAGTTATTTTGAGACTGTTTAGTTAATTTTATTATCTTTTTAAATAACGATGAATATTTTTTATATTTATTTTTATTTATCTCATTGGGGCTTCTTCTATAAACGTCTAATAAATTCCTTTTCCTCTTACTACATAATTTCAAACCTTTTGATAGCCATTTAATTTTATAATTTGTTCTTATTGTTATAAGTTTATAAGGAAAACAAAGTTCATAGAGCATTTTAAAATTATCAATAAATATATTGTAAGCAATATTAGGATTATCAGTTGTATATATTTCTGAAAAATTCCAGTCGCTAATATATTTATTGAATTTCTCTAAATTTTCATTACAATAATCCCTTTTCCTAAAGCGCCAATAATTACATATATGAGTATCAACAACAGGCGTTTCCAATATTTGAGCAGAGTGATCAGACAGAGCAAGTTCTATCACTTCAGAGTTACATTTTTTGAGGTTATGGATAAAATTGTCTATACAAGTATTACTTCCCACTCTTGTTGGTTCTTTAATTTCAAATTTGAGGCCAAAACTTAGCAAAAGACATTGAAACTCAGATGTAGTGTTATTATTTTTCAGAATATCTATATTATAGTCTCCGGCAATAATGACATTTTTCTTTTTTAGTCTTTGTAAATAGATTAATAATTGTTCAAATTTATCAAAAAACATACTTAAATTTGTTGTTTTAGGGATCCTATATATGCATACAACAATTATTTTACAGTGTATAAGCTCTATTGCGCAACATTCAAATATGCCTGAAATTGACAAATTTTCTATATTCTTAAGTGTTTTATATGCGTAGTTTCTCTTTACAAATATACATGTTCCTCCTCTTTTCACATTATTACGACTGTAACATGCAGCCATGGTATAATTAGGTAAGTCACAAAGTTCTTCGTATCCAACTTGCATAAAATGTTCCGTGATGCATATCACATCAATATTTTTTCCATTGTCTTTCAGTACTTGTAGATTAGTAGTAAGTAAATCTGATTTATTAATAAGTCCTGCTATGTTCTGATGTAGAATGTGGAGCCTATTTACTAAAAATCCTGTTTTGATAATGTGGATTCTTCGGATTCTTGGATAGTGTTTTTTGTTTGACTTAAATCTTCCTTTTGTTTCTCTAAATTAATACTTGTAGCTTTAAAGTTATTAATGTCCTCAACTATAATATATAAATCTTTAAATATCGTTTTCATTCCTAGACGGTTAATTATTCCACTGTATCTAAACATGGTAAAATCAGATTTAAGATTCTTATTGCTATCTATAAAATAAGCGTATTTATTTGTTATGAGATCTAAATATAGCAAATTGTTGAAATGTTCAACTCTTGAGTTATACATGTGAGTGTTGTTACCATATTTATAAGTAGGCGAGCATATTATGATATTAGTGTGTGTGTAATTTTGTAATGTTTGTTTTATTTCCAATACTAATTCTAAGTAATTCTGTGTAATTTCGAAATCGCTCTCTCCTATCATTATCACACAGCAGTCATCTTTATTAAAATATTTCAGCTTTTTGTCTAGACCTGATAAAACCTGTCTAATTCCCCCATTTGGTGTTGAGTAATGACATACTTTATAACTGTCTTGAAAATAATTTATTGCTGAACTTAGGATATTATTTTTGTTTGTGCTAGAACTTAGAACTATCATGTTTCTCTTGACATTTCGTCTGTAGGTTTTGTGTGAACATGTTTGCAGTTTCTCACTTAGTGGTGACATATTGATTGATGTGTTTTTGACTTCTTCTAGATTTGTATCCTTTATGCTCTGAGTATCTATTTCACACATTTTAGTTGTTTTAACATTTTCGTTTTTATCTGTTTGTGTATGTTTGTTTCGGTTCTGTTTGATCTTCTTCTTTACTATAGGTGATTTCATTGCAACAGGAGTTTGCGTTATTTTTTTATATAAATCTTGTTTTTTTAAAAAGTTTTCATTGCTCTTTTTTAATAGAGTGATTTCTCCATTTAGTGCTTCTATTTCTTTATTAGCACTACATAGTTCTGTCTTTAATTTTTCTATTTGTATTTTAAGGTCAGAAACATACTCCGTATCTTCATCTATAGATTCATTTGGAATGCTGAAACTAGTGACATCTAGTGGCCCATCATTGGATAAATTTTCATTATTTACCGTTGAGTCAGATTGGGTGCGAATGCGTCGTCGTCGGAAAGTAATGTTGTCCAAGAAATTCATTTTTAAAAATATTGTATGTGGTAAATATTATCTGTATTTGCAAGTATTTCTTGTTTGTTCGTAATATAATATGAACATTAAATAAGTAACAGTTTCTTAAAAAAATATTTAAAAAACATTACCTCAATTCCTCCAAAGATACGAACCGTCACCAGTCGAATGCTAGCTGCACCTTAAAATATTTTACCAACTGACCTGTTGAAGTGTTACCTAAAAATCGTTAACTCTTTCTAAGAACAAAGCAATTTAATACTTTGTATTGTATAGGGTATATCTTATTTATTTTTATTAAAAAAAAAATTTTTTATTTAGATTTTATTACTAATTATACTAATACTTTGTTTTCAACTTTTTCTACCACTGATTCTTCTTATTATTAATAATTTAGTTTACTATAATATTATATTAAAAAGTACTTTTTTTGATATGCGTTTAAATACTATCCATAAATTATTAACTAATTTTGTTTTATGTTAGGTATATACATAAATTAATTTTTTTTTTTTTTTTTTTTTTTAACTTTTATTACTAATTATTTTATTTTAGTTGTTGTTTTCAACTTTTTCTATTTTCACTAAGTATATTTTATTGATCTTTGCACACTTATTCAATATTATTGTTATTTTAACTTTAGGATAGGTTGTTACGTGTCCGAAAGTACTACATTTAAATTTCACTCACAAACACAAGTTCTTAGCAATTTTTTAGCTTATTTTTACTTTAGTATTTTACACTGTAAGATATCAGTATATTTCAGATAGATATAAGCACTTTTACTATTTTTAAACTTTAAAAAACACTGGAGCTAGATGTTGCCGACTTAATTGCCAACTACCGACGGCTTGAAGGAATTTTAAAATTATTGTTGGCAACCACTGACCTGTTATAATAATATATGTTACGGCTAAAGATAGGTGTGAACATAAACTTAAGTTTAGCCGGCTAATGATAGAAGAAACGAACATTAATGTCTCCTCGAAGATAAGTTTAGCCGGCTAATCTTAAGTTTATGTTCACACCTATCTTTAGCCGTAAATATATACCACTGGAGAGGCTGCTGTCAAATTATTTTTATGCCTATTTGAAAAACGCTATGTTGGCGCTGTAGTGGCTATACTTGGTCCTAGGTGGCTATCACTGATCTGTAAGCATTGGACTGGCTCACTGCCTGCACCATAGACATAGTATACTTCGTAACAGCCAGTCCAGAGCGATTACTGCGATCAAGGTCATTGTCATTACCAACTGTCAGTAGTTTGACGTTACCCGCATTGACGTGTGTTTGACTCAAGTTTGACTAGTTGCTTTTTTTTTCATTTTTAATAAATTAGTTTTTATTCATAAAGTTCAAGTTATTTTGTTACGAATGAAAGACTGCGCAGTGTGCGCGTGGCCGCTAATGCCACTTGGTCAGAGACAAGCCATTCTATAGAAATCAATATTGCCATTATTTACGGCTTTGAGCTCTAAGCTCATAATTTTCAGTAAAGATCACTACACTGGTGAAATTCAGTAATTAATTGGTCTAAACAATAGTATTTAAATAAATAAAACCGGCCAAGTGCGAGACGGCCGTACAAAAATATCTTGATCGATTTATTTTTTCCTTAACCGATAATTAATAGTCTGTGGACAATATCGTTATACAGCCACGGCACAGCACTTAGCCAAGTGGGCGGTACCCATCTATGAAAAATTAATTACCTTCAGAACACTTCCATCGGTAAAAAATAGGAAACTTCATGGGCGTGACCGTGACGTGAACTGTCAAAACGGGCCTTTCTTTTATTTTGTTAATTTTGTTTGTTATGTTATATATTATGTTTAAGTAAGTTATATAAGTTAAGTATATGTTATATAGCAAGGAACATAATTATGTATAATATACTCTACGGCGAGAGAAGAATGAAATGTTCGAACGGTTCGAACGTTTGAACAAAAAAAAAAACAAAAAAAAATTGACTGAATCTATGACAGATTGTATTGCTACCGTTCCGTTAGACAACTAGCGCCATAGCGGTAGTCCGAGACATCAAAAAGTTATTATAAATATAAATTTAGTTGTCATATAGCATTTACTGTGTGTGCATGTGTTTTTTTTTACTTTTTTACATACCTTACATTTTGTTCTAGTGTTTTTGTGTGAGATTGTCAAAAGTTATTAACAATATTGTTATAAAAATTACAATCACGTATGTAAGTATTTTCGCTTACTTTACATACTAATTGCGAAATTATAAATTATTTATGAGCATAGTTTTCTTTCACGTATCTGGTTTTTTATGTTGTTGCATTTTCGTTCGACCTGTTCGTCGGTTTTTTCCACAAAATAAAAATACATGTGTTATAAATTTAATCAACCTCATTCGAATCTTTTTTGATAATCATATTTGATAATTCAAATTTAACACTTTTTAGTTTTCGAATAAAGTACATACCTACATACTATGTACTTAATGAGAAATATTTTTAATTTTTTGAAGTTTACTGCAAATATATGCAAATACTTATTACTTATACTACACTAGCTGGTGCTCGCGACTTCGTCCGCGTGGAATAGTTATTTTGGGAATCATTTGGGTATCTCGAACGGTTTTCGCAGCGCACGCAACGGAAGCCCTCAAAGATGAATAATTTTCCCCGTTTTTTCCACATTTTCGTCTGTTTCTTCGCTCCTATTAGTCGCAACGTGATGTTATATAGCCTAAAGCCTTCCTCGATAAATGATCTATCCAACACAAAAATAATTTTTCAATTCGAACCAGTAGTTCCTGAGATTAGCGCGTTCAAACAAACAAACAAACTCTTCAGCTTTATAATATTATAGTATAGATAGTAAGGATAAGGCTGTGGTATGAAAATTTATGTGAGTAAAATCAAAATTATCGCACATAAAAATAAAGTTGACCCTGCAGTCACTAAAGACGGTGCTTGACTTTTGATCTTTATAATTTTATAATACGAGTCATAAAATAAAACATTGCAATAAATTTACATTGCATAAACAATAAATTTGATAATTTTTTCTATAAGAGAATTATGCTTAAAAAGTTACTTAGTATTAAAATGTACATATTTAAATATGGACTTCTGGTTCTATAAATAAAGTTATTATTTGATGAGCAAATTGGATGAGGGGTTTATTTATTTTTATTTCTCCCAGCGGTTGCATCATCCTCGTGGACCATTTATTTAAACTAGTGACCTGCTCCCGACTTCGCTCATGCACAAAATAAAAATTACACATAGCTAAGAAGTTTTATTAAAATCGGTTCAGTAGTTTAAGTGTTCAGTGGATTTGGAAAGTATTGGCAGACATTACATTTCTTAGTCATTTGGACAGCCCGTCTGGTGGCAGTGACCATCCTCTTATAAAATACCACCGAATAAGCGAGTAAAGGTCGGTGCGATAATGATCGGCATCGGCAAAAAAAGGATCCTTCGGCATCCCTACATGCAAGCAAACACTGCTGCGATGTGTCCTTAAGGATGTCGAGACGCTTCAGCATTGCGTCTCTTCGCATTCTCTTCAGGGCAAGCTATCCCCGAGTGTTGCCTCGGTGTGCCGAAGGTAGCCGAAGCATCCTCAAGACTGCCAACGTGGCAGCCTCAAGCGTACCGAAGCGGTATTTTTGTTACTATGGCCATATATATTGGAAATTTCTACTTTATTGCCATTGCGTTAATGTATATTACTATTTGCCACCTAAAATCCTCAGCCGCTATTTCCAATCCAATGTCCTTAATGCCACGATAGTCGGCACCGTACTTGCAGCACCTGTGGTATTGCTTGTGTTATAGTCGACGGTAGCCACCTACCATCAAGTGGACTATGAGCTTGTCTGTTTGACTTTAACATAAAAAAATATTTGAATTTTTTTAAAGATTGTAATGAAATAATTACTTTCAAACACATGTAATGATATAGAGCTTTTAGCTCTAGTAATAAATAAATATACAAATAAATAAAAAAACAAAGATAAATTGATTGGTCTCGCTGCGCTCGACTAGATAGAGCGCTATACAAAAGCGATAGCTCCGTGAATGCGGCAACTTTTTATTGTAGTGTGTGTAAAACATCATCACTTTGTATCACTTTTTACACAGTTTTATTATATTTTCACAGTTTCACTATGCAAACTGGCATTTTATTATGCTCAAATTTAATAAAACATTCTGCACGTACACATCACAGACAGTTTGCAGTGTGACTGGCTCGGGTACGCCGAATTCGGCGTAGTATTTTTTGCCGCATTTTACAAGTACAACGGCGGTATCTAGTCGAGCGCAGCGAGACCAATCATTCATCTATGGAAAAAAATATATATATTTATTATAAATAAATAAATTTATAATTTATTACTTAGTTCTAAAAAGTTAGCTCTGAGGAAAGTTCAATGACTTATTGAGTAATGTTATTCTTTTATGGTAATTTAATTACCAATAAATTATGCAGACAAAAACATAAAGCAAATTTGGTTTTGCACAGGCCTCGTTTTTGTCTGAGATTTCTGTCATACGACATGGCCACAAGCATTTATTTTTAAATAAGTATAAGTACAAAGTTTTAGCTACTTGATGCAAATTGCAAATGTATAGTTATTATATTAGATACTTACTGTTAGGTATACCTAAAGAGCATAAAAGATACAGATTATAATCTAGCGATCCGCTCCCAGCTTCGCCCAGAAACAGAGCTTAATTCGGTTTTATTATATTATATTATTTAATTCAGAATAGTGAATTCAGAGAGCCATCCATTCAGGGGGTTTCATCCCTTCGTGGTTGAAGTTCCTCGGTCACGCACGAAGCGTTACAGTTCCACCTTCCTTGTCCGAACTGCTAAGGAGTGGAACTCATTGCCTGCGTCTGTGTTTCCCCAAAATTACAACCTCGGGGTCTTCAAACGTAGGGTAAATGGGCATCTACTAGGTAAGCGTGGTCCACCTTCGGTCGCATCTGCACCTAACATCAAGTGAGATCGCGGCCAAGCGCTGCCTTGACTTATATAAAAAAAAAAGTTCCAAAATAACTATTCCACGCGGACGAAGTCGCGAGCACCATCATCACCAAATCATCTCAGCAGTAGGACGTCCACTGCTGGACATATGCCTCCAATAGGACCGGTCAGAAGCAGCCTGGATCCACCGCTGACCCGCGGCCTTTATTAGGTCGTCTGTCCTAATAGAGCGAAGAGCAATAGCGATTGTAATGTAGTTGTAATTGTTCGGTATATGTAATTATTATAATTATATATGTAAAATATCTAGACAAACCTTTAAGGTGACGCTCCCAAAACGCTCTCTGTTGGCGCACAGCGCGTTACTGAGGAACACTCGCATGCATTCCCTTTAAACACAAATACGGTTCGAATAAGGTTGAATATCGAATGATCCATTTCTCTGTTTTTCTTGCATAGAACTAAAGGACGTAAGTCTCAAATCAAATTTAATTTATTATGAGAATAATAATCGTTCTAGGTAAATTTTGTCTTGAGAATAACTAATAAACCTCATTTTCTTTCTATGAGTATTTATTTTGCATATGTAACTAAAGTTGCTTCTGAGATAAAAGAAAAAATATCGAAAAAATGACTCAATTTAAAAAAATAAAGGTATCGAGTCAGTTTCCACTAATTGTGTTTCTGTCTTGACATTGACTAGATAAAGGTTTAAAATATAATATTATTTAAGTTTTACATTGATGTGATATTTGGTTACTTACAGTTTTACGGCAAACAATCATAATGTTTAGGGAGCGGGGCCTTAATGGTTTACAGATATTGTTGTCATCTTGTGTTTAAATATGTGTTGGATAGTAATAAAATAAATAAATATAACTATAATATCTCTATAGTTATATATAAAAATTATGTCACGTTGTTTGATGCCAATGAACTCTTAAACTACTGAACCGATTTTGATAAAACTTCCTCACTCCGCATGTGTTTGATCCAATTTCAAAGATGGGATAGTTTTTTTTTTATTTTTGAAGCCGGGCGAAGCCGGGAGTGTAGCTAGTTTTTTTTATATAAGTATGTTTATCTGAACAGTGAAGAGAAGGTAACAGGCGCTATAGTAAAAGTAGATATAACTAATTTGAATAAAAGAAAGTCTTGAGACAATCTAAATTTAACGTAATGTTATACTTAAGGCACACTTAACGCGATATTCAGCAAATAAATTTATTTGAATTTGGAATTAGTAGAAAAGCGTTTTTTTTTCGTCGCCTAGTTTGACTTCTTAGGCTGGGTTGCACCATCTTACTTTAACTATAACCAACGTCGCAACTTCAGTTAATTCGTACTCATTTTCGGCCGAAAATGAGTTTTAGGCCGAAAATGAGTTGCACCAATTAACCAGTTATGATTATTTGTTAACTGGTGCAACTCATTTTCGGCCTAACCGTTATTTTAACTGAAGTTGCGGCGTTGGTTATAGTTAAAGTAAGATGGTGCAACCCAGCCTTAGAGTAAAATTACAAGTCAGATAAAAATACAGTGCATAATTGACTATAAGTATTGAAAAAAGTTTGAATCGGACAGATTAATAAAAAAAAAAATCAATTTTCTGAGAAAAAAAATTAGTAAACAACTGCAAAAAAACTTATGTACTGTTTACAGAAATAAAAATTTGTTTTTTAGGCTTATTAATTAACTTAAGTTCTATACTAAAGTTTGATCGGGTACTTTTAGTATTTCTTTTTTCATATTTTACACAATACTAGCTGACCCGGCCCGAAACGTTGTTTTGCGAAAAAAATTTCAGGTGGACCACCCTTAACATTTAGGGGTATAAAAAATAGATGTTGGCCGATTCTCAGACCTACCCGATAAGCACACAAAATTTCATCAAAATCGGTCCAGCCGTTTCGGAGGAGTTTGGCAACAAACACCGCGACACGAGATTTTTATATATTAGATCTAATATATACGTATTAGACACAATTTTTTTTAATTATAGCTCGTTTATTTTATTGATTTACATTTGTGGAGTCGCCGAGTTTAAAAAGGGAATCGCTGCTCTAAGTTTTTAAGTTATGTGTGTAAATTACCAGTTTAACCAATATAAGCCAACCTTTGGCCAACAAATATGACGTAATAGAATATTAATTGTTGAATTTCCAACGTATACATAAAATATGGAGTTATATAATATTGTCGTTCCGCTATGGAGATTTTTTTAATAATGGTCAGACAGGTTGATGATCTAAAGTGGCTTCCGTCGCCTATTGACGCAAGCAACGCCACAGGTTCTAAAAGTGCGCTGCCGACTTTAGTAGTAGGATTAATGATAAGAGACTAAAGAATATGATTGGTCTCGCTGCGTTCGACTAGATACCGCGCTATCTAAAAACAATAGCTCCGTAAATGCGGCAACTTTTTATTGTAGTGTGTGTGAAACATCGTCACTTTTTATACTGTTTCGTTAGGTATATTTTTATAGTGTCACTACGCAAACTGGCTTTTTATTATGCCCAAAATTGAATAAAACATTCGGCACGTACACATCACACACAGCTTGCAGTGTAGCTGGCTCGGGTACGCCGAATTCGGCGTAGTATTTGTTGCCGCATTTGGCAAGTACGACGGCGGTATCTAGTCGAGCGCAGCGAGACCAATCATTTATCTATGACTAGTAGGTATCTAAAAAAAACATCTACATAAATGACATGCAAAATTAAAAACAACTATTCCAAGTATAGTAAACTATGTTTACATGGCGTATGCCTCTACCACGTAAAACGATTTTAAGACGAGGAGTAACCTCAGACCGAACACAATTTTCGTGTATATTCGGTAGATCTTACGAAGAAATTATTTATTCGTAGGGTAGATCTGAGAATAGGTCGTAATCTATTTTTTATACCCCCAAGTGATAAGGGTGGCCCACCTCAAAAATTTTTTTTTATATATGGCCAAACAACGTTTGCCGGGTCAGCTAATTTTTTTTATACATATAAGTTAGTTGAATAGTTAAGTAAAGTTGCGCTTAAAATACTTTCTAAAAGACTTGAGAGGCGCTTTCACATTGTGCGATCAAGTTGAACTTATGCAACTGCATAAAATTGTTGCAATAAAAATTAATTGCACTGTTTTATATAATAAAACTAGCTGGTGCTCGCGACTCGTCCCCGTGGAATAGTTATTGTGGGAATCATTTGGGTATCTCGAACGGTTTTCGCAGCGCACGCAACGGAAGCTCTCAAATATGAATAATTTTCCCCGTTTTTTTCACATTTTCGACTGTTTCTTCGCTCCTATTAGTCGCAACGTGATGTTATATAGCCTGAAGCCTTTCTCGATAAATGATCTATCCAACACAAAAATAATTTTTCAATTCGAACCAGTAGTTCCTGAGATTAGCGCGTTCAAACAAACAAACAAACAAATTCTTCAGCTTTATAATATTAAATATAGATAGTTATTTTTTTTATGTTAAAGTCGAAAGACATACTGACGGTCCACTAATGATGGTGGGTAAGTTTGATAACGACGATGTGCTAAACTAATGTCTCTTCAGAACAGCTGTCTAATGGCCGTGCGTGTTTTCACCGTCCGTGGCTTCGGAGAAAGCATCACTCGCTCGACCGAAACACCTATATTTTATATATATACCGGCCTACTTAGATTTTCTCAACACTTTCAAGATTTTATCATATAAAAAAATATTTTTTATTGAATATAGGTACCTACATCGTATGTATAACCATAGATATTCCAGATAGTTTATAGATAGATAAAATTATATATAATATTGCATTTGTTGGTTACTGTGGAGTTAGTTCCACAGACGGTGCTATTTAGATATTTATTTATGGTATCAAAAATTAATTAAGTAGATAAGTATGTACCTATGCCTAAGCATTATCTAAAGGTACAGTCGGAGTACGAAGACCTTCGTCAGTTTACAAATTCATTCCTTTTTCAAGTCGTAGATAATTAAAATAATGAAGAAATATTTTAGAAAATGAAAATAAATTAAATTACTGCAAAATCGATATTAATAAATATAATTATTTATTATTCATTCCCAAAATCAATCAATATTAATTGTTTTTTGTAAAATTTTCTTAATTTTTCTTAAAATATATATTAATTACAATAAACTTTGTAACTCTAAGTATAGTTTTTAGAAAAATAAAATCTGTAATTTAATTTTGTAATGAAATAAATAAAAAATAATAATAATTAACAATGGACATGTTAAGTCTATGTCATGTAGGTACAAGTTTATGAATACGATGAATAGGTTTAAAGGTTATACTTAATATTTGAAATAAGTTGTTAAAAAAATCACTTAGTTAGAGTTAGGTTGACGACATTACATGACATGGGCGACCTTGAAGTTGCGGTTAGCTCCGAGAAAAACATATTTGCTTTACTACAAGGTTAAGTTCTTTAGTAAGAACATTGCGAAACGCATTTAGACTCGAGGAAATCCACTTTTCCATGTAGGTAGGTAATATATTTCACTAGTGATCCGCTCCAGGCTTCGCGAGATGGGAAAAAAACCATTGAACTCGCGACACTGTCATGTAATGTGTGTAACCGTAACTGACAGCTCTGTATATAAGTAGGTATAACAAGTGACATGTTATAAGAAAAATAAATTTTGTAAATTTAATTTGTAATGAAATAAATAAAAAAAAATTGTAATGAAATAAAAGCAAAACATATTTGCTTTATTACAAGGTTAAGTTCTTTAGTAAGAACATTGCGAAACGCATTTAGACTCGAGGAAATCCACTTTTCCAATGGGTAATGTATTTCACTAGTGATCCGCTCCAGGCTTCGCCCTAGATGCATTTTTTGAAGTGAAAAACCATTGAACCCGCGACACTGTCATGTAATGTAATGTAACCGTAACTGACAGCTCTGTATATAAGTACTTACTAAGCAGACAACTGCATATGAAAGTAAACTTACTAGATATGTTAACAAGGATCAATATGGTATACACCTCTGACCAATAATGCCTTTGTTGTTGTTAATATGCTATAATTATATTTTATAACTAACTAGCTGGTGCCCGCGACTTCGTCCGCGTTCTGGATGAAAGGTACCCTATGTTCTTTTTGGAGTCCCAGACAACGTGTATGCAAAATTTACAACGCCATCTAGGGAATTCTGTTTGAAGCAATGTAGTACTCTAATTCATCTAATCTCACTTCGAATAATGGAAAAAGTCTGTTAACAGATGGCACTACATGTTAGTTATAGTTTATAAAATTACGTTACGTGTTAATAAAATTAAAGCTGCTGCCCGCGACTTCGCCCGCGTAACTTAGTAAATTATGTACTTAAACCTTCCTCGAGAACCACTCTACCCATTAGTGAAAACCGCATTAAAATCCGTTGCGTAGTTTTAAAGATCTAAGCATACAAAGGGACATAGGGACAGAAAAAGCGACTTTGTTTTATACTATGTAGTGATGATAGTGATAATAAATCTGTAAGTTTATGTATGTATGTCTGTATGTATGTATGTATGTATGTATGTATGTCTGTATGTATATGTATGTTCCTCCATAACTCAAACGAATTAACTGATTTTTCATGAAACTTGGTAGATAAACATTAAGACGTACGGTACACAGGATAGGTTACCTTTTCCACGCGAGCGAAGTCGCGAGCGCCAGCTAGTTATTTATAAAGTCGAAATTTCTTTCACCTATAGAAAGCTACATTATCAGCGAGTAACATAGGCTAATAATAATTAACATAGTTATCCAGACGAAGTCGCGTGCAACAGCTACTGTGTAATATTCTGTGACTCCATTTTATTAACATTGATTGATGTAAATTGAAATAAAAATAAGCGCAGTGGTACATTAAAAAACAGACGGACAAATATAAAACCGGTCTAAATGTTACGCCATAATTATCAAAGTTTCCACTTGGTTGCGATATTAATTGAGCACATTTGTATATAATAAATACTAGCTGACCCGGCAAACATTGTTTTGCTATTTAAAAAAAAATTGATATGCGGTTTTTTATACCCTGATCTATGGAGTTATTAGGTATTTAATACTATTTATCCGTTTATTTATTACTAGCTGGTGCTCGCGACTTCGTCCGCGTGGAATAGTTATTTTGGGAATCATTTGAGTATCTCGAACGGTTTTCGCAGCGCACGCAACGAAAGCCCTCAAAGATGAATAATTTTCCCCGTTTTTTCCACATTTTCGACTGTTCCTTCGCTCCTATTAGTCGCAACGTGATGTTATATAGCCTATAGCCATCCTCGATAAATGATCAATCCAACACAAAAAGAATTTTTCAGTTCGAACCGGTAGTTCCTGAGATTAGCGCGTTAAAACAAACAAACAAACAAGCAAACTCTTCAGCTTTATAATATTAGTATAGATTATTATTATTATTATTTATCCGTTTATTTGACGACACGTTTGGTCTTAGTGACTAGTAACCCTAGCTGTTAACCAAGCGGTCGCGGGTTCGAATCCCGCTAGGGGCGAATGTTTATGTGTTAACATTTACATTTGTACCTGAGTCATGAATGTTTTGTATATGTATGTATATAAGTGTATATCAACCGTCTTGTATCCATAATACAAGCATTAAGTTGCTTACTTTGGAACAAGATGGTGCTGTGTGGAATGTGTGAATGTAGGTAGGTATATATAGTTATTTATATATTATTTATTATTATATTTATTATTTATTTATTTTCAGATTTCTTAACACCTCAAAATGCCGGACGACTCGGAAGTACGCAGCTTTTATTCAAACAAAAATCTCTTTGTGACCGGTGGTACCGGCTTTGTCGGTTTATGTCTGATCGAGAAAATTCTGCGCACGATACCAGACGTTGGTAAAGTGTACTTATTGATGCGGCCCAAGAAGGGGAAAGAGATCTCGCAGAGGCTTGAGGAGTTCCCTAAACATCCGGTGAGTGATTTTCCTTCAAAATCGTCGAACTACTACAACAACTGTGGAATTTGAGTCACATATGCCAAAGCGGCAAGTGGTCGCTTTTATAATTTGCCGTAGCACGGCACGGCACGGCACGTTTTTACCGTCACGGTAAGATAGGACAGCAAAATGTATGTAATTGTGTGTAAAAAATCGTAATTTTTTATCACTTTTTACCTAGTTTTATTATATTTTTACACAGTTTCACTACGCTAACTGGTATTTTATTATGCCTAACATTTAATAAAACATTCGGCACGTACACATCACAGACAGTTTGCAGTGTGACTGGCTCGGGTACGCCGAATTCGGCGTATTATTTTATGCCGCATTTTACAAGTACGACGGGGGTATCTAGTCGAGCGCAGCGAGACCAATCATTCATCTATGTATATCACATAGTTAGTTATAATAGTAATGGTTATAATAATCATTTAATTTTCACCAGGTATTCGAGAGGTTGCTAGAAACTGAGTCTACGGATGTCTTCAACAAGTTGGTGCCGGTTTCTGGCGATGTAGGCGAGGATGACCTGGGCCTCAGCGCCCAGGATCGAAAGACTTTGGTGGACCATGTCAATGTTGTTATACATTCCGCTGCTACCCTCGATTTTCAGGTAAACCCTTCAGGAACTCAAGTCGAAAGCATTAAATTAGAAACTAGCTGATGGACGTGACTTTGTCCGCGTTCTGGATGAAAGGTACCCTATGTCCTTTCTGGTGTCCCAGACAACGTGTATGCAAAATTTCATAGTAATCGGTTCAGTAGTTTTTGCGTGAAAGAGTTACAAACATCCATACAGACAACACAACATAACATAAAAATGTATTATTTTCAGGAGAACTTGCGTCCCACAGTCAATATAAATTTGCTGGGAACAAGAAGAATCATGGAGCTGTGTAAGCAGATTAAAAATTTAAAGGTATATTTAATAATGTGTCATTTTTTTATATATTTATAAACAGTTTCAACCCGCGGTTTCACTCCTTTTTGCAGTTTTTTTCTGAAATCAAAATTTCGAAAATTTCTTTTTAAGGTTTTTTTATCTTCACAACAACTCAGCTAGAGGACTAAAATTATTGGACATTTACAATAATATTATTATAATTATATTACTAGCTGGTGCCCGCGACTTCGTCCGCGTTCTGGATGAAAGGTACCCTATGTCCTATCTGATGTCCCAGACAACGTGTATGCAAAATTTTATGGTGATCGGTTCAGTAGTTTTTGCGTGAAAGAGTTACAAACATCCATACATCCATACAAACAAACTTTCACATTTATAATATTAAATAGGATATAGAAATAATATACATTCTAATAATTATAACAAAAAACAAACAAATGAAATTGGAAATATTTATTATTTCCCATTTTGTCATCAGGTAATGATACACGTGTCGTCGGCATACGTCAACTCGTACTTGACGGTAGCCCACGAGAAGGTCTACGAGACTCCGGCGGATTCGGAACAGATTATTTCACTCGTAGGGACTCTTTCCAACGAATCGTTGGATGAAATTGAACCAAAGTGAGTGTTTTTTAGGATTCCATTCCACAAATGGCTGTGCGATTTATTTTCGATTTGTTACATTTACTAATATTTTTTTACTCTAGATGCCCGACGCAAAACGAAGTATTATAAGCTTGATGTGTGTGTATGTGTTTGTGCCATCGTAACTCCCGAATGGATGGACCACCGACTTTGAAAGCTGAAAGTTTTTTTTAAAAAGCTGGATGATATCGGAATTGTTCTCAGCTATAGTTTTAAGATCATGATTATTTCGCTCTGTTACAGTAGTACAACCAAGAAGTACTACTGGTAGTACAAATTCTACAACGTTGTATCACTGGTACTACTGGTAGTACAAGTGACACTCTTTAGAGATGGTAGTACTGCTGCTTAGCTGAATAATTTTCTCAGCAGCCTGGCCGCATTATTGTCCTGGTTCTTTCAGTAAGCTAAAATGAAACCTGGATTAGGACCTGTCGAATTATTGAACACATTTTAATGTTTGTTGGCAGTTTTACTGATTCGAATATTCGATATTCGAATAGATATTGATTCGGCGTGTATTTCATTTCAGATTGTTGAAGACGCATCCAAACACGTATACGTTTACGAAACATCTGGCCGAACATGAAGTAGTCAAGTGTGCCGAATTATTTCCGTGTACAATAGTGCGACCAACTATGAGTAAGTTGGGATTTTTTTTTCAATAGCCTACGTTCTTCTAGATTTCAAATACCTATCTCTATGCGAATTTTAACTATTTGTGCCAAAGATAATTGATTGGTCTCGTTGCGCTCGACTAGATAGAGCGCTATACAAAAGCAATAGCTCCGAAAATGTGGCAACTTTTTATTGTAGTGTGTGTAAAAAATCATCGTCACTTTTTATCACATTTTACACAGTTTTATTATATTTTTACACAGTTTCACTACGCAAACTAGTATTTTATTATGCCTAAAATTTAATAAAACATTCGGCACGTACACATCACAGACAGTTTGCAGTGTGACTGGTTCGGGTACGCCGAATTCGTCGTACTATTTTATGCCGCATTTTACAAGTACGACGGGGGTATCTAGTCGAGCGCAGCGAGACCAATCATTTATCTATGTATTTGTGCCATATTTTAATAAATAATGTCCACATATCCTCGACCAATATAATTATAGATGTTTAGATAGAGAGAGAATAGCACCCATATATGATTAAAATTAAACTAGCTGGTGTCCGCGACTTCGTCCGCGTTGAAAAAGCAAAATATATCGCCTGACATCGTTATTGCTATTGCACTTAGCCAGGAGTTAGTTTCCTTAATTTTAGATGATCCCTCGGGAGCAGTACTTTTTTTCTGAATGAAGGGTACCCTATGTCCTTTCTGGTGTCGCAGACCACGTGTTTGCAAAATTTCATGGTTATCGGTTCAGTAGTTTTTGCGTGAAAGAGTTACAAACATCCATATGTACATCTATACAAACTTTCGCATTTATAATACTAGCTGGTGCCCGCGACTTCATCCGCGTTCTGGATGAAAGGTACCCTATGTCCTTTCTGGTGTCGCAGACAACGTGTATGCAAAATTTCATGGTGATCGGTTCAGTAGTTTTTGCGTGAAAGAGTTACAAACATCCATATATATGTACATCCATACAAACTTTCGCATTTATAATACTAGCTGGTGCCCGCGACTTCATCCGCGTTCTGGATGAAAGGTACCCTATGTCCTTTCTGGTGTCGCAGACAACGTGTATGCAAAATTTCATGGTGATCGGTTCAGTAGTTTTTGCGTGAAAGAGTTACAAACATCCATATATATGTACATCCATACAAACTTTCGCATTTATAATACTAGCTGGTGCCCGCGACTTCATCCGCGTTCTGGATGAAAGGTACCCTATGTCCTTTCTGGTGTCGCAGACAACGTGTATGCAAAATTTCATGGTGATCGGTTCAGTAGTTTTTGCGTGAAAGAGTTACAAACATCCATATATATGTACATCCATACAAACTTTCGCATTTATAATACTAGCTGGTGCCCGCGACTTCATCCGCGTTCTGGATGAAAGGTACCCTATGTCCTTTCTGGTGTCGCAGACAACGTGTATGCAAAATTTCATGGTGATCGGTTCAGTAGTTTTTGCGTGAAAGAGTTACAAACATCCATCCTTACATCCATACAAACTTTCGCATTTATAATATTAGTAGTAAGTAGTATGATTAATATATTCTGTTTTTTTTACGATAATTTACTATGATAATTTAATAATATTTATAATATTTACAGTTGTAGCTGCCTGGAAGGAGCCTGTGCCCGGATGGACTTGTTCGAAGGTCGGACCTCAAGGCTTCCTAATGGGAGCTGCTAAGGGTAAATTAATTTTTATTTAATACTAGCTGGTGCCGGCGACTTCGTCTGCGTTGAAAAATTAATCCATAGCCTATGGTATGGATATCCATAGCCATACTAGTACTAGTGATTTTTTTTTTAAATCGGTCCACAAGTTTTTGAGTTTATTCATTACATGCAAACATACAAATCTTCTATCTTATATAATATTAGCACAGCATACTTATTTAATACAGTAGGCCGACGCCTTTGATGTTGGGCGATACCGCCGCCTGTGTAGGTATTTAAAAATTACAAAAGGGTTGACACAAATTAAGTAAAATAAAATGTGCTCAAGTACCTTTCTTCATCGTGCGGAAATTGATTAAAGCTTAGTTTTTTATTTATGCGAGATAAAGATTTGCACGCACTTACAGCACATGCCGTATGCACCATTTTGATTTATATAATAAATTAAAATTTGAAAGACACGATAGCCCTGGAATATTTATCCCAAGCTACTAAGAACGGCGAAGTATGCAGCTTGGGCACGTCCCACTCGCGCCTCACCCCTCACGCCCCGCGCGATTGCCCTGTCTAGACGTCTCCGTCGGCCTACAGTACGAAATAAGTATGCTGTGATATTAACAAAAATAAAGCCGAAATACCGTCCACCGAACATTCATATAACCAACCGGGAAGGGGGGTGGGGGGTTCAAATTTTTTTACCCGGTCGTATAGCGGGTCGAAAATGAGGAATGGGAAAAATACGGAGAAGTCGATCCACTGAGGTGGTAAAAATTAGTATAATAATAGTAGTAATAATAATGCAGGTGTTGTGCGCCGACTGCCCCTCGCCAAGGATAACGTAGCAGACTACATCCCAGTGGATGTGGTCGTCAATCAGCTGCTGGTAGCCGGATGGCAAGCGGCCAAAACCAAGTAAGTAAACTCTACAAATAAAGTGCTTTATCACCCTAAGATTGAACATTGTTTGTATGTTGCAGATAATAAGGTCTGTTTTCCTTTGAAAATTCAAAGTGACAATTTCTATTGCTATCCTTATTAGCGATGACGAATTATGTCAATCAGTAATCAATACCTATTTCAAATGTAAGCCTTAGCGAATTTCGAAATGAATGGAATTTGTAATCGAATCTGATAAAGCACTTTTCTTGTCTGCTATACATAATATATAATATTTATAACATTATAAACAAGTAACATATAACAACAAGTAAGCATTTATAACAAAATTATTAATTGCCTGTTATTAAATTAAATGAAAGAAATATCTAATATATAAAATTCTCGTGTCGCGGTGTTTGTTGCCAAACTCCTCCGAAACGGCTTGAACGATTTCGATGAAATTTTGTGGTTTTTTTTTTCATACCCCTAAATGTTAAGGGTGGTTCGCAAAACAACGTTTGCGGGGTCAGCTAGTATAATATATATAAAATTTCAGGTCCGGTCTGTCCGTGTATCACTGCTCCTCGTCCACATACAAGCCTTTCACGTGGGCGTCCATAGAGCCCGAAGTCAACGGGTTGTTACACGAGTATCCACTCAAAAGTGCCGTCTGGTGAGTGTATATAAAAATGTATATATGTATAAAAATGTTGTGTCGGTTTGTTTGTGTGTGTCTCTAAAAAACTCAAAAAACTAGTCAAAAACGGATTGACTTGAAATTTTTACACAATCTCGAACGCGAGAGAATAAGCTGTCACATTTAAAGTGGCAGTTAGCCGTTGTCATGGCAGCCGCAGACAGTTGAACGTCAAAGAAAACTACAGCGAAGCGTGCAAGGGCTCAGCTAGTCACTACTATTATAAAACAAAGTCCTCCGCCGCGTCTGCTTGTCTGTCTGTCTGTCTGCCTGCCTGCCTGTCTGTCTGTTTGTCTCCCTGTCTCCCTGTCTGTCTGTCTGTCTGTCTGTCTGTCCGACTTAAAATCTTTAAGTCTTTAAAATTAAATTATCTTTAAAATCGTTCGCGTGAAAAAACATACACACACACACATGCATACATAATTTTTTTTCTATATCCCATCTTGTATCCCTGACAACGTGTATGCAAAATTTCACGATGATCGGTTCAGTAGTTTTGGCTTGAAAGCAAGACAGACAGACAGACAGAGCTACTTTCGCATTCATAATATTATTAAGTAAGCATTTATCAATTTTTTTAAGGTACCCACAGACAGACAGAGTTACTTTCGCATTCATAATATTATTAAGTAAGCATTTATCAATTTTTTTTTAAGGTACCCACAGACAGACAGAGTTACTTTCGCACTTATAATATTATATAAGTAAGGAAGTAAGGATTTATAATTGTTTTTTAAGGTACCCACAGACAGACAGACAGAGTTACTTTCGCACTTATAATATTATATAAGTAAGGAAGTAAGGATTTATAATTGTTTTTTAAGGTACCCATACCTTAAATTCGTCTCATCGCTGTGGCTGTTCCGTCTGTCGGCCATATTCGTCCATTTCTTCCCCGGAATACTGTTGGACATGATGATGCGTGTGACCGGAGGCAGACCCATGTGAGTATTGTTATATTTATTTTATTTTAGGTCTTAGTCAATGACAGTATCACAGAGTATAGCGAAGTAAATTTTTTTTTTTTTTTTTTTGGAGTTTACTCCTTAAGAATATATATTTTCATATAATGTTAAATGTTGAATTTGCTTGGGAAAATGATGAAATGCTTGGGAAATTGTTGAAATAGCTTGGGAAAATGATGAAACTGACTGGGAAAATGATTAAACTACTTGGAAAATTGTTGAAATAACCTGGGAAAATGTTGAATTTGCTTAGGAAAATGTTGAAATAGCTTGGGAAAATGATGAAACTGACTGGGAAAATGATGAAACTACTTGGAAAATTGTTGAAATAACCTGGGAAAATGTTGAATTTACTTAGGAAAATGTTGAAATAGCTTGGGAAAATGATGAAACTGATTGGGAAAATGATGAAACTACTTGGAAAATTGTTGAAATAACCTGGGAAAATGTTGAATTTACTTAGGAAAATGTTGAAATAGCTTGGGAAAATGATCAAACTGATTGGGAAAATGATGAAACTACTTGGAAAATTGTTGAAATAACCTGGGAAAATTTTGAATTTGCTTAGAAAAATGTTGAAATAGCTTGGGAAAATGATGAAACTGATTGGGAAAATGATGGAACTACTTGGGAAATTGTTGAAAACGCTTGGGAAAATGCTTGAAAAATGGTATATCTTGTAAATAAATTGGTTCCAGACTGTTCCGGCTTCACAGAAACGTGTGGTCGTCCCTGAACCGACTCGAGAGGTTCATCTTCACCGAATGGAGGTTCCACAACACGAACTCCTTGGAACTGATGAAGCAACTCAACCAAACGGACAGACAGATGTTTTACATAGACATAGCCAGTTTAAATGTGAGTTCTTAGTTTTATACTAGCCAGTGCGGGGGCGACTTCGTCCGCGATGAAAAATGAAAAATATAACACACAAGTAAAGATTACCATCGATTAGTTTAGATTAGTTAATGAAAATTAATTATTAACTAATGGAGATTAATTTTAAATAATAACTGAAAATTAATGTTAAATAATAATTTTGAAAATTAATGTTAAATTATTAATTAATGATAATTAATGTTAATCTAATTAATTAATTAAATGTAACTAAATATGATATGTAGTCTTGTTATCTGTGAAAATACTAGAAGCGCAATCTGGTGTCAATGATTATCGTTATGATATTGTCAATAGTTATCATTACGACGACGGTGGCGCCGCCGCCGTCACTCCAGTGGCGTTCAATTTTTAATATTTTTTGACGATCCCACAAGAAGCTAACCTTTTTCCAGGATAAAAAGTATCATATATTATGTTAGGTAATTAAATCTAGTTAATTGGCTATTTGACAAGATTTAAAATTAACTACAAATTGTGGTTATCCTATCAGAAAATAGCGTAAAAAAAAAAAAAATTATGTCACTTTATTTTAAACCAAATCTAAATTATGTATATTTTTTGCAAATTATATTATGAAAAAAAAATATGATAATTTTTGAAATTTTATCTGCGACCAAAACGCCCTGTGATTGGTTGCAACTCTGATGACGTCATACGCCAGTGAACGTATCAGACATCGAGTAATAAATAGTGTTTATTCACTTAATATCAGTTATCTGTGTCATCATTCGGTTCTGTTGTGTGACGTCACACGTATCAAAGACCAGCGCCATTACAGAAACAGCGTTTTTGGCGCGGTTTTGCAAATTTAAACTTTAACATTAATAAAATAAAGTAGATCTCTCGGAAATATCAATGTAGTGTGCTTATTATGTAATAAGGAATAATTTGAAAACGATTCTTCTGATTTTAGTGTGTCTGTCTGTTTGTTTGTTGCAGTGGTCTGACTACTTCAAGAGCTTGCACAGAGGCGTTCGTCGTTATCTGAACAACGAGAAGGAAACAACATTGGTTGCGGCCAGAAAAAAGGATTCCATGTGAGTATATTTAGATGGTAACTGGTCACAATAGACTTGTTGCGTACGTTGACTTCGCCTGCTTTTATTTTCAGCTATTAATCTATACTAATATTATAAAGCTGAAGAGTTTGTTTGTTTGTTTGTTTGAACGCGCTAATCTCAGGAACTACTGGTTCGAATTGAAAAATTCTTTTTGTGTTGGATAGGTAATTTATCGAGAAAGGCTTCAGGCTATATAACATCACGTTGCGACTAATAGGAGCGAAGAAACAGTCGAAAATGTGAAAAAAAAACCGGGGAAAATTATTCATCTTTGAGGGCTTCCGTTACGTGCGCTGCGAAAACCGTTCGAGATACACAAATGATTCCCAAAATAACTATTCCACGCGGACGAAGTCGCGAGCACCAGCTAGTAATGAATAAAAAATCTTAAGGAGTAATCTCCAAAAAAAAATTTAAGACAAATTGTCTAAAAAGTTTTTTTTTTTAACATACTGTTTTTTTTATTATTTCAGATTGCTAATAGTCCATATAATTTGGCAAGCCCTAATGATTTCAACTGTCTGGTACACTTTCTCGTGTCTCTTCAATTGTACTATGATGCAGTGCGTTTGGATTTCACCGATTATTTTTATTCTATACAGTTTTCTATAATTAATTTTAATAATATTAAGCATGTTAAGCAATCTAGATCTAGCCGCCTTAGGGTACGAATTTAAGGTGTGTGGTGGTAAAGCAGACAAGAAAAGTGCTTTATCAGTTTCGATTACGAATTCCATTCATTTCGAAATTCGCTAAGGCTTACATTTGAAATAGGTATTGATTACTGATTGACATAATTTGTCATCGCTAATAAGGATGGCAATAGAAATTGTCACTTTGAATTTTCAAAGGAAAACAGACCTTATTATCTGCAACATACAAACAATGTTCAATCTTAGGGTGATAAAGCACTTTACTTGTCGAGTTTACCTTAAAAAAATATATTATGAATCGGTCTATACATATTTTTATATGTCAAGGTCATCGAAGTACTACAATTATGGAATTTGCGTGACAAATGACAAAGCGGCACGTAAAAAGTGCGCCTAAAACTGAATCACGGCTGAGTCAATGGTGAAAGGTAGTAACGACCGACTTCTACTATTCATTTTAAACTCTAATGTGTTTACGTAAAGTCACATTTTCTTTAAATGACATTATATTAGGTTTGATTGGTTTTAACGTGTTAATTGCCACATAACGCGACGTCGCGTGAAGCGACATGGTATGTGTCCAATAATGCGATGTCGCGTGAAGCGGTATATTACTGTGTACCCAATGACGCGACGTCGCGTGAATATTATGGTGTGTCGATAACGCGACGTCGCGTGGTGGTGACACAATAATGTGCCAACCATAAAATAGCAGCCGCAGCGTATTGGTATTTGTTTTGGCCACTACGGAAATATATTCAATGATTTTATTATTTCGGTCATCTATGCAATGTATGTTCAGCATTTCGGCTTTAACCAATTATTAACGTGTTAGATGACAGAATTGATGCTCTACGCATATTATAATGTCAATTTTAAATGTTCCATAAAGTTCCTAGTGGACTTGATGGACCTGTTTTGGAAAACTAAGAAAAATTATAGACTTGACTGGACCTGACTTGACTGACTAGTCTCGGGATCTGCTACTTTTGATTTTAATTTCAATTATGCCTTTTTTTTTTATTTTAAAATTAGTAAAAAAATTACTAATTAATTACTATTTAATTACTAAATTAAATTTATTACAAATTGATATTTTTACTAATGACACTGGCAAAATCATCGGAGGGGATCTGATGGAGCCAAGACATTAATAAAAAAAAATTGTGGTGTTTTTTATGGCATGCGAAATCCATAATTGTAGTAGAAAGAAACTTTACTTATAATATTACTTATAATCAAGTAATATTATAAGTAAAGTTTGTTTGCTTACATATTAATTTTTTTTTCAAATTCTTTTCAGAATTTAACTTGTTACTAATCTTTCGTTAACTCTGGTTAAAGCTTAGTTGAGCTTAACTGAACCTCCGGTGGTATTTATTGTAAGTATTTATAATATAAACATAATAATGTTTCCTATGGAAGTCGGGTTTTATATATTTTTGAATAAACTTTTTTATTGACATAATATATATATGTGTTTGATTTAATTTCTTATAAGATTTGCAATTGTGGAAATCTTGGCGATATTTTATTATCGTGATTGACTAATGGAGATAGTGGGACCATAAAATCTATTGAAACAATATTCCCACTATCCCCATGACTATGGGGATATTGGTGCCATAATCTATTGGAACAATATTCCCACTATCCCCATGACTATGGGGATATTGGTGCCATAATCTATTGGAACAATATTCCCACTATCCCCATGACTATGGGGATATTGGTGCCATAATCTATTGGAACAAAATTCCCACTATCCCCATGACTATGGGGATATTGGTACCATAATCTATTGGAACAATATTCCCACTGTCCCCATGACAATGGGGATATTGGAACCATAATCTATTGGAACAAAATTCCCACTATCCCCATGAAAATGGGGACATTGGTACCACAATCTATTGTGAAATAATATTCCCACTATCCCCATGACAATGGGGATATTGGTACCATAATCTCCCACTATTATTATCCATATTGTCATTATTAATTTTATTTATTATTCATTTATTATTATTCATTTGTCAGTTCTCGAGTTTATTCATTACAAACAAAAATAGAACAATACAATTTATACTAGCTTTTGCACGGGTTCTGACGTTTTGAAACTGACGTAATGGGACCAAACAACACCTACTAACAAAGAAACCGCGACTTCGACTGCCGTATAAATCCGACTCTGGCGGCTAAAGGATTAATAAATGAAACACCGTAAACTTTACAATTGTTTTATTTTAATATATGGAATAATAAATTAATCCCTCGTGTATATTATCATACTATCACCGAGACACGTTGGCTGCCTACGGGCTATCGCCGTCTCGCTCTAGCAAGGCATACCTTCTCTGTCATTACTTCGTTCAAGTGTAACTCGCACAGAGATCGGAAACTTTATCCTCATCATACAACAAATATCAAATGAAATATTGTCATTTTAACAAAGTCGAACTTTTTATAACAGGTAAAACATAAGCTTCATTTTGCAACAAGAAAATTAATATTCATTAATTCATAATTAATTATGAATAATATTCGACAATTCTTAATTAATTAATTATGAATAATATTCGATAATTATGAATAATTTCATTAATTAGGTACCCAATTAATTCCAGTTTTTTAAAATAATTTTTCACTGTTTTTTTATTACTTCTAATACACAGATCTAAATCTGAATTTATTAAATTTTAAACACATTCTAATGCATAAAATATTTTATATCTTAAAACCATATTGAACTGTAGATATATTTATCAATAAAATCGTAGGTAAATAATATTCTTTGATATTATTTTTGTAATAGGTAATGTAATACCTATGTGTACGCCTTACTAGTACGAAACGGGACAATCAATCTTTGAGCATATTATCATCCGGCACTATAATATTTTTAACATTCCATCAATGTCGTGTACGGATATTACCTTTTACCAATAACCGTAAACCGCTGGCATCTAAGCAAAACATCTTTTAAAGCATATTTACTTGCGAATTTCCGAACGAACAAATGCGTCGGCCATTTTGAAAACAATAACTTCACACAGACTAGTTTAATTGTCATGATTTTTTTTTTCAAATTTATAACAACATATCAACGTTCGGATAACACATTGTGCACTGAATTAGACATAATATTTCATTGATTTTTCTAGTCTTTTCTTAATTCTTCCACCGTTTATTAAATTAATTGCGAATGAATTAATATGGCCGCCATTTTAAATGACGTCACAGCCTGTTTTAGCTTCGTCTCAGTTTTAGTTTCAGTCTTTCGGATCATTGTTTTAAATTCATTAAAATTTAGATATTTTTTTCAGTTTTTGTCGATTTTTACTGCCAAGGACCTGTGCTACGGCAAAAGTCACTCAGCACATTTTTTAATTAAATTAAATTTTCAAGTTATCTCATAAGAGTCATAAGTTATTAAAGTGCACCGAATTTCCAATAAAATGAGATAAACGGGTCTACATAGACCTTATAGCTTATAGTAAGGTCCATGGGCTATTAGTTCCATTTACGTCGAGTGTTATAACTATTACAGTGAGAAATATTTTTTTTAAAGCACTGTTCGTTCGGAAAAACCTCTTACCTTACACACTCCAAATAAACAATCAACTACATTTATAATATGCAGCGAAAAATAAAAACTTATATATATTTCGCTTTAATGTATAATGGATTCAACATTGGATAACTAAATTCTATATACACAATAAATATTATGGTACTGCACAAACCTATTTTTTTTTCTCTCCAACATTTTTGTTCAAAACAAACATGTCACCTTAAACCGTAATAATAATAATAATTATAAATATAAATAATTACATAATTATTTGTAAGCGGAACGCAAAAACTTTACAAGTTTCGTACAAAAAGATAACTATATAAGAAAGAAGGTGGGAAGGGTTCTTTATTTTTTATTTTTTTTAAAGTATTTTTTTGTTCAAAATTTACATATATCATTATAATTACAAAGGAAAAGAAAGAAACCCAACCGCATTATTTATTCATAATAATTAATACTAAAAAACATTAAACCAAATGTACATAAATTACATAATATATTTATGGAAGGAAGGAGCGGATTTGTGATGCACTTATCTTTTGCTACATTAGTTTAATTAAAAGTTATCCAGTATTATTATTACCAACATATAGGTAAACTCGACAAATAAAGTGCTTTATCACCCTAAGATTGAACATTGTTTGTATGTTGTAGAATGATAAGGACTGTTTTCCTTTGAAAATTCAAAGTGACAATTTCTATTATATTGCTATCTTTATTAGCGATGACAAATTATGTCAATCAGTAATCAATACCTATTTCAAATCTAAGCCTTAGCGAATTTCGAAATGAATGGAATTTGTAATCAAAACTGATAGAGCACTTTTCTTGTCTGCTTTACATTACCAAAATCTGACGCGCTCGAGTAAATCCCAAAAAACCGTCTTGGGCTCCCCTACTATAATGCAATTTTAATGTGTCCTTACTTTTATTAGGTACATACATTAATTGATTTAAGATATTAAACCAATGTGAAGCCGAAAGTAATAAGTATCACAAATCCATTCCATACTACATACATAATACATACTTATATACAAATCAAATAGATAGAAACTAAAAGATCGTGGTAAGTAGTAGCTATGGCGTCTGGCGTTAGACTTATTAATAAAAAAAATGCTAGCACTTAAATACGTAATCGTAAACACTTAGGCAATACTTAACAAGTACCTACAAATTACACTGGCCGTTGTGTGGGACACGGCTCACAAGATTTTTTTCATAAGTAGTCATAAGTACTTATGAATAATCATAAGTATTCATAAGTACCTACATCATTAGCTGGATTCTTTATTTTAAAAAGACCACACAGCTTAAAAAACATTTCTCTGTGAAATCTTTACGGATTGTACTAATCGCCTCAATTACTAAAAAAAAAACAACTATTTTAATAGTCTTCTTAATTTTAATTTATATATTTTTGTTAAATAAATTTTGGCTAAAAAACGTACGCAAACAATTTCTCTAGATAGGTAGATATATTTATAAAAAAGAAATATGGAAGAAGCAAGACTTACGTTGAGTATAAAAAAAATTAACACAGTACCCATAATGGTTGAAGGCCTATTTATTATAAATTTTATTCAGTTTTGAGCAAAAAGTTTTGCTCAACTATTTGATATTCAATCACCTAGTTGGTTAAATAGTTGTTATTGCATCAACCAGTTGGTTAAAAGTTGTTATTGCATCAACCAGTTGGTTAAATAGCCGACATTGCATCAACCACTTGGTTAAATAGTTAATATTGCATCAACCACTTGGTTAAATTGTTGTTATTGCATCAGCCAGTTGGTTAAATAGTCGACATTGCATCAACCACTTGGTTAAATAGTTAATATTGCATCAACCAGTTGGTTAACTAATTTTTGAAAGACAAATCATAAGTTAATTCGATTGTTAATGAATCCATAAATTACTCATGTAAGTAGTCTATTTCGCAATTTTCTATTGTTTATTTATTTTAGATAATATATTTTTGGATTGTATGAATCTTGTTAAATGTAGATTTTTAAATGTTATATTATTTTAATTAAAAAAAAAAATACAACACCAAACTTCTATCAGTTTCTCGTCGAGTTTTGTTAAAATTATGAGCAACTACAATATTTATTTTACTGTGGTGATGTATGTTTTTAATCAAATATTTTTTTATCATTTTCGTACATATACTGTTTTTATTGCTTCTATTATTGAGAAATAAATAGAATCAAATCACAGCCCGGGAATCATAACTTATCGTACACTCGTATCAACCGACTTTGTCATATACCAGACACTTTATAAAACATTAAATAATGCTTAACTATGTGGACACATTGTGAAAATGGTACCTTCAGACAAACTTCAGACACAATGTCATCCCTCGAGATATAGCTTACGTCTTTCATTATTTAGTTACAGAGTTATAAGTATTATCGGAAACTGACACTAGACTCTTAACGGTCTTATGAATTTAAGAACTAAGTATAATGAAAAAACTTGTTCAAACGCAACATAAAATATAAGAAAACAATAAACAAGCGTCATTCGAAATGATATTATTAAAAGCAATCTGATATGATGAATAAAAAAAAGCCACTTTCGAAATATTTAAAATTCAATTTAAAATGTCATTTCATAAATGTGAATTTATTCATCATTCATTAATTCAATAACTCATAATTCAATAATTTAATAATTCATATTTCATTAGATATATATCATATTCAATCATATTTAAACTGACCAATATGATTCCACTTTTCAATATTCACATTCCACAATTTTTAATTTAAAATCTAACCGAACAAGTGAATTTATTTATCTATATTTTTAATGATATTATTATTAAATATTTAATTAAAAGTCACGTTTGATTAAAACAAAACCGATTTTTAAATTGAATTCGCCGAGTAATTAATCAGCCAACTCTTCCACAGACAAGCGAACAAGCATCATAGTTAACGTTTGCTTATACATACTTGTTAAGTTGATGAAAAATTCATTTAAAAAAATTTTTTGGGAAGCACTGAACAGAAAACTTGGAAGCTTTTTTTTAAAAGAGGAATACGGTGAACTTTTCTTGTGTGGAAGACTTTCAACATCTAAATAACAAAATATCTTACGTGTTCATCGTTTCTCCGCAGAAGCAAAAGCTAGATAATCACGAGAAAAGTACTGCCATAATATTTATTGTAAGTAAGGCGCCCTATACACCTACAATTTAAGTAACAGGTCTGCAAATTACTACATGTGAAACAAAGTCCTCCGCCGCGTCTGTCTGTTCGCGATAAACTCAAAAACTAAGGCACCGATTTTCATGCTGTTCTCACCAATGGATAGAGGAAGGTTTTAGTATATAATTTACAAGGTTACGCGGGCAAAGTCGCGGGCAGCAGTTAGTGTTCAATATTTTGTGAACCAAAAAAAAAATTTTGCTTGCAACGGTGTGTGATTGACATTTTATATCCATCATCCACACAGTCAGATTAACATGATGACTGTATCCGTTATCGGAGACACGTGGGGCATAATTATACATTAGCAATCTGACCAAATCTGACGCGCTCGAGTAAATCCCCTCTTGGGTGGCTCCCTCTATTATTATGGTAAAAAGATGGTACGTGTATGGGGCGCGTTGACCGTGATTTTCGCGATTGATATAAACTTTATTTAAGGAGGTTAGAGGTAAGGAGGACCGACTCTGTGTATTAAAAAGTGGTCCCAGAAGAATACCACTAAATTAAGATGGCGCTAGTGTATTAGCATTGCCGAGTAAATTAGACAAAGATAGATAGATAGAGATATGCTACACTAGCGCCATTGTGGCCACTTTTAGAACCCTCGTTTTATTGTTGGAGGGATGTTTTTTTTTTTTTCAGTTCTACCCTCCATAACTTTATTTGTCTATATTTTTTATCGATTTTTTTTTTAAAGTAAAAGTCGTCCTTCAAGAGGTTCTGTTGATTTTTATATTTTTAAAAATAGTGCTCTTTTACCGTTTCTATTCAAATAATTCCTTATATCTATCGACAACTTGAGCACTATTTCGTGTGGAAATAATTTAATTTAATTAAACAAATAAATTTAATGTAGGTACAGTCGCAGTACGAAAACGTTCGTCAGTTTTCAAAACTGCTTCCCTGGGGACTAAGCAGACTATACTGACAGACGTTTGAAATGAAATTTTGGCATGACTGATAAACAATAATTAATTGTCCTGGTACAAGCTAATGTCGACTAAAGTCACCTTTAAAAAATGTAAAGTCGGGGTAAAAAAAGGTGACCAACATTTTTTTTTTACCCCGACTGTACATTTTTAAATTTTGGAAGTGTAGTTGGGTAACTACAACAAGAAAACATCCAACTCGACAAATCTTTGTCAAAAGCTCACCAAACATTACAATTTATTTAATCTACACTCCTTAGCTTTTACTGAACCGCCACACCTCACAATTTCTATATTATTATATTTATTTATCTTTTCGATTAATTAATTATATAATAATAATTATTTTAATAATAACCTTTTCTATTTATTTACCATTTTTTTAACAATAACTAAGGGAACGTACACATACTACGTGACCCGTTCAAAAAAAGAGCGATGGAGGGTAGTCTGTTTTTACATAACTTTTTTGCTTTTTGATAATATATTTTTCATTTGCACTTGTAATTACTACGTGAAATCTAGATTGTAACAATTTGTAAAAAAAGGGGGTCACGTGGTATGGGTATGTTCTCTAAGTAGGTATGTGTGATTGAAAATTTTTACGAATATAAGTAATAAATGAAATAATAAATAAGTAATATAATAGTATATATACTTATATAACAAGATGGTAATTAAAATCATGATTTCGTAAAAAAAAAATTTAAGGGCATACTCCGACTAGTTTGGGAACGGGCGTTTATTTGAGCTTATCACTTCTCAGCATACCTACATTTATTTATTTATTAATTTTTTTACTATACTTTTCAACAGAATTAGGCACAAAAAGCGCACGCACACACAAACACACATTTATCTACACCTCTACACGTAGGTGGGTACAGTCGGTCGCATATAAAAATGTCCACTCCCACCATCGATCCACTACAAGTATGGAATTTGCGTGACAAATGCCAAAGCGGGGCACATAAAGAGTACGCCTGAAACGGAATCACTGCTGAGTCAACGGTGAAAGGTTGTAACGACCAACTTCCACTATTCATTTTAAACTCCAATGCGTTGACGTAAAGTCACATTTTCTTTAAACGACATTATATTATGTTTGATTGGCACATAACGCGACGTCGCGTGAATCGTCACATTGTGATGTGCCCAATAACGCGACGTCGCGTGGCGGTGCCTTGCAATAATGTTCGAACCATAAAATAGCAGCCGCAGCATATTGGTATTTGTTTTGGCCGCTACGGAAATATATTCTATGTTTTATAATGACAGATGACAAAGATTGGTGCTCTACTAGCACACGTCACTTTTAAATGTTCCATAAAGTTGGTAGTGTTTTGTATGGCGTGCGAAATCCATACTTGTAGTACATTGATGACTCCCACGTTCATTTGAAATTGTAATCTAACATAATATAGTAAATAAATTTATTATTATATCTGTATATCCGGAGGCAAACTATCCCAAGTTGCACATTTAGCAAATTATTCGTCTGAGTGTGTAAGCATGTAACGAGTTGGACTTGTAACATACTTAATTATAATCAAAAGCAAAACTTTTTTATTTTGACTTTTTATATGACTTAAGAAAGAAAGAAAGAAAGATTTTTTTTTATTTGAGTATACTTAAAAGAGTACCTATACAAGTAAATGGAGCGTAAAATACATAATATTCCGACTGCATCATAGTGTACCTGCGGTATACAGTTGTAAAAATCATAAGACAGACAAACAGACTCTACGCAATGAAAAAAAAAATCGTAAAAAAATATTTTTTTAAAACAACACAAACTTTCCGACTAAATACACATTTCTAGCGATAAAATTGGAATTATAGCTGAATATTTTCAATGGGAACTTGAATAGTATATTTTAAATGCATATATTTCAACTACTATCAATGAAAAATATAATTTTTTTTTCGTAGATAGAAGCAAAATATTACAGATACGTGACTCACTATGCGCACTTGGTTCTTACTTACATACTGAGTCCAGTGGTCTCAGTCGCTCAGACATCACTCGAACGAATGATAAACAACTTTTGGGTTCGGATGTGAATGCGGCAGCAGTGAGTCGTATGGTTATCTCTTTCACGCTACTGTTTTAATATATTTGTCTATCTCTTTGTATCACTTTAATTTAGGGCCTAGTTTACTCGATCAAACACATCGAATAGAACACACAAACGTCAATTTCTATGGGAATGATGCAGACTTACACGTTAGCCAATAGGTGGTGCTGCTTCATTCCCATACAAATTGACGTTTACGCGTTCGACGCGTTTGATCGAGTAAAAGTCGCACCAGGCCCTCAGTACCTTCACCATGAGTTACAATGACCGCACTAGCTAGCGAGAGCGTAAAATACTTATATGGAAAACTGTCATTTTGACATTGACAGTTGACACTTTTCCATATAAATGTATTAAAGCTCTCGCTAGCGAGTGCAGTCATTGTAAACTCATGGTAAAGGTAATGGTAATGGTTCTATGTTGGAATTTTAGCTTTTTGCTTCTATCTACGCGGTATTTTTTTAAAAAAAAATCCCTATATCAATCAATCAATCTGATTCTATAAATAAACGAAATGTTCAAATTAATAAATTCAAAATTTTAAGGCCAACAGATTTCAAATGAAATCCGACAAAATTACCTGATCATAGTTAAAATATACAAATTTACAATTACATACATGATAAATGATTGCATACAATAATAATAATAATAATAGGTAATAATTGCGTCAGCGTTATATTACAATTATTTACTATTTGATTTTAATATAACATTGTTTAAACATTTTCTGAATTAATTATTATTATTGAGTGTAAAAAAATTATGTATCAGTAGCAATACACATTTGCAATAATCACTAAAAAAGAATTGTATCTATATAAATTGCGGCGTCTTTTTGTGAAAAAAATAAATAAATAAAAACAAAAATATTGTGCGACAAAAAAAATAGTATAATCATCGAAGTACTACAAGTATGGAATTTGCGTGACAAATGCCAAAGCGGCACATAAAAAGTGCGCCTAAAACGGAATCACGGCTGAGTCTATGGTAAAAGGTAGTAACGACCAACTTCTACTATTCATTTTAAACTCTAATGTGTTGACGTAAAGTCACATTTTCTTTAAATGTCATTATATTATGTTTGATTGGCACATAACGCGACGTCGCGTGAAGAGTATACTAGCACATGTCACTTTTAAATGGTCCATAGAGTTCCTAGTGTTTTGTATGGCGTGCGAATTCCATACTTGTAGTACATTGATGAGTATAATACTTACATAATATATTATTTGTATGTAATTTTGAAAAATTAAATATTACTGTCAAAATTATCAAAAATGAAATACGAATTACACTTTTAAATATACTACTTCCACCTTTCAAACGCATCAAAAGTGACAGGCAAACGGACCGTTGAAAAAGTGTCTCTATTATCATTTGAATAAACTTTAAAGTCGCACAACATCAAAAGCCAACAACTTAGCAAAAAAGCATTTTTAACGTGTCAATAATAACGATATAATTATTAAAAAAAAAATTTACTTGCCATTAAGTTATGCTGTTTTAAAACTATTGCGGTCTTACTACAAAAGATTCAGTAAGCACTGTTCAAACACATGCTTAGTTAGAAAAGCATTAAGCATTTAAGCATTGGTCAGCGAGCGTTTAAAATGTCCCTACCACAAAACCTTATTTAGCGCTTGTTTCGGTAGACAGTGTTAAAGTACGTGAATGTTATTGAATTATGGCAACCTTGGCAAACATTCGTTCAGTCACTCACCCTGCATTCATGTCGTTTTCATTTTACGCAGATCTGATAGGCGTATAATGATGAATTTTGGTTTTCACAAGCTATTATTACGGACTATATTAATGATATCAGCAAATTATAAGATTGGAATAAGTAATAAATTACAACAAATACGTTAGATTATTTATAAAATTTCGTAATACCAAAAAATATTGAGCATAATGGAACGTAACTAACACTGACGTAATTGTCAAATGTGGTCAAATGTAAAGTTTGATTTGTTAAAATTGTTAAATAAAATTTTTATTTGAGGATCCACCTCTAGCATCACATGGTAGATCATCCTTTATTAAATAAATAATCTTGTTACCAAAGTTATATATTCGAATGGATGAATTCTCTCACGATGTATTCTATCTCAAAAATTATCCATGTAATCCATATCCTCAATTAAATTTAAAATATCCATACTCATTTATAAAATCAAAAGAAATCTTTAATATTAACTATTAAGTATATGCAAAACGAAATTTGACACAATACGTCAGAGGAAGAGAGGCCGTTAACTAGATATACACTCGTTAAACTAGCATATGGCGGTGGTTAAATTTAAATAATGCTCAAGCATTGTTAAACCCTAAACAATGCATAGACACTCTTTTGTAGTAAAGTTTTTTTTTAACACGTGTTTTATGCCTGATTAAAGTGTGTTTAATGTTTTTGTAGTAAGACCGTTGGTGTTTAATTTCAAAATGTGATTATATCCGCCATTTTGTTTTTAAGTGTGAAAGACAAAAATATTTATGAACTGTCGGACTTCTCTGTCTATATTTTCTACGACTCTATAAGAATTGCTTTTATTAGGAATAGATAACCCCTTTCTATAATAGTTTAGTGTAGGTAACTAATCACGACATTTTTTTTGAACTAATCACGACACGCGTGTCCGCCATTTTGAATGCAAAACGCGCACGTCGGCCATCTTGTTTACAATGTACGTTGACCTACTGTAGCGATCTGTTACTATCGCGCTTCCATTGGATTGAGCAAATAGAGAGAGAGGTCCGATATCTCCTCTACATTGGAAAAAGAAGGTGGCATCATTATTAATTGGTATTATCAGCGAAGCATTCCTATATTTTGTGAAACGGCATCAGGCTATGGCCATCAAGCGGGCGGCCCTTTGTAAGTAGTCTACAATGCGCCGCCAAAGGTTGCGCAGCGCAGTCGAACGGGAGAACAGAAATCTCCACAGGAAGAACACCATCGCCACTTGTGTTATTATATGTACTACGCGTAACCTGAAAACGAGAAAAACATCGTCATCATCATCATCATCATCATCATCATCATCATCGTCGTCGTCGTCGTCGTCGTCGTCATCATCGTCATCATCGTTATCATCATCATCATTATCCATGTTTTACAAAGAAAATTTGTATACAATTTTTCGGTCAATTCCTAAATTTTCCCAAGCAAATTCAATATTTTTTAAGCAAATTTAATAATTTTTAAGCAAATTAAAAATTTTCCTAAGCTAATTCAATATTTACTTATAAGCAAATTCAACATTTTTCTAACAAATACAACATTTTTCTAAGCAAATTCTTCATGTTGAAAATGCTTGGGAATATCATCATCATCACATCCATCGCGATCACCATATTTATCATGATCGTCATCATCATCATATTTATCATTATCATCACCATCATCATCACCATATTCATTATGATTACCATATTGATCATGATCATCACCGTCATATTCATCGTTACACTCATCATTATCATTATCTCTATCATCATCATCATCATCACATCCATCGCGATCACCATATTTATCGTGATCATCATCGTCATATTCATCATACTCACCATAATCATCACACCCATCACGATAACCATATTTATCATTATCATCATCGTCATATTCATCATTACACTCATCATCATCATATTCATCATACTCACCATAGTCACCACCATCATCTTATCCATCACGATCACCATATTATTCATCATGATCGTCATCATCATCATATTCATCATTATCATCACCATCATCATTATATTCATCACCATCATCATCACCATATTCATTATGATTACCATATTGATCATGATCATCATGATCATCACCGTCATATTAATCATTACACTCATCATTATCATTATCTCCATCATCATCATCATCAACATCATCATCTCAGCCGTAGGACATCCACTACTGGACTTAGCCGGCCTCCCCCCCCCATAAAAAGCCAAGCATAATTTAAAAAGCCAGCTTCCACTATTTCCTTGTTTTGTGCATTAGTGAGGAGTGTTCTTGAGTATTGCTGCCCAGTTTGGTCTCCCTTCTATTCTGTTCACATTAATAGGATTGAGTCTCTGCAGAAAAGACTTCTAAAAATAATTTTATATAGAAATGGACTGGGTCGTACACACCAAAGTTACACTGATCGCCTTCGGATTTTCGGCCTATTATCTCTGGAAGATCGACGAAGGAGATATGATATTGTCTGTCTTCACAAAATATTGCACTCGTCTTGGGATTGTTTGAATCTACTCTCGGAGATTAGGATTAAAACTAAATATAGGTCACGCTCTCCCCACTCGGGTCCCTTTTCCATCCAGGCATATAGGAACAACACGTCATACTACAATCCCCTAGTTAGGATGTGTCGAACCTACAATGACATGGTGATTGGATCTGAGGTGGATATTGACATATTTGACACTAGGTTCCCTTTATTTAAAGCTAGATTAGGGTTGTTATTTAAGTAGGCTAATGTTTTGTTTGTTTTATTTACTTTTAATAATTAGTGTTAATTAGTTAAGTTACTTAATTGTTCTAATTAGTGTTTATTTAGTATTTAGTTAATCATGTTAGGCACTCAATTTGGGAATACAATTTAGCTAATAATTTTACACATGTATCCTTGCTTTCACAAATTTAATTGTATTCTGTCTGTGTGCTTTGTTTAATAAATAAATAAATAAATAAATAAACCAAGCATCGCACCAGAGCGGGTCTGTAAAATAAGCAAGCAGTTTACCTGAATAATAATTTCCTAGACTTGGGCAGCGTGTCGGGACTCTCCTTGAAGAGAAACCGCCTGATGCCCAAAACGTACGACTCGATGTACGCGTCCCAGTCGATGTTGGTCACGTTGAAGTCGAACGTGTTCCGGTCGTCGGCGGAGAGCTCCTTGCACAGCGCTTGCACGTTGTCGTCCGCGAACGACCATTGGCGCGTCGTGAAGTACTCGAGGCACGCGGCCGCCTTCTCCAGCTTGTTCTGTACGCGCATCATTCTGGCCGAACAACAACATTCACCGTGTAGGTACTTACATTGCCACTTACACAGTTTCATTATGTGGGACTGTGTGTGTGTGTGTGTGTGTGTTGCCTAATGTTACAGAAATTGACAACATAATTATGTCTGCTTGAACATAGTCATATAGTAGAAATAGAAAAGTCCTTTATTGTCAAAATGCATTTGCGTCTGAAAAAAGTAAGTATTCCTCGCGTTGTTCGTGCGACAATAGGGGTTATAAAAGGCACCTTTGAAATCTTACGAAGATTATACTTGTATCATATAGGTATTAAGTATTATAGGTCGCGCGTTATATTAAGGTCAGAAGGCGATTTTTATTTTCTTATTTCGTATTTTTTGCACCTTACTAACTTAACATTACAGGCAGTGTTGATATTCCTTCCATTAAAACATCGTGCGATGTCGAAGAAGAAGATTTTTTTATACATTTTTAATTACTAAGTATAAATACCACAGAACACTATACGATAAAACAATGTGTACGCAACAGTACCCAAGAGACACGAGACGTGCGATAGAAGTGCGGGAGGGGAAGAGCGACTGGTCTTAACAATAACCTCGTCCGCCCTCACGCTCCTTCGCCAACCTCGCTCCTCCGCAATCTCTCTCCTCCGCTCTCTCGCTCCTCCGCTCCCTCGCTCCTCCGCAATCTCGCTCCTCCGCTCCCTCGCTCCTCCGCCGACGCGCGACCTATACCTATTACCAAATTAACAAATTTTAATACTTACACAGGCTTCTTTCCCGTCGCCTTCGCTAACAAGTCCATAACAAAAGCCGGCGCTCGGTGTTCCACGAGCGACAGGGTGTTGTGTTTGAGACGATTACTTGTTATATCACCGCCGGGAAACCACAGCACTTCACCTAAGTACAAATTTAAAAAAATAAAATAAACAATTCGCCACAAATATAAGTAACTATATAGCCCGGACTGAAATTGATTGAAAAGTGTTCTATGACGTTTCAAAAAGAGGTGCTCAATCGTTCATATTCATTCACTCGGTGACATGATATTGAAAGGGTATCAGTTCGATTCTAAGATTACTGCTTAGAATCGAATCCCAAGCACAGACCAAGTCTCCGAGTAAGATACATATATAGGGTAGGTACTTAATCACTTACTGAAGGGGTGTTTCCGCATATACTTGAAGCTGGTTCTAACGAAACTCTGCCACGTGATCGGATTCTGTTGGCCAGTGCAACAATTGTACACCACTACGCCTTCGCCTCTGAAATATTCGCATAATTCACTAAAGTTACCATAGACTATAGACGCAAAATCATCTGTCTGACAAATCAAACGTTTCTGTGACGATTCGTTTGGTCTAGTGGCTAGTAACCCTAGCTGTTAAAACCAAACGGTCGCTGGTTCAAATCCCGCAAGGGGCAAATGTTTATGTGTTTTATCTTTGCACCTGAGTCATGGATGTTTTGAAACATGAGGAAATGTGTATTCTGTAAATACACATTAAACTAAAATTAGTCATGCAATATTTAATTAATTAAACTAAAATTACTAACATGTACTTTCTCGCTCCAATAGCCTACAGCGCCAAAATGGCTTTTTCAAATAGGCATAAAACTAATTTGACAGCGGTATATGTTTAAAGGTCAGTGTTGAAAAGAAATCAATGTTAAAGTTTAAATTTCCAAAACCGCGACAAAACGCTGTTTCTGTAATGGCGCTGCTCTCTGATACTTGTGACGTCACACGCTAGTAAACAAACAGAACTGAATGATGACACAGATAACTAATGTCAAGTGAATAAACACTATTTATTACTCTATGTCTGATATGTTTACTAGCGTATGACGTCATCAGAGTTGCAACTACTCACAGGGCGTTTCGGCGCCAAGATAAAATTTCAAAAATTATGATATTTTTTTTCATATACTTAATTTACAAAAAATATACATTATTTAGCTTAAAATAAAGTGACATAATATGTTTTTTTACGCTATTTTTTTATAGGATAACCACAATTTGTAGTGTATTTTAAATGTTGTCAAATAGTCCATTACACGTTCTACCGCAAAGATAATTGATTGGTCTCGCTGCGCTCGACTAGATAGAGCGCTATACAAAAGTATTAGCTCCGAAAATGTGGCAACTTTTTATTGTAGTGTGTGTAAAAAATGGTTACTTTTTATCACTTTTTACCCTGTTTTATTATATTTTTACACAGTTTCACTACGCATACTGGCATTTTATTATGCTCAAAACTTAATAAAACATTCGGCACGTACACATCACAGACAGCTTGCAGTGTGACTGGCTCGGCATAAAATAGTACGCCGAATTTTATGCCGCATTTTATAAGTACGACGGCGGTATCTAGTCGAACGGAGCGAGACCAATCTTTTATCTATAAATATAAATATAAATATTCACACATTCCACACAGCACCATCTAGTTCCAAAGTAAGCAACTTAATGCTTGTATTATGGATACCAGACAGTTGATATACTACATACAATACTTTATTTTTGTAAATACCTACATATTATAAATATGAAACATCCATGACTCAGGTACAAAGGTAAATGTTAACACATAAACATTTGCCCCTAGCGGGATTCGAACCCGCGACCGCTTGGTTAACAGCTAGGGTTACTAGCCACTAGACCAAACGTGTCGTCACTTTACTTGACTGACTAGTCTCAGGATCAGTTACCTTTAATTTTAGTTTAGCCTTTTTGTTTTAAAAAAGGCAAAAAAAGACTCACCGTCTGACGTGCGTCCGCCACGCGCATACGATCATTAGATTGATGACCGTGTCGACGGGCACTAGATCGGCCACCTTCGCGCCGTTGCCGAGCATCGAACGGAAGATTCCTTTGCCGACGGCCGCAATAATGCCGTTCGGTCCGTTCCAGTTGTCCACCCAACCCTTCACGGGCTCTCGGAGCGACGACAGTACTGATAATGGCCAAATATTTATTTTATTTTATTTATATTTATATTTGGGAAACAAACAATATCTCGATACATATTACACATGCATATATGAAAAACATAAATCAGCAAAGTTTCCACTAAATTACTAAAACATATTTTGAATCGGAGCTGGGAGAAAACATACGAAAAAGGCGAACAAAAAAAAAAAAAAAAAGAAAGAAGAATAATTAACAAAAAACACATAACTAAGTACATATAACATACAAAATAAACAAATAAACTGGCCGCTTAAGGTTAAACTATATAGTCGGCGGCACGAACTCATGTGTGGGTTAGATTAGAGTTAGGATTACAATGTGGACTCACCGATCGAGGGTCGCACTATCGCCACGGGAAGGTTACCACATTCCTTCATGAGCATGTCTTCGGCTAGTGCCTTTGTGAACGTGTATGTGTTTGGTCTGTCACCTGTCAAATTATAAAATTCACCTTAGACCTTGTCCAGAAAGTGCGAATTCGTCGCTGTTTTCACGCCACGCGAGTATTAAGTACGCGCGACCGTTGCGTCCAGAAGGAGCGTATAACGTGCGAAATTCCGTATCAAAATTTTTGCGCTCCATTTCGTTTGACGATACCGTGCACTCGCTCGGAATCCGCGTGCGAGTCGAGAATATCTCGACTCTCGTGCAACACGTGCGAATCACGCGCGAATCACGCGCGAGTCGAGATTCTGGCGTGGCGCACGCGATTTACGCGCGTATTTTGAATTCGCACTGTATTAATTTTTTATTTTACTCAAAAAAGTCAAATTATAGGCGAGAAAAATAACGCTCTTCTGCCAACTACTTAGTCCTCGCCTCAAAAGGAAAATGGTAAAAAAGTCTCACCAACTAAATCGGGCGTGATTCTGTCGACCAGTTCGTCGGGTAAAGTCTGCACGAGAGTGACCACGTGCTCCGGATGCGCCGGAGGAGCGTACACGGACTCCTCCACCCTCTCCCTCTCGCAGTTGCAATAAGCCGTCGACACGTGAACTAGCGCCTGGAACAGAACAACCTCTTCACTGTGAATTACCGACCCGCACCAAGATTTCTTTCTTCTTCTACTACAATCTACTACAACTAAGGATTTCGCACGCCATACAAAGGTACAAAGGCACCACCACGCGACTTCGCGTTATTGGGCACATCGTAACGTGCCGCTTCACGCGACGTCGCGTTATGTGGCAATTAACGTATTAAAACCAATGAAGAAAATGTGACTTTACGTCAACACATAGAAGTTGGTCGTTACTACCTTTCACCATTGACTCCTTCGTGATTCAGTTTTAGGCGTACTTTTTATGTGCCCCGCTTTGGCATTTATCATTTATGTGACGCAAATTCCATACTTGTAACACTTCGATGACATTCAGTCACATTCTCCCAAAGTCTTCACTTCAGTCATGTGCATACAATAGAATCAAAATACAAACAAACTCACCTCCAATCCAAGCATACGATGGCATAGCTGAACCAACTGTTGCGTGCCCAGCATATTTATAGTGACGGACAGCTTCAACTTCTCATCAAACTTGACGGTTGCCGCGGAATGGAACACGACTGATATCTATAAGAAAAATGACATTTATGTCAATTACAATATTTTACTGTCAAAATCGCTTACCCATGGCTCACTCTAAATCGTAATACCACAGCATATTTATTTCGTACAGTAGGCCGACGGAGACGTCTAGACAGGGCAATCGTGCGGGGCGTGAGGGGTGAGGCGCGAGTGGGACGTGCCCAAGCTGCATACTTCGTCGCTCTTAGTAGCTTGGGATAAATATTCCAGGGCTATCGCGTCTTTCAGATTTTAATTTATTATATCAAAATGGTGCATACGGCATGTGCTGTAAGTGCGTGCAAATATTTATCTCGCATAAATAAAGAACTAAGCTTTCATCAATTTCCGCACGATGAAGTTTTATATTACTTAATTTGTGTAGACCGCGACCCTTCCGTAATTTTTAAATACCTACACAGGCGGCAGTAACGCCCAACATCAAAGGCGTCAACCTACTGTGGGAAATAAGTATGCTGTGGTAATACTTTATACTGTCAAAATCGCTCACCCTAAGCAAGTAATTTTTTTGTGTTTAGATGTTTTGAAATAGGTAGGTGTGCTTAATGGTAGGGGAGCCCACGATGCTAAATGTGAACTCGAGCGTCGTTGAAGATTAGATGGAAGAAAGGAAAAAAAAAGGGACAGACTTATGGATCAGCACGATCAAGTATTTAAGCTGAACCGTCTGGTATGAAAATCTGACGCGCTCGAGTATTCGAGACCCTGCTGATCACGATTCTGCCCGATGTCTACTCTCCGTCTCCCCCCGTCTATCGGGTAGGTCTGAGAATCGGCCAACATCTATTTTTCATATCCCTAAATGTTAAGGGTGGTCCACCCCCAAAAATTTATTTATTATTTTTTCGCATAAACAACGTTTGCCGGGTCAGCTAGTATTATATATAATTAAATATTTATTATAATAATTCCGTACAAGGCGCGATTTCTATTTAGTATTAAGGATAAGTAGTATCTGTTCACCTTCTGACACAACATGGCCTGGTCGGCTGGACTGATGCCCAGCTCTGGTTCGGTGATGTCTCCAACAATCGGCACTATCTTGTTCAGCTCCTGTGGCCTTTCTCTCCGTAGGGTTTCGAACAACTGAAAAAATAACAAAAAAAAAATGAATTCTTTTTTTTCTCTTTTTTTTTAATTATAGAGATGGGTTTGCTTGCTCTTGGCCAACAACCAGCCGTGTAGAGGCCTATGATGGGCAGTGTAATTTTCGCATTTTTTCCACATTTTCGACTGTTTCTTCGCTCCTATTAGTCGCAACGTGATGTTATATAGCCTAAAGCCTTCCTCGATAAATGATCTATCCAACACAAAAAGAATTTTTCAATTCGAACCAGTAGTTCCTGAGATTAGCGCGTTCAAACAAACAAAGAAACAAACTCTTCAGCTTTATAATATTAGTATAGATGTATCATGTTACTCACCGGCGACTGTGTGAGTTCAGTGAGACGAGAGGCCACATCCTGACCTCGCTTCGGTCGCATAAGAAGATAAATATTCTTGATTTTGGGACAACTTCTCAGCAACTTCTCCACTAACACCTGAAAACACAGAAACAAAAGCCTTTAAATATGGGAAAAAACACATATATATTTTATATTAATAAGGGTGGCAGGCAGGTTGACGATCCACTTCATATGGTAAGTGGCTAGGACTAAGACCGTCGGATAAGGACACAAGCAGCAAGTGCGCTGCCGAGCATAAAAAGAGTTTTTTTTAAGTGAATATGTCTTTAAATGAGCTTCCACAGATTCTACACTCCACAGTGGGGGTTCCCCCCAATTTAGAAAAGGTATCTAATCACATAACCTTTTTTCTTTCTAGAATCTAATTTTCAAAATCCAATAGGCCCCACGACGCTCGCGAGTAACTCCACATTTAGAATCGTGGGCTCCCCTACCATAATAGTCTCAAAGTTTATTTGGTAAAAAAAAATAATGGTGTTTTCTTTGAAACCTATTTCATGAATAGATAAGTAACTGTTTCACTTTTTGTTTTGTTCGACACTTTGCGACAGTTTGCGTTATAGTTTTGTCGGAAAACAATAGAATTTTGAGAGGCAAACGATACCGCTATCTCATTAAGAAAAAACTTGCTTGACCCAAAATTTAAAAATAAGTACTTATGCCTCTATTTGACGCAAACAAATATTTTTAAACATAAACGACACATCCTTATAAGTTAGAATGACAAAAGAAGTATTTGTTTGTTCTTTGATATAGGTACTCCAGGAGACTAGGTTTTATTTGTTTTTATGTGCAAGTCGTCAGATTTGATTTTATTTGACCATTTGATGATAGTAGGTCTATATCGTCGTTTTTTTATGTGAAGGTCGTCAGATTTGATTCGATTTGACCATTTGATGATAGTAGGTCTCTATCGTTGTTTTTTTTATGTGCAGATCGTCAGATTTGATTTGATTTGACCATTTGATGATAGTAAGTAGGTCTCTATCGTCGCATATAACACAGGATAAAAGGTACCCTATGTCCTTTCCTATATCGCTGACAACGTGTACCTATGCAAAATTTCATGATGATCGGTTAAGGCGTGAAAACGTAGCAGACAGACAGACATACGGGTTACTTTCGCATTTATAATATTATATTAGTATGAATATCATCATCATCATCATCATCAGCCTGTGTCTCTCCACTGCTGGGTGCTCTGCTTGCTCGGACTTTGCTACGGGCACGCACAAACAAAAACAAAATAATAAGCAATATATATGTCGTCGGCACATCGTAGAATTGGGCAGATCGTAAAGTATGAAATCAAAAATGGAGCGAAGCAAAGCGAGAAGGAGCGTGTTAGGTTTACATGGGAATAAATTTGGGGAGCCGAGCGAAGCGGAGCAGAGTGAGGCAACCCTTTCAGTTTTCACAGAAATATGATATGCCCAGAAATATCGTGATATGCCCATTTCTATGACGTGCCGACGACATCTACAAGCTTGGTTCTTTGGCGAATTTCACAATTTTTAATCCTATCTACCAATGAAACTCCGAGCATAGCTCGCTCCGTAGCACGCATGCATAAACAAAAACAAAAAAATAAACAATATATATATATATATATATATATATATATGTCGTCGGCACATCGTAGAATTGGGCATATCATGATATTCCTGGGCAGATCATATTTCTTTTAAAACTGAGAGGGTCGGACTTGCCTCACTCCGCTCCGCTTCGCTCCACTCACCAAATTTATTTCCATATAAACCTAACTAACGCTCCTCCTCGCTTTGCTTCGCTCCGCTGCTCGTCGCACCTATTTTTGACTTTTGGTGAAAGATTTTTGATTTCATACTTTACGATCTGCCCAATTCTACGATCTGTCCACGACATATATGTACATAAATAAAAAAAAATATTGAGACAAATGTGACTTGCATTAAATTTATTGCATAAACGTGACTTTGGCTGCACCGCAAACCATGAAGTCAGTCGAGGCCATTCGTAGTGGCCATTGTAATGAATTTGGTTATGAGCTATAAAGGTGTTATAGTAGTGGTTATAGAGATCTATTTATTTAATGTTTATTTGTTTAGCTCGAAACGTGTAAAGAAAAGATATTGGAACGAGCATCTGTATTACCAACCTATGCACATTGATCTAAATTATACTTATATATTCTATATATATAGTGTATAATACTACTAGCTGACCCGGCAAACGTTGTTTGGCGAAAAAATAAAAAATAAAATTTTTGTGTTGGACCACCCTTAATATTTAGGGGTATAAAAATAGATGTTGGCCGATTCTCAAACCTACCCGATAAGCACACAAAATTTCATCAAAATCGGTGCAACCGTTTCGCAAAACAGTTTGGCAAAAAAAAAAATCGAGACACGAGAATTTTATATATTAGAAGATATACTATATCCCAATTATCCGTACTAATATTATAAATGCGAAAGTTTGTATGGATGTATGTATGGATGTTTGTAACTCTAGTTAAAACTCTAGTCACGCAAAAACTACTGAACTGATCAGCATGAAATTTCGCGTACACGTTGTCTGAGACATCAGAAAGGACATAGGGTACCTTTCATCCAAAACGCGGACGAAGTCGCGGGCACCAGCTAGTACTTATATAGTCTTTGCCTATGCAGTGCCGAATTTAGATGCGCGGGCCCTTATCATATTCAGATTAAGGTTTTACGGGGTTACGTAGATTTTAAATGTTAAAATAAAGCGTTTTTTCTTAATCTATACTAAAATTATAAAGAGGAAAGATTTGATTGTTTGTTTGTTTGCATTGAATAGGCTCCGAAACTACTGGACCAATTTCAAAAACTCTTTATTATTATTATTTTCTTAAAAACCAACTTACCTTTCCCATGAATCCCGTGCCGCCCGTCACAAAAACGGACTTGTCCGCATAAAAGTCCGCCACCGGCACATAGTCGCCGGGGCCAAAGTGATTGCCGGACACGCACGACGCCATCTTGAAACTTCTCGATACTTTTAAACACTTCACAAACAACACAGCATCAGCGCTCCGCCTTTGTACACATGTGCCTCACTCTCGTGTATACAGGTATCTGAACCCAATCACGCTCACTCAGCAGAACTGAATCTTATTTGTACTCTTTAACATGGCTGGTCTGTTCTGAAACAAAGATTAATATTGCTTTTTATATTCAAGTTAGTGGAATTTGAAGATCTCTATAGTATGGGCACAGCATACTTATTTCCTACAGTAGGCCGACGCCTTTGATGTTGGGCGATACCGCCGCCTGTGTAGGTATTTAAAAATTACGGAAGGGTTGACACAAATTAAGTAATATAAAATGTGCTTAAGTACCATTCTTCATCGTGCAGAAATTGATGAAAGCTTAGTTCTTTATTTATGCGAGATAAAGATTTGCACGCACTTACAGCACATGCCGTATGCACCATTTTGATTTATATAATAAATTAAAATCTGAAAGACTTTATTTATTTATCCCAAGCTACTAAGAACGACGAAGTATGCAGCTTGGGCACGTCCCACTCGCGCCTCACCCCTCACGCCCCGCACGATTGCCCTGTCTAGACGTCTCCGTCGGCCTAAATAAGTATGCTGTGATAGCGGTATGGAGGAGACCTACGTTCAGCAGTGAATGTCCTACTATTGAGATGATGATTATAATCTAGAATCTAGATTATTTCTAAACAATGAGTCATGTCAAAGTTTTTCTTGAAAAATAACATATTATGCATATTTATATAATATTTTGAACGCGGACAAAGTCGCGGGCAACAGCTAGTAGGTAGGTACCTATTACATAAACTCAATACAGACACATACGGAACATGCATGTATAATCTATGTACATACCTACTTTTGGATGGTTTCTCATCTGCTTATGATAATGTTTGCGTGATTAGATAAAATTGAACTCTATTGTAAATCGATAAGAATCTATATTCCTGTGTAACAAATTTAACTAGAGGCAAAATACGCCGAGAGAAAGCTTCAAACTTAATATATTGACGACACACATTTAGTTCGATACTTCGCACATTATGAATTATTAAATACTATTATATCATAGCATAAAGGTTATTATCTATACTAATATTATAAAGCTGAAGAGTTTGTTTGTTTGTTTGAACGCGCTAATCTCAGGAACTACTGGTTCGTATTGAAAAAATCTTTTTTGTGTTGGATAGATCATTTATCGAGGAAGGCTTTAGGCTAAATAACATCACGTTGCGACTAATAGGAGCGAAGAAACAGTCGAAAATGTGGAAAAAAACGGGGAAAATTATTCATCTTTGAGGGCTTCCGTTGCGTGCGCTGCGAAAACCGTTCGAGATACCCAAATGATTCCCAAAATAACTATTCCACGCGGACGAAGTCGCGAGCACCAGCTAGTGTTATAGCATAGAATATGTACCCCACACGGTATAACATACCAATATATGTAGCTAGTTACAAATTATTATCATAGTAAAATTTGAAGTCACTTTCCAGGTCTCTCTGAATGTAAACTCGACAAATAAAGTGCTTTATCACCCTAAGATTGAACACTGTTTGTATGTTGTAGAATGATAAGGACTGTTTTCCTTTGAAAATTCAAAGTGACAATTTCTATTGCCATCTTTATTAGCGATGACAAATTATGTCAATCAGTAATCAATACTTATTTCAAATCTAAGCCTTGGCGAATTTTGAAATGAATGAAATTTGTAATCGAAACTGATAAAGCACTTTTCTTGTCTGCTTTACCTACGTGTATATCAGCTAAATCTGCGTTTTGAGCAGTCAAGTATGTGTTTATGCATAAAACTAACTTTTTATGCGGTTTTAGTATATAGGACATTTAAGAACATACATAGGTAACATAATATATAAAGACAAACACAAAAGTCCCAAGCCACAAACCGGCTCCAACTCAGCATAGGTAATGCAGGTTGTAAAAACCTGCGCTAGTCTTCCGTTAGAGCCTAAAGGTGAGGTTACGAACTTACTAAAAAAAACAACTTTAGTCAGATTTAGACTTTTTATAACTACGTACGACTGCTCCGTCAGAAGTGTACGATACGATTGAACAGAGAGATATCCATGTCGTCTGCACGTAGAATTGGGCATATCATGATATTCCTGGGCAGATCATATTTCTGTTAAAACTGAGAGGAACTGAAACAAATTTATTTCCATGTAAACCTAACACGCTCCTCGTCGCACCTATTTTTGACATTTGGTGAAAGATTTTTGATTTCATACTTTACGATCTGCCCAATTCTACGATCTGCCCACGACGTCCACATTGAAACCTTGCATTTTTTCAACAGTAACTCGTTATTTCACACAAAACTTTAGTCAAAAATTTCAATTAGATTTTCGAAAAAAAAAATTACACTTAAATTAGTTTAAAAAAAAACTACTTTTTAATCCGCGTCCACACCTCACTAATTCCTCGACCGGCTATCCGCTTGTACTAATACATTTATCTTGAAATTTTATTATTATATAATCATATATTTAAGAAATTTAAAATGGAATTTATCGCCGCGCCTATTGTCAAATAAATTGATAAGATACCTTGCAGTATATTTTTTATCTTGGTAGCCGGCAAAATATATGGGTGAAAATATTTATAGTTACCATGTGACTGAGTATAATTTTATCACTCGCTAATAGGTACATTGAGACAAGCGAATTATCACGACACGTTAGGTCTAGTGGCTAGTAACCCTAGCTGTTAACCAAGTGGTCGCAGGTTCGAATCCCGCTAGGGACAAATGTTTATATTGTGTTAACATTTACCTTTGTACCTTACCTGAGTCATGGATGTTTTGTATTTATAATATGTATGTATTTACAAAAAAAGTATTGTATGTAGTATATCAACTGTCTGTGGTATCCATAATACAAGCATTAAGTTTACTTTGGAAAGTTACATAATTCTACTTCGGAACTAGATGGTGCTGTGTGGAATGTGTGAATATTTATATTTATATTTATATTTTAAAAGAAAAAAAAATAAAAAATTATATAAGAAAAATACTTATTAGTTTCTACTAAAAAGTATTTTTCTTATCTAATTCCTTCTGGAAATGTTTTCTATTCGCTTGGCGCTTGTAAAACTGTTTTAAAAAATAAATCCAAAAAATGTATTTCAGCCAAGTTGAAATTTTTATAGGATATTATTTACAATTTAAAAAAAAAATCTAAAAAGAACAGGTAATTTTGGTGGTACTTTCTATCTGCCAGGCGATCAAGAAAATGTAAGGGTCGATTTAGCCCTACTACTCCCCATACAGCCAGGTCTGTAGTTCTGTCTGTACTGAATACCTACCCGGAAATGTCTACCATCTCTCTGAATCCTTACTAATATTATAAATGCGAAAGTTTGTATGGATGTATGTATGGATGTTTGTAACTCTTTCACGCAAAAACTACTGAACCGATCACCATGAAATTTTGCATACACGTTGTCTGGGACACCAGAAAGGACATAGGGTACCTTTCATCCAGAACGCAGACGAAGTCGCGGGCATCAGCTAGTATATCCAAAAATTTAAATATATTGCCGTGACATCCTCCAATGTACGCCGGCCCTTATTTAAATATCTACTTTTGCCGTAGCATAATACAGTGAAATTTGAATTGTATCAGAAGCAATTAAGGTACAAAATTCCATGAAAAAATTTATTAAGTACTTTGCCGTGCCATCCTCCAATGTGCGCCGTCTCTTATTAGTCACCCAATTTATTATTTACTAGCTGGTGCTCGCGACTTCGTCCGCGTAGAATAGTTATTTTGGGAATCATTTGGGTATCTCGAACGGTTTTCGCAGCGCACGCAACGGAAGCCCTCAAAGATGAATAATATTCCCCGTTCTTTTCCACATTTTCGACTGTTTCTTCGCTCCTATTAGTCGCAACGTGATGTTATATAGCCTAAAGCCTTCCTCGATAAATGATCTATCCAACACGAAAAGAATTTTTCAATTCAAACCAGTAGTTCCTGAGATTAGCGCGTTCAAACAAACAAACAAATAAACTCTTCAGCTTTATAATATTAGTATAGATTATTATTATTATGAGTCACCGTGTATTTGTTTTACAATTATAATTTTATCTGTATACATGGAAATATAATTGAGACATCAAATTGTACATTCTCAGATAAGTCGATAAGCGAAACAGGTGCAAAAAAAAATCTAGGACATGTCGTCTGATAAATAAATCTATTTTCACAATTTAGTTTATTTCTTCATTAGTTACTAGCTGTAGCACGTGACTTCGTCCGCGTAACTTCATAAAATATTGTAAATCGCGTATAGTAACTCGCTCATAATCTCGCTCAAGAATTTTCAAAATCTGAGTTTCTGAGTTTATTCATTACAATAATAATTTGAGTTATCTTCTCTCTTTATAATATTAGTAGTATAAATATAGAAGTACTAGACGGTGCCCGCGACTTCGTCTGCGTTCTGAATGAAAGGTGATGTCCTTTCTGGTGTCCCAGACAACGTGTATGCGAAATTTCATGGTGATCGGTTCAGTAGTTTTTGCATGAAAGGACTCCAGAAAGGACATCATAGGGTACCTTTCATTCAGAACGCAGACGAAGTCGCGGGCACCGTCTAGCACCTTTTATCCAGAAAAAAAGTACTCCTCCCGAGGGATTATCTAAAATTAAGGAAACTAATTCCTGGCTAAGTGTAATAGCAATAACTATGTCAGGCGATATATTGCTTTTTCAACGCGGACAAAGTCGCGGGCACCAGTTAGTCTATACTAATATTATATAGAGGAAAGATTTTGTTTGTTTGTTTGTTTGAATTGAATAGGCTCCGAAACCTGCTGCTACTGTACTACTGAAAAATTCTTTCACTGTTGGGAAGTACAGGGAGTAACATAAGCTGTATTTTATAAAGTTACGCGGACGAAGTCGCGTGCAACAGCTAGTTTAATATTTAAATTTAATTGTGTTGTCTATATCTAAAAATTATTTTTTTTGTACTTTCTAAATTTTCTAAATTATTTAAAATAAAATGTAATCCTAAATTAATTAATTAATCCTAAATACAGCTAGTTACTTATATAATTTTTAAATTACCTTAAAAAATAATTTCAAAACAGTAACATAAATATTTTACATAGATATTACTCGCTGTTACCAAGTCGAAGAATTCATATAATATCGTGTTTCTCCTTTCTGAGCTTCATCTTGTTATTCGTTTTTACTTATTGATATTTATATTGAGTAACTTAATTATTTGCTATTAAACGTATCAAGTTTTTGTTATATATATGTAAAAACTTATTGAGAGAAATTCGTTTGAAAAGTGACATTTATACAATATGTAAGATAACCATAGATTAAATATCTGTTATGTTGACTTTCAATGTTGTGTTGGGGTTTTTTTACGTGTGCAAACCATTGACAATAATAATAAGGTTTATTAAGTAAATCGAATTCAATCAGAATGGGCTATCTCAAAGATAATTGATTGGTCTCGCTGCGCTCGACTAGATAGAGTGCTATACAAAAGCGATAGCTCCGTGAATGCGGCAACTTTTTATTGTAGTGTGTGTAAAATATCGTCACTTTTTACACAGTTTTATTATATTTTTACACAGTTTCACTACGCAAACTGGCATTTTTAAGCTCAAAATTTAATAAAACGTGATGTGTACGTGCCGAATGTTTTATTAAATGTTAGGCATAATAAAATACCAGTTTGCGTAGTGAAACTGTGTAAAAATATAATAAAACTGGGTAAAAAGTGATAAAAAGTGACGATTTTTTACACTCACTACAATAAAAAGTTGCCATATTTTCAGAGCTATTGCTTTTGTATAGCGCTCTATCTAGTTGAGCGCAGCGAGACCAATCAATTATCTTTGCGACGAAGATTTATGTATAATCTCGGGAGAAACCCGGGCTCGGGTCGCTAGTATGCAGTGAAATCAATAATTTAATTTCAACAAATTACCTTATAAATTTAAGGATACGATTTTTGTGGCTCATAAACTCCGCTACGCTATCTATGTGTTTTCCGATTTGATAATGAAAGGTAGATAAGACTGAAAAATTCGTAACATACAATGATAAATGATAACATGACGGTCTGTTAGTCACGTGAGATATTGTAGCATTGATGAATTTATTACTAAGTAATATTTCAGTTAAAATATGTAAAGAAATGTTGAAACTTTTTCTTTAAAATCTTTTTCGTGATCTATTTTTTTATATAAATAAAAAAATATAAATAAATAAATAAATATTTTCACACATTCCACACAGCACCATCTAGTTCCACAGTAAGCAACTAATGCTTATATTATGGATACCAGACAGTTGATATACTACATAGTTTTTTTTTGTAAATACCTAACATCCATGACTCAGGTACAAAGGTAAATTGTTAAGATATAAACATTTGCCTCTAGTGGGATTCGAACCCGCGACCGTTTGGTTAACAGCTAGGGATTGACCTATATAGTTAAGAGGCTCCTCCCCGCCATCGATAAGAAAAGGCACTGTTTATTTCCTATTCAGCTCGTTCAAACATAAATCCAATGTAACAAAAAAAAATATATGTGATACATAACTTCTTGGTCTATATTTCTGGCAAGTTATTTTTGTTTTAAGTATAATAGTTTACGGGAAAATAAATAAAATTTGAATGTCTTGCTTTGTAACAAAAATAGATTCAACTGGTTGTTTCAAGAAGCGTTTGCAATGTGCCTATAATAAAACGATAGAGTTTCATTTAAACTATAAATGACACAACAATTAGTGTAAATAAAACAATAGTTTTAGAAAAACAAAGGTTTTTTGGTATTTTCGAGTAGCGGGTGCCCTAGCGAGGGCCGGGCGGCAGACGGCTGACAGCCTTCGTACGGGGAACACGTATTGCTGCGCAGCGCATCGCACTTACGTAAAGAAAAAGAAAAATAAACTATTATGATGTGTGAGAGTGACTGACTTTTTTATAATAAGACACTACCAAAGCCAGAGTAAGTATATTTTTGTACATTTTATTAGTATATAATAAAATGTAGTGTAAAACAACATTGAAAATATTCGTCAGTAGCCATAAGATTAGGTACACATAAAAGTATCGGTACATAATAGACCGGGAGTCCAATGCGGCTTTTTTCATAAATTAAAAATAATAATGAAATAGTTTGTATTTCGTTGAGATTTGGGGCCTTGGTTGAAAGTAAATAGGTTTTTGGAAATTCTACTCCTATAGGCGTAAAAAAGTGGATGAAAATAGAAAATTTCACAAATAATTTCACAATAAATTCAGCCGTTACTGACATGTTTGAATAATAATATTAATGATTATATTATAATGATAAATTCTATGAAAAAAATCTTTAAGAAAATTTAAATACATACATAAAAACTATAGAAAGTGGTACAGTACTTTATTTACGGTATTTTGTTCTATTTTCTTACTTACACCACGTTACTTAGTATTTTTTTATTTCTTTTTTCGAAAATAGTAGTAGTATTTATTTGATTTTTTTTTTCAGTTTTGTATTTCAACTGAAAGTAAAGAGATGACAAATAAGAAAATTGGGAGGAGAATTGTAGACATCTCATACTTTGTGAAACAATTACTGGATTTATGTAATCATGGACCATTAGGCTGCTCAGCTAGCGACATCATATTGACAGGAGAGAAACGATTTATTATTAGTATTGATTGATGATGTTTCATATTTCAAATTGTTTATGATTTTAGGCTGTGGATTTATAAATATGATTAAAAAATAATAATAAAATATTATAATAAAACATGTTTGCGTTCACTAAAGTGTCATCAAATTCCCTTTATTAGAATATTATTGCTGTTGTTGCACGTGTATAGTTAATAAATCGATAGTAAATAATACTCATACATTTATTTTATTACCTTACATTTTATCATAAGTAAAAAAGCTACTGGCTCTTGGACTATATTTTAGTTCGTACGTGTCGCCCGGCATCGCTAGAAACGCTAGCGCTAGAAGTGCAGGGGAGTAGGCAAGTGGGTGGGGTGAAGAGAGCCCAGTTGCCCAAGGTCATTCGGATAGTAGAGAACGTTAAGGATTGACAATTAATGGCCAGTATTAATGGCAGTAAAAAATGTATAATGTTATGTCATCATTCTTAGTTCCTTTCTATAACTATACGTTCACGCAATGTTACGTCAGAATCCCACCGGAAGTTTCAATATACACTCATTTACTAAGCGTTATACTTACTATCTATATTGGTCGTATATACAACGAAGCGTATGACGTCATCTTTGCTGTGTATGTGACAAATGAACAGTGTTCTAAGAAGATGTCTGACGACACGTTTGGTCTAGTGGCTAGTAACCCTAGCTGTTAACCCAGCGGTCGCGGGTTCGAATCCCGCTAGGGGCAAATGTTTATGTGTTAACATTTTGCATTTGCATTAACCTTTGCACCTGAATCATGGATGTTTTGTATTTATAATATGTATGTATTTACAAAAAAAAAAAGTAATCTATGTAGTATATCAACTGTCTGGTATGTATCTATAATACAAGCATTAGTTGCTTAGTGTGGAACTAGATGGTGCTGTGTGGAATGTGTGAACATATTTATTTATTTATTTAATGTCATAGTCATGGGGTTCGGGGTTCGAATCCCGGTTGAGAATCGAGTAGGTTTATTATTTTAATATATTTTTTAATTTCGCGTGTGATTTGCTCTAAGCCATTTCCTGACTAAAAACTAAGCTATGCAGAAGCTAAACTAAGCCAAGCTAGAAATAAACTAAGGTAAGGTTACTAATATATACATTGAAGACAAATCACTACATAGTATAAAACAAAGTCGCTTTTTCTGTCCCTATGTCCCTTTGTATGCTTAGATCTTTAAAACTACGCAACGGATTTTAATGCGGTTTTCACTAATGGGTAGAGTGGTTCTCGAGGAAGGTTTAAGTACATAATTTACTAAGTTACGCGGGCGAAGTCGCGGGCAGCAGCTTTAATTTTATTAACACGTAATTTTATAAACTATAACTAACATGTAGTGCCATCTGTTAACTTTTAGATGAATTAGAGTACTACATTGCTTCAAACAGAATTCCCTAGATGGCGTTGTAAATTTTGCATACACGTTGTCTGGGACTCCAAAAAGGACATAGGGTACCTTTCATCCAGAACGCGGACGAAGTCGCGGGCACCAGCTAGTTGTTAATAATGCATTCCGGGTACCCACAGCCCGACAGATATTATGCACGTGTGTCATCACTTTCTTTTATTTGTTTGTAGAAAGCTTACTCAGACTTTGTATCTTACTGAATATACTCGACTCGTGATTACATCAGATTTGGAGGTTAGTATCAAAACATGACGACCTGGGAGTCAGTATATGTATTTAAACATATTTTGTAACATATAATGAGCTTGTTTTTGTATCTATATTAACTTTATCTAATACTAGATGGTGCTCGCGACTTCGTCCGCGTGGAATAGTTATTTTGGGAATCATTTGGGCATAGAGTGGATTTATAGTCATTGCATTTGGGTATCTCGAACGGTTTTCGCAGCGCACGCAACGGAAGCCCTCAAAGATGAATAATTTTCCCCGTTTTTTCCACATTTTCGACTGTTTCTTCGCTCTTATTAGTCGCAACGTGATGTTATATCCTATTATAAAGAGAGAAGATTTGTATGTTTGTAATGAATAAACTTAAAAACTACTGGGTGATTTTATAAATTTAGTTATTAGCGAGTAACATAGGCTACATTTTATAAAGTTACGCGGACGAACTACAGCTAGTATTGGATATAGTACAGAGCAAACTTCAGAAATACTTCTGTATTTTGTATTTCTGAATTCTGTGTTTTCTTCAAGGATGTGCTTACTTCTACTAGACTTGTGAAGATAAATACCTAATACGGAATTTAGTATAGCCTCTCACGTCAAAAACCAACTCATCATGGGATTATCCTGCCTATAGTGATAAAATATATCACATATCTCGATTATTTATTGTACCATCCGATATTAGTCGTCATTAGCGATAAATATTCTTGGAAGTAATGACATATATTATAGCATACGAAAGGAAAGTATTAAACATATCCGTCGTCCATACTAATAGAAACGCGAAAGTTGCATTCCGATTTTGGCAGTCGCGTATGTCTCGGCTGCGGCAGACATACGTGATTTTTCCACGTTGCCGCAGCCTCTCCTCCCTCCATGGATTTGTAAGGACTCTCTTTGTATTTGTATGGACTCTCCATGGAATTGTAAGGACTCTCTTTAGATTTATGGACTCTGGTTGCGCCGTGATCGAATAGTTGGCTGTCAAGTACCTTTCTTTCTTTCACGTATACCCACCTTCCTAATAATTATGGCCCTCACATTTTTCCTCTTTACCCTCTAATCAAAATAATGCACTACTGCCGATGACCGCCGCGTGAGAGGTCGAGGAGAAGAAGAAGTAACGCGCCCGCGCTTGAGCTGTGTTTCCAAGCATATATGGGTTTATCCCTAATCCGCGCCTTAACTCGTTCTCGGAAGTGAAGTGATTCATCCGCACCTTATCGCTGAACATTGAAATACATGTGAACAGTGTCTGCCAGTTGGACGTTTAGAGATTCCTGCAGGAGAGCGCACCAGAGCACCGGTATAAGGTATGTGCATTTCCTTCTGCTTCTAATCCTGTCCTTCAGACGGTCATATTGTTCGCTTACAGCCGCAACCAGATATACAGTCCACTAAACCGCTAATTCAGGGATTCATGGCGTGATTCTGTCGCAATCCCGCCGCAACGAAATTTAGATTTCGTCCACCCCTTCAGGGGTTTCACCGCGCCTCCATTTGTTGGTCCTTACGAACCGGATATTTTTTGTTTTTTTTCGAATCATAGGTTTCCCGCGAAACGCATTATTATACGTTACCGCGAAGAGATGTCGAGTTTATTCATACCTATTAGTATAAATTAATATTTCATATAATTTAGTTGCATTCGTATAATTAATCCGCATTCCCGTTAGATTTATTTAGATAAACGCATTAGAATTATTTGTACGCACGCATCCGTATTCATATACCTACATTAGTTTAATAATTTGAATTTCGCGCGCTCCGCACCGAACGTTGTTTCTTAGCTACCTACTTGTATTATTATTATTTCGCTTTTCGCACAAAATGTCTAAGACAAAGGGAACCGACGCAAAACATAATAATGAGATTGTGCTATTACAATCGAAATACGATGCACTTTTTGAAAATGTACAACGAGTGTATGATTTATCAAAAGAGGTTCATATTAACGATGAAAATAAAGAGAATTTTTTGTGTTCCGTAGAAACGTTAGAAGATACGCGTTCTGAATTTAAGAATATTGTTGATCGTTTAAATAAAACATTACTCCTGGTAGACCCGGAAACCGCACCTAGTTATCAATGTTTGAATGCCTTCGAAGACCTTTACTGTCGAATTAAACGCGTATTGAAGCGTATCGAGTCCGTACCGTCGAGGGTGGACAGCGCTGACCACGACCAGAAGGGTTCAACTGACCGCGTAGATATGAGATATAGGATGCCTGCCCTTCCGCCTATAGAAATTATGTCATTTGATGGGGACATACGTACCTGGCCTTTGTTCTATGCAGGTTTTAAGTCCTTGGTACATGATAATCCGCATTTAAACAATTCGGAAAAATTATATTATTTGATGGGCAAGCTTTCCAGTAAGGCGCAATCTGTATTTTCGGGTATTACACCATGCGCAGATAATTATGATACAATATTAAAGTGTCTCATTGATAGATATCAGGATATTCGTACGATTGCAAATACCTACTTGGAACAGATGATGAATGTTAAGTTGAACGGTCCCGCCTCGGAGTCTAAGTTGCAATTATTTATGGATCAGTTTGTAACTGCCGCGAACGCATTGAAAAATTTGAAACTCGAAGATTTGTCAGATTTTATTATGTTACATATGGCATTAAAGAAGTTTGATTTGGATACCGTCCGCGCCTTTGAATCGCAGTATCGCGAGTATAAGATACCTACTTTCACGCAACTAACTGACTTTATTAGGAGTCAGCATAAAATATTCCATAACGCGCAGAGCCCACCTACTTACAGTAGTAGTACATATAAACCGCGAAATCGTATACCAAATCCGCACACTTATGTAGCAGTGTTACCTGCACGTAAGACATGTCTCTGTGAAAACATTGTGCACGATCACCTTTACAAATGTCCGCAGTTTAATGATTTAACACCTTCATTACGTTTTAAATTAGTTAAGGAACGTAACGCGTGTATAAATTGTCTTAGTATAAAACATAAATCTCGCGAGTGTGCTTCAAGTGTTAGATGTCGTAGTTGTAATCAAAAACATCATTCCGCGTTACATTTTGAAAATCATAATTTGAAGGTTCAAACCGCATCGCAAATGGACGAGCCGACTCGCTCTCCGCCGACATATTTTAACGCGAGACAGCCGCCTCGAGCTAGATTGCCTACTGTTGCGCGTGATATGAATGTCTCGTCGATGCACACGTTCATCGCTGCGCCAGTTGAGAATGCCGCCAATAGTAGCGGTCCGAACGCGCAATGTATGCAACACACTACTGTATTACTATCAACCGCTCAAGTTATTATTTATGATAGTAAGGGGCGCTCGCACATCGTAAAGTGTTTGCTTGATTCGGGATCGCAGCGTAACTTTATAACTAACGAATGTTGCGCGCGCTTAGGTTTGAATTGTAATAAAGATATACAAGCGATTGTTCGCGGTTTCGGTGGTACAGAGAAATCTATTAGAGGCGCAACGGACTTTAAAATATTTTCTCGTTATTCGGATAACGTTCATTATGACGTATCGGCGCTTATTGTCGATCGGATAACGGACAAGCTGCCTTCTAGTCCGGTCGATCAATCCACGCTCGTGCACATAAGGGGATTGCCGCTTGCGGATAGTACTTTCGCAACTCCTTCGGAAGTAGAAGTCCTGATTGGAGCTGATATTTTCCCACACCTATTATTACCGGGCACGGTACAGGGTAATATTAGTGGAATGCCGCGAGCCGTAAAAACTGTTTTGGGATACATAATTATGGGAACAGCTCCGGTCCTGATGCCTCGAAGTAGGTCATTGTTAAAACCCGCATCCGCCTGTTGTGCCGTCATGCAACAGTCTTCATTGGACAACCTTCTTAAAAGGTTTTGGGAGTTAGAGGAAGTCTCTGCTCCGCCCGCCCACAGTCAAGACGATCTTGAATGTGAGATGCATTTTCGAACTACCACTACGCGCGAGGATAATGGAAGATACATAGTAGAGTTGCCGTTTAGAGACGATGTATATAAATTAGGAGATTCTTACTCCGCTGCCCGCAGACAATTTCTACGCTTAGAACACAAGTTAGAATGTTCGAGTATGCCGCGCTCCGCCGACAGCAGCATAGCTGCTGCGATAAAGGTGCCCGGTCTAAGGCCGCTTACACACACAGTGACCGCTACTTCGACTGATTCTTTAATTTATGTACTCGCTACTCGTACCTCTTCGTGGTCGAAGTTACTACGCATAATTGTTTATATTTATCGATTTTTGAAATTATTACCGCGCAGAACATATATAACGAGTTCAGATTTAAATTTCGCTGAAAATAAAATAATACTCGTACTTCAGAATATATATTTTGCAGATGACATAATTAAGTTAAAATGTAACCAAAGCTGTTCGAATGCTTTGCAAAAATTACATCCATTTTTTGACGAAAATGGTATCATGCGTGTTGGCGGTCGGCTATCAAATGCTGACGTTAGTTATTCGCAAAGATATCCGTCCCTACTCCCGCGACGCGACCACGTTATAGATCTGATAATAGATTATTATCATAAAACGCATTTACACGCAGGTCCAGAGCTTCTTATGTCCATACTTAGACAGAAGTACTGGATAATTGCAGCACGAAATATTGTTCGATACCGCATACATAAATGTAACACTTGCTTTAGAGCTAAACCGCGTCCGTCTTATCCTTTGATGGCAGATTTACCCGCGTATCGCGTTAATAAAGTGAGCAAACCATTTTTGCATACAGGCTGCGATTATGCAGGTCCATTGCAATACGCACCCGTACGTGGCAGAGGTGTTAGAAGCCGTAAGGCATGGATTTGTATTTTCACGTGTCTTACAACGCGTTGTCTACATATTGAATTAGCAACAGATTTGAGCACAGTGGCTTTCCTTGCAGCACTAAAGCGTTTTCTTTCTCGCCGCGGCCCAGTTCAGTGTCTTTACTCAGACAACGGCACGAACTTTGTAGGAAGTCGTTCATACTTGCGAGATCTTTATAACTTCCTTGACGAATATCGCCCGCGACTTGAACATGAGCTTGCCGAAGATCGCATCGAATTTAAGCAGATCCCGCCAGCCAGCCCTCATTGGGGAGGATGTTGGGAATCCATGGTAAAGATAGTCAAGTCTCATTTGTTCAAGGTCATAGGAAAGCAGATACTGTCGTATGAGGAATTATTAACAGTGCTTACTCAGGTCGAGGCACTTGTAAACTCGCGCCCGCTAACTGCTATGAGTGGCGATCCCGCTGAGCCGTCAGCTCTAACGCCAGCTCATTTCTTGCATACCGCACCGCTATTGTCGCTACCCGCACCTCAAATAGACTCTTCTAGCTTACGCGAGAGACATTCGATGCTGGATAAAATGGTCCAGTCCTTCTGGAAACGTTGGAGGATAGAATATTTGCATAAATTGCAAGCTCGCTCCAAGTGGACTACGCCTTCCACTCCCATTTCGCTAGGGTCAGTTGTTGTCATTATGATAGATAATGCGCCACCGCTTGCATGGCCGCTAGGTGTGGTGGAGGCTGTTCACCCTTCGAAGGACGGAACAACGCGCGTAGTTACTGTTAGGACGAGTAGGGGAAGCTTCGTGCGCCCAGTAGTTAGACTTTGTCCTTTGCCTAGTCAATAACCGCGTTTATAGGCAGAGTAGCATTTCTACTCATTTATACTCATTTATGAATAATAGTTAGGAATTAGGATTAGTTATAGTTTAGTATAGTCGTTTAGTAGTAGATAGTTATTAGTTATGTAACCGCATTTATTATCACCTAGTTTTAGGATTAGTTATTAGGAACCGCATTTATTTTCGCGTAAAAACCGCATTCTTTCTTTTGAATAACCGCATATTTTTTCGTATAAATTAACGCATATCGTTAAAACAACCGCATCTCGTTTAGCATTATTTACCGCATTTCTTTCGCATTCGCATTGTGAGATCTTTAAAGGTGACCCTTTAAGGCCGGGGGAGATGGTTGCGCCGTGATCGAATAGTTGGCTGTCAAGTACCTTTCTTTCTTTCACGTATACCCACCTTCCTAATAATTATGGCCCTCACATTTTTCCTCTTTACCCTCTAATCAAAATAATGCACTACTGCCGATGACCGCCGCGTGAGAGGTCGAGGAGAAGAAGAAGTAACGCGCCCGCGCTTGAGCTGTGTTTCCAAGCATATATGGGTTTATCCCTAATCCGCGCCTTAACTCGTTCTCGGAAGTGAAGTGATTCATCCGCACCTTATCGCTGAACATTGAAATACATGTGAACAGTGTCTGCCAGTTGGACGTTTAGAGATTCCTGCAGGAGAGCGCACCAGAGCACCGGTATAAGGTATGTGCATTTCCTTCTGCTTCTAATCCTGTCCTTCAGACGGTCATATTGTTCGCTTACAGCCGCAACCAGATATACAGTCCACTAAACCGCTAATTCAGGGATTCATGGCGTGATTCTGTCGCAATCCCGCCGCAACGAAATTTAGATTTCGTCCACCCCTTCAGGGGTTTCACCGCGCCTCCAGACTCTCTATTGGATTTATATGGACTTTCTATTGGTTTTGTATAGACTCTATTGGATTTGTAAGGACTCTATTGGATTTATGGACTTTCCATGGAATTGTAAGGACTCTTTAGATTTATGGACTCTCTATTGGATTTGTATGGACTTTCTATTGGTTTTGTATAGACTCTATTGGATTTGTAAGGACTCTATTGGATTTATGGACTCTCCATGGAATTGTAAGGACTCTCTTTAGATTTATGAACTCTCTATTGGATTTGCATGGACTTCCTATTGGTTTTATATAGACTCTATTGGATTTGTAAGGACTCTCTTTAGATTTATGGACTCTCTATTGGATTTGCATGGACTTCCTATTGGTTTTGTATAGACTCTATTGGATTTGTAAGGACTCTCTTTAGGCTGGGTTGCACCATCTTACTTTAACAATAACAAACGTCGCAACTTCAGTTAATTCGCACTCATTTTCGGCCGAAAATGCACCAGTTAACCAGTTATGATTATTTGTTAACTGGTGCAACTCATTTTCGGCCTAACCGTTATTTTAACTGAAGTTGCGGCGTTTGTTATTGTTAAAGTAAGATAGTGCAACCCAGCCTTAGATTTAGAACGTCATTTCATTTTAAAAAAAGTTCAAATATACTATGCTTAATATGTGGCGCACGAAATTCTTTATTACTTGGCCTCTATAGAACTTCCATTTCTACAATGCGTCAAGCGCCAAGTGAAAAATGTATGGGCACAGACTCGATAGAATTAGGTCGCGTGGTTTTTCTATTGTACATTATTATTCTAGTTATCTATATATTAATATTACCTATGAAGAGGTAAAATTGGTATGTTTATTTGTATGTAAGAGGGTAATCCATCCCTCCTACTCTTCGGAATTAGCTCCTAGTGATTAAAGAGTATGTCCGTAGAACCAAATTTGACGATATAAATGCAGTGATGTTGCGAAATAGGTAATAGAGGAGTTTTTCGATACTCAAAAATAAAGCTTCTTTTATGAACGACTTTTCTTTTTTGACGACACGTTTGGTCTAGTGGCTAGTAACCCTAGCTGTTAACCAAGCGGTCGCGGGTTCGAATCCTGCTAGGGGCAAATGTTTATGTGTTAACATTTACCTGTGTCAACTTTGTACCTGAGTCATGGATGTTTTGTATTTTATAAATGTATGTATTTACAAAAAAAAAAGTATTGTATGTAGGTAGTATATCAGCTGGCTGGTATCCATAATACAAGCGTTAAGTTGCTTACTTTGGAACTAGATGGTGTTGTGCGGAATGTGTGAATATATTTATTTATTTATTTATGAAAGAAAATTATGAAGGAAGAACCAAGTGACAATATTAAAAAAAAAATCTGATATTCTATTTTTTTTTCTCCAAACTCTAAGAACTTTTTGATTCACCCTCGTATTGCATATATAGACGCTTTTAATGTATTTTTAGGAGCTCTATTTGCTTTAAATTAGGTTAAAATGAAATTTCAAGTTACAAATTGAAATGAAAACAAAAAAGGTAAAGTAAGATTGCCTACAAAATACTCTCTAAGTCGGTTAAGTTGTGAAGTACAGTTGCTTGACCACTTTCACCGAAGGTTGACAGCGCAACCATTTTTGTGTTAACAGTCATCGCGTCAAGTTAAGGTCTAAGTATAAAATGACATGCAGTGATTGTACTTAAATTGTAACTTAAAATGAGTAGTGTTTAAAAAATAAAAAAAAAAACAGTGGCACTCCGGGAGTGCCGACAAAAGTACAAAAGTGAAAAGTTGAACAATTACGTGTTTATTTTTTGAAACGTCAGGAAATATTTTATAGTGCAGTTTATTTTATTTTACTTTTAAATGAAGTGTTTTTTTATTCATTATTATAAACAACTGCTACAAACTTTAAATAAATAAATAAATACATATTCACACATTCCACACAGCACCATCTAGTTCCAAAGTAAGCAACTTAATGCTTGTATTAAGGATACCAGATAGTTGATATTGGTACTACATACAATACTTTTTTTTTGTAAATACATACTTACATATTATAAATACAAAACATCCATGACTCAGGTACAAAGGTAAATGTTAGCACATAGCACATTTGCCCCTAGCGGGATTCGAACCCGCGACCGCTTGGTTAATAGCTAGGGTTACTAGCCACTAGACCAAACGTGTCGTCACTACTATAAAAAGACTACTACTAGTAAAAAGAGTAATATTATAAGCTCTCGGTATGGAAACTGTTGACGACCTTTTTGGAATATCACTGGCCGTTTTCTATTTTTATTTTAAATTACCGTGTTCTTTCATAATTGTCAACAGCGGTGTCGGTTACGTTACACGGTAACAGGTCGCGAGTTCAATAGTTTTTTTCTGTTTTCAAAAACGCTTCAAACGTTTTCAAAAAAATTTACATATATTACATAATTTTTGACTTATTAAAAGCGACTAGGGGTCGGGACATCTATCTAGTATATAAAATTCTCGTGTCGCAGTGTTTGTTGCCAAACTCCTCCGAAACATTATCTTTACATCTATAGTTCTATACTAATATTATAAAGCTGAAGAGTTTGTTTGTTTGTTTTTTTGTTTGTTTGAACGCGCTAATCTCAGGAACTACTAGTTCGAATTGAAAAATTCTTTTCGTGTTTGATAGATCATTTATCGAGGAAGGCTTTAGGCTATATAACATCACGTTGCGACTAATAGGAGCGAAGAAACAGTCGAAAATGTGGAAAAAACGGGGAAAATTATTCATCTTTGAGGGCTTCCGTTGCGTGCGCTGCGAAAACCGTTCGAGATACCCAAATGATTCCCAAAATAACTATTCCACACGGATGAAGTCGCGAGCACCAGCTAGTAAGTATTATAAAGAGGAAAGATTTGTTTGTTTGTTTGAGGTGAATACGCTCCGAAACTACTGGACCGATTTGAAAAAATATTTTACTGTTGGGAAGCTATATTATCATGGTAACATAGGCTATCCGTTCGTACTAATCTGTACTAATATTATTAATGCAAAAGTTTGTATAGATGTATGGATGTTTGTAACTCTTTCACGCAAAAACTACTGAACCGATCACCATGAAATTTTGCATACACGTTGTCTGGGACACCAGAAAGGACATAGGGTACCTTTCATCCAGAACGCGGATGAAGTCGCGGGCAACAGCTAGTAAAATAATATAGTAGGTATAATTACCAATAAAATTACCATCAAATATTATTCGGCCTCATCATGTCACTATTGGCTTCTCAATGTTTCAACAAATCGTTAAATTGAAATTTATTTCGAAAGATCACTTTTTGTATTATAAAAAACCCGTGCGAAGTCAGAGGTGAGTCGCTAGTTTATAATAAAAAAATAATTACCTACCAATAAAATTAACTTCAAATATTATTCGGTCTCATTATGTCATTATTAGCTTCTCAAATTGTTTAATTTTCATTTATTTCGAAAGATCACTTTTTTCACTTATTTTTTTAAAACACTACACTATAATTTTTGTATAGTTCAACTACATAACACTGTAATTTTTTTGTTTTTTGGTTGTCACTATTAGTACTTATTCCGAAACGCAATGAAACATATAGATAGGTACTTTACTTTCACTGACTTTAAAGTTGAGTAAGGACTTCTTGATCACGCGAAGGTATCGTACGAACTGAGATATCAAGCTGCATTAGAAAGGGGTACGTACGCTCTTTGAGTAAGTACAATCGAGGAAAGGGAATGTTTACCGGTTCACAGTTCAACGCGAGTTATGACAAATATTAGTTCGCACCTTGTTCGCACCCCAAATTAATAAAAATTCTTTTCCCTGATCATACACAATTAAAACAAGGAATGGAACTTAGAGCTTGTAAATAATAGTAGCTTTTCTCGGCAACATATTATTAGGTAATTTAATTTATAGTTTATATGTTATTCTGATGTATAAGTTCCGCCACGGAACTAAGTACTTCAACGGAACTACTGGGAGTGAACCAAAAAAATATACATAAAAAATTCTAAAAACTATTTTAAAATTTGTTTTTTTTTTTTAATCTATAATACTAACCATCGAAATATTATCTTTGCAAATACTAACTATAAGTCCATCCGTACTAATATTATAAATGCGAAAGTTTGTATGGATGTATGTAACTCTTTTACGCAAAACCTACTGAATGGATTTCAATGAAATTTTGCATACACGTTGTCTGGGACACCAGAAAGGACATAGGGTATATTTAATAAAGTTACGCGGGCGAAGTCGCGTACAGCAGCTAGTATTATATTAAAATCTTAAACGAGCCGTGTCTGCACATTAAATATTTTTTCATAAAAAACAATTTGTACACGTTAATAATTTTTTTTAATTTTAATTTTTTTTACAATTGTCATCTGTTTACCTATTTGTCTGTACACTCTACTCTCAGAAACGGCTTAACCGGTTTGAATGCGGTTTTCACTGATGTACTGACGATTAACTGATTAAGCTATAGAGTACTTTTTATCATGGGAAAATGTTAGGCTGCTGTTGGATTTTCAAAAGACGAACTACAATGCGTACAAAAGCCTATGTCCTTTCCGGTGTCCCAGACAACGTGTATGCAAAATTTCATGGTTATCGGTTCAGTAGTTTTTGCGTGAAAGAGTTACAAACATCCATACATACATCCAGACAGACTTTCGCATTTATAATATTAGTACGGATATAATAATATAATAATGATAGTGATAGTGAAGTGATGATATAGGCTCGTTTAGGATTAAAAAAAAAAATTAAATAAATGTCAAAAAAAAGTGTCACATTTAAAAAAGAAAAATCTGGTTAAGTGTGAAAATGGCCGAGCCCATTTCTATCCTGTGGTGCGCCAGAATCAATAATTCTGACGTCAAGGCCGGACGTTGCCCTTGGTACGCCTCCGATCCGTTTTCTCTTACTAGACTTTGAAGTCACGGGACTTTAAAGTCTTTGGATTTCAACTATGTACTTATCCAGTAACTTTATCACTCCAGGGCCCTGATTCTGTATGGCAACTACATGAAACTCATGAAATTCTTATGTCTTAGATGAGATAACATAATATTATCTGTGTTGTCAGTGGAATTGTCAAATAAATACATTAGTATACTGTGGTTTCTGTGAAATCATATCAAAATCAAAATCAAATCAAATCATTTATTTATTTGTAACAAATAACAAAAAAACAGTGACAGTAAGAAGAAAAAGTAATTTGTTACAAAAAGGTCCCTACTCAGTATTTGCTGACATATAATATGCCAGCAAGTGATCTTCCGTAGGAACCCTGCTTAACACTCACCAATGCATATGCTCCTTAAAAATTAATTAATATAAATAAAATTAAAAAAATATATATTATTACTATTATTATTATTATCCTATTGCCAAACACACAACTGCAAAACACAATATCGTGCCATAGATAATTGTCTTGGGGCATAAGACATAAGAATTTCATGACAAGACAAGGCAAGACATTAACGTATCTTGAATTTTCTTGTCAAGAGTAGTTGCCATACAGAATCAGCGCCCAGTAATTTTATCTTGAACACTATTGGGTCTAAAGAGATCTAGTCCTCATTGTAAACGACTTCGTCCTGGTAACATTATAAAATATAGCCTATGTTACTCTATGTTAACATAGCCTTCTATGGATGAAAGAATTTTCAAAATCGGTCCACTACTTTTTGAGTTTATTCATAAAATTCTTTTTTTTTTTTATATATATTATTTAAAATTCTTTATAATCTAATATATAAAATTCTCGTGTCGGAGTGTTTGTTGCCAAACTCCTCCGAAACGGCTCGACCGATTTTATTATTCATTGAACCAACATCATGAGAAAGTCAGCAAAAAATCAGAACTATCGGATTTAATCTCCCATTTCAGGCGTCATGGTTACTGGACTATACCAATTTTTTTAACACCTGACGCCCGACGCAAAATTGGGTGTTATAAGTTTGACCTGTATCTTTGTCTGTGGCATCATAGCTCTCAATAGTAAAGTCCACTTAAGGTGTAAACACACGCCAATCCTAAAAATTTGCATTTTTAAAAAAATATGTTAGAAGAAACTGTCAATGCAATTGGTTTGAAAAAAATATATGTTATACTTAAACATGTGAAGAACAAATTGTATTGTTTTGAATTTCCATCGAAGTAGTAGAAACCCCACAATAAAAGTTAGAACATAAGAAGAATTTGACTTATATTGAAATTTGTTGCGAAAACGGTTTATTGCGCGCAAATGATTCCTACACCGAATAATAAGTCAATATCATTTAAAAAAAATGTATTGATTTTTTTATTTTTTTTTAATGTAGTTTTAATGAAAAGTACAAAAAACCACATTTATCAGGCCTGTTGAATTGTTTCCGCCGCCTCGGAACTCTAAATATATGGAGCTACAGTGTCTCAGTGACGGCGTTGAGGTGTGGATTACGTTTGTGTTTTTCGTGTGGAATTAGTATGATATATATAAACATTCTAAAGGTCATATCGGTGAAGGTCAAATCGTCAATTTCATTCGCCTTTGTGAATCCCTTAACAGTAGCTGGCTACCGTCATTGCACTCTGTTTTTAACGCTCGACGCAAAAACGGTGTGTGTATTTAAAAAAAAAAAAAACTTCCGATAACAACAAAAACAATGTAAAGTCCAATAATAATTACCTAGATTAGATTATACTTAGTTACTTAGACAAAAAATAAATATTAAAGCCATAAAGTAGACTGGTCTACTTTGTAGAGATTACATACATAGATTAGGTATAAGAAAGAGATAATCAAAAATATTACCGAATTATCATTCGATGACCTAATTTTGATAATTTAAATATTTTTACTAGAAATGTCAATGAAGGTTAAATTTTAAGATTTTAAAAAAAAAATTTGATTTCTACCCAAATCATCATAATAGGTAAATTTAATAAACTTTTCAGTAGCTTTCTTTATCAAAAAAAAATATAAATATTACTAGATGACCCGACCCGACAAACGTTATTTTGCCAAAAAATAAAAAAAAAAATTGGGGTGAACCACCCTTAACATTTAGGGGTATGAAAAATAGATGTTGGCTGATTCTCAGACCTACCCGATAAGCACACAAAATTTCATCAAAATCGGTCCAGCCGTTTCGGAGGAGTTTGGCAACAAACACCGCGACACGAGAATTTTATACATTAGATATTCTACTTTTGTATTTCTGAAATCGTTTTATTTTTACTATTTTTAATTTGATAGTGCACATTTTTTTTAGACAATAGTAGTTAGTCTAGTAACTAAAAATGAAAATGTAGCTTGTAGCTTGGTCAAATAAAGGCATTTTTTTATTATTATTTTTTTTATTATTTTTATTTTAGTGCATTTTTAATCTGATAATTTAGATTACGCTATCAGAACTCTAATCGGTATTCACAACTTGAAATTGTGTCTGCTATAGATAGGTAATCTTATTTATTGTATTAGCGACCTGCTGCCCGGCTTCGGACGGAGTTGAAATTTTCAAAAATCCATTCCTTTTCTTCAACTTCTTCTTCTTCTTCTTCTTTATCTTCTTTTTTGCATGGTATAAACTGAAATCGCTTTAAGTACTCGTCTGTCTGTATGACCTGTTCCATTGCACGATGAACGAATTCAGTAGGGTAGGACTATTTGTAATATGTTATAGTAGGCAATTTAAGTTTATTAGGTAAGTATTCTTGGGCTTTTTTTTTCTAAATTTTTGTAATTTTTATAGTTATTATGTAATTGATAATTACATGTTTATATGATTATGTAAATGAATGTAAATGAACAGGTACATCCAATTGGGAATAATCCTGTAATGATGTACTATATGTGTTATATTGTAAATAAATTAAAAAATTTAAAAAAAACTCCTAAACCAAACGGATTATGCAGTTTTCACCATAAGTTAGACAATTTTTCAGTTTGTACGGTCAACCGGACTACTGGGAATGGACCAGAGAAAAAATGGTCTCACTATTTCGGTTGATTTGTTCGGTCGAACTACTGGGGAAAAAAAGTCTCACTAGTTCGGTCAACCGAACTGTTAACCGAACTACTGGGAATCCGTACTTCCGTAGGTACTTTCCGTACTATATAATACTAGCTGGTGCTCGCGACTTCGTCCGCGTGGAATAGTTATTTTGGGAATCATTTGGGTATCTTGAACGGTTTTCGCAGCGCACGCAACGGAAGCCCTCAAAGATGAATAATTTTCCCCGTTTTTTTTCCACATTTTCGACTGTTTCTTCGCTCCCATTAGTCGCAACGTGATGTTATAGAGCCTAAAGCCATCCTCGATAAATGATCTATCCAACACAAAAAGAGTTTTTCAATTCGAACCAGTAATTCCTGAGATTAGCGCGTTCAAACAAACAAACAAACAAACAATCAAACCTTCAGCTTTATAATATTAGTTATTAGTTATAGATTATAAATGCGAAAGTTTGTATGGATGTATGGATGTATGTATGGATGTTTGTAACTCTTTCAAGCGAAAACTACTGAACCGATCACCATGAAATTTTGCATACACGTTATCTGGGACACCAGAAAGGACATAGGGTACCTTTCATCCAGAAAAAAAGTACTGCTCCCGAGGGATTATCTAAAATTGAGGAAACTAACTCCTGGCTAAGTGTAATAGCAATAACGATTTCAGGCGATATATTGCTTTTTCAACGCGGACAAAGTCGCGGGCACCAGCTAGTACAGCTATAATTTTTGCAGAGCTAAAATGTAAATACATCCGTGCGAAGCCGGGTCGGATCGCTAGTTAAGTATTTTAAGTATTATAGTGAAAGCTAGTTAGAATGTTTGTCACTCAATCAAGCGTAAACGGTTGAACATATTTTAATGATTTCATCGCAAAGACAGACGAAATCTCGAATTGAATTAACTCATTTCATAACACTTATTATTTATTCGAGTAATTTTGTAGAAGCGAGTTAAAAATTTATTTCAGACTAGCTTTTGCTCGCGACTTCGTTCGCGTAACTTTTTCTTAGGTGTGAAAACATGATCCTATGGAACAGTACTTTTTTCTGGACTAAAGCCTACTACTCTATGTCTTTTTTTGTATCTCTGCCATAGTGTATAAAAATTTAAGGCGTGAAAAAAATAAAAATACAATTTTCATGCATAATGCTCGCTAGCTCTAGCTGTGCCCGCGACTTCGTACGCGCTGTGATTCTTTTTTTTTTAATCCTACAAGAACCTAACATTTTTGCAGGATAAAAAGTATTCTTTATAATAATCCAAGCCACAGATAATTGATTGGTCTCGCTGCGCTCGACTAGATAGAGCGCTATACAAAAGCAATAGCTTCGTAAATGCGGCAACTTTTTATTGTAGTGTGTGTAAAAAATCATCACTTTTTACACAGTTTTGTTATATTTTTACACAGTTTCACTTCGCAAACTGGTATTTTATTATGCCCAAAATTTAATAAAACATTCGGCACGTACACATCACAGTCAGCTTGCAGTGTGACTGGCTCGGGTACGCTGAATTCGGCGTAGTATTTGTTGCCGCATTTTACAAGTACGACGGCGGTATCTAGTAGAGCGCAGCGAGACCAATCATTCATCTATGAATCCAGGCAATAAACTATGTGTGTGCCAAATTTCATCGAAATCCATTCAGACGTTTTTGCGTTATTGAGTAACGAACATACAAACTACCACATTTATAAGCGATTCGCTCCCAGCTTCGCCCAGGAAAATTTAATTAGGTTAACTTAATATGGTTTTCACCATCACCATTACCTAAATGTGGAACTGTGGAACTAGATGGTGCTGTGTGTAATGTGTGAAGATATATATTTATTTATTTATTTATTATTTATTTATACAGACAGACGCTGAAAGCGACTTCAAATTATACTATGTTTATAATATTATATATATATATTAAATCTGTGACTCCAACTATACTTGTAACAACAACTTAGTTTAAGTTTAAATTAGCCTTAGTTTAAGTATGGCGTTGGAGGAGCGGGGGTCTCCTGATACAAGTATTTTTATACTTAATAGGAGGTCCCCTACACCCTTTTTGTACCTAGGCTTAATTTTTGGTAAATAAATTATTTTGTATTTGTATTTTGTATTTGTAACTACATATGTAAGTACCTATAGAGATCAACAAACCAGCAACTAGTTCTAACAACTATTCAAGTTCAAGTTAAATAGAGTAAAAAAAGCTCAACAAAAGCTGTGCCTCAAATTTAACGAGCAAGTCACCATAAAAAGACAACTCGTTTTAAAACAAACAAAACTCACCCAAGGAAAGTTCGGCGCGAGTCACCTAGCAGGAAAAAATACCGAAAACACGAAATCAACTGTGTTCCGGTTACGAGATAAATAATAATAATAAAAGAAAAATAACGAGCGACGAGCACAGTTATTGGTTACGGTTTACTGACTGACGATTCGGAGAGTTTGCAGACACATTTGTACATGCATTCGGTGGCCCATGTCAATAGAGGTAGCGGAAATATAAAATATTAATTTTTTGGAAGGACAAGCCTTAAGTGAAAACTTAAACTTATATATAATAAAATTCCAAAAAATATAAGAAATATCAGGAATCTGGCAACATTCAAGAATCACTTACGAAATTGTTTGGTGAAAAAGGCATACTTAATGAATTCCTAAATGATGAAACTATATAGTGCAAGCGATGATAGCTATATCTTATATAAATATAGCATAAAAATAAAATAAAAATACAGTAATAATTAAATTATTTAGAGGAATTGTTATTAATTTGCACACCGCTTGTCGGTTGAATATGTGGACATCATTTATCTAAAATTACAACAACTTTGTATACTATATTCAGCAAATAAATTGATTTGAATTTGAACTTCTTTATAGGCGCGTTGGGTATTTTTGAGATAGGATAAAATCATTGAACCTGCTACAGAGTCACGTAACGTAATGTAATGTAACCGAAATTTAAAAAAAAACCAACAATTTTTGAGATGGGATAAAATCATTGAACTCGCGATACTGTCATGCAACGTAATGTAATGTAATCGAAATTTAAAAAAGAACAATTTTTGAAATGGGTTAATCATTGAACTCGCGACAGTGTCATGTAACGTAATGTAATATATCCGAAATTTAAAAAAGAACAACTTTTGAGATCAGATAAAATCATTGAACTCGCTACAGTGTCGTGTAATGTAATGTAATGTAACAGAAATTTAAAAAGGAACAATTTTTGAGATCGGATAAAATCATTGAACTCGCGACAGTGTCATGTAACGTAATGTAATGTAAGAGAAATTTAAAAAAAAAAAGAACAATTTTTGAGATAGGGTTAAAATCATTGAACTCGCGACAATGTCATCAATTCATATCATGTATTGATGTAGCTGATATTAAATTTAAAATAATTCAAAAACAGAACAAAAAGCCGACAACTGCATATGAAAGTAAACTTACTAGATATGATAACAAGGATCAATATGGTATACACCTCTGACCAATAACCTAGTTTCATATCAACATCATAATCCTTCAATTTTTTGTAATTTGTGCAAGCTAGCTATGAAATGCAATTTGTTTTATAGAATTTATATGTGGGTACACTGTTGCGTTGGCTACCCATAATAATATAAAAAACGAGTGTGCTTATGACCACACGACTGAAGTGAAACTTCTTTCGCTCCATCTGTATGTATATATATATATATATATATGTGTACAATATATACATGTATACACATATACATATATTAATTTATGTATATGTATATATAATAATTAATTATTATTAAAGAAAGAGAGAAAGAAAATGTGCGCGCGCACTGCTGTCTCTTGCTTATATCCCCCACATAACTTCCGTTCGCCTTGCCCGATCACACTTTTCGTAACGCTTACGTCACGCGTTCGCCAGCTTACTCCCCAAGTCAAGCGTGCGTAAAGAAGTTTCACTTCAAAAATAAAAATAAAAAATTTCAGAGTGCACATGTTAAGTTATCTAATTCGTAATGTAATAACACTAACCTGTCCAATGTAAAGTCTGATTTTCTGTATCATCATTAATCGTTTCCGCTACCGCCTATGACTTCGGCTGTCACTAGCAGTGTGATGAATGATAACACGTCATTTGATATACTCGTAGATATTAGATAACGCTAATATTTCATTAGAAAATTTTAATTCCATGAAATTTGTACTTTGTTATTTTGTAATTTGTACTTTTGTTGTTGTCTATGAAAATAATTAATGCATCTATTTTAGACTATTTTTTTTTATTATGTCAAGGTCGACAGACAGGCTGACGGTCCAGCTTGCAACGTAAAAGCAGCCACATATTGTGTTGCTTGTGCGCTGCTGATATAATCACTACGTGAGTGCCGACCATGTTTAAGGATAGGGGATTAGAAAGGTATAAGGAAATGGGATAATTGATTGGTCTCGCTGCGCTCGACTAGATAGAACGCTATACAAAAGCAATAGCTCCGAAAATGTGGCAACTTTTTATCGTAGTGTGTGTAAAAAATCGTCACTTTTTATCACTTTTTATCCAGAAGTTTTTATATACATATATATAGAGAGGAACGATTTGATTGTTTGTTTGAATTGAATAGGCTCCGATACTACTGGCTATTTGAAAAATTGTTTCACCTATAGAAAGCTACGTTATCAGTGAGTAACAAAGGCTATCCGTACTAATTATAAATGCGAAAGTTTTTATGGATGTATGTATGTATGTTTGTAACTCTTTCACGCAAAAACTACTGAACCGATTTGCATACACGTCTGGGACACCAGAAAGAACATAGGGTACCTTTCATCCAGAACGCGGACGAAGTCACGGACAGCAGCTAGTATAAAATAATACGCTCAAAGAAAATTTTACTTGTATACGCATTCGCGTAAAACACACGGCCGTATCCACACGTCACAATTAAATTATAACAAAAATATTGATGACAAGCCATTTTTTTCCTTTTAGTTAACTCGGACTAATTAATATTTAATTCCAATGGGATTGGCGTGACAAAATTAACCCATGCATGCTTTAATGTTAAACAAACTAGCGCCGAACCCAACAAAGATACAGCTATGGACGCAATACATAGCTGGCCGGACGACTATGGATGCAATACATAACGGGCCGGACGGCTATGGACGCAATACATAGCGGGCCGGCAAACACATGGCAATCAGTATGCAATCAGTACATATCAAGCAATAATCCATACTAGCTAATATTATAAATGTGAAAGAGACTCTGTCTGTTTGTCTGTCTGATTGTGTCTGTCTGTTACCTTTTCACGCCAAATCATAAGTACACACGTCATGTTAGGGATAGGTACCTAGTACAAGAAAGGAAATTTAGGTTGCGCTCATTTTGTTAAATATTGAAAATTATGAAAAAAGAAAATATAATAGTAGCCGAATAAGACTTTAGTAGAGAACTTTAAATTAGTTGTCGCTGAAAATTATTAGTAATTTTTTAGTAAAAAAATAAATAGTGGCACTCCGGGAGTGCCGACAAGTGAAAATTTGAACCCCAGAAAATAGATTTTTTCGTATAAATCTGCACGATTAAAATTTTATCAATATGTTAGGTATAAGTAGTCCATTGAGCACTGTATTATATTTTTACCTATGTTTTAATTTATTCAGCTAAGTCCTCGCCTTAATAAAATGTCTCTTAGTCAACTCTTAGTCATCTAGTACAATTGGAGTTGTGAGCGTAACGCGACAAAATAATTAAGACAGGACAGACACGACTTCTTTCTTTGCGAATATATTCACCTTGAATATATTTTATAACAAAAACTTTATCATTTCCGTTAGTTATTTTGGTATTCGACAGATTAGTTTTTGGACAGATTCGTAATTCGTCAGATTCTTGATAAGACACATTCTTAATTCTTTTGAGAATCTGACGTTTAGCGATTCTGTCTTTGCGAATATGTCCTTATGCGAACAAACCGTTAAATTCTAGGCCTTTTACAAACATCATCAGAGACAGCGTTATGTTGTATGGATGTATGGATGTTTGTAACTCTTTCACGCAAATACTACTGAACCGATCACAATGAAATTTTGCATACACGTTGTCTGCTAGCTAGTTTATTATATTTATTTACTAGCTCTCGCTGGCAACTTCATCTGTCCCCCTTTTTTTAAGTTAACGCACTAGGAATCGTCAATGACGTCGGCCGTCTGGGTGGCCCGGGCACCCCGCACTACCGGGTATCCAAGAGGATTTCCCAACCTTAAAAAAAGGGGGGGGCGTAGCCGGTTCAAAATAAATCTTTTAAGTTGGACCAAATTACACATAGTTACGAAGTTTTATTAAAATCGGTACAGTAGTTTAGGAGTTCAATAAAATACTAAGCATTAATATTTTCCGAATATTTATATCCGAATATCTATATCTCCGGATAAAAACTTTTCCGTGGGAACTGGAAATTTTATAACTGGAAAATGTACCAGGTTGCGGATATCCACCCAAGTTTAAAAAAACTAAAAATTTGTTGAAAAAAAATCTCCATACGCGAACTGCCCCATAGGACTACAGCTAGGTTCAGGATTATCAGGAGCAGTCAAGACAAAAAATACTACTGCTAAGTAAATAGACGTTTTAAAAGCAGCTTGTAAATTTTCGTGAGATCCTTGTAGATTAATCCTCGCTAAAAATCGTACAGTCATGGCACGAAAAGCTTTCCCATTGTTGCAAACAAAAGAAAAGTGTCAGTATCTAAAAATATTTTAAAAAAAGAAGACACAGATTTGATATTCACCAAGGAGGTTAGTACCTATTGAAATTAGTCATAACATTATTGAAACAACATTATTAGGTAGGTATTCTGTTCAACGATTCATTCACAAGCGCGTCAGAAAAATCGGCCAACTTTTTATTTATAAATCCATAATGATTTTGACGACAGATCGCCATAGTACAGTCGGGATTGCGTCATATATCTATATTTCTCTGTGCAGTTTAAAACAATTTTCTATTGCCCCTAGTTATATTGAATGTTTTCTTTTAAAGAAAAAAAAAGAAACAAATCGTCAAAAAACAAATATTTTGAAAATAGTTCTAGTACCTAATATAGTCTTAATAATAAAATCATAATAATAATAACAAAAATCTCAATATTTACTATTTATCATTGAAAGTTAATATGTAAGTGAAACCATCTATTTTATTACACTATTCTTTTCAAAATTTCATAAGATAAAATATAATATACATACGCTTTTAATTACTTGAGTAGCGTCTTCTTACTAGTGAACCTTACTTTGTAAAAAACTTCATGAAATAATGGATTACTGAAATTTCCTTTTCCCTCATTTTAAATCGAAATGGGACATGTTTATAAAATCGTTAATAAAATAAATAATGTCGACATATTTGCACTGGAAATTTATTATGCGATGAATTAATATTGTTACGTGAAAACCCCGCCTAAGGCTCTAAGGCATAACTATGTAAGTATCTTTAACAAAAAAATAAATCACCAAGTGTCCCGTCTTTGGAATCCTCAACTCCACCATACTCACAGCGCATGTCTGACACCCATTGAAGAAGATTTCAAAAGTGAGATAGAAAACGCAAGGACGACAGGGACACCTATATGCCACCAAAAAAAAATCCCCAAAAATCCCACTTTAAACCACAAACTCACGGAATATAATTTAAAAACATTCACACTCGAAATCACTGTTCCATTTTTAAAATAAAACAAAAACGCCGCGTGCGTGTTTTAAATTTTAGGAACGTTCACAAAAAGAGGTCTTAATCGAATTTAATAATTTTTTAAAAAAGAATGAGTTTAGTAGGTACATACCTACCACTACCGGCGACAAAGACCTATAATGCACTAACAGTATTAGCTCACGATTTTAGGTCAAACGTCGTGAACTAGAAACTTAAATTGAGTATGCGTGCAGTACTTACCGACTGATTCTAGCTAACACTGCCACTTATAACACCATATAACACAAACAGATAACACATTTAACAAGCGAAGACGAATGTTAGGAACTAAGATACGTGAACAGAACTAATACATGATACTGGTTGACCATTTTAGCACAGGTTAGGTTTTTGAACGGACAGAAATACAACACGGTTTCTTTTTAAAGCTGAATTTTGGCTGGTTTGTTGAACGATTTGTTTCAATCCAACACGGAATTGTTACGGGTTTAATGGCAAAAAAAATCAATTGTGGAACGCGTCATACGGTGGCCATCTTGCGTGTAGGTGGCCGGGATAGCAGAGGGACGCAGTGCGCATGCGTGTCAATACCGCCCAGACGTCTGTGGAATAAAATGCTGGCAACCGAGCGGGCGTCTGAAACTTTTTCGCGTTCTATTTTTGAAACGGGCAATGTGACGGCTTGGATTTTCTTTTCTTGCATTGGCAACTTTTTTTATTTTTATGGTAAGGTCGACAGATAGGCTGACGGCCCACTTGATGGTAGGCGGCAACTGTCGCCTATAACACAAACTACGGCACATGTCCTGCAAGTGCGTTGCCTACAATAGTAGGATTATGGATAAGGGATTCGGAAGGGATAGAGGCAGTGGCGGATTTACATATTTGCCGCCAGTAGGCTATCCAATTTTGCCGCCCCTACTGACCCCTGCAATTCGATACCCATTTTTTTTAACGTTCGGAAATCCTCTTGGATACCCGGCAGCGAAGGGGACACTGCGGGGTCATGCCGGATTCCTACCGGCTAAAACCCAACGACTTACTTTCTATCGCGGCCTTTGATGGGCGGGGTCGTGGAGACGTTATTACACGACTTCGGTGCCCCGCCACGGCTATCCCACGCAGGGAGGTCTGTGTGTTCCCTGTCAGGTGGCCCTTAGCGTACCCGAAAGTGGAGGTACGCCGGCCTACTCGGAGCAATTCGAAACCCTATATGTATAGTTCACAATCATAAGAAAAAAAAACTGATGTAATAAGGTACCTATAAGTACTCCAATTTAGTCACAGTATCAGCTCCCTAGAGGAATGCGAGCAATTTCTGAGTCACTTGTATAATATTTTTTTTTAATACAAAAATAATTTTTTCGCCTTTGCCGCCCCCTACAATATGCCGCCCTAGGCTCCAGCCTACTCAGTATTCTGGTAAATCCGCCACTGGATAGATTAAATGGGCTCCGGCATCCCTTACTCACTGATCGAAGCTCAACACGTTCTATTTTTTATTATTTTTTTTATTTTTTTTAGTAGAGATGAGTTTGCTCTTGGCCAACAACCAGCATGTGGCAAAAAAGAAGATGGAGCGAGCTCACCCAGAAGATGCCTATTCACTCGAACCTTCAAAAGATTATTTATTTATTTATTTATTTATTTATTTATTTATTTATTATTATTTATACTATTATTGGTGGTCTTCTCTAAAGGGGTGATTGCTGCAGCCAGGCGGGCTGCTAAAAATGACTGCGAAATGCTACTTAGTTTTACTAATCAGCGGGCTAGAAATATAAGACACAGATACTCATAGAAACCAGCTTTTCTAGGGTTGAAGACATCACTGCTTAAAAACTAAAGCGTCACAAATCAAAATTACACTTTTTACAGGAGAGTTACTTAATTGAAAAAAAATTAAATTATTTTTTGTCTATTTTTTTCTTATTAGATATATACAGGGCGTCCCACGACCATGCCACATGGAGGGAAAGTACCTTGAATATTGTAGATGGAACATTTTACTGAAAGAAGACATTATTTTAATTTAAGAAACAATTTAAACTGCATTCATAGATTTTTAAATAATTACATGGTTGAACCGGGAATCGAACCCGCTATACGAGAAAAAAAATTACCCTGTAGCTTTATCATACCGATCGAAAGGCTTCATCATAAGGATTATTTTTTGCTAAATAACAAAGTGTCAAAAATAAAAGGAAGACCATGAATTTTAACATTTGATGTGAAATTTTGTTCCGAAAGATGAAAATCTGACATTGCCGTAAGGCGGTAAGGACATACAACTGACATTATCATAAGTACCTATTACTAATAAATGTACCCACTTGAGAAGTACGCATCATTTCCCTATTGTAATTTAAGTGCATGATAAAATGATGTATTGATGTTGTTTTGTAACAAAATATTGTATTCATTTTGAGCATTTGATAAAATGATAAATTTTGTATTAAAAATGTTAAAATTCATGGTCTTCCTTTTATTTTTGACACTATGATATTTAGCAAAAAATAATCCTTATGATGAAGCCTTTCGATCGGTATGATAAAGCTACGGGGTATTTTTTTTTCTCGTGTAGCGGGTTCGATTCCCGGTTCAACCATGTAATTATTTAAAAATCTATGAATGCAGTTTAAATTGTTTTTTAAATTAAAATAATGTCTTCTTTCAGTAAAATGTTCCATCTACAATATTCAAGGTACTTTCCCTCCATGTGGCATGGTCGTGGGACGCCCTGTATATATCAATGATGAATGCATATCGTTAAAAGCGTATTTTTAAGTAGAATTAAATGTTTTAATTACTTTTATAATAAACTGAATTCTAGAGGAGATATAAGCATATAAGTTACTTTTGAATATAAAAAAAAATTATCAAAATATACTAAATACTGAATAAAACAACCATAAGTTTTTTTTGTAACATACAATATAAAGGATTGTGATTGTATTTTTGTAATAAAAACATTTTTCGATTTTTTTTGTTTTATGGCCCTTTAGTTTTTAAGTAGCGACATGTTGAAGAGGTTTGAGCACGTTATGTTGCCCAAGGAAATGGCCGAGACTGGCGGCAGTCGAGTACTAGTCGAGTCTATGGCCGAGATGGCCGGCGTTTTTCTACTTCCGGGTGGCCGGTGGGTACGCAGAGGTTTCGATAGCGGAGTCGTGTTACAACTTTCTCGCGACGGGTGCGTTGTTCCAAATGAGCAGTGTTGCCGTTGCCCGACCTCACAACTTCGCCTATAGCGGACGTGGAGGACGCCAAGAGGTTCAGTCGTTAGGTCTTCCCCAATACCACCTCGGGGCAGGAGTCCGACATAACCCATCGATCTGTCCCTAGGCCGGTGGGTACACAATACATGATGTATTCCTCTTGTAAAAAAAAGGGTCTGTGCATTTATGAATTGCCTCGTATTAATTTTTATTTATATTTATTACTAGCGACCCGCCCCCAGCGTTGTACGAGTGCTTATTTTTTCTGAAAATTATATTCACAATCGTGAAAACTTTATCAGAATCCTACTTAGTCAAGAACTTAGCGGAGAAACAGATAGAGCGACTTTATTTATAACTAGCTGTTGCATGCCGCTTCGCCCGCATAACGCAGATAACAAAGTGTTTTTAATTAAAGTAATTTCTCTTTCGCCTCTCCATCACGAAAAAGGTGCTTTTGTGATAAAAGGCATAAAAGCTCGCAGCAAAAATCGATTGCGTGAGGAAAATTCTTTTGAAATAATTTGGCGCAGAAAAAGAAATGGTGCGTTCAGAAACTCATTTTGGTCAAGCGATTTAACTTACAGGAATAAAATTTTGTGTTTATTTATTAAAATTTAAGTGTGTAAACTGTATAATTGCTATTGTTATATAGTAATATTAATAATAATGTATAGTAAACATTAATATCGCTTACTTAAAAATATCATGTTTGGTTTTCATAAAAATGTCAAACAGTGCAACTTCGGAACGCAACCTTTAAAACTAATGGTCCGTTCAGAAACTCGTTTTCGCCTAGCGATTTAACTCACATGAAAAAAAATTTGTTTTTATTTATTTAAACTTAAATTTGGAAATTGTATTACTGCTATTTTTAAATCGTAATATTTACAATAAATAGTTAGTAATGATTAATATAACTTAGGTACTTGAAAATATCATGTTCGGTTTTCATAAAAATGTCAACCAGTGCAATTTCCGAACGCAACATCTAATAAAAAAATTATGACAGTGACAGACTGACAGAAATCAAATTTTTCAGCATCGATTGATTTTGGATCAACTGTTTTAGTAAACAATAACATAAAGAAAAGAAAAATGAGTGCGTCCACCGACGAAATTTCAAATGCTGATTTTAGCTTTTTACCGGAAAAGTCGCGTGGAAAGTATATTAAGGCGTACGAATTGTTCAATAATTGGCGACTGACAAAAGGTGTTAAAAATTATTCCGAGTCGGTGCTTTTGTCATATTTCACGGATATATCAAAAATAAGGCTGCCAAGTACGCTATGGAGTACTTATTCCATGCTAAAAGCTGTTATTAAAAGAAAACATGACGTGAACATAGAAACATTTCAAAAACTTTTGACATTTTTAACAAAGAAGTCGGGAGGACACAAGATTACTAAATCTAAAATTTTTACAGCATCTGAAATTGAAAAATTTCTTAAAGAGGCACCAGACCATGATTACCTCGCTATAAAAGTAAGTAAATCGGTACTAGCTAATCTATCTTCAAAGTAAGATAAAAAATTGTGTATTTAGGTAAAACTTAATGAATAAATTCAAAAACTACTGGACCGATTTTGAAAATTCTTTCACCTATAGAAGGCTACATTATCAGCGAGTAACATAGGCTATATTTTATAAAGTTACGCAGACGAAGTCCCGTGCAGCAGCTAGTAAATTATAAAATAATTACTTTATCTACTCCTAATTTGTTTTGATTTGTTTCTCTTTAAAATAGAAAGTCCGCAAGTTCCTTCATCATTTTATCCTTCCTTCATTCATCATTTTATCGCCTTTAGTACACCTAGGTGAACAGGTGGACAATAACCCGATTTATTGTAATACTTTGTTATAGGTTGTTCTTATTATTGGAACACATGGAGCGTGCCGATGCAACGAATTGTTCAATATCTCAGTTAATGATGTTGAAAAACATTCAGATAAATTGATTTTAGTAAAGTTGACTAATTCAAAGATGAAAATTGAGCGATCATTAGTAATTAGTGAGGAATATGTAAATTTTATAGACAAATATATGTCGTTGCGTCCCTCTTATGCGAAAACAACAAGATTTTTCTTGCAATACGAAAATGGAAAATGTAACGTACACCCTATGGGGATCAACAGATTTAGTGAAATACCTCGAAAAATAGCTATTTTTTTGAAACTTCAAGAGCCTCATCTATATACTGGTCATTGTCTAAGACGAACATCTTTTGCACTTTTAGGTAATGATGATTCCGGAGCTGATCTTACTAATATAAAACGCCAAAATTACTTGAAATCAAGTACAGATACCGAAGGCCGTATTGAGCACTCTACTGAGAGTAAATCCAAAATTCGCATTCTAGAATCGATTTATTTGACAAGTCCTACGGACATGTCACACCCTACTACTTCAGAAGAATTTTTTCTTGAAAGCCTACCAGTTACACTGGACCCCAAGTACCCTCCGCAATACCTAGAGACGGAAGAATCTAATATGATGCAAGAAAATAATATGTTAGAAGAAAATTTTATTATTGAAAGCTTACCAGTTACACTGGACTTCAAGTACCCTCCGCAATACCTAGAGACGGAAGAATCTAATATGATGCAAGAAAATAACATGTTAGAAGAAAATTTCATTATTGAAAGCCTACCAGTTACATTGGACCCCAAGTACCCTCCGCAATACATATATCTAGAGACGAAAGAATCTAATATGATGCAAGAAAATAATATGTTAGAAGAAAATTTTATTATTGAAAGCCTACCAGTTACATTGGACCCCAAGTACCCTCCGCAATACATATATCTAGAGACGAAAGAACCTAATATGATACAAGAAAATAATATGTCAGAAGAAAATTTTATTATTGAAAGCTTACCAGTTACACTGGACCCCAAGTACCCTCCACAATACCTAGAGACGGAAGAACCTAATATGATGCAAGAAAATAATATACTAGAAGAAAATTTCATTATTGAAAGCCTACCAGTTACACTGGACCCCAAGTACTTTCCGCTATACCTAGAGACGGAAGAATCTAATATGATGCAAGAAAATAATATGTTAGAAGATAATTTCATTACTGAAAGCCTACCAGTTACACTGGACCCCAAGTACTCTCCGCTATACCTAGAGACGGGAGAATCTAATATGATGCAAGAAAATAATATGTTAGAAGAAAATTTTATTATTGAAAGCCTACCAGTTACACTGGACCCCAAGTACCCTCCGCAATACCTAGAGACGGAAGAACCTAATATGATGCAAGAAAATAATATGTTAGAAGAAAATTTTATTATTGAAAGCCTACCAGTTACACTGAACCCCAAGTCCCCTTCGCAATACCTAGAGACGGAAGAACCTAATATGATGCAAGAAAATAATATGTTAGAAGAAAATTTTATTATTGAAAGTTTTCCAGTTTCACTAGACCCTCAGCAATACACAGATCCCTTTCCTAATAATGATATGACCATATCAGTTCCGGACGATAACTTTATTTTTGATCTGACCAATAGCAGTCCTTTGACTTTCGACTTTTAATATTAATATTTAAAAGTTGAAAGTCAAAATTCACAACTTCATTCTCAAATGATACATTATGTTTTATGAGAGTTACTTAGTATTTTTTTTTTTCAAAAGACAAACCATCTAATAAATTAATAAATAATAAATATAAATAAACATATTTACACATTCCACACAGCACCATCTAGTTCCAAAGTAAGCAACGTACTAAGTAGTAAGTGTAATAAGTAAATACTACATACATTACTTTTTTTTTGTAAATACATACAATATTATATTATACAAAACATCCATGACTCAGGTACAAACAAAGGTAAATGTTAACACATAAACATTTGCCCCTAGCGGGATTCGAACCCGCAACCGCTTGGGTTAACAGCTGGGGTTACTAGCCTCTAGACCAAATGTGTCGTCGAGTATGTTTTATGAGAGTTAATATATTTTTTTTCAAAAGGCAAACCACCTAAATTGTATACAATATATTTAGTACAGGCAATAGAGGAGACGGTTACTCTTGTTCATAATGCACTAAAATACCGGTTACGGAGATATAGGCCGAAACGGTTTTTGCCAAAATGGCGGCACTTCCGTCCGCCTTACTTAATTTGTAAGGATTTTGTGCATTTAGGGTAATTACGTGATACTGAACCTATTTCAAACAAGAAATAAGACTTGTAATTTAGTGCAGAAGAAAATTCTCTATTGCCTGTAGTAATTGTTTGAAATTGTATTAACTGATTTTCTCACCTAAATATATCTTAGGTATCTTATCTTTTCTCACTAGTAGAGGTGGAAAGTTCACGAGATCACGAGAGTTATGATTCACGAGAACAAATTTTTTTTTTTTAGTCGTGCGTTTTTCTATCTCTTCTATATATGTACTTACATAAAATATATAAAATTCTCGTATCAAAGTGTTTGTAACCAAACTCCTCAGAAACGGCTTGACCGATTTTTATGATTTTTTTTTTGTATTATGATTTGGTAGATCTGAGAATTTAGGGTGGCCCACCCAAAATATTTTTTTTATTTTTTGGCTAAACATTTGCCGGGTCAGCTAGTATTAATAGATATATATTCAACTGGCTGTTACTAATATGTAAGTAGATACTATGTTTAGGACCCTGCCTAGGGGACCGGAGCTTTTATATATATACCATTTTTCGGTCAATTTCAACATTTTCCTAAGGATAATGTTGAAATTGGTTAGGAAAATTTTGAAATTGGTTAAGAAAATATTGAAATTGTTGAAATTGGTTAGGAAAATATTGAAAATGTTGAAATTGGTTAGGAAAATTTTGAAATTGGTTAGGAAAATTTTGAAATTGGTTAGGAAAATATTGAAAATGTTGAAATTGGTTAGGAAAATGTTGAAATTGGTTAGGAAAATATTGAAAATGTTTGGGAAAATGTTGAAATTGACCAAAAAATGGTAGATATATTTGTATAATATGTAAATTGTAAATATACTTTACTTAGAATTAAATGGAATATTATTTAGTTTACTATTGCTGTTATCTCAATAAATCATTGATAATCTATAAATATATATATATATAAATGTTGTCTTCGTTTGTGTATTATTCAAAAAATCGAAAACTAGCCGACGGATTGACTTGGAATTTTTACACAAAATTGCATTTATAAACAGAAGAATGATAAAAGCATAAATAAAAATTTAAATCATCATCGCTACATATTATACAATAAAGTCCTCCGTCACGTCTCAATCTCTCCGAAACTGTTCACTGCCGCCTTGGAAGATGCATTTAAGCTCCTGGAATGGCAAGGACTTGGCATCAATGTTAACGGCGAGTATATCACTCACCTTCGGTTTACCGATGATATTGTGATTTTGGCGGGGTCGATGGGAGACCTCGGCACGATGCTCGAAGACCTCAACCGAGTTTCTCAAAGGGTGGGCCTTAAGATGAATATGGATAAGACGAAAGTTATGTCTAACTAGCTGGTGCTCGCGACTACGTCCGCGTGGAATAGTTATTTTGGGAATCATTTGGGTATCTCGAACGGTTTTCGCAGCGCACGCAACGGAAGCCCTCAAAGATGAATAATTTTTCCCGTATTTTCCACATTTTCGACTGTTTCTTCGCTCCTATTAGTCGCAACGTGATGTTATATAACATATATATAGCTTTAGGCTATAAGCCTTCCTCGATAAATGATCTATCCAACACAAAAAGAATTTTTTAATTCGAACCAGTAGTTCCTGAGATTAGCGCGTTCAAACAAACAAACAAACTCTTCAGCTTTATAATATTATTAGTATAGTATAAATGTCCATGTTGTGCCTACCCCAGTAACAGTTGGGAACTCGACTCTCGAAGTTGTTGATGAGTATATATACTTGGGACAGATAGGTCCAGTTAGGTAGAGCCAACTTCGAGAGGGAGGTCAATCGTCGAATCCAGCTCGGATGGGCAGCGTTCGGGAAGCTCCGAGACATCTTCTCGTCCAAAATTCCTCAGTGTCTCAAGACAAAGGTTTTCGACCAATGTGTGTTGCCAGTAATGACGTATAGCGCTGAAACGTAGTCTCTAACTATGGGCCTCGTAAGGAAGCTCAATGTCGCTCAATGAGCTATGCTCGGGGTTACACTGCGCGATCGAATCAGAAATGAGGAGATCCGCAGACGTACGAAAGTTACCGACATAAGCCGGCGGATTAGTAAGTTGAAGTGGCAGTGGGCAGGGCATATAGTACGGAGAGCCGACGGCCGCTGGGGCGGGAAGGTTCTCGAGTGGAGGCCACGGACCAGCAAGCGCAGCGTAGGACGTCCACCCACAAGGTGGACAGACGACCTAATAAAGGCCGCGGGTCAGCGGTTGATCCAGGCTGCTTCTGACCGGTCCTATTGGAGTGGTCAGCAGTGGACTTCCTGTGGCTGAGATGATGATGATGATGATGATGAATATATATTATAGCTACTTTTGTGACGGGCAATAAAAATTTAAATTCTTTTTCTAATATGTATCGTTTTCTCATTTTTTTTTATGAGAGTTCGTATGACATATTCACCCAATTAATAATGTTCAACCATTTGTTATCGCGGCTTTTGTATGCCGTGTGTTTTCGTCATATTGTTTTTAGATTTAGTCATATAATAATATAGGTAGGTATATTATCCCGACTATTAGTAACTAATGAAACTACGCTCACCATGTTTTCTTATTCTCTTGGACAATACAGAAACAAGATTATATTTTTTTACTTAAATGCAAGTTGAATTTTAATATATAAAATGGAGGTGTGTGTGTGTATGTTTCCTATAGACTCGAAAACAGCTGAACCGATTTTGATGAAACTTTCAGGCAATCTTCAAATTAGTCCAGCGGGTGTTCCTGTCAAGTTTAGTAGCGATAGGACGCGGACGAAGTCGCGGGCAAATACCTATATATATATTCAAAAAACTTCCATATATTATCGAAAATACATAATAATATTATGAAGTTGAATATTAAAACAAAATATTGAATAATGATATCGATTTGTAATAAGCTTTTCTTCCCACCCCTTTCTAATTAGTTATCTATACTAATATTATAAACAGGAAATATTTGATATTGATGTCAAGTTAGTTGCAATAACGATAACAGATGGCGCCACTAGATGTAGTTTGATGATTCCGCTAACAGATGGCGCCATTTCATGTAAATTAACACTTGCTAACATTGCGTCTCCGCTGTTTTGTATGAACTTTGTGTAGAAAATAAATGATTGAGATTCTATTCTAACATCCAAAAATATCCCAACGTACAAGGTTGTTTGTTGTTTGATTGATTGATCCGTCTCCCTTGGACAATACTGAGCTATCGGTAGACATTTATACAATTTATTTAATATAGCACACAGACAGAATACAATTATAATCATGAATACAAAAATACTCAATAATAATAGAATACATTATTATATTATTATTCTACATTTTATCTCTAAATTCAAACCAGTTCAAATACTACATTTACTTTCATAAACTGCCAGTGTTACCTACTTAAAATTCAATTTCCCAACAAAATTTTATCCAAAATAAATGCAACGAAATCATGGAGTTCCTACTGTGTGTAGACGCCCTAGGTGCCGATTTCCTTGTTCATTGGAGTCGCCTGAACGAAGGATACAAAATGCATAAAATATTTAATTTCCATTTAAATCTGTTTAATTTTTTAATACTATTATACTGTGTGCCGATCGTCGTAAAGTCTGGTGAGTGTATTCATAAGAATATTAAGCAATATAACAATACTAGCGACACGATCCCTGCTTCACCTGGTATCAACTAGATCCGCAGTCTTCTCTCAGAGAAAAGTTTTAAAAAATAATAATATTTTAACTGTTGCATGTCAGTATATTTATGAAAATTTAATTTAATATTAGTCAATTTAATAAAAAATGTGATGTACGACACAATATTAATACTAGGTTTAAAAATGATTTAAATTTAGGTAAAACGCGACTCCACAAAATAAGTAGGTAATTCTTTTGTGGGTCAATGTATACGGTTTTATAATAAACTACCTGAGATAAATAAAACTAAAATCCTCTCAAAAGGCTATTATAAAATCACTGATTATTTAAATGACAATGAAGCCTGGATTTAAGCGATTCGGAGCTCATAGGTATTGTGTTGTATTGTATTATTATTTTTAAATTGATTGTAGTATACATAGTTGTTATTTTATATTTTAAAGATATTAAAGAAGATGAGTTTCTTTCGGGGTTTCTTCTCAGGATCGTCATCTTGGCTTTTTTTCCGAAACCCTGGTAAATTTAAATTTATAATGACGATCATAAGAGTTTCTTGTAGAAACACAATTGATAAATAAATAGGTATTTTGATTTTGATTTGATTTTGGTATTTCCATGACATGGTAACCTTGACCTGGGCCCTAATTCTGTAACACCACTAGGCGATTCCTTACTTCGAAATCGATATCTAATCTGCGTAAATTGTTATGTTACGATATCTACTAGATTCAGCTAAAAAGTTATTCTCTTACATATACAGGGTGGAAAAATAAGTCTGGCCCTGGAGGGAAACTATCTTAAATCCTTAAGATGGCTCATTTTACATAAAGGAGGCATTCTTTTATTTTTAAAAAGAAACAAAACTGCATTCAAAGATTTTCTAAAACTCGCTTGACTCGGCCGGCACTCGAACCAACTAAAATTAAAAAAACAAACACTCGCTATTTTATTATACCTACTTATCGATAGGATTATTATTTCAGATAAAATTTCTCTTACAAACATTTGGTCTTACTCTCGTCTGTCGTACAAGATATCCATGAAGAATACCTACCTGTATATAAATCCAATGATAAGACTAGGATAAGACATTGATGTTGCCATACAGAATCAGGGCCCTGATGCTGCAGCATCAAGTAGTCTGCGGTACACCAAACTCCTTAGTAACTTACAGCAGAGCTCTAGCTATACCTATATAGCTTGTTTTGGCTCGGTATAGGTTGTTTGTTTATAACAAAGATAATTGATTGGTCTCGCTGCGCTCGACTAGATAGAGCGCTATACAAAAGCAATAGCTCCGAAAATGTGGCAACTTTTTATTGTAGTGTGTGTAAAAAATTGTCACTTTTCATCACTTTTTACCCAGTTTTATTATATTTTTACACAGTTTCACTACACAAACTGGTATTTTATTATGCCTAAAATTTAATAAAACATTCGGCACGTACACATCACAGATAGTTTGCAGTGTGACTGGCTCGGGTACGCCGAAATCGGCGTACTATTTTATACCGCATTTTACATGTACGACGGCGGTATCTAGTCGAGCGCAGTGAGACCAATCATTTATCTATGGTTTATAATTTATTTATTTTTTGTTTCAGGAGACGTTTTTTTTACATTCAACCTTCCAACGACAGTTTTATATGCAACACCATTACGTCTTCAATAAGAGTTCAAGATGGTGACAATGTCAAATTTCATTTTAATAATCCACATTACAAAATACGCGAATTTATGTAAGATTTTAAAATTTTAATCTAAGTTTTTTTTTAATAAATAATTATTAATTACTTAATTAAAATTAATTAAGAATTTTTGTTTCGTCGTTCGTAGGATATATCTTTATCTATATGTACTTATATATTTATATATTTATTTATTTAATAGCTAACCTTACAGCATGTAACATTTAACAAATACATAAAATATATTTAAAAAAAATTATATAGCGTATTACAAGATTAGTCATCTTAAAATTTATAAGTACAAAAAAAGTGGTAGTAATTGAAAATGATAAAATGTATGTATACATGTGTGTGTGTGTGTGTGAAAAAAATTATAAAGAGGATAGATTTGTTTGTTTGTTTGCATTGAATAAGCTCCGAAACTACTGGAACGATTTTAAAAATTCTTTCACCTATAGAATGATGATGGTGCTGATGATGATGATGAGAATGATGATGGTGCTCGCGACTTCGTCCGCGTGGAATAGTTATTTTGGAACTTTTTTTTTTATATAAGTCAAGGCAGCGCTTGGCCGCGATCTCACTTGATGTTAGGTGCAGATGCGGCCGAAGGTGGACCACGCTTACCTAGTAGATGCCCATTTACCCTACGTTTGAAGACCCCGAGGTTGTAATTTTGGGGAAACACAGACGCAGGCAGTGAGTTCCACTCCTTAGCAGTTCGGACAAGGAAGGTGGAACTGTAAGGCTTCATGCGTGACCGAGGAATAGAACTTCAATCACGAAGGGATGAAACCTTCGCCCGCGCCTCGTGGTCCGCAAGTGGAACGGTTACGGCTTGTGAGCAGTACACATAGTACGAGGAACCTTGAGCCGCTGATTCTCGAGTGGAGGGTAATACGGTATTGGATGTCTACCCACAAGATGGACAGACGACCTGTCCTATTGGAAATTATGGGGTAGGCCCTATGTCCAGCAATACTCTTCCTACTGCTGATATGATGATGAACAGTCACTAGTGTGACCATCATAATCATGATTGTATTTTTACAAATTAACTTCGAAAAAAAAAATGCTTATTCTTAATTTTCTTTTCAGATAAATCAAATGACTTTAACTCATCAGATGAAGAATGGACATATGAGCCACTGAAGGATATAAATTTTTCGGTCTACAACAATGTATAGATTTTTTATTTAATAAAAAATAAGTTATATTTTTACAAAAACTCAAAACACAAATATAATATGCTGTTCAAAGATAATTGATTGGTCTCGCTGCGCACGACTAGATAGAGCGCTATACAAAAGCAATAGTTCCGAAAATGTGGCAACTTTTTATTGTAGTGTGTGTAAAACATCGTCACTTTTTATCACTTTTTACCCAGTTTTATTATATTTTTAGACAGTTCCACTACGCAAACTGGTATTTTATTATGCCTAAAATTTAATAAAATATTCGGCACTACACATCACAGACAGTTTGCAGTGTGACTGGCTCGGGTACGCCAAATTCGGCGTACTATTTTATGCCGCATTTTACAAGTACGACGGCGGTATCTAGTCGAGCGCAGCGAGAGTTATTATTATTAAGTTAAGTTATTATTATTAACAATTGTAAGTAGGGATATTTCATATTTTTTTTAAATATATTTATATTGTTATTTTTATAAAACACTGATTGTAAGTAGGTATTGCAAATAAAAATTTCAATATTATTATTTTTTTAATACATTTATTTCATATCTTCATCGGAAAGCTTTATTTTCTTTGAATCAATTATAATCTCATCGATCTTGTGCAAATCCTTCATCGAGATCTCTCCGGTCCCTCGTTCCATGGGCTTCGGTTGTGATGGATCCGGTTTCCAGCCGAGGAAATTTATTATTTGAAACGTGGCCGGAACTCCTCGAGATTTTCGTTCCGGTATTTCCTGTGGCGGGGAAAATCTTATGTACCTAAATAAACTATCATCATCATCATCTTTTTTACATTTAAATAATTACGATGAAAGAAAATTATGATGATGATAGATTATTATTGATTATTTGAATCAAGGAAATTTATTATTTGAAACGCGGCCGGAACTCCTCGAGATTTCCATTCCGGTATTTCCTACGGTGGGGTCAATCTTATGTAAACTCGACAAATAAAGTGCTTTATCACCCTAAGATAGAACATTGTTTGTATGTTGTAGAACGATAAGGTCTGTTTTCCTTTGAAAATTCAAAGTGACAATTTCTATTATATTGCTATCTTTATTAGCGATGACAAATTATGTCAATCAGTAATCAATACCTATTTCAAATCCTAAGCCTTAGCGAATTTCAAAATGAATGGAATTTGTAATCGAAACTGATAAAGCACTTTTCGTGTCTGCTATACATAAATAATCTATCATCATCATCATTACCTTTTTTTACATTTAAATGATTATGATGAAAGAAAATGATGATGATGATTATTATTATTATTATTGATTATTTGAATCGAAGAAGTTTATTATTTGAAAAGTGGCCGGAACTCCTCGAGATTTTCGTTCCGGTATTTCCTGCGGTGGGGAAAATCTTATGTAAAGCAGACAAGAAAAGTGCTTTATCAGTTTCGATTACAAATTCCATTCATTTCGAAATTCGCTAAGGCTTACATTTGAAATAGGTATTGATTACTGATTGACATAATTTGTCATCGCTAATAAATAACGTGAATGCGCGATCATCGTAGGTTCGCGCGAAAATTGACGCGCGATCAAACGACACGGTCGCGCGACTCAAATATCTGTCTATCTATTCGTGCGTACTTTAGTTCGTATACGAACGCGCGATCAAACATATTGAACTCGAATAGGTGTCCTAATTGAAATTCGCCGGCCAGTGTCCCACTCCACGGTCGCTCGCTCGCGTCGTCGTCAATTAGGACACGCAATTTTTGATATCGCGCGAACACGCGATGGTCGTGTCGCACGAACACGTGATGGTCGCATCGCTTACTCGCGCGATGATCGCGCGTTCGCGGTCTAGGTTAGAGGCGTTAGACGATGCGCTCACCTTTCCATACATCTCGTCGTAAATGGCCGCCGCGGCGAACTGCACGTCCTTCTGGAGCCTTGGTGGTCTATTGGAGGCCGCGTTGTTCTCCCCTAGGGCACGGACGTCGCGCATCAACTCCCAAACGCTCGGATACCAAATCGTTATATCGTCAACGTCAACTGTCTGCAGTGTGAACCCGCCCCTACAATCACCACACCACTCACCACCGTCATTATCATTAGGTATATGATATCCGTATCCGCGGGATATCCGAAGAGAGAAAAAATATCCTTTATATATTAAAAACAAATATAACTCATCTATCAAGGTCAATGTGCACCAACAACGATTGAGTAAGAATGTTAAGATCCGTATCCGTATCCGTATCCGCGGATATTAACACCAAATATCCGTATTCAGATCAGACATCATACACATCACAACTCGTGAATTCACTGAAGGTGAAATTAATAGAACCACACATACACACACACACGCGCTCGCAAGCGCACGAACACACGAACACTCACACACGCACACACACGTATACCATGCGCATACCTCGTCTACCCACCGATAAGTAAGTATATTAGATAGAAAATTTGTCCCTTAAAACTTACGCATTGAGCAGTCCACCGATGTCCCTTATCCTTGTGAAAGGGGACACGTGAGGGAACATTCCGCCCAAACGCTCCGTCTCGGCCAACTGAAGCGCCTGACGCAACTCCATCAATGTGTCCCCACCGAAAACGCACGCCATGAAAACCTATGAGAGAAGAATTAATTAAAATACGCTTATGATAGGTAATTAGGTACTAATATTATAAAGAGAAGAGATTTGTATTTTTATTTGTAACTGGCCAGTGCCAGCGACTTCGTCCGCGTTCTGGATGAAAGGTACCCTATGTCCTTTCTGGTGTCCCAGACTGAACCGATCACCATGAAATTTTGCATACACGTTGTATGCAAAATTTCATGGTGATCGGTTCGGTAGTTTTTGCGTGAAAGAGTTACACATCCATCCATCCATCCATCCGTCCGTCCGTCCGTCCGTCCGTCCGTCCGTCCGTCCGTCCGTCCGTCCGTCCGTCCGTCCATCCATCCATCCATCCATCCATCCATCCATCCATCCATCCATCCATCCATCCATATAAACTTTCGCATTTATAATATTAGTACGGATAAAAAGCGCTCGTACTAATTAAAAACACCTTTTAACACCTTAACAAACTATTGACGTTGTGCAAGAAGTACGTACTGATTCGGGTAGATGGCGCTTATTTCATACAGTTAAACGTCACTGAGGGTGTGGCAAACAGAGCGTGACGGCGTGAGTTTACTGTTTTTCCCAATACTAAAATATGCCCAACGACCTAAGTATTCTTCAAAAAATATATATACTTACACCATCAGGTTTCAAGCAATGCATGATCCTGTCAAAGCAGCCTGGCAAGTCGTTCACCCAGTGCAGAGACAACGAGGACACCACTAAGTCGAAACTATTTTCTGGAAACTGAAATTAAATGGGTTTTTGATGTAAAATCAAATCTAAATCTAAATTAAATCTAAATCTATTTTTAATAGGCATTTTCTGGGGAGCTCGCTCTATCATAAACCTCATACTTGCTACAAAGCTGGTAAACCAGCTGATTTGATTTGATTTGATTTAAAAATCAAATCAAAAATCAAATCAAATCATTTATTAGCATACATTTGCATGTGTGGTTGTTGGCCAAGTGCAAACACATCTCTAAAATAAATCTCATGGGGCGGGTGAGACACTTCAGATGGACCGAAAGGTTCTTAAGAGGCCTTCACTCAAGAACCTTCCGGCCCCAGCTTCATCAATAACAATTAATCTATATATTATATAAAAAAAATGTTGTGTTGGTTTGTGTATAACGCAAAAACTCGAAAACTAGCCGACAGAAGACCTGAAATTTTTCCACAATATGCTTTCGAGTAATAATATAATCTCGATCGCAAGAAAAATTGCTTTTTTTACGGCGCCATCTGCCGAAAGCGAGGAGAACTCACTCGCCAACTATAACGGCTGTCACATTTAAAGTGGCAGTTAGCCACAGCGAAGCGTCGTCGGGCTCAGCTAATATATAATTATAAAATACTTACATCAATATTTTCTTCGTCCATAACAACTTTATCAAACTTAACACCGTCACCTACAATAGCTTTGTCCAGATGTGTCTGAGACGTGTCGCATAGTGTGACCTTTTCTACGCTATCTGGTAAGAAATGTCGCGATACATAACCTCGACTGGCACCTGAAATGCAAAGCAGATATGTATGAAAAATTATAGGACTTCACAAAAAAAATAGGGGTGAAAAAAGAGGGGTAAATAAAGGTAAAATGAATATCACATCTTTAATAGCCTAGTTAGTGGGTGTGGCTCTGAACTCTGCAGTGTAGTTCTGTAAAGTCAGTTATGGTGATATATTTTTTTAAATATCATTTAAAAATATTATAAGTATTAAGCTTGATTACAAGTAATCAAGCTTTTAGTAGAAAAATTAAAAAACTGAAACAATTTTAAAATGACGTGCATGTTGCACATGTTACACATGTTGACGTGCACATTACATTGTCAATTGAGCAGCCCGTTGGGTGGAGGTAACCACCCCATTACAGAAGACACAGTGTATTGGTGAATGTGTAAACTTCCAAGATAATTGATTGGTCTCGCTGCGCTCGACTAGATAGAGCGCTATACAAAAGCAATAGCTCCGAAAATGTGGCAACTTTTTATTGTAGTGTGAGTAAAAAATCGTCACTTTTTATCCCTTTTAACCCAGTTTTATTATATTTTTACACAGTTTCACTAATCAAACTGGTATTTTATTATGCCTAAAATTTAATAAAACATTCGGCACATACACATCACAGACAGTGTGCAGTGTGACTGGCTCGGGTAAGCCGAATTCGGCGTACTATTTTATGCCTGATTTTACAAGTACGACGGCGGTATCTAGTCGAGCGCAGCGAGACCAATCATTTATCTACGTTTCCAATCTCTTTATCTTCTAATATAGACGGCAGCACACTAGCAGCACCTGTGTTTGTGTTATAGGCGGCAGTAGCCGCCTACGGGAAAATTTTAGATGTTTGTATTGTGGTTAAATGGTATTTGAAGGTTACATTACTTAGGAATGCACTACTAGCACTAAATCCGCATCCACGATAGATTCGTATTGGTTATTGCGAATGAGGTTATCATAATAAATAAGACTACATACCAAGTTCAACAGCATTTTTAAATGTCCTCTTTATGTCAAAAATTCTATCAGCCGTTCGCCACCCAACCTCTTCTTTGATATATTCCGATAAGTGGTAGTCATCTTTCTGAGCGGACCTCTCCCGCTGTAAAATCTTCGCTTTTCTATCAAAAATATTCATCGAGCGATAAACAGAGCTAGCGGTCTTCTTTTTGGCCGTATTGGAACTGTTGCGCACTAATAACTTTGTATTATTACGTAAAAATATAATGTTTTTATAAACACTATTAAATAAAGTCAAGTTAGAAACGCAATTGACACACGACGATGCTCGTGACATATTAATTTAAGATTTAATTGTAAACTAAACGAAAAACACTGACGTATTTATAAATACTATTTTATTTTATTGGTTTATTTTTAAATATTTTGATATTTTATTAATAATTCGGAATTCCCTCTCATCTATTTACCTATTACTTGGCTCGATGGACACTGACAGCTGACAGTTTAATTTAACAGCTGATAATAATTCAAGCAGATCAGACTATCAAGCAGATCAAGTAATTCAAATAACAAGGTAAATTAATAAAATTAAGAGTATTATATAAGAAAAAATAATTGGTAAGTTATTAAAAATCTATATGTAGATAGTAAAAACCATGCTAGGTTTAATGGTATTCTGTGACCATCCACAGATCAATCTAATTGCACTTTTAAATATTTTGTTGACTATGTTGTTTACTGCCTTACTGACTGACATGACATTGACATGACTGACATATATTTTTATTTATTATATTATGTTGTTATCGCATAATCTTAAAAGGTTTGTTTGCTTAAAATTACTTTAAAAAAAATACATTATATAACTTACTTAACACCGGCGACCGACGTCGAATACCGAAAAACAAATAGTACGTAGATTTACATATATTTTTTAATGAATCAACATTATTTTTTATATGATAATAACCAAAATAATAACCTATAATGATGCATAACCGTTTACCCTATCCATCAAACTATAATCCTATCTAATAAGTACGAATTAGGTATTTAATAATATTATCTTTTAATTGTTTAGATGTGGCCGATAATATTGAGATTTATACAGCGGAATGTCCCATACCTGACACTTCCATTTGCCGCAGTTGTTGGAATCATAGGTTATAACTTAGAATCATTACTCTCTGATAAATATACACCATATAATAGTAAGTACTCATTATTTTTTTTAAATATATATACATAAATCTTAGCTACCTACCATCAAGACAGGCTGACGGTCACTTGATGGCAGGTGGCTGACTGCCATAGCCTATAATAAGCTCACTAGGATAAAGGATAAGGAATAGGAGAGGAAATGGGGATGTCCTACTTGATATTATTATGACAATGAAATGTGAATCTCCTTGTAATGCATTTACATCAACAGATCATGAAATTTTGTATTAAATGTTGTCAAGAATAGGTACAAAAAGGGACCAAAATAAAAGTATTATTCTTGACATACCTATATAACATCTAAAAATAAGAGTAAAAAATTCAACACCTAACAAAAATATATATATTATGAGCAATTAAGATTGAAAAATGTTTTAACATGTAATAAAAAATGGGGCAGACAAAGTCGCGGGTGAACGCTAGTTCTGAAGTCCTATCAAAGAAAATAAAAATGTTCAGCTTTTGATTATATTTTACAAGACCAAGTCATTACATATACTTACACTCAGTTGTTTATCGTGCATACTGAATAATTTGCTAAATATTATTTAGGGTAGTTTGCTTCCGATATACAGATATTTAACTTCTGTAAACTTTTTGACTATAGACTACTACAACAGCTATAAAGATATAAATATTTTTATCTTTTTACAGAGCCTGTTCAAGACCAAAGACTGGAAAGAATGGGTGAAGAGGAAAATTTAAAAGATCCAACCCACGTGGAAAAATTAAAATATAAAGAAAATGTCCTAGGAAAAAATGTTTCACCATCATTGAAAGATTAGATAATTAGTTATAGTTATATTAAATTAAACAGGTTTATTATTATTAATTATACTAAATAAAAGTCATAGCCCAGCCCAGTCATTAGAATTACGTACTTAGACTGAACAAGAATTTTCCTTTACTTTGAAGAGTAATATACAAAAATTGCAGTTTTTATAAATTTAAAGTTAACTAGTGTATATTCGAAATCTTGTAATTTGTAAATAATATAAGTAAGTAAATTATATTTTTGTAATAAATGTAATGTTATGGAATCATTTTTTTCTTTTCTTAAAGAAGTACCCGCATATTATCTAAATAAATAAAGCTAGTTTGGTAAACGCACTGTGTATGAGAGGAGGGTAGACTAATTATCCGTGGACAGACTATATAAAAAATTATTGTGTAGATGCTTCAAAAACTCGAGAATTACACGATTTTAATTCGTTTTTCACATTGGAAAAGAGAGACAAACGGGGAATATTCTTATTATATATAATGCACCCCGGGCGAAGCCGGGAGGGGGTCACTAGTATATAAAATAATATAAATGCAAAAATTTGTGAGGAACGGTAGCAATAATCTATGGTGAAGACAAAGACTATATAAGTATAATTTAGATCACAAACTAAATAGTAGATACTAACGTATATTTAGATCAATGGGTGAAGATAGATGTTTGTTACTGTTAACTGTTAAAGTTAAAAAAGCCTAAAAGGATTTGGATAAAGATTGGCATTCGGCATACAGATAGTTTTGGGTTGGGTTCCGGTATGGATTTTCAAAAAACAAACTACAGCGCGTACGAAGTCGGGAGCGCATATAAGTATGTACTTAATGAGCAGAGATAATTTATTGGTCTCGCTGCACTCGACTAGATAGAGCACTATACAAAAGCGAGAGCTCCGTGAATGTTATCGCTTTTGTAGCATTCACAGAGCTATACTTTTTATTATTAAAATTTATACATGTTAATAAAACCCTCTTCCAAGTAAATGAAATAATTTCTTTTTATTCTCATCAAATAAATAGGTAGTAGGTATTATTTACATGTTCAGTTGTTTAGGAAACATACATAGTTTATTTGTGTGTGGTACTTGTGGTGAATGAAGTTGAAGCAGCGACCTGGAATAAGATATACTATTTCGTTGAGTTGAAGCCGATTTTATTTTATAAACATGTGTGCGTAGGCCGGTGTTGCCATAATAAATCATAGTATATGTCTTGCTTCGTGAACACTATGATAGCAAGAATTTCCGTATATATTATAAGTTACTCTATGCAAGAAACCAAAGAAACAAGAAACCAATAGTAGTTAGCCATTCATGAGTAGTGAGTAGTGACGATAGTACAATGGCAATGGGAAAAGTGTATCAAATAAAATTACTAAGAATTTTTTTGGTTTTATTTAAATACCCTTGTACATAATTATGTAATCAATTTATTATGGGAAGCGAAGACCTCCTTTGTTTATGAAATTAATAGGTTTCTAATAATCTAGTTTCTGGTCAGTCTCCAAGTGTTCTCAATATTTAGTAGATTTAAAAAAAATAACACACTGTACTTCTTGATATGTATCCAATTATTACTTTTTGTACCCATCATTATGCATTATTATGTATGTAAGCGACTGGCCAAATCAACTTCATTCATTAACAATCTCATGAAAAAGTTACAACAAACAATTTTCGTGGCTTTCTACTTCTTTATGCCTCTATGACAATGGAGTGCTAATTATGATTTGAATCGTTGTAGTACAGTGATATGTTAAAAAGTCTTTTTAACATATCACTGTTGTAGTACAATTAACTAAGTACAACATTGCTATTGTTTTATAAAAGCATTATTCATTATTTTTTATAATAAATTGAGTCTGTGTCTATCTAGTTTTGATTCCTAATATTAATCAGTTTTGCTCTTAACGATTTATTTCTCATATGAAGACGCCTAACTTTTTGATTTAAGGTTTTAATTTTCTTTTTAGTGATTTTTAGTTTTGTCTCTAAAACTACGATTCTTTTCCATAGCTTGTTGTGGTCGTCGAAATTTGATGACACTTGCTCTGACAAATCTAGTTGAACAGCACATAAAGCAGAAGGATGGTTCACTTCCAAAAATTGTAAATCTGGTACGTCAGTTTCAACAGCATATATTGTAGTGGGGTGGCTTAGACTAGGATCACTGGATAAACCTGGTGCTGCAGGGAGATGAATATCATGAGGTTGGCTGAGGTCTGCATTATCTAATTGCTCCGGTATGCCTCGGAATCTCTTTGGATAACCGTTTTTTATCACCCGACGTAATCCTTTTTTTGAGTAGTAAAAATCTTCGCTATTGAAATGAGCCGAACATACTACACTGCGGGAAGTTGGGTGCCATAGTGGTTCATTCCGACTATCACGAATAACTGCAATCCACTTCTTTTTTATATTTTGATCTCGACTGGGAAATCTAAAACAAACACGTATATTAGTACTTACTTATCTATACTCATACATACAATATCGTCATATACACTCATACAATCTCATTCATACTCATACAACATCATGCATCAATCATATTTCCAAAGTCCCTACTTGCACTAGGTGAGTTTTGATTTATAATACGTAGTGGAAGCGTGCTGGGCCCATAACCTGTTGTAGGTTTTTATTCTTTTATATTACTTCTTACATAATGGTGAAGATTCTCTTCTCTTTGAATCTGATAGCAGAGTGTAAATGAAACATCCAAATGTTATGTGCACATTATCACGTATATTTACTTTCTTATTTCCATTTCAAAAACACATACATTATAAATAATATTTTAATAACTATAAAATATCACTAAACCCTCTAACAAAACTGACTTCAATCAATTTTCTATGTCATCTAAAATTCTCTTCGACTTTCTTCTAAATTTAAACTCTAGTTTAAATACAATTTCTTTTTAAAATCAGCCAGTGATATTTAACATTCAATTTCTCAACAAATACAAAATGTCAATCATAATTAAATAATAAAAAAATTGGGTAATTTAACGCTTAATAAAGGCAACACCTTGGCAACACTATTTTCAGTTTTGTGTTCCAAGCTAGCCTCAATATTTATTGAAAAATATTGGTTTCTAAGTTTACTTACGTGTGAAATGTGATACCATCCTGTTTTTTATTTTTTGACGACTGGTTTTTGCACCCTTTCACTACGCAATTCGGCATTTTCACTAGTAAATATATCTATTATTTATTGTTACGTTACGTCAAGCTCCATACGCTGATGTTGCTCAACTAATAAGTAATAAGGCGCGGAGGGCGTAGTTTGATTGCATTTGTGTGCGTGTAACCGTGTATACACACGGCGGTGCGTAGTTTTACCGGCTTCACTCTGCCGTTTACATGCATTTTAGTTTTACTATATATCTTTAGTTCTTATGTTATCTAAGCATCCATGTGCCAGAAAATGAAATGAATGAATTATTATTATTCATATTCATTCATAAGTACATATTATAAGAAATCGTCAAAAGAATAATTACACTACTACATATAATTATAAACTAAAATATTAAATCAATTATAGAGTACTCTTTATTTTATAGGATGGCAACAAAAATGGAATTAAAAAAAAAGTTAAACTGTCATTAGCAGCTTTAAAAAAAAAATTGCGCTTCGCTTCTCTTTTGGAATTTATTGTACTGTAACAAGGCTCGCTTTTGTGTTTCACCACTGAATTGTTGTAAAATTTCGTTTATATCACATCAACAATGCGCGATTAGCGTGTCTATTTACGCGTTTCTAGTGTTTCATTCGAACCTGATTGCAATCTTACGCGTGATTACGGATCAATATTGAAAGACGAGACAGGCCGCGATGCGTCCGTAGCCTAGCGTCATTTGCAAATGGAGACAAAGTCAGGAGTCGGTATACAGGATCACTGGATGAAAAGTATGATGGAGCCGGCCGGCGCGAACGAGAAATCGCAGAACGATCTCGCAGTGAAACGTGAAAAAATGGGTGAATCTTATAATGGTTCAGAAAACATGAATTACACGAAGCAAACACACAACAGACAATATCAGTGCGATGTTTGCGATTTAACATTCGAAGGCATGGAGTATCTTATGCTGCATAAAAAATTTCACGGAAACGATAAGGATACACCGCCTCCACCGGAAAGGAGAGAGCTTCCTGTCCAAAAGGAAGGCCCCAAAAAACGCCGTAAGTATAAATGCGATCAGTGCGATGTTAAAGTGAATTCACAGTACCATCTCGACATCCACCGCAGTAAGCACGACGGAGTCGATTCGAAAAAGTTCGTATGTGCCGTCTGCGATAGGAGTTTTGTCGCCGCCCAGTTCCTAAAAAGCCATATGCAAACACATTCGTCGACCAGCACGATAAACTGTGAAATTTGTAGCAAAAGTTTCACGGGACAAGCTTATTTGAAGCTACATATGCAGTTACACAATGATATAAAAAAATTCAAATGTGCAAAATGCGATGAAATGTTTCCTACGAAGAATTGTATGAAGATTCACATGAAGAAGCATACTAAGGTAAAAAATTTCAGATGTGACTATTGCAGTAAGCTATTTGTATCCAAGATTACAATGGAGAAGCATCGGCAGTCCCACGAAGGGCAGCCGGTAGACTGCCATGTCAAATGTAACCAGTGCGATCGCACAATGCATGCATCCTTACTGCGGACTCACATAACGAGAGCCCATCCATCGTCGGTGGAAGATGACGTTAAGCGACCACACAAATGTTCAACGTGCGGCAAAAGTTTTATTGTAAAGATAAACTTGAATCTCCACATAAGGGTTTGCCATCCGGATCTTGCAGATCCCGAGGAAGATGAAGAGGAAGTCATGACAGATAACTCGTAGTTTAAAAATAAGACTTAATAATCATTGTATTATTGATATAATTATAGTTTTTTATGATATATCTACTTAATTCTCTTTTTCATTTATCCTAGATTTTTAATATTTTTTATATGTTCATTTTAATAGACAGTTACAGATTTTTAAATAACTTTTTAAACTGAATAAAATAAGGAAATAATATTTCTGATAAAATTGAGGCTAATATCAGCACCGTCGAACAAAGAATCTGAACCTCTCTCTGCGACGACAGAGAAACAAAAAGCCCCTCTTCTAGAATGAACATTTTGAATATCAACTTTAAAAGATGGAATACCTATTTATTTATTTAAAAAAAATAAGGTTTTAATACTTAGAAAAATAAACAAATAAGGTAATATAACCATATTAAAAGTAACAAGGCTTACGGACCACTTGATGGTAGGTGGTTAGTGTCATTTATAACACTAGCTACTCATAGATGCTATAAGTGAGCTGCCGATCATAGTAGGATTAAGGATAAGCGTTAGACTCTGGTCGTCCCTTACGAAACCACAACAGCACACATTGTTACTTGACGGCCTTCTGTAAGGCACTGGTTACTGTCACCAGACAAGCTGCCTATATGACTGTAAAATGGTGTGCCCTGCCACAACTTTTCAGAACCAGGCTAAACCAAATTTGAAAATTTCATTTAGATAGCCCTGTCGGGAATTGAACCCGAGGCCTCTAAGATAGAGCATAAAGACATGCAACCTGAACCGTTCATCCAATGGGCTCGTCATTCACAAAATAGAGACAAAATCTTTCAAGATCAAGACCAGAATCAACATTGAAAAGTTTATTTTCCATAGTTAGCCCTGCCGGAAATCGAACCTAAGATAAATTTTTCATAATTTTCGTATTCAATGGTCCGTACTGTACTGAATATAAGTATTTTGTATTGTCAAACTCATGTATTTATCAATTCATATATTCATGGGAATAAATCAAAGTAAAAAGAAATATGTATCTAGTTTAATCAAAACTTTCCTCCTATAGGTATGCAAACATTTTCTTTGCAACCATAGAAAATTGAATATGTAACTAACTATACTCATAATTTTATTTCGGATTAGAATTAGAATTATTTGCATAGGATTTTTAGACATTAACTAGCTGACCCGACAAACGTTGTTTTGCCAAGTAATTTTATAAAAATACGCGGACGAAGTCGCTTGCAACAGCCGGTATAAAACGGATGTAATATCCAGTAGTATGTAGCTACATTAATTCCAGAAATGCGTATACCTCATTAGCAAGTTAAATTAATTTATTTTTATACGATAAACCGAATCAATTTTCAATCTGTTTTATTAATTAGAGTGATCTTTGACACCAGTGTTTGTAAACCTTTTTTATAAGGTTTACTTAAACTGACTTTTTTCAAACTGGATGGTAGGTGGCTACCGTCGCTTATTAATCACAGCGCCATTGACTTATATATTACTAGCGTAAGAACCGGGTCAACGGCGCGGCGAAATAGCACCAGTTCATTGGCCCTAAAATCTCAATTTAGGGCCAACTAACGGCAGTCAAATCATCGTCTCTTGTCCGCGCAAGATTGTGGTTGAGAGATCTTTTTTATTAAATTATTATAAAAATGCTTAGTTGCGCTGTAAAAGGCTGCAAAAACTATAACACTAAAGCTAAAAAGGAACAGGGAATATTGTATCATTGGTAAGTAATCTTGTTAATTAATTTTATTTTAATGCCAAATCCATTATGGCGGCCTGTGCCACACGCGAAATAATTAAAACTCGTACGAATTCTAATGTTTTCTAACAGATGGCGCTACTATTTGTCTATAAGAAATAAAAGTAAAGTGTAAAAATTTCCGTTGAGCGTATCCTTACTTTGAAATCATTGTACAGCGCTATTTATTTATTTGTAACTTTATAAAATATGGACTATATTACCTACTCGCTGATAATGTACTTAGCTTTCTATAAGTGAAAGAATTTTTCAAATTGGTCCACTAGTTTTTGAGTGTACAAACGCCTCAACAAATCTTCAGAAATTATCTGCTAAGAACCACCACGATCAAGTCAGCTTACAAACAAAAAATCCACAAACATATACACATAACACACGTTAAACTTATAACACCCAGTTTTGCGTTTGCTTTCGGGGGGGGGGGGGGGGGGGTTAAAAAGGAAAAAATGAAAGAAAGAAAGAAAGAAAAAGTTTTATTCACGATTACAAAGACACAACAATAAAAATAAAATAAAAATAAAAACAACAAAACAGAAATGTGTGTCCTCGCAACAGTGAAACGGTCACTGGCTCAGCATTGTGCTGAGATGCAAGCACCTGCAGCGCTGATTTTCAGCCAGCACCGTTTCGGGCTTACACAACATCGACGCTACACAAACGTAATTACAACACAATTGTTCTAAATACTATACAAACATATTTTATACAAAATACAAACATATTTAATAAATTACTTAAACATGAGATACTAGATACTTAGAAATTACTTAGATGAAAAATAAATAATGATAAATTAAACAATAGAAATACATAGATAATTAATAATATATTAAAACATAACAAAATACACAATGCAAAGCACCAATTACAACACTTATAATGAAAGAAAATAAATAAATATTGTGGCTCATTTGTGCGGATAACAATGCTGGATAAAGGATTATGTTTTTTGGAGCGTCAACAGATAACCTCTAAGCTTATGCTTAAAGGTGTACCTATGTACTAGGCGCTCCTTGGATAGGAGGAGTGAGGTCATTCCAGCACTTAGACGCCGCAAACCTGAAACTTCCTCGGAAGGCCGCGGTCCTGTGCACAGGCACAACAGCCACTGCGCCCAACCTGCGCACACGTCTCGGCCACTGCAGTTTCCTAAATAGGTAGGACGGCGTTTCATACCGTATCACCCCAAACAACAAAGTGGCGAGGTGCAGGCGCCGGCGCGCAGACATGTTCAGCAGGCCCGCGGCGCTCAAGTACGGTGTGACATGGGAACGAGGAGGGATGTGAAAGCAGAAACGAGTGCAGAAATGTTTAAAACCCCTTAATAACGGAGCTAGGTAAAATTTAAATTCGTAATTCTTTTTCATTCTACTTCCTGTGTTCGACTACGGCGATCAACTGCGCTTTTTCAGGTATGAATACTTATTATTTTGTACTATTAGTTGTATTAGGTAATTTATCTGCACGATTGTTTGTCGATAACGATTTTATTATTGGCTATTTGCTCCTAATCTGTTTTTAATTTATATCTACTTCTGCTAGCTGACCCAGCAAACGTTGTTTTACCACCTTTATCACTTAGGGGTATATAAAAATAGTTTACATACATAGATGAATGATTGGTCTCGCTGCGCTCGACTAGATACCACCGTTGTACTTATAAAATGTGTCAAAAAATACTACGCCGATTTCGGCGTACCCGAGCCAGTCGCACTGCAAACTGTCTGTGATGTGTACGTGCCGACTGTTTTATTAAATTTTGAGCATAATAAAATGCCAGTTTGCGTAGTGAAACTGTGTAAAAATATAATAAAACTGTGTAAAAAGTGATAAAAAGTGACGGTGTCTTACACACACTACAATAAAAAGTTGCCGCATTCACGTTTCGCTTTTGTATAGCGCTCTATCTAGTCGAGCGCAGCGGGACCAATCAATTATCTTTGCATAGATTAGACGACACGTTTGGTCTAGTGGCTAGTAACCCTAGCTGTTAACCAAGCGGTCGCGGGTTCAAATCCCGCTAGGGGCAAATGTTTAGTGTTAACATTTTACTTTTGTACCTGAGTCATGGATGTTTTGTATTTATAATATGTATGTATTTACAAAAAAAAAGTATTGTATGTAATATATCAACTGTTTGGTATCCATAATACAAGCATTGAGTTGCTTACTTTGGAACTAGATGGTGCTGTGTTGAATGTGTGAATATATTTATTTATATTTATTTATATTTTACTTTTTTTGTAAATATGTACATACATACTTACATAGTATAAATAGAAACATCCGTGACTCAGGTACAAAGGTAAAATTTTAACACACACATTTGCCTCTAGCGGGATTCGACCTACCTATTCAATATGCCTACATCCTATCCTATTCCTATTAATAAACTATAAAGCCGAAATTAAAAAACTATAATTAATATTATAAATGCGAAAGTTTGTTTGGATGTATGGATGTAACTCTTTCACGCAAAAACTACCGAACCGATCACCATGAAATTTTGTATACACATTGTCTGGGACACCAGAAAGGACATAGGGTACCTTTCATCCAGAACGCGGACGAAGTCGCAAGCACCAGCTAGTATTAAATATGCGATTCTTTATCACAATTCCAGATTAACGAAAATGTTTAGAACAGACGCGTACAAAGTGATCGGATTAGAGAGATATGATGCTCTCATGTCTAGATATTCAAATTTTGTAAGCGACGTGGGCGATGAGAGGAAGGATCCGGTGACTGTCTTCGCTCCATTGACTGAGAGACAGCTGAACGAGTTGACACTGATCAGAGAAATCAGTATGGAACTCCAAAACAAAAAGGAAGAAGACTTAAAAAAAGCTGCGGTAAGGACTAGTGACTCGCTCCCGGCTTCACTCGGAGCCTAATACAAATCTTCCTCGTTTATCCCTCTTTCCATAAGTGAAAACAGAATTGAAATAGGTCTAGGCATTCTTGAGTTTTTTCCAAGACTAATTCAGATTCACGGCGATTGATGTAAAACAAGATTTTTTTTTTAGATCTTCTGCGTACAAGCCATGGGGCTTAGCACGAATGCATTTTTTCTTCAAATATAAATAAATAAATATTTTCACACATTCCACACAGCACCATCTAGTTCCACAGTAAGCAAATGATGCTTGTAATATGGATACCAGAACTCTTTCACGCAAAAACTACTGAACCGATCACCATGAAATTTTGCATACACGTTGTCTGGGACACCAGAAAGGACATAGGGTACCTTTCACCCAGAACGCGGACGAAGTCGCGGGCACCAGCTGGTATTACAAATGCGAAAGCTAGTTAGTTAGTTTGTTTGTTTGTTACGTTTTCACGCTTTAACTATTCGACCGATCATCATGAAATTTTGCATACACATTGTCGGGAATACAGATAAGGCCACAGGGTAACCTTGATTAAAAAAAAGTACCCACTGTTCTCAAGGGATCATTGCTCATATATTTTGTCAGGCGATTTTTTTATAACGAGCACCAGCTAGTTAAATTCTTAAATTTTAAAAAGATATTCCTCTTTCGTGTACAGGAAGCGGCGGCTGCACAGCCAGAAGAAACAGCGGAAGAAGAAGAAAAGAAAGAAAAAGAAGAAGGAGAAGAAAAAGTGACTGAGGTAGTCGAGGAGACGCAGGAAGAAAAAAAATCAGAATAAATATCTTTTTAAAATGTAAATTATATGCACAGCGTATTATGTTAAATAAAATAAAATACCCTATGTTTTTGAACTTATTTATTTTATTTTCATTATTTAAAAACCAGCGGGCCACCCCCCAGCCTTTTTTTCTTCATATCCATACTAATATTATAATGCGAAAGTAACTTTGTCTGTCTGTCTGCTACCTCTTCACGCCTTAATGACTACTCAAGCGATCATCATGAAATTTTTCAATACACGTTGTCAGGGATATAAAAAAGGACATAGGGTATTTTTCACCCAGAAATAAAGTACCTGTTCCCGAGTGAACGTCTAAAAATATAAGGAATTGGGCGCCACTGTCGCGTGGCGGCGCCACCGTCGTCATATTGTATAAAACCTATAAATATGTATAGACGGTTCTATATGTATTTGATAGAACCGTCGTCATGTAATACATAGAAAACACGATATCTCTGAAAACAAAGTAACTTACTCCATGACCAACCCTTACAGATTTATTATTAGTATCTATTGATTAAAATACAGATAATTTTGGTGGACCCTTCTGCCTGCCAAGCGATCAAGAAAATATAAGGGTTGATTTGGTTGGCCATACTACTCCCTAGCCAGGTCTGTCTGTAGTTCTCTGTTAGGGTAGGTATTATAGAAGAGCTACCTATCTACCTCAAATACCTACCCGGTAATGTCTACCATCTCTCGGAACAAAGATAATTGATTGGTCTCGCTGCGCTCGACTAGATAGAGCGCTATACAAAAGCAATAGCTCCGGATATGTGGCAACTTTTTATTGTAGTGTGTGTAAAAAATCTCTTTTTACCCAGTTTTATTATATTTTTACACAGTTTCACTACACAAACTAGCATTTTATTATGCCTAAAATTTAATAAAACATTCGGCACGTACACATCACAGACAGTTTGCAGTGTGACTGGTTCGGGTACGCCGAATGCGGCGTACTATTTTATGCTGCATTTTACAAGTACGACGGCGGTATCTAGTCGAGCGCAGCGAGATCAATCATTTATCTATGTCTCGGAATATAATTAGAATTTGGATACATCGTAGGTACTACAGATTTCTATGGTTGAAAATCACGTTGTATATTCATAATACTGTTTTAAAAAAATACTATGTCTGATAACAGCGTAGGGCTTGGGTACGTGAAACGGAACGCGAAGCCACCCCTTGGGGCTAATGACTCATTTCAACCCCGAACCGACAACACACGATATCGCCCGAACCGCGCCGATCGGGCCGCGTACATTTTCGCACGGAAAACATTATATTTTTGAAATTACACTATTACGTAACACGTTCTCTTTTTGAAACATTTTTTCCCTAGACGTCCGCGTAAACCGATCGTTACATTACAATCTAAATTACTGTGTTGAATTAGCCAAGAATGTAATGTAAAGTTACTATGCCACATATCGATTTTTCCTGACGTGGGTTAAGGAGAGAGTTCATGCAGTATATGGTGTGTTCTAAATAGAGGAGTGCGGTGTTATTAAATATTTTATTAAGTGAGCCTCGATAGAAAGTGAAAAAAATACAGATTTGTTAACAAAAAAATATATTATAAAACAAAAAAAAATATTAAAAACAAAACCCATACAACGTACGTGTCGTTAATAAATTAACAGTGGACTGAATAATTAAAAAATCAATTCGAATCTCATTCGAAATTTAAATTGATTTAATTTTATTTTAAAAAAAGAACGTCTCGTTCGAAATTTAAAATATTATTCTAAAAAGACGCCATGTTTTTCAAATAAACTATAATATACATTTACCTGCTCTGAATACAGATACAATCTACTCAAAAGATAAACTATTTTGAATTACAAGAATTTAACTTAAATTAAGAATTTAATTTAATATTATTAAACTGCGATTCAATGTGAATGAGCAGTGAATTAAATAATTAACGCGTTTTAATTCTTTATATACAAAAATTTATATTTCGTATGTTTGTCTCCACAAACATACGAAGACACTATATTGTATTTTAGAGTGTTTATACTTCTTAGCCACAATAAACAATAAACCCTTACAAAGGTTTAGCTAGTACATGTATAAAACAATTATAAAAACATGAATTTAAAATTCATGAAAACAAATAAGGCGTAAATCGACTTGACCTGTAGTTTCATATGGTCACTTTTTTGATCGCAAAAGACTACTTGGCCTGAAAATATCGCTTTATTTCTCCGAACGATTTTTTTGTTTGTTTTGAGTAATACCTACATTACTTCTTTATCAAGAGGAATATATTTCCAGATTACCTACTTTATCTTTTGCGTTCAAAAAAATTATAGGGCTATAAATAAAATTACAGAACAAGCCGATTTTTTATGTACTTACGTCTTATCTTACTTGTTGTCAGATAAATGTCTAAAAGTTCTGAAAAGATCTGAAAAGTATAGGATGCCAGACCCAATTTCCTTTCCAAATTCCCATCAACCCTGTATTATATGTTATCAAAAGCGTGTTATATGTCTTAACATTAAAAAATATATATCTCAAGTTAAACTAAGTTAACAAAACTGTCTTCTTCGTTCAGTAGTCAATTCCTAAACGAAACATCTTCCTACTTACGAATAAAATAGCATGTTTACATACTAAACTAAAATAGTGATATACTTAAATTGAAAAAAAAAAAAAAAAAAAAACATTCGCAATGAAAATAAGAGTGAATAAGTGCATTTAAAAGAACATAATATCGGCATGGCCGTCCAATATTTCGTTCTTTTTTTGAAAATTTAAAATCAAAATGCTACAAGAGACAGTTTCGACGCGCGGAGAATATTCCGTAGACGACGAAATATGACAATGAGTTCCGCTGTGTCTCCGATATGGTACTCGTTTCGAAGAAGCCGTGAGTTCTGAAGATGGAGAGCGGTGGTTCTACGACGGCCACCGAGGCCTACCAATATGTGGGGCCCTTCCGACTGGAGAAAACCCTTGGGAAGGGTCAAACAGGTACAAATTATTATTTTTTTACTTCATAAATCGTCATAGTGAGAAAGACTGACGGAAAATTGATGGTAAGTGGCTACCGTCGCCGGCAGCATGGACGAAGTCGCTGGCACCATGTAGTGTAGGTATTAAGTATTGTAGGTATATAAGTATACATTAGCTGACCCGGCAAACGTTATTTTGCGAAAAAATAAAAAATAAATTTTTGTGGTGGACCACCCTTAACATTTAGGGTATAAAAAATAGATGTTGGCCGATTCTCAGACCTACCCGATAAGCACACAAAATTTCATCAAAATCGGTCCAGCCGTTTCGGAGGAGTTTGGCAACAAACACCGCGACACGAGAATTTTATATATTAGATAAAACAGATTTTTTTTAAATAAATGTAAAAAATCCGCAGGAGCCAAGACCCAAGGTAGCGGTAGTTAGGGCTTCAGAGAGAGGAACCTCCTGACAATTCGTGCCGCCTTCTGTATCTGTCCCATGACTCAGCCATCTAGTGAGAGCCGAAAAAAGCTTATCTTTTTTCGGCTTTCACGTGATTTTCGTCGTGCGGGACAGCGATGTCAACAAGCATAGTCCTGTCCGTTATTATTTTTATTTTATTTTATTTATATTTGGGAAACAAACAATATCTCGATACACATTACACATACATATAAGAAAAACATAAATCAGCAAAGTTTCCACTAAATTACTAAGACTATATTATTATTACTGTAAATTATAGAACCTATCTAAGTTTTCTTCTGAGCGAAGCCGGGAGCGATTCGTTAATAATATTGTAATTATATACAATTTTTCCACAAATTTTCGCACTTGAGTTACCTACAACTCAAACATCACGAGTATAATCACGTAAAAATGGCTGAACTTGGCACAAAGATATAGTTTATAATATAGTAGATATAGTAAGATATAGTTATATAATCTGGATTAACAATAATGTTAATCCAGATTATAAACTGTATAATCCAGATTGTATAACTTAATATCATTACATATGTACCTATATATTTTTTATATTTTTATATTATTATGAAACAAATGTTATAAAAAAATTTAATTGCTTATTTACTTTTGTATGACTTATGGTCAATTTCCCTTTGTACGAATAAAAAATTAAGACCATACAAAGCTTACGGATACATGCACAAAGCTTTGTGGAATAAAAGAGAAGGAACGAAAACGCTTGGGCTTGAAGCTTCAGATGTTTTGAGCACCTTGAAACGAAATTAGGTCTAGTGTGTCTTAAAAGGTGTGTGTCTGTTTGTACGTTGAAGACGTTTGTACGTTCGTTGTGTTGAATTTTTTTTCTCATGAAAAACACGTTTGCCATAACACTTTTAATTGTGACTTTTAACTTCTTAAGTTAAAAATTCATAGTAATATTTTTTATTTCTATACTAATCCGTACTTAATATTATAAATGCGAAAGTTTGTACGGATGTATGTATGGATGTTTGTAACTCTTTCACGCAAAAACTACTGAATGGATTTCAATGAAATATTGCATACACGTTGTCTGGGACACCAGAAAGGACCTTTCATCCAGAAAAAAGTACTGCTCCCGAGGGATTATCCAAAATTAAGAAAACTAACTCCTGGCTAAGTATAATAGCAATAACGATGTCAGGCGATATATTGCTTTTTCAACGCGGACGAAGTCGCGGGCACCAGCTAGTAATATTATAAATGCGAAAGTTTGTACGGATGTATGTATGGATATTTGTAACTCTTTCACGCAAAAACTACTGAAACGATCACCTTAAAATTTTGCATACACGTTGTCTGGGACACCAGAAAGGACAAAGGGTACCTTTCATCCAGAACGCGGACGAAGTCGCGGGCACCAACTAGTAATTTATAAAGATAAGAATTATTATTACTTAATGACCACTAAGTAATTACTTGATTTACTAATAAAAAGTGATATACTTACATATAAAAGTGTATTGTCAGTCTGCCTGTCTGTCAATTTTTCTCATTACCATTATAATTTTTTCAGGTCTGGTGAAATTGGGTGTCCACTGCGTTACGGGAAAGAAAGTTGCCATCAAGATCATCAATAGAGAAAAGCTCAGTGAATCGGTTCTGATGAAGGTAATTAAATTGAAATTAATTATAATAATTATAAGACCTTATTATAGTGCGCGGCGAGTAGTATGATCTGCTACATACAGCTGGTGATGCAGGGAAAAATACAGGATAGACTAAAAAACCATTAAACTCGCGACCTGTTATGTAATGTAACCGTGTAACGTAACCGACACCTCTGGTGACAATTATAAAAAAACATAGTAATTTCAAATAAAAATAGAAAACGGCCATTCCCACCAAAAAGGTCGTCAACATTTTTAGTATAGAGGAGCTATACTATATTATACTGTACTATACTGAGCGCTGACAGTTTAAAAAAAGAACAATTTTCGAGATGGGAAAAACCATTGAACTCGCGACTTGTTATGTAATGTAACCGTGTAACCGACGCCTCTGTATATAAGTATGTATGTACTTTTGTGACGATTCAAAACATACACACGTAATTGTTCAAGTTTTCACTCTGTTTTTTTAACATTGTGAAATCCTTTCGAATACCCGTTTGTATGGATGTATGGATGGATGTATGAATGTTTGTAACTCTCTACTGAACCGATCACCATGAAATTTTGCATACACGTTGTCTGGGACACCAGAAAGGGCATAGGGTAGCTTTCATCCAGAACGCGGACGAAGTCGCAGGCACTACCTAGTTTAATTAATAAAAATCACTAATATTGCAAAATTTATTTAATTTTCAGGTCGAGAGGGAGATAGCAATTATGAAGTTAATAGAACACCCACATGTTCTCGGATTATCAGACGTTTATGAGAATAAAAAGTATTTGTGAGTATTATATTGATAGCTCTTTTTATTTGCATATCATTTAACTAGCGATCCGTCCCCGGATTCGCATAGATGCACTTTTTTACAAGAAAAAAGAAAATATCATCTAACTTACTAGAAAAAAAAATAAACTACAACGCAATCTAGACAGATTTTTGCGTTAACACGCAAAAAATACTTAACCGATCACCATGAAATTTTGCATACACGTTGTCTGCGACACCAGAAAGAACATAGGGTACCTTTCATCCAAACGCGGACGAAGTCGCGGGCACCAGCTAGTACTCAAAGTTTTGGTTTGGAACTCCCTGCCGGCGTTTGTATTTCCGAGCTTATTATAACCCCAATCTTTTCAAAGTTCGAGCGAATAGGCATCTTCTGGGTGAGCTCGCTCCATCATATAGGCCTCACCTTCGCAACATGGCTACATGGCTAGACCAAGAGCGAACCAATCACTAATAAAAAAAATACTAGACTACAAGTCTATGAAACATTATAGAAAAAAAATTCAAGAATACTTGAATTAAAAATTTTATAATTCAATAAATTATAAAACGAGCAAGCGGCGGTATTACTTTTGTAACCGTTCCATTAAAAAAACTACCTTAAACGAACTTTCTCGGAGATAAGACTGACAGGTCAATTTCTAGACCTAAAAAACCCCTAACTCTAGATTTTCGTCATAATCGTTAGAGCCGTTTGCGAGATGTAGTTGTATAGCATACAAGAATTTCTCGTTTAGTATTTTAAGATATTTGACGACACGTTTGGTCTAGTGGCTAGTAACCCTAGCTGTTAATCAAGCGGTTGCGGGTTCGAATCCCGAAAGGGGCAAATGTTTGTGTTAACGTTTACCTTTGTACCTGAGTCATGGATGTTTTGTATTTATAATATGTAATGTATTTACAAAAAAAAAGTAATGTATGTATGTAGTATATCAACCGTCTGGTATTGATAATACAAGCAATTAAGTTGCTTACTTTGGAACTAGATGGTGCTGTGAGGAATGCGTGAATATATTTATTTATATTATGTAATTAAAAGGAATATTTTATTAATTTCAGATATTTAGTCCTAGAGCATGTAAGCGGCGGCGAATTGTTTGATTATTTAGTAAAGAAGGGCCGACTCACCCCTAAGGAAGCTAGAAGATTTTTTAGGCAAATCATTTCTGCGCTAGATTTCTGCCACAGTCACTCTATATGGTAAGTTATTTCCAACATAAGTATTTTATTTCAAAATGGGTTTTCAAAGACCCGATAAGTAAAATTAGCGATACTTACTTAGTCTACGAATATTTATTCGTAGTACCTATGTAGGTGCCTACTTAGTTTCTAAGAGAACGTTAGCTAAAAATAAATTTAGTACCTGCTTAAATTTTTCTTGACTGTACTGTATATTTAGTATCTACCTACTGTACTGCTTTCCACTAATTGTACTATAGTGTATAGTCACAACATACTTATTTCATACAGTAGGCCGACGGAGACGTCTAGACAGAGCAATCGTGCGGGGCGTGAGGGGTGAGGCTTGAGTGCGACGTGCCCAAGCTGCATACTTTGTCGTTCTTAGTAGCTTGGGATAAATATTCTAGGGCTATCGCGTCTTTCAGATTTTAATTTATTATATAAATCAAAATGGTGCATACGGCATGTGCTGTAATGTAAGTGCGTGCAAATCTTTATCTCGCATAAATAAAGAACTAAGCTTTCATCAATTTCCGCACGATGAAGAAAGGTACTAAGCACATTTTATATTACTTAATTTGTGTCAATCCTTCCGTAATTTTTAAATACCTACGCAGGCGGCGGTATCGCCCAACATCAAAGGCGTCAGCCTACTGTAGGAAATAAGCATGCTGTGGTATACTTAGTAGTGTACTATTGAGCATTTGACTGGCTTTATTTAGACATGACAATATTAAAAAATATCGTTTTGCTATTTTTTTTCAGTCATCGAGACTTAAAACCCGAAAACCTTTTACTAGACGAACGAAATAACATAAAAATAGCAGATTTCGGAATGGCATCACTGCAACCGGCTGGATCTTTGCTAGAAACTTCATGTGGAAGTCCACACTACGCGTGTCCTGAAGTTATTAGGGTAAGTCATACGCATTTTATTTTTGTTTGTACTGAAATATTCTTAAAATTCAGCTTTTTTTCACAGACAACAGTAAATTTGAGCAGCCTGTCTGTCGGCAGTAACTACACCCTTACAGAAGATCACTGTCAAATACCTAACAGCATGTGAGCTGTTGTTTTGGTTAGTGAGTAAGGGTTGCCAGAGCCTATTACCCTATCCCTTTCTACTTTCTAATCCCTATCCTTATAGTAATTTTTTTACAAGAGGAATCTTCATGGATACCCACCGGTCTGGACAGACAAGGCAGGGCAATCGTGCGGGGCGTGAGGGGTGAGGCGCGAGTGGGACGTGCCCAAGCTGCATACTCCGTCGTTCTTAGTAGCTTGGGATAAATATTTATAGATAATAGCTTGGGCTATCGCGTCTTTCAGATTTTAATTTATTATATAAATCAAAATGGTGCATAGGGCATGTGCTGTAAGTGCGTGCAAATCTTTATCTCGCATAAATAAAGAACTAAGCTTTCATCCATTTCTGCACGATGGAGAAAGGTACTTAAGCACATTTTATATTACTTAACGGCAGCACCTGTTGCTCATGCCGTTGCAGAGGCGTCTCTAGCCCAAGCAGCACCCGTGTGCAACCATTACCCCACTTAATAATTACTTAGGTAGTAGTACAAAATTAAAATAATTAAAAAAAAATTATTTAAACAATTTTTATTAACACACTAATCTTACTATACAAATTAAGTACACTTCAAAATTCTTACACAGTATAATAAAGGTGATATGATACGCATAACAGTTGACCAATGTCAACCGTTTACAAACGTTAACCGTTAAATTAGGAATACAGTTTATTTTTAATATTTTTCATGTCTGTTAAATTTGCAAAAAAATCCTACGTCACATTTTTAACCCTTTGACCGCTTGGGTTTAGTTCGTGCCCCTAGCGTCTGACTCGTAATTTTCTTTTTTTAACAGAAAGCAACTCAATGATTTAAAAATAAACATTGTACAAGTAGAGGAATTTATCGTATACAATATCCGGCTCTAGCGAAATAGACACGAAAATAATTGTCGGATAAATCCGACTCTGGCGGCTAAAGGGACTAACAATCTATAAAAATTAAATGAATCACTGGTGGCTTAGGACTGACGATTCGGACAGTTGTCCGAATTGACACTTTTTATACAATATTTCTTGACAAGGTTTTCGTACCTCGACTGTACCTACATTTTTTTTTCAAGCTTTTTGGCCTAGCCAGTAGCCACAAACGAGGCGAAAGCTTAAGAAATCAAAATATCCATTTGACGGCAAATAAGCGCCTTATTATGATATATATATATATATATAGCTTTGTGCAACACTTTAATGATTCCATAGGTTTTAAAGGCGACTTTATAATTTAATGAACGTTTCTGCAACTGGCTGTTAGGCAAGCATAGATAACGGACAGACAAAAAGGCCTAGTACAGCCGTTCTGGTCAAATCATACCAGGGCTGTTTCGTTAAAATCAATGCAATGAGAATCTATCAAAAAAAGTTATAAATCTTATCTAAACGAATCATACTTTAAACACAAAAAAAATTAAGTGAGGTAGCTCCGTTTATTGATAGTCACGGTACTAACCAGAATAACCAGAGCTTCCATTGAATACACTTTACATGCTGCTGGAGCTCAAATTGTATGTAAAGTTAGACAAACAAATTCTGTCTGAGCACACAATATAATCACAGCATACTTATTTCCTACAGTAGGCCGACGCCTTTGATGTTGGGCGATACCGCCGCCTGTGTAGGTATTTAAAAATTACTGAAGGGTTGACACAAATTAAGTAATATAAAATGTGCTCAAGTACCTTCCTTCATCGTACGGAAATTGATGAAAGCTTAGTTCTTTATTTATGCGAGATAAAGATTTGCGCGCACTTACAGCACATGCCGTATGCACCATTTTGATTTATATAATAAATTAAAATCTGAAAGACGCCCTAGAATATTTATCCCAAGCTACTAAGAACGACGAAGTATGCAGCTTGGGCACGTCCCACTCGCGCCTCACCCCTCACGCCCCGCACGATTGTCCTGTCTAGACGTCTCTGTCGGCCTACTGTACGAAATAAGTATGCTGTGATATAATATACAAATAGAAACCTAAAATCCTCTCGAGTTGTCTTAATATGTTTCATTCAAAAAATATTATAAAACATGAAGATATATTAAAAAAAATAGTGCACACACCACACTTTGAAATAAGATAAATTTAATCTCGCATGTTCTTAAGCAAACTGCAAAATGCCGACATGGGTACTAAAAATAATATTTTAGAATTTTTTTTAATTGCAAAACATGTACAAACTTAACACTTGAGTATGTATTCATGTTTATATTTTATCATCTATCTGTTTGAATGTCGCAAAAATGTCAAAAAAGTAGGTAAGCACATATTTCTTGAAGATATCTCTTGACTCAAGTTACAATTAAGTAAAAATACAAAATTATTTTTACATTTAATAGTCGAGGCAAAGTGCATAAAAGGTGTATCAATTTAGAAATTCCTGTAATTTTTTTATTGATAACCTACACCTGTGCTAGGGACATAGCTTGGCCCTTGATGGGCCTAACTATATCAAATTCTAACCTGACTTTTATATAAGAAACGAAAACGCTCGCATTTTTTTAGGCTGTAAACTTTAGAGTTTAGTGTGAATACAGCCTAAGATTTGAGAACTAATATTTGCTTACATGCCCCAGTAGCCCGGGGGAGCAATATAATTGATATATCTACAGCTACACCCCTAACCCGCACCTACAGTGCAACCCATTTACCACCTAATCATCATCAACCCTTTGCTTTTTGCTCGTGTTCGATGGAGTTTGTGGAGGAGAGCAACCTGTATCTCTCCTCTTGCCTGAATGTCTAGCGCATGTGGACCCAGACACTCTTTGAGAAGTGTCCTTCGTTGGTGAAAACTGTTTTAACATTTCCACATCATTGAAAATAACCTGAGCCCCGCCCCCGCAAGTAGGCACTACGTCACCCTTATACAATTTGGTTTCTAACTCGCCATCCGTATCTTGCTCTTGAGAGATGAGGCAGTATTTTGATGTCTTCGAGTTGGCGATGTCTTTGACATTTGTTAGCTTGCTAACAAACTTGCTGTGGGTTATGCTCGGCTTCATAACTGTGCCCATTGGGACAATTTGCTTGGGTGCATGTTCCACCCAACCACGGCCATCGGCAGACAAAGATCGACGATGTCTAGGATTGGCAACGGCGACTCGACTGCGGCATGAATCTTTAGCTCCAGCACTCATTGGCACTTCGCGGTCTGTCCGAGATGTGAACGGTGTAAGTAAATGTGCCGGCAAAGCCCTAGGTGTTGATCCGGGTGTAAACTCTCTGACACTAGTTTGAGCCGCAATATCTTCGGTTACTTTAGGTGTTTGATCAACATTATCACCCCTGTTGCCGAGTACTTCAGCGATGATACGCAAACGATTCTCTTTCTCTGCATTAGCATTACGAAGTCGTTCTTTCTCCGACTGAGCTTCCTTAGCTCTCTCATGTTCCGCTGCAATTTTATTATTGTATTTCCTCTCCAATATTTTCTTCTGTTTCTCCTTGTCTAATTTATTCTGACTCAAAAGTAGTTCTTTCTCTTGAAGTTCCCTTTTAATTGAAGAAGTATAATTTGTGAGCTCTGTCAACTTTCTTTGATATGAGAGCGATTCGTTCTCGGTTTCTGTTATTCTGCTCTCTAGAGCTCTAATTCTTCGTTCTGCAGCAGCTAATTGAGCTTTCAATGCGGAATTTTCGCTTTTAACTTCTAAAGACTCCTTTTCCATTTCCAATAGAGCAGAACGGAATCTCTCATCTTTAATCGCTTTGCTTCTTTTCAATGTTTCTCTACGACTCAGTCTCATTTCTAAGTGAGCCATCAATTCCTTAATAATGTGTGCAGCTTGTGAACTGTTTAAATCCAAACTGGGGAAGTCAGGACCTAAACTGTAAACTAAGTCTAAATCTAGCTCTAAATCTTTAGCGTCCGGACGAGCTAAATTGTCTCTGGCCGTAGCGAATAGTCTGTTGGCTTTACGTCTACCGGAGACTAAGCCTATGGAGGCAGCTACATCATTTATCTGTGATTTCGGTACTTCAACCTCTGCTGCCATTTCTGCAAATCTCATTACCTGAAGATTTTCATCATAATCTTCTGCACGAGGATTAGCACAAACTATCATGCGGACTTGACCTTCTCCTTCAAAGAAATTCTTAAACAGATGTGTAATTTTTGACTCCCGATAAGGTACCATATTGCTAGTACCATTTATCTGATTCTCTCTCAAAGCTTCCAGGCAAGTTCTCAAGGTCATAAGAGACTTGTTTATGTTACCAGCTTCCTTCAGTCTCTGACCTGTATTTTTTGTTCTATTTGTACGCTCGCTACCAGCCAAATCAACTAAACTAAGCTGGCTAACAGACAAGAACTTCTTATTTTGTAAAACAGCCTCTCCCATTTCATCGACCGGCGCTTGTACTAGACGGATAGTGAAGACAGAGTGGCTTCGGCTCGACTCTGCATTTAAATTTGTATGAGCCATCCTTTTACGTTTCAAGCCCAAGTAGAAGGCATTGAATGCCTCTTCCGCAGACTTTATTTCTATCTCTGTGACACTATGTACATACATATTATGTCCTCCATCTTCTCTTATTATCTTCGAGGTCAAATCTCTCCTCATCGGTGGCCCATCTTCGAGCAAATCAAATACACTGTTATTGTATATTTCAACATAAGTGACAAATACAGCATATTGATTATCTTCATTAACACCGTCAACTTTAGTCACTTCAGCAGATGACATGGCCAAGTCGGGATTGGAGTTGTTTTTCTTACCGCTCCTGAACTTATGGAGTTCCTGTTGCCTTTCCAACATGGCTTCCGCTTCAGTTTGAATATCGAACATGTTCATTTTGTCCGGTTTGAACACGTACTTGTGCGCCTGATAATCGTTTATTGTTTTAAATATTATATTTAAACAGCGCGGCAAAATACCACAATTATGCGGCTCACCGGTCATTGTGAAAGTTTTACCACTGCCGGTCACGCCATAAGTAAACATTAAGCCGTTTTTACCTTTGATTAAGCCTTCTACTAGCGGTGCGGCGACTTTATCAAAGACTTCTTGTTGGGTAGTCGTAGGAGGAAACACCTCTTTAAACGTGTATTTCATGGTTTTGTTGTCATTCCGGTAGCTTAATGCAGTAATAGGAGGTGTCAACAGGACAGTTGTAGGTGTTGATCCCTCGGATAATATCTTTACACACGATAATTCGGTGTTCCTTTGCATGGGTCTCAGCCGACAAAATACCTGTACGGGGTCCCGTTCTTGATTCAAGTTTTGCTTGCTTTTAGCAGGCGTTCGCAACTCGTTCAATCTCTGTTTAGATTTTGCGGACTTCATTTTTCAAATAATATGTAACACTAACCGTTTAAATGCTATATTAAAGTGCTATTTTGATAAATAATGTGCAAGAAAAATCAGTTGACAGAAGTTTCGTTGAAAAATCAAACAACGGTCGCTTTGTGACGTTCACAAAAGAAAATTATTTCAATACACAACTTTCGTAAGATTCTATCTCGCTCCAGCAAAGCAATTCGATATATATATGTCTCACAAATTGGTCAGATTGACTGACTTCTAAACTTGGATGTATAATAACTGTCGTTTTACCACAGACAATTTGATTTGACGTTATAAATATACGTAATGTCATAAACTAAATAAAAAGAATTTACATCTTAACAAAACTAAAATAAAAGCAACATTAACATAATATACAGATAAAACAAATCAGTAAATAATTAAACAATATTACTTGTTAAACTATAAAGTTAAGAACAATATCTAATTATATGAATTAGATTCTACCTAGGATTTCCTCAAGTTATATACAGTGGCAATTTTCTTTTTTGTTTTAACATATTTAGCAGTTAAAATACAACCGAATGATTTAACTAAATTTTTTTTGAATAAAGATTAGACGAATGGATCGTTATGAAGACAATCCCATTATTCATTGTCCTATGTCGATTTCCATATTGTTTTGTGGATATATATTGTACTGTGTTTGTATTTGTCAATCTCATAGTCATCGACAGATGACAGCCGACACTGACAAAAACAGTAAATAAATAGTTATTGTTTATTTTATTCAAATTTGTAATCATTTTGGATTATTAGGTACCTATAATTGATTGGGTTTTTAATTTTAATACCTTTTAACAGGGTGAAAAATACGATGGACGACGAGCCGACGTGTGGTCTTGTGGTGTTATTCTCTACGCTCTTCTTGTCGGAGCGCTGCCGTTCGACGATGATAACCTACGTCAATTACTTGAGAAGGTAATTGAAGAGATATTTTTATCAGAAACAATTTTAGGATACACAAATACTTTCATCTTGAAAGTGTAATTCGTAGGCTCTTTGCATTACAGTAAATGTAATGTGTTTTATGCATGCATAGACCTATAAAAATACCGCAGAATATGTTTAGTTGTTACCCATCTGAGCTGCATGCCAGCATGCATAATTAATACTAAAAGACTAATAATAAATCTGTAAGTGTAGGTATTGTATGTATGTGTATGTACCTCCATAACTCTTAAACGAATTAACTGATTTTCATGAAACTTGGTCAGCATTAGTGACAAAAGAATGTCATTGAAATTTTACAGGTCAAAAGGGGTGTGTTTCATGTACCACATTTTGTTCCACCTGATTGTCAGCAGTTACTCCGGGGGATGATTGAGGTCAATCCAGAGAAAAGAATGACGGTATGTATATAAAATCCTTTCCAATCCCTTATCCTTAATCCTACTTATTAGGTGACGGTATTACACCTAACATCAAGTTAGTGTTCAACCGAAGGTCAAATTCTGGTCGAAGCCAATTATACTGCCACAACCTTCGGCCCAAGCTGAAACCGAAGGTTAAAAAACTAAGAAATTTTGTTCAAGATTGGCTACAAGCAACAATTAATAAGGTAAATCATTTTGAAACTTTAATATTGAAAGTTTATATCAACTGTATAACATATAAAGGTAAGTATGTCTAGAAGTTGATCTAGAGATGAAAAAAAAAGTCATCGCAATTCATTTGTCAAAAATAATAACATTTCAAAATATGTAATGTAAATTATAAATATATTTATTTATTAAAGTAATTTATAAATCAATCACAGATCATCAGATTGATCAATAGTCTTTGTTTTGTAAATTTTAGAAAATTAAAAATAAAAGGAACTATTACGATAATTATAAACATATATTTTGTATTTAGCCTTCTCTCTCAAGATCTTCATAATTAAAACCTTCGGCGAAACCTTTGGCTTTGGCCGGGTCTTGGGCCGAAGGTGGCCGAAGCCGAAGCTGAAGATTTGGTTGGACACTGCACCAAGTAGACCCTATAACATCTTCACATTAAGAAAAATCCCTAAATGAAACATCTTAGTTAATAAAGATTCTTCTCCAGCTATCGGAGATAACTCGACACCCGTGGGTGACCGCCGGTGGCCGCGGGGAATTGGAACAGGAGTTGCCCATGATGGAAGTGGTCCAGACCAGGGTCTTACCTTCCGCGGACGCCATCGACCCTGATGTCTTGCAGGTATCAGTTACCGTGATACTATTAAGAAGTTTTATTTTAACAGATAACCGATTGAGTGGAAGAGTACTCGAATGGAGACCACGAATTGGAAAGCGCCTTCTTCATACAAACAAACAAATAAACATAAAATTTTTACCTCTCTATATCTATATCTATAGATATAGTAGACATAGATTTTGTTTAAATAAAAAAAAATCTTTGAATTTCAGGCAATATCCAGCCTTGGATGTTTCAAGCAGCGAGACAAGTTGATACAAGAACTTTTAAGTCCAAAGTAAGTGATTTTTAATAATAATAAAATTGTCAATTTGTTTTGATGTTTCGATTCATTAGCGTTTTATATTTTACAATGTATAAATATAATTATTCGGTTTTTATATTACCTATACTTTATCAGTCTTTAAAGTTTGAAGCTGAGGGCCACGTGATTTTTTTTAAATTTTTTTATTATTATTTATATTAGGTAAACATACAATATCTCGATACACATTATACACATACCTACATACTTTATTTTTTATTTTATTTTAATGAAATACCAACAGCACATAAAAATTATCTAAAACACATTTACATATATATACAAACACGTTTACATTTGTGTACCAATTACCGGTATCTAAAGCTACATGTTATATGTTATATACAAGAAAAACATTTATCAGCAAAGTTTCCACTAAATTACTAAAACATATTATAATTTACAAGTCACTACCGAATATCGGAGCTGGGAGAAAACACACAAAAGGCAAGAAGCAAATAAATTAAAAAAGAAATAGAAAAACAAATAAATAAACCAAATAACATATAACATACAAAAAACAAAAAGACCAATACAAAAAGAAGATTTCGAGGGCTCGTTTAAGGTTTCGATTATAGGGTCCTATAGGACAACTTAAAATATCTAGATCAAGCAAGTGTTCATTATAAAATTTACTGGAGAGGAGCCGGGGGAGATGCCGGGGGGCAAAGATAGTCTTGCAATCTACCCTTGCGCGGATTGTTTTTTCTTGTCTTGATCTCTAGATTATGTTGATTCTTTATTCCTTTTCAGCCATAACACAGAGAAGGTGATATATTTCCTTCTGTTGGAACGCAAGAGACGCAGACCGGCTAGGGACGACGAACCTCGTCCCCCGCCCACTGTCACCCCCTCCGCTGTGGACCCGCCCCGCAAGCGTCTGGACACGTGTAGGGTCAGTATTGCTTATTGTTTTTTTAATATTATACGGGGTGGCCATCCATGCACAGCATACTTATTTCCTACAGTAGGCCGGACCGCCTTTGATGTTGGGCGATACCGCCGCCTGTGTAGGTATTTAAAAATTACAAAAGGGTTGACTGAAATTAATTAATATAAAATGTGCTTAAGTACCTTTCTTCATCATGCAGAAATTGCTGAAAGCTTAGTTCTTTATTTATGTGAGATAAAAATTTGCACGCACTTACAGCACATGCCGTATGCACCATTTTGATTTATATAATAAATTAAAATCTGAAAGACGCGATAGCCCTGGAATATTTATCCCAAGCTACTAAGAACGACGAAGTATGCAGCTTGGGCACGTCCCACTCGCGCTTCACTCCTCACGCCCCGCACGATTGCCCTGTATAGACGTCTCCGTCGGCCTACTGTATGAAATAAGTATGATGTGCTACAAGTATGGATCTTGCTTGACAAATGCCAAAGCTGCACATAAAAAGTACATACACCTAAAACGGAATCAATAGTGAAACGTAGTAAAGACCAACTTCCACTATTCATTTTAAACTCTAATGTGTTGACGTAAAGTCGCATTTTCTTTAAACGATAGACGTTTGGTTTGTTTCAAATGACAGATGACAAATATCACAAATTCTGTGCACATAAGGAATAAATTGTACTAGATATTAAATTTATTTAATTATTTTTTTGTCTCCATCCTTTCTTCTTCATATTATAACTCAGAAATGTCATTTTTTTTAATGTAATGCTACGAGTAATCGTGATATTTAAAGTAATGATTGTCAATATTACAGGTAAACGGTCAATCAACACATTTTGGACAGATCAGCGAAGGGTCACCGATCACACCGAGACGATCACAGTTCAGGTATAGAACAGCTGTTTGTCGGCCTAGAGTCTAGACTAGAACTGAGAGACACTTTTAAGTGTATTATGTATTATTAATTATAGATTCAGTCTATAGTCTTAACTATAGATTATGATCCGAAAACAGCCGGACCGATTTTTATATTGGCTCTGGTCTGAATATGGCAAGTAATGGCAAGTAATAGTGGCAAGCACACTACGTTTCGTCAAGACTTTATAAAATTGTCTTCAATGTAAAGTCGGGGTACGAAAACCTTAGTCAGTTTTCAAATTCATTCCTTTATCAAAGTCGTAGACACTTAGGGCCGGTGTTTCAGTCTTTACTTAAGTCTTACACTTAACTAAGCTTCACTTTGCCATAAAGCTAAGCTTACTCAGGAACGAATTTGTGTTTAAAGTTGAAATACGCTATAATAAAGTTAAGCCTCACTTAAATTTTATTCCTTAAGAATAGTATCAGTTGAAATACCGGCCCTTAGTACCTTTTGAAAGTGAAGCACTTGTACAGACAACTGACAGACGTTTGAAAAATGAAGTTTTGGCATGACTGACAGTTGCCCTGTCGGCTTCAAGGTGACGAACCTTTTCTTACCCCGACTGTACTTATATCTTGCGAGGTATTAAAATATACTTATCCTTACTTACTGATATTATAAATGTGAATGTGAGTTTGTTTGCTACGCTTTCACTCAAAAACTACTGAACGGATTTGAAAAATTCTTTCACTGTTGGGAAGCTATTATAGTCACGCGGACGAAGTCGCGGGCACAAGCTAGTGAATTTTTTTTTTAATTATGAAAGCGAACAAAACCGAATATGTGTTGTATTGTAGCGTGTAGGTAGTGGGTAGTTTTCTTAATTAATATGTGATGAGTGAGGGCAGGTTTGCCCGCAGCAGGTCGGCGTCGGCCCGGAGACCGGAAGGCCGGGCGTCCCCCCAGTTGCCTGCTAGCCCACCAGGTAATTCCCCGACTTTACTTCATATTTTTGACTGTTCTGACTCGATTTATGTCGATGTCCATGTAATGCACTGTGAATTTTTTTGTACCCTCCCTAAACGTTACATTTAAGACCAAGTATACCAAGTGACCCAAAGACAATTGATTGGTCTCGCTGCTCTCGACTAGATAGAGCGCTATACAAAAGCAATAGCTCCGAAAATGTGGCAACTTTTTATTGTAGTGTGTGTAAAAAATCGTCACTTTTTATCACTTTTTACCCAGTTTTATTATATTTTTACACAGTTTCACTACGCAAACTGGAATTTTATTATGCCTAAAATTTAATAAAACATTCGGCAAGTACACATCACAGACAGTTTGCAGTGTGACTGGCTCGGGTACGCCGAATTCGGCGTACTATTTTATGCCGCATTTTACAAGTACAACGGGGGTATCTAGTCGAGCGCAGCGAGACCAATCATTCATCTATGACCATTCATAGATCATTCACAATTAAATAGAACATAATTATTTATCAAGAACTTCATAGTGACAAACCATTAAAAAGGTTTGATGTTCATATGAAACTATATTATTGGTCAGAGGTGTTTACGATTTTATTGATCCTTGTTATCATATCTAGTAGTAAGTTTACTTTCATATAATGCAGTTGTCTGCTTGCTTAGTACTGTCGAGCTGTCAGTTTCGGTTACATTACGTTACATGACATGACCGTGTCGCGAGTTCAATGGTTTTTTCCCATCTCAAAAATGCCCAATGATGCACCTGTAGAAGTTTTCACTTCAAAAACAGAGTATAATACAATAGCACACCCAAATGTTCAAGTAGGACCAATAAAGGTTGCTTCCGCTTCTGCCCTAATATTGATATCAATTGAAATGTGCCTTCCAGCTGGTCACACACCGCACAGGGTGTCCTCACTAGGAGGTACACCTGCAACGCCTGGTTCACCATTAGGTAAGTTGTTTATATCATTTAATATTGATGGTTCAACCATTCGAATTGGAATATGTAGAGCAAGAACATAATTTATATTTAAATGCTAATTTGAACATTTAAGTAATACTGAATTTACTTATGTAACTACTGGGACAATTTTATTCCTATTAGTTTCATTATTTAGATAATTCTGTTTAGTTTCATTATTTAGATAGTTTTGTTTAGTTTCATTATTTAGATAATTTTTTTAAGTTTCATTGTTTAGATAATTTTGTTAAGTTTTATTATTTAGATAATTCTGTTAAGTTTCATTGTTTAGATAATTCTGTTTAGTTGTAAGTATTTAGATAATTCTGTTTAGTTTCATTATTAGATAATTCTGTTTAGTTGTAAGTATTTAGATAATTCTGTTTAGTTTCATTATTTAGATAATTCTGTTTAGTTTAAGTATTTAGATAATTTTGGTTTTTTGACGTGAAAATTTTTTTTCCTGCCCTAAGTGAATAAAGTTCAATGTTTTTTTTTCAGCATCACCTTCAGTAAGAGAACATCATCACCAGAGAGCGAATTCAACGGGTCCAACCATAAGCCTCAATATAAGTAAGTTTTTTAAAAACGATAGAAATGAGAGTTAACTTGGTTATATTTTTTGTTTCTATCGAGAAAATTTTATTATATTATTATGATTTCTGTCAGTCTTCACTTTTATTTATAACTAGCTGGTGCTCGCGACTTCGTCCGCGTGGAATAGTTATTTTTGGGAATCATTTGGATATCTCGAACGGTTTTCGCAGCGCACGCAACGGAAGCCCTCAAAGATGAATAATTTTCCCCGTTTTCTCCACATTTTCGACTGTTTCTTTGCTCCTATTAGTCGCAACGTGATGTTATATAGCCTAAAGCCTTCCTCGATAAATGATCTATCCAACGCAAAAAGAATTTTTCAATTCGAACCAGTAGTTCCTGAGATTAGCGCGTTCAAACAAACAAACAAACTCTTCAGCTTTAAAATATTAGTAATGTAATTATCTATTTTTTTTTAATTAGATTTTGTTTACTTAGAATAAAATTCAAATCTAGCTATATTGGCTATTTCCCTTAATTTTCAGGCGGAGAACCAGGCGAGGCTGTGATAATTATAAATGAATCGCCACTACTCGGTTCCAACGTGTCTGTGAGACCGCACAGTCCTTCGCAAACGCATAAAGGTACGTAAGTTATTTATGTTTATTTATATTAATTTTTAATAATTTTTAGTGTATTTTAACTTTTTAGTTTATTTTTAAATCTTGTCAAAGAGCAAATTAATTTTTTTTTATTTTTTGTATTTGCAGTTAGAGAAAGATCTTCGTTGCCCGGACCGCCGAGCTCTTCGTCCCCGGTCCAACCGGCTCTGCTACCGAACCTTGGGACTCTGACAGGTGATTTTTTTTTTATGTATACCATACAAGAAAAGTGCTTTATCAGTTTCGATTACAAATTCCATTCATTTCGAAATTCGCTAAGGCTTAGATTTGAAATAGGCATATTGATTACTGATTGACATAATTTGTCATCGCTAATAAGGATGGCAATAGAAATTGTCACTTTGAATTTTCAAAGGAAAACAGACCTTATCATTCTACAAATAATGTTCAATCTTAGGGTCGTATACACCCTAAGGTCTTACGTGTGACAGTGCGCGTAGTATAGTATACTAGCTGGTGCCCGCGTATTCGTCCGCGTTGAAAAGCAATATATCGCCTGACATCGATATTGCTATTACACTTAGCCAGGAGTTAGTTTCCTTAATTTTAGATGATCCCTCGGGAGCAGTAGTTTCTTTCTGGATGAATGGTACCCTATATATCCTTTCTGGAGACCCAGACAACGTGTAGGTATGCAAAATTTCATGGTGATCGGTTCGGTAGTTTTTGCGTGAAAGAGTTACAAACATCCATACATACATCCATACATCCATACAAACTTTCGCATTTATAATATTTATAGGAAGGATTATATACTTATATCAGTTAAAAAAATTAATGATTATAATCGCTTTTCAGGTACAACAGGTGCTAGTGGCAGTGTTGCCGCACCGTGGAGAGCTAGGCTTGCCACCATCAAAAATTCGTTCCTAGGATCGCCGCGTTTCCACAGGCGGAAAATGCAGAGTAAGTCATATAATATATGTATATGTAAAAAACTTTTTTATTTTATTTTTTCATATATTATTCCTTTGCTGCTAACCGTACATTTCTTTCTACACCTGTGTCTTATGTCTTTATGTGTTAATATTTTTTCCTTTGTACCTGAGTCGCGGATGTTTTGTATTTATATAAATGTATGTATGTATTTACAAAAAAAAATTAGTATATCCGTAATACAAGCACAGCATACTTATTTCGTACAGGTACAGGCCGACGGAGACGTCTAGACAGGGCAATCGTGCGGGGCGTGAGGGGTGAGGCGCGAGTGGGACGTGCCCAAGCTGCATACTTCGTCGTTCTTAGTAGCTTGGGATAAATATTCTAGGGCTGTCGCGTCTTTCAGATTTTAATTTATTACATAGATAAAAATGGTGCATACGGCATGTGCTGTAATGTAAGTGCGTGCAAATCTATATCTCGCATAAATAAAGAACTAAGCTTTCATCAATTTCCGCACGATGAATAATGGTACTTAAGCACATTTTATATTATGTACTTAATTTGTGTCAACCCTTCCGTAATTTTTAAATACCTACACAGGCGGCGGTATAGCCCAACATCAAAGGCGTCGGCCTACTGTAGGAAATAAGTATACTGTGATACAAGCATTAATATGTAGTTGCTTTTTGTGGTACTAGATGGTGCTGTGTGGAATGTGTGAAGATATATTTATTCAAGTTTTAATTTAAATTTTACTGTGCTCTGTTTCCCAGCGTCGTCGGAAGAGGTCCACTTGACTCCAGAGTCTTCTCCCGAATTGACAAAGAGGTCGTGGTTCGGTTCCCTGTTGCTCTCGGCTGACAAGGAAGAAACTTTCACGGCCCTTGTCAAGGGCAAGCCTCTGGCCACTGTCAAAGCGGATTTGATACACGCATTTTTAAGTGTAAGTCACTCGTTCTATTCAATTCAAATGACTAAAGTAATCGACTATTGTCTTCATTGAATCATTAACGCCAGAGTCGGATTTATCCGACACATAGCTAGTGCTCGCGACTTCGTTCGCGTTCTCGATAAGAGGTATATATAATGACTTTCTCGTGTCCCATCAGACAACGTGTATATTATTATGCAAAATTTAATGGTGATCGGTTCAGTAGTTTTTGCGTGAAAGCGTAACTAACAAACAAACAAACTCACATAATTATATTATAATGTTTATTTTTAAATCATTGTTGCTTTCTCTATAAATAAAAAAAAATAAAAAAAATTACGAGTCAGGCGTTACGGGCACGTTAACTTCTACAAAACCAAGCGGTAAAAGGGTTAAGAAAATATCGCCTAAGTTAATATCGCCTAAGTATTTAACTTGGGCGATATTTTCTTTTTGTAATTATGACTTGTTTGAAAAAATCGTCAAAATCGTCAAAAAAATCCACAAGTCTATGCATCTTTTTATGCATAATCATTTTAAGCAAATTTTTTTATGAATAAATAATAATTCTCTTTTTTTTTTTTCAAAGATTCCGGAGATTTCTCACAGCGTTTTGAGTCCGATGTCTTTTCGTGTCGAATTCAAGAGAGGGTCAAACGCTCCAGCCATGTTTCAGAGGCATGTCAGATTTCAGGTAAGGTCTTCTAGCAATGTAATATAAAGAAAAAAAAAAGTTAATTTTTTGAAAAAGATAAAAAAATATATTAAGATCTCAAGTTAAAGAATACATCTGGGGTAAATAGCAAGTGATTGTATTGTAAAATTTTCGTGAGAAAAAGAACATTCAAAACGACCTTTTATGATGTGTTTTTTATGAATAGATACGATAAAAAAGGTTGTATAAAAAATTATTTTTATATAGGTCGTATAAAATATATGAATATTTTTGTTTATCGAATTTCCGTCGAATTGGTATAATTGGTCTAAAATTCAGTTTATGGTAGAATTTTTTCTTTTTTTTTTTCTTTCAGGTGGACATATCTACTATCACGAAAGCGCCAGGTGAAAATGGCAAGGAATATTTGTACGCGATAACCTTCACATTATTGTCAGGTAATAAATAAATTGTATAAATATTATATTATGTTTTGAAGGCAGTACGAGTTCTGTTCTGCGCAGTTCTAATACGCATAGTACTTTGAAATAGTAACCTTAAGCTCATAGCAAGGCTTAAGGTTCTATAATGGACCGTATTGCAACCAATTAAGGTTTATTTTGGTTTAGTATGTTTTGAAGGCA